>JALIGW010000001.1:294394611-295003361 GCA_023053685.1 Diadophis punctatus similis
TGTGGTAAAAAAACAATCAGCTTCACATAAATGGGCAGTACTAAAACCACAGAAAAGGAATTCTAAATTTGGAAAGATTTTGAAGACTGAAAGCACTACTTACAATTCAAGCATTATCTTTAGAAATAGATAGGTAAAAACGTTGGATTGGCAAGATGGAGCAATAGGTAGTCTGTATGACTAGATTTCATAATATGTTAAAGGACAGAGCTAATTTTATATTAACATTTTATGGATATATTCTTAGTTTCTACAAATGTTATTCAGATACACATTATCCTATGTATTTTTTTATTTATTTCACTAACTATGAAATAAATTTAACTGCTATATTTTGGGTTGCATTTTATGGCTGTTATTCTCATAAATGTATGTACATATAAAAAACCTTTGGATTGGGTTAGAAAAGCACCTTAAGTAATATAACTTGCACAAAATTTGTGATCGATGTTCTGAAACCTTGATTTCCCTAAACAGTTTTGTTTTGTGACCAGTTAAAAATTTCTAATAATTTTCTCCTCTTTTACCATCTGTGCATGCTTATTGGTGGAGGGGTGAAATTGAACTTACTGAAATTGCATTGATATTCAATTCATAGTGAATATGTAAACATATCACTACTTATTTCAGTGACGTTGAGATTTTCTTTTTCTAGAATTGACTAATTTGATCAGTGGTTTTTCCATTTATTTATTTTTCTTCCCTTCAGTTAGTTTGTCAATTCACAACATAGGATCTGTAACATCAAACAATATGTTTTACTTTTGTAGGCAGCCGGAGTCCACTTGATGAGGGTGTACTCAAGTCCTAATGATCAGAGTCTGTGGGCCATTGACAACAAATGCAATGTTCATGTGCGCACTGGGATTACAGAGGAGATGCCGGTAGGCACAGATTGGGACCAGGTTCCAGGTAAGATTACTTAACAACTATATGCTTTGGTTGTAACTTGAGTACAGGTAGTCGTCAACTTACGACCACAATTGAGCCCAACATTTCTGTTATTAAGTGAGACATTTGTTAAATGAATTTTACCCCATTTACGACCTTTCTTGCCACAGTTATTAAGTGAATCCCTGCAGCTGATAAGTTAATAACCTGGTTGTTAAGTGACTCTGGCTTCCCCATTGACTTTGTTTTTCAGAAGGTTGAAAAAGGTGATCACATGACCTTGGGACACAGCAACAGTCATAAATATGAACCAGTTGCCAAGCATCTGAATTTTGATCACATGATCATAGGGATGCTGCAAAGGTGGTAACTGTGAAAAATAGTCATAAGTCACATTTTTCAATGCCGTTGTAACTTTGAATGGTCACTAAATGAACTGTTGTAAGTCAAAGACTACCCGTATTGCCAATGCTTGGACCCATCTTAATTAATTTACTTAAATCTTTATAACACATTTTGTCTGATTATGAGCAAAACGTCCTCCCTCTTCCAACATCCTAAATTGTGACACTCATCACAAGATGTTGTGAGGCCCAGTAGATTAAAAAGGAATAAATGGACTCAAATATTTCATGGAGTGTACATATAGTTCTTAGCTGTGAAGATAAAAATATATATGAAGCTACCCTTTTTGTGTGTTTTTATGCTTTGTTTTTATTTATTCTAATCATAAGCTGTGGTGGGTGTACCTAGATGCACCCACGTAACACCTATTCTCCGCCAGCTGCATTGGCTGCCCATTAGTCTCCGGATCCAATTCAAGGTGTTGGTCGTTACCTTTAAAGCCCTACATGGCTCAGGGCCAGGTTACCTTCGGGACCGCATCCTGCCGCATACCTCCCTACGACCGGTTAGGTCCCACAGAGCGGGTCTCCTCCAGGTCCCATCGACCAAGCAATGCCGGCTGGTGGGGCCGAGGGGGAGAGCCTTCTCTGTGGGAGCCCCCTCCCTTTGGAACCAGCTCCCTCCAGAGATCAGGACTATCCCCACCCTGCTGGCCTTCCATAAAGCGATAAAAACTTGGCTCTTCCGGCAGGCAGGGTATGAATGAAAGTTATTTTAAATCTGGACAGTATTTTAACATGGTTTTTTTAACAAAATTGTTTTTTACTTTATGTTTTCTATACATGCTGTGAGCCGCCCAGAGTCCCTCGGGAGTTGGGCGGCATAGAAATTTTAATAAATAAATAAATAAATAAATAAATAAATAAATAAATAAATATGTTCTTCTGAATACAGTATGCATAGTATCCATCTCAAAGTTTGTACCTCAAATGTCTTGGCTTTTAGGGCTTCAGGCAAGTGAGTTAGTAATAAGCATGAAGACTGTATGGGCACGTTGTCCAAATGGAGATGTAGCACGCCGATATGGCATCACAGATAAAAATCCTGCAGGTGATTACTGGAAGAAGATTCCAGGAAATGTTTCTTGTTTGGCAGGTGAGTATCTCCCTCCCTCCCTCTCTCCATTAACACGTTATTTGGGAGATTATAGCAAGAATTCTGTTTATTCAGGATCAGAAAGCTGAAATTTACTAGCTGTTCTAATCAGTTTGATCTTAATTTCAGGCAACTCCTTTCTACATCTAGATTTTAAGTCCCCCAAACAGCCTTAAAGAGATTTTATTTAATTGTTTTGCTCTCCATTTGGAATAATAAACTGCCATTGGCTTAACTCCTTACTGTAGAACACATGAGCCATGCACTACCAAAACAAATCATGCAAAGGTATCAGCATACAGACAAAGTGATATCAAGCAAATTCTATTCTAACAACTACTTTCAACTGAATCAGTGGACTTTTTCTGTTTTCTGTTTATTTTTTTATTTAGACGAAGTTGGAAAGAAAATGAGAAACAGTTTCTTTCTCCAAACTTAGCTGACAAGTTTAATTTACTATTATTGCTTGGTTGCACACTCAGCCGGATTTTTAGACTGAATTTGGCATTTTTATCCACCTTTCCAGTCCTTCCCAAGGACCTGGAATGGGCAAATGTTGTTGTTTACTGGTATTAAAGGTAGCATCACAGAATGTAAGCTGTTCCAAGTACAGCAGCTGCCTTTTGTAATTGATTGGTGGGGATTTTGTCAGTGCCAATGGTATCCAAGTAATACTCCATTGTTATTGTTTATTGCAAAGACATTAAATCAATGAGAAAAGTTAATGCTGACCACAAATCCCATTGATTTCAATGGCCATATTCTTAAGTACTGTATAATTCAGCCTTACATTTTTCTGGTTGGAGGTAAACTACATTTCTTGAGTCATTGTTTCTTCTATGTTGTATACTAAAACTAATTTTCTGTTATTGTTTCCCAGTTACACCTCAAGATGAACTATGGGCAATTGGTTCTTTAGGAAATCTCATTCACCGCCTCACAAAGACATTCCAGCATTCTCACAACATGCAGAAACACAGTGATGCTTCTATATCGTTTCACTCTGATGATTTTGAGGATGAGTGGGAAGTGATATAAAATGAATAACAGTAAATAAGTAAGAACACATCCTTGGGAATCCTGTCACTTGGGAAATGCCAAGCATTTGAAGCCACAAACATTTTATAACATTACCTTTTTGAGCTATAGGAGACTAATTTATACGGTAGTCCTCAAATTGTTTAGTGAAATGTCTTGTTCAGTATATCTCAGGTGAGGCAGGCAATGCAGCTTAAAGAAATTGTGAACTTGTCTTTATTCTAGAAATTGTACTTTGACCATAATGTATCAATTTAACCTCATTAACAGCAAAATGAATTTGCTGTAGCATGCAAGCTAATGTCTGTATTATATAGGAAGAATTTCTGTTACATTACCTATTTCTCAGCTGCTGAAAAATACTATTTAGTTTTTATCTTGGACATTAATCTCTTAGGAAAAAAATGGGTATGCCTTTAAAGGAATAAAATACTGTAATTTTTTTCAGTGGAAAGAGCTGCACAATTTAGTGCTTAGATTAAAGTTTCATTACAGAGGTCTACTGAATTTTTTGCTCTGATTAACTGGGCTAAAAGCATTAGTTCCCCTTATTCTTCCCTAACTTTGAGTCTCTTGTGAATTGAGATTATAACTGTCCAAATTCCCAGCCATGTGTAACATTTTGACTGAGAAGTGTGGACAGAAGTGATAAGGTATCTTGGAGGGCTTCTGGTTAGGGGAGATTGCCTTACATGTTTTTCCAAACAATTTAGGGTTTTGTTCCACAGATGCCTATGAGAGCTAAACACAATATTATAAGTCATTTAAATAAAATGAGAGTGGCTCTGTGAGTGAGATTCAGTACCACATTTAGCTTGACAGAATTAAGCCTATGTTCAGAGTAGATTCTGTATTTCCTTTTGTACCATAATTTATAATCAAATCTAAATATAGTACTAAAGAAGCTTATCCCAAAAGAAAGGTTGTGGTACTCATCAGGATTTGCCTTTATAATAGGAAATTTTAGCTACATTAGCTAAATCTTGCAATGTCTTATATTTAAAATGTTTACAGCAGAGATGCTTAAATGTATAATTTACTGATCACTGCAGCTTATGTGTCATAATTATCGAATTTCTTAAGAACACTGTAAAACAAAATATAATCCCAATAGTTTTCATTTATAATACTTTTTAATATCTATATGTATATTTATTTGAGACCTGACTATTTGAAGCAACTATTATTGAATCTGCAAATTAGCTAACTGAAGTGATACTGAATGAACCTGGGTGGAGATAATGAGATATTTTTTTCTTTCTTTCTAAAACTGCCTGATACAACCCTGTATCAGTGGATTTTCCGCATAAGAACTAATTTTGGCACCATAGACATAATTATCAGCAGCAGCACTTGTATGATCAATGCTATGTTAATGGTTGATTCTTTTATTTTGGAGTGACCAAGTGGCTACATTTGTTTTATTCTGAGATCTCATCTATTTTGAGTCGACCTCTGAGGGTTTTTGTAACTAACTAGCTGACCATCTATCCCTAGTTCAATTGGCATATTACTTTGGAAGTCCTTTGACAACTGGAATTCCAAATGCCACCACTTCTCTGAAGTCCAGACATTTTGAGCAAATGCACTTCTGGCCAAATATTCATATTCTAATAATGGAAAAAAAATGACACACTTGCATTTGTGTGTACCCAAAAATATGTATGAATGTTTGCATGTATATAAACACAATAACACTTTTAAAAATGCTCCCCTCTTTCATTAATTACTTAGTTTGGGAGTTTGTTTATACAGTGCATAATAGTGTGATTGGCTTGATTCATAAATATGAATTGGTGTTGACAGCTCTTCTAAGCTCATTGAGTTCTTTTGTATCTTCTAACAGTCTGAAATGTTTACCATTATAGTTTTACTTCCATAGACTTGTGGTTTTTTCCCCATAAGCTTTCAGATAAGTGCAATAAACTAGATTTTTTTCTTAAAAAGTGTTTTTGTTTTGATATTTAATTTTGGTATATTTATTTATGAAATATATAGGCTGCCCCAATCTATTATGTCTCTGAGTAAAACTATCCTAAGTTGGTTTTATGGAGCTATATAATAAAGATTTTGATAAAATTAATGAAACTTCCAAGAAAACCTTACAGTTTCTTTTTCTAGGTCCCAAAGATATAGGTTTTGAGCTAATAATACTATTTGGTTGGAAACAGTGAAGACTTATTTCTCATATTTTGAGAAATTGTTTATTTCATCAAATACTCAGTTCTACTTGGTTGGTTCCAGATGATCACCTTTGTATTTGTATATTTATGCAACTATGTGTATGATTTTTAGGTAATAGAGGGGGTTCAGACTGGTCTTTACATTGTCGTAAAGCACCCAGAGTCATTTATTTGAGGCAGTTAACAAAATAAATGTTCAGCTCTCATAAGGAGCTAAATTGACTCAGGTATTCAATCAAAGAGATAACAATCATGTCTGGGTTTGAAAGGTCTTTGAAAACATGCTCATGGACTTATAGAAATAAATCATGCCTTGATCAAAATCTCCACCAAATTCAGAAAAAAAGATTACTGGTTATCGGGATGATAGATGCTATAAAATTATTGCCATTTAAATTGTTTACTCATGTCATACATTTGTTCAGGAATTCAAGATAGTATACACAATTTCCCCCTCAAGAGCAACTCAGTGCAGTAGATTGGGCTGAGAGTGACTGAGCCAAAGTCGGCATATGAAATTTCATGGCTGATGGTGGATTTGAATTTGAGATTCTCTGGTACGTTCCGCACCTTAATTACTGCACCATATTTTAGCCTCCAGCAATCCATGGGCTCACGTCTAGAAATGCAGAAAATGAAACATTATTATTGACTCTCTTCAAGAACAAAATTCACCCCAAGAGCAAAGAGTGCAATTTTGTGCAAAGTATGCAATTGTCCAGGAGGTTGCTGAGAAGGTATGGGTAAGAGCAAATAAATTGAGGCTACTCTTGCATTGAGCAGTTAATGAGGAACACAGAATTCAAAGAAAAGAACCTAATGATTCCAACCATGAACCAAATTAGTGAGAGTATCATAGTTTGGGACAGCTTTAGGATAAGGAACAGTGGATTCTGATTGTACCAGCAAATTTTACAGGAGAATGCAAAATATCTGTGAACTTTTAAAGCAGTGTGGGGTCATGGAACACAACAATGGCTGAAAAAAATTCACATTTTGGAATGACTGAGACAAAATCCTGATCTTTCCTCCACTGAAATGTTATGGCATGATTTGAAGGCAGTTCAGGCAAGACAGGCCCAAACTATGAGCTGAAGCTGTTCGCTAAAGAGAAATGATCAAATTATCTGCAGGAATGATCAGGAGAACACTTGGTTGAAATTGCTCCTGAAGGAGATGCCATTGGTTACTAAAATTAAAGCTTCCAAAAAAGACAGTAAAATGTACAATAAATACATGACATGGTACTGTAATGCTGATCTTTT
Organism: Diadophis punctatus similis; assembly: GCA_023053685.1. Lineage (NCBI taxonomy): Eukaryota > Metazoa > Chordata > Lepidosauria > Squamata > Dipsadidae > Diadophis > Diadophis punctatus. The sequence continues at coordinate 294,401,489 of JALIGW010000001.1, forward strand.
TATTAACAAGACATAGAGGGATGTGACAACATTGTAAGTTGTAATATTTCACAGTTACATACAGTTCTAAAAGATTCAAAACCACACCACTGAAGATGTAAATTTTAAAATGTTGGACTGTTAACTTAGATCAAGTAAGCACAAGACTGGCCAGAATTCCGTATAAAGTAAGGACACACGTTCTATAGTTATAAACAATATAAAATTCTACACAGCTGATTTGAAATATTACACAAAACATGGTAGATGGAAGCAGAATGCTTCTGATGCTGTTGTACATAGAAGTTTAAATGCAATTTTAGGTTTTTCAACAACATCCCACATTTCAACACAATAATCTCCATGATGTAGGAAACTCATACCTCAGAAAAAAGTGTATGCTCTTTAATGTAAAATGTTTTTTTTTAAAAATGGGCAAAACTTCAACATTATGATTCGCTTTACAATCTGAAACAAATAAAGCTAACTCTATACTATTTAAATAGTATTCTATTTGTAGAACAATTGCAAAAAAGCAAAATATCTCTTGAGATATAGCCACAACGGGGAAACATTGGCTGATTTATACAATAGGGACAATAGAGGACCTCACATATCTCCTCAATTCAACTTATGTATGATTCTACCTATATTACTTTGCAAAGCAATTTTGGCTTTCCATTATATTACCAATTCAATTACAGTACCACATCAAGAATAATTGCCCTTTTAAGTGAACTTCAAATAAGATTATTTTTCAGTGTGAGAATTTACTGGTGCATATTTTTTGAAACTGCTTTAGCTGTAGAATATTCTATTAAAAAAAAGATTTCTTCATCAAGTTTTATTAATGTTGAAAGATATAACCACTGATATTTTAATATCAGTTCATGAAACCCTTAGAAAATGGACTAATGATTGCAATGGACTAATGATTAAATGGCAAGATCTTTCCATGGTCTGAAACAGGAGAGAAAAATGTTCCATTTTTTTTACTGCAGATCAAACTGGACTGTCTGCATAAATGGGTAGTTCTTCAAACTTTGAGGTGTGGCCAGTCATGGCACAGTGATACAAGACAAAGTGAGGGGGAAAATCACCATAATTAGAACTTATTTGAAAGTGCCAACTCTGCCAACCTAGCAGTTCGAAAGCATGTAAAAATGCAAGTAGAAAAATAGGGACCACCTTTGGTGGGAAGGTAACAGTGTTCCGTGCATCTTTGGCATTTAGTCATAGCGGCCACATGACCACAGAATTGTTATCTGACAGTGCTGGCTCTTCGGCTTAGAAACGGAGATGAGCACTGCCTCCTAGAGTCGGGAACGACTAGCACATATGTGCGAGGGGAACCTTTACCTTTATCTTTACCTATTTGAAAGTTGGTGGATATAAGGGATAGAATTTACTATAAAGTTCTAACAGATATTGGATTGGAGAGGGAAGCCCCAATATAATTGTACTTCATTTTTATAGGAGACATTTTGAGAATATTGGGAACATTCATTAACTTATTTGGAAATTTTATTTTTTCATCTTAAACACGTACATCCGGGATATTAATGCATTAAAACACATTAATCTAAAAATTAAATAATACAGAATTCAATCTTACTATAACTGAGGCACCTTAAAAAAGTTCCAACACCAACGCACATACCAGGCTCCACTAATGTCCTGTCCTTAATGCCTGAAGAAAGAGCTGTGTTTTATGGCCTTCCTTAAGCCCAATAAAGATCTCAGGAGGGAGGCTCTTCCAAGGGCAATGGCAGCTCTTCCAATCGCAGGTCACATGAAGAGAAACACAAAAGGAAAAAGAAATTAAAAGTTCAGATTCCCCTTGGTATTATTGTTGTTGTTAGTTGCGAAGTCGTGTCCGACCCATCGCAACCCCATGGACAACATTCCTCCAGGCCTTTCTGTCCTCTACCATCCTCTGGAGTCCATTTAAGCTCACGCCAACTGCTTCAGTGACTCCATCCAGCCACCTCATTCTCTGTCGTCCCCTTCTTCTTTTGCCCTGAATCTTTCCCAACATTAGGCTCTTCTCCAGTGAGTCCTTCCTTCTCATTAGGTGGCCAAAGTATTTGAGTTTCATCTTCAGGATCTGGCCTTCTCAAGAGCAGTCAGGGTTGATCTCTAGGACTGACCGGTTGGATCGCCTTGCAGTCCAAGGGACTCACAGGAGTCTTCTCCAGCACCATAGTTCAAAGGCCTCAATTCTTTGGCGCTCAGCCTTTCTTATGGTCCAACTTTCACAGCCATACATTGCAACTGGGAAAACCATAGCCTTGACTATACACACTTTTGTTGGCAGGGTGATGTCTCTGCTTTTTAGTATGCTGTCTAGATTTGCCATAGCTTCCCCCCCCCAGGAGCAAGAATCTTTTAATTTCTTGGCTGCAGTCCTATCTGTGGTGGTCTTGGAGCCCAGGAAAATAAAATCTGTCACTACCTCCATTTCTTCCCCATCTATTTGCCAGGAATTGAGAGGACCGGATGCCCCTTGGTATTAGGCCATTGCAAATGAAAAGAAGTACTTCAGATCTTGGGCTAGCAGAGATGTCTGTGGCAGGTAGCCGCCTTTTAGTCTTCTACAGGAACTCCCTTACATTTTCTGAATGATCAAAACCATACCAACCTAAATCCTTACTCAACGTTTCATAGGAGCTAGACGGGAGGGAGAAAAAAATTTAAATCTTAGATTATATTTCACTAAGAGTATCAAGTGGTGCCTTCAGCTTATCTAAGTGTTCAACTTTTGAATGATGCCATATTTATTTATTTAAAAAATATAGATGCAGCCTATTTCCTTTAACATACTTATAAGATTTTCCTGAGTCTGCAATTAATCTTTTTTTTTCTGGTTATGTAGAGGTAAGACAATCTCTTTTGGTCCAAGGGTCACCTTGTGACATGGGTGGCAAATAAATTTAATCAACAAACAACAACAACAAATAAATATTGAACTAGCTTTGGTATGTATAACAGGAACCCCATATGAGCAATAGCTAGAATGCAGCTAATAAACCCATACATGTTCTTAATTCAACAATGATTTACTGACCTGAATTGGGTAGTTTCACATAATACCCTGACCCATAATATAAGCTAATTGGGAGTGGTCTTTTAGTACATGGGCCACAAATTAGATGGCCACATTTTGCCTACTTTCTCCACCTCATTAGACTTTGATATAGAACATAATTGTTTTTCTCTTGATGCATATGGAAACGAGAAAAAATGGTTGTAAGCCTCTGTACCAGAGGTAGGTTCCTCCCGGTTCGGACTGGTTCACCCGAACCGGTAGCGACCCGCTGGTGATGTCAAGATGATGTCACAGAACCGGTTCGGTCGGTGCCAGTCCGTGGGCACTGCCATCTTTTTTTTTTGAATTTTTTTTCTTCTGAGCATGCTCAGAAGCCGAGTTTCCAGCACTCTGCATGCAGTTGCCATCTTGTTTTGGGATTCCCCCCCCCCGGATTTTTTGGCACTGCGCATGCGTGCGCAAAGCGCGCACGCGCCCACACAGTGCGGGAGGAAGCAAACCAGCAGCGAGGTAAGTTAGAACCCACCCCTGTTCTGTACTCTTATCTAACAGTCACCCTTACTATGTGCACTTGGGTTTACTTCCAAATAAACATGCATCAGACTGTTCTGTGAGATTTCTCTGATCAGGTTAACAGTCCTAATTGCTAGTGTTGCATTTACCATGATTAAAGAAGAATAGAAAAAAGATGGACAAACACATCTCACTGATGCAAGGCATCACAGCTATGCTATGAAGTGTGTAGGGTTTTCAATTTCTCTCGCTTGGATCTGGCAATTTCACCAGTGCTTTCTACAAACAATGTTCCTGATGAGATCCCACTTGAATACTGTGTTGAAATGCCTTTCTTCCATTATAATAAGAGTTCTCTTTGAAAGAAAATGGAAGCAAGACTTCCCGGTCATCGCTTATACTTTTTTGATTGCTTCCTGACAATTAGTACGCTTTCTTTCAAATGCCAGCTCAGATTGGTCCTTTGGAGCTTATTCAGACAAAAAGGGAATCACCCACCAAAGAGAAACAGGAGAACCTCCCCTTTCTTTCTCTCATATAGCAACATGGCACAAGATTTTGTAGGTATCTGGGCAACTGTTTCTAATGCTTTGGTGCCAAAGTGGGAGGCAAGGAAAGACTTTTTTGACTGCTGAACAAAAGGCCACCAATTACATACTTAAGATTTCTCACAGCTGTTGTGCTTATTGCCTCCTACCCAGCAGAAATCTGCCGAGTTCAAAATAAGGCTGTGGTGCCACTAACAAGAATGCCACTCTTGCATCTTGAATCCCTGCCAGAAAAATCTCTATTGATGTACCCTAAATAGCTTGCTTAATAGTGAGCCTAGTTATGAAAGCCCAAATTGCAAAATTAAATACTTGTTAAATGCTGGCATAACTTTTGACTGATAAAGAAAAACTTGAAAGCTAATTTTTCTCCAAGGCCCGACAAACACTACAGCCTATGTTTTCAGTACTGTGATTCAGCCTTGCAATGTATTGAGGTTCAGGATGAGGATCCACAAAAGCTATTGCATATAATCAGAGGTGTTTGGTTGTTTTTTTTTAAGAAAATTGATTCTGTTGAAATTCTGCTCAATTTCTGTCCTACCAGGTACTTCTCAAAAAAGAAGCCTAGATCCAGAGGAATCAGGAAGAGCTTTATTACTGGGATGCTTCCCCTAAATTCCCCAATCCCTCATTATTCTCCCCTCCTGTATTTTAGCTTTCAATTTAAAAAGCAACACTGAATTCCAAGGAAAGTTCAGGTTTGTCTTTGCTGCCTGAAGATCTACTTGAGAGGATACAGTGTTGAATGGTAGTAGGAAAACAACTTGGTAATTATTTGACAGGGAATCTATAAAGCTCATGGATTCTTAGGGGTCTTTGCTGAATGAACATTTATTTTGTGTATTATTGTGTTTGCATAAAATACTTCATTTATTTCTGGTGTACTTAACCTAGTTTTCTGGCCCTGACTTATAAAGAAAACTATAACTATAACTGCACAAGCTGGATTCACATAATATGCTAGTCTACAATGAGATTGGCTAATATATTAAATTAAAACTATTAAATTGGGATAGGCTGATTTAATATAAGAAAATTAATTATTTCCTGTCTATTGCCTTCAAGTCTGTATATTGCATGGACCTGGATTTTTTTTAAAGTCAAGCTTTGTACAAATGTTGCATTCTTAGAGTTATAATTCTCATTGTTTGCTCAGAAATTGAATGGAAGGCAACGCAAAAGACTTAAACTCTGCACCTGATGCAGAACCGTCTGCTGAATTCCTCCATGCAATTTGGCCATGATTGCCGGATGATGAATGGAAAACACTATGTTGTCCTTGCAACTCTTTTCCTAATATCTTAATATCTAATCTTTATCTTGATGGTTCTATATAAATCTTTACTTTTTTTTCTGCTTGAAGCCTCAAAGGAAAATGTCCATTTATGTCTACTATTACTGCCCATGATGGAATCCAGTCTGTTCCTTTTTAGTTTGGCTGATGATAACAATCCCATGCTGTTTTATAAAGCAAGGCAGCACCTTTGCAGTAGCCATTCATTGGCTTTTTAAATGTTCCACTGCAGAACATTGCAGAAATGCCTTCACAGCGATGACGTTTGCAATGACATGTACTGATCTTGATGAAAGACCTTTCCTGGGCATGTTTTCAAGTCTTAGGAAACAAAAGAGTTTCTTGTGTGGTAACACAAAAAACAACAACAACAATTAAACAGTAGGCTTCTTGTTCCATACAATACTTTCTATTTTTTTTACAAATAATGGTTTATCCAAATATATTAACAAGTTTGAAAATTGGTTCTGTCTCTGATGCAGCTAGGATTTAAATCACCTATGGTACAACAGTAATTTGTTACTTCCAAACCAAATTATATAGGAAATATGGATAAAAATAGGCTGGCTTTAAAGCAAAGGCTGTTGGCTTACGTATGTTTGTAGAAGTACAAAAATGCAAATGGAGGAAACCCACCCCATGCCAGAGTTTGATACTGGGTAGGGGAAGGATGTTGAGTGTTCAGATGAAAAGTGGGAAACTCGTTGTTTAGAGAAATGGTATGGGATAATATTGAGAAGGATGGAAGGCAAACATTTTGTTGCAGATTACACTTTATTTTCAAGTGGCTTGACATAGTTCATATGTTTGCAGTCATTTTTCAAGGGTACCTTCTGTGCAACTCCTTCCAGAAGGGACAAATAAGTTTCTCATTTGTCTCCTTTTCATTTAGGGAATGCCAGTACTAAATTGGCATAAAAATGAAGAGAGTTATATAAGCTATTCCCAAAAGGTGCCCCCTTTGAGACAAGTATTCAGTTACAGAGAAGACAGAGTGGAAGCTCTGAGGAAAGATATACTGTAAGTTACCAAAAAGGGATCATTATACTTAAATGCTGGTGACAGCAATCAGAATTGTTTTAGCAGGGAGCTGCTGGACTTTTTGGCATATGTGGTGGTTGTGGTAGAGAATAATGGGAGAAGGACGAGTAGTGTAAATCTGCTCTGAGCTCCTAAATAAAAGGAGGATGTAAATAAAATAAACCGACACCAAATAAGGAATCTACCTTCAGAGTCCCCAACTCCTGGATGAATTGGTTCCAAGAATGACAGATCCTGTGACAAAGTGCGATTGGATGAATTTCTCAAAGAAATGCTGAGGTAGGTTTATAGGCACAGTGGTGGTTTCACTAAACAAGGAATGTAGTTATTGCTGAATCAGGTAAAGTCTTAAATCTACCATTTTACTTCTCACAGTGGACATCATAGTATACACAGTATGTCCTTTTCTAAGGGGCATTTTTCAGGATCTCAACTTTTTTTAAAAAAATCTCCAGTTGGCCAAATCTCATGCTCAAAATTTTGATTATTACTTTGTTATTATTTAGTTTTGACATTCATGCCAAATGAGTCCTAGATTACAATTTGGGCATCATTATATCAGGCTAAAATCTGGTTGCCTAGCTGTGGCTGGTTATGTTGGGCAAACGCTGTCTCTTATTGTAACTTCTCAAGGGTTTGATGGCCCTTCAGCACAGGCAGGAAAATAAGACTTTTTATCAAACTTCTGATGAACCACTACTCCATGTTCAAGGGAGACCTGTTTTTGAAAATTAAGAACCTGAGCATTCAGGAAACATTCTCATTCATCCTTCCAGTCCATGGAAGAAGACTGGGAAAAGGTAAGACTACTACAATCCAATGACCATGATGGAAAAGATCTGATTTTGATGATCCTTGTCTGATGTATCAAGGTAATTAATCACTATAATAAGGATTGCACTTCACAGGGACAGGTGTGTGATAGTTTATTGCAATTACAGTTAGAAGATAGGTTAATAAGTTAATACTATAGAATATATACCGTATTTTTCAGAGTATAAGATGCACCTTTTTCCTCCCTAAAAGAGGCTGAAAATTTTGGTCTTACACTTCGAATGTAGCTTTTTCAAAGCTTTTTTCCCCAGCCCTAACGACGGCTTCCTATTCCCTCTGAAGGAGGCTTTTTCCAGCCCTAAGTCTTTGCAGGCTTGTTTTCATTCCTACTCCCTCTGAAAAAGCGGTGCTTTTCAGCCCTAACGCGGTGCTAACGATCTTCCTGGCTTGCTGCATTTATTTTTATTCCTACTCCCTCCGAAGCAATTTTTCCTCCCCTAAGTCTTTGCAGGCTTGCTTTCATTCCTACTCCCTCCGAAAAAGGCTTTTTCAGCCCTAACCAGAGGATAAAATAATGTGCTGAAGCTGAACAGACTAAGGACGCTAGCCAGATGAATACCTGGTAGGTAGATTTCCCCCCCTATTTTCCTCCCCCAAAACTAGTGGGTCTTATACTCCGGTGTGTCTTATACGCCGAAAAATACGGTAATTTAAGACACAAGGTCAGAGTTCTTCACTTACAAAAATCAATTGTGCAAGTGTAGAATGGGGATATCTGGCTTGATGATGGTATTCGAGAGAAGTATCTTGGCTGCCAAGAAGGCAGATGCAATCTTAGGTTGTATCAATAGAAGTATGCTTTTTAACTCACAGGAAATAATTTTTCCACTGTTTTGCTTTGGCTGAAAGTCACCTTGAGTATGGTGCTAAATTCTGACACTGCACTTTAAGAAGGAATCAGAAATGGAGCAATTAAGAACAGGGCTACAGAGATGTCCAAAGGATTAGAAATTAAACTCTGAGATGACAGAGTGAAGGAGCAGGATAAGTTTAGCCTTGAGAAAAGTTGATTGAGCAGGGCTATGATAGGACTTTTCAAATATCTGTAAGGATTTATACAGAAGAAGGTCTAGATCTATTCTTCAACATTTTGTCGCTCATGAAATAACAGACTTAATAGCAATAGCAATAGCACTTAGATTTATATACTGCTTCACCGTGCTTTACAGCCCTGTCTAAGCTGTTTACAAAATCACCATATTGCCTCCAACAGTCTGGGTCCTTTTACCCACCTTGGAAGGATGGAAGGCTGAGTGAACCTTGAGCTCCTCGGAATCAAACTCCTGGAGTGAGCAGTGAGTTACCCTGCAGTACTGTATTTTAACCACTGTGCCACCATGGCTCTTAAATCTTAAATTTCCTATCTTAAATTATAGGGAAGCAGATTTCTTCAACTAAATATTGTGCAGTTGTGCATGTGTGAGGTAATTCAAATTTTAAAAGAAATGTAACATGGAATAAAACACCCAGACAGGAGGTGGATTGGTTACATTCAGGCAGATGCTACACAGCCATGTATCTGGGGTGCAGAGAGAAGGAGCCGGAAACTGGTGGTCTAAATGCACCCTTCCAACTCTAGATATCTAACCTAAGCAGGACAACAGATTCTGAGCGAGACCAGGGACTCTCCACAGTGGTGGGATTCAAATTTTTCTACTACCTGTTCTGTGGGCGTGGCTTGGTGGGTGTGGCTTGGTGGAGCGACACCTTGCTGTGAGTGACATTGAGTTGGCCACGTCCACTCAGTCACATAACCCCCCACCATGCCACGCCCATAGAACCCGGTAGTAAAAACAAATTAACTGACAGCTATTGCAGCCTTTTTCTACCTATTATTTTCTGCCCAGGGTCTGTGGTGACTAAATTCAGAATCTGTCAAAGGCCTCCTCCTGCATGCCGCCCACAAACCAGGGCTGAGCCATTGCTGCTGGGCTCCCCACCAGCCCGCATTTGTTTGCCCCCCTTGTCGCGAGAAGCCAAAAAAGAGGTGGCAGATGCAGGCTAACCCTTCCCTGGCAGCCAGCCGCGGGAGGAAGGTAAGGTCACGGGACAAAGAAAGAGGCAGTCATGGGGAACGAAGTGGGGAGATTGAGTAAGGGCCGGGGCCTCTGAAGGAGGGGAAACAGAGTGATGCGTGGTGAATGGAGAGTGGGCGGCATGCAGGAGGCTCCGGGAAGGCCAGAGTCGGGGAATGGTGCGTTCCCCAACCCAGCCAAGGCGGGCGGTGAGTGGGTGCCCGGCGGTGGCTCTGGGGCAAGGCCAGAGCCGTGGAATGGCATGTTCCCCGACCCGGCCAAGGCGGGCGGTGAGCAGGTGGCAGCTCCAGGGCAAGGCTGGAGCTGGGGAATGGTGCGTTCCCCGACCTGGCCGAGGTGGGTGGCGAGCGGGCGGAGGCTCCGGGGTCTCGGAATGGCACATCCCTGGGTCCCGGCCCCTGATTCAAGGCAAAGGGCAAGTGGGCGGCAAGCTTATCTTTGGTGAGCAGAGCAGGTGAGGCACAGAGGCGACTAGCTGGGCCGTGTGGCGAAGGCAACATATCTAGGGTAGGGATGGGTGTGGCGAGCGTCAAGTGGGTGGGCGGGGCGAGTGTGGGCGGGGCCACCCAGAGGTGGTATTTACCAGTTTGGTGAACCAGTCCAAATTGCCGCTACCGGTTCGCCTGAACTGAACCGAACCAGCTGAATACCACCTCTGGCTCTCCTCCAACTCCACCACCCACATTCCATTCTGCTTCTTTCCCTTAGAGGTCAGAATTGCATGTCTCCTATTCTCAGTATTGATTCTTTGCATTAATACCCTAGTTTTTCTCTGGCAGCTCAGAGTTATGTGTATCAGGATCTCCTCTCATTTTATCCCTACCAATGAGAGTAGGCTAAAATGGTCTAATAAACGGGTAGGAACTTAGGCTTGTGTCTTTGCAGCTCAGGTCTCATCACAGAGCGACCACATTCTGTGCTACTAAAGGACTGAAGTAAAATAGTTTTTTGCATTTCAGCCAACAACTGTGTATGAAGGGGACGAACTCGGTCTAATCCTTCTGGATTAATCCTGCATTGATTTGGTAGATGAATCTCGGTGACTGTGAGTGCACAATTTGACCCTCTTTTACATCTTATTCTCATCCAAAACTCTTCTTGTCCTTCTTGACCATTTTGTGATGAGATATGGGACCCATCCGTCAGAATAACCAGCATATGTGTACAGTGTTCAGTGTGCTAATGTTTATAGCCTTATGTTCTTAACAAAGTTCATGAAACCAAGAGTCACTATGTGAGCTGGGTGGCTATACAAATGTAATAGACAGACAGATAGCAAGACAGATAGATGAGACATGACTCTGAAGAGAAGAATGGCAACAAGGGTATGTGAAGCTTTGCGTTTTTACATCTTGGTTCTTGACCCTCACCTTCATCAAGATTCCTTCTGATCTCAAATAATTTTTGAATGACTGCAAAAATATTTTCTTGACTTTGAATGTTTTTTCAGTTTTCATTACTTCCTACTGAAATAGTTACTGCTTATGTTATTCCACTATGATTGTTCTTATTTATACCAATGGAGATTGCTATATATTTAATGATGTTTTAAAATTTGTTTAATGCTCAGCTGATTTGACCTCCTCTTGGGTATGTGTATTTTTAAATAAAAGTGAACTATTGGTGGCAGAGAAAAATAACAATAATTCTTTTAAGAAATTGACTATTGCAATATATTGCCATGAGTAAATACCCTGTTCCCCCCAAAATAAGACATCCCCTGACATCGGGCTTTTGAGTGCATGGCAATAAGGCCAAGTACTTATTTCAGGGTTCAAAAAAATATAAGACAGGGTCTTATTTTGGGGGAAACATGGTAATCAGAGAGCAAGAGAGTAAGGACAGCTGGCCAATAGTTCAATTCTTTCTAATATCTAATAGCTGTTTTATACGAAATGATATTTTTCCCTTTTTCATATTAGCTGGACACAACTCTATAAGAGGTAATAGTTTAAACCAACATTTCAAACTCTGGTTGTGTTGTGTTTGTTTACATTATATACAATCCTGTGGTATGTAATTTGAAGTTGACAAAGAAAAGGTTGAAAAACTGGACATACTCCAAACCTTGTTTTGCTGGTTGGGAGTATATTCAGGTTTTGTTTTGTTTTTTGCAGCAATCAGTATCCAGTTAGTGCATTATTTACTGTTGATCTACTGAGTATGGATTGAAGTATGGAGTAGTATGAAGCTACTCTTGTTTTATTGCTTGGTTTAGCTTCTGGCCTAAAATGCTAATTCACTTGGGCAGTCTACAAATCGTCATGCCCAAGTTAAGCTTTAAGCTGTGCATCCTGCCATAAAATGAAACTTATTTTTAGAATGCACTCTAGGTGTTCCACTCTCTCCGACTGAGCAACAGTTAAATAAAACACAACATATTAAAATCTTTGGAAAAAAGTCTCTAATTAAAACAAGTGCTTCTCCTTCTCCCACAGAGATTTCATTTTCAGCACATGGGTTCTCCACACAACCTATTTTCATCACACAAGCAGCAATTGAAAGGTGAGGGAGAGAGGGGAGGTCAAAGTGAGAGAAGGGGATCTCTAGCTTATAATCTTAGCCCTTCAACTTCAGGCCCAAAGGTTTCAGAAAGTGCGGCAAAGGTAGACCATCCAGAGCTTCTGGGAAATGTTCGCGTGAAATGCTCCCAATTAAAACTTGCATGGATCTAACAAAGAGAGACAAAGGAGCAAAACCAGCCAACCACTGATATCGGCTATCACCCAGAAGGTCTTGCCATGGTTGCTGGTCTTCCCGCAGCTGCTGTTTCATGGCAAAATGGAAGCCTGTAGGCATGAAGAGCAAGAGCGAGTCCAGAAGGAGAAGCTTGGTGCGGAGATTTGATGCTGGACTCTCCCAAATTTGTTGTAGAAGTAGGTCTAGAGGTGTGTTCCCAGCACAGTCACCAAGGCAAGGTGAGGCTCCATGTCCCAACAACAAAAGCAAACACTCCGGCCTTGCCAGTTCACAAGCCACATGGAGGGCTGTTTTGCCACCTTCTACTCGACTGCAACCTCGCCGGTCCAAATAGGTAGCTCGGTCGCTGACTGGAAAGTTCTTGATGGCCTTCAGAATCTCCACTAGGACATGGATACGATTGTACCGGACAGCCATAGCTAAGTGAGGAGCTGAAGAGTGGCAGCAGCTGAAGTGAAGGCTCGGTACTGCAAGGGCACTTTTAGGAAATTGGTTCAGTAAATACCGGGCATAAGTCTGGTGGTTGTGTACCAGGGCATACAGCAGTGCCTCTGAAGGTGAGTATGTGCTGACTTTGCCTCCTTCTTGCCAGTGGAAAGCCTCCATGCGCCTCATGTCTTCCAAGAGCCATACTGGTAGCTGGTCTCTCACAGCTTGATAGAAAGCAAAAGAGGATTTCTTGCATTGTTTCTGAGACTGGGAGCTGTGGCTGTTGCAGCTATTCAACCATTTGACGTTCCAGGGCATCCTTGAGGTTGCGTTCACAGGGAAGGGCTCCCTTCTTGGCTACCAGATGTTTTTCTCATGAAGAGTCAAGAAGACGGAGGAAGGCTTTAAGAGAAAAGGAACTGTTTAGAAACTATCCCTCCCAAAAGCCATGTCCTTCTGTGTCTTTGTCTCCCATGCAAGGTTCATCAAGGTACAGGTATTCCTCAACATACAACCAGTCATTTAGTGACTGTTTGAAGTTACAACGGCACTGGAAAAGGTGACTTATGACCACTTTTCACACTTACAACCGTTGCAGCATCCCCATGGGCACGTGATCAGAATTCATATTTATGATGGTTGCAGTGTCCTGGAGTTACGTCATCATCTTTTGCAACCTTCTAAGCAAGCAAAGCCAATGGGGAAGCCAGATTCACTTAACAACCACGTTACTAACTTAACACCTGCAGTGATTCACTTAACAACTGTGACAAGAAAGGTCATAAAATTGGGCAAAATTCACATAACAAATGTTTTGCCTAGCAACAAAAATTCTGGGCTCAGCTGTGGTCATTAAGTCGAGGACTACCTCTATTGTGAGGTAGTTGACAAAAACTGTTTGGAGACGATGGGAAAGAACTCTGCCTGAATCTGAAGCCCCCTCCTCATATTTATGGGAACTGCAGGCACTGCCTTCCAACTCTTTGAAAATAGTTCTTGATCTCTCTCTGTTCAAACATCAATTACAGTGTAGTTAAAATTACCATGAAGTGAGGAGTTTTGTTTTGAAACTCCAAGGCTCCATTTTCTCATTGGAAGGAACTCTGCTAGTTACCAAATGTCAGATTCTACAGGAGTTTTGCTCAGGCAAAAAAACTGGGATGGGGTGGGGGACTGACAAGTTTGTGGTATTGTTGTCAGTTGCCTCCTCTCCAAGATCAGCTGTTGTATGCAAAGTGCCAGGCTTCTGATGTTATTCTTTTCCTTCTATTCCTTTTGTGTAGATGGGATTTTTGCTGTTGCATAATTTATAGAAGGTCAAGCTGGTATTTTTCCCAGCCCTTAAAGTCAAATGAAGACAGGTCAGTCATAGATCAGTGTTTACCAGGGGTCTTCAACCTTGGTCACTTTAAGACTTGTGGACTTCAACTCCCAGAGTTCCTCAGCCAGCTTTGCTGGCTGAGGAATTCTGAGAGTTGAAGTCCACAAGTCTTAAAGTGGCCAAGGTTGGAGACCCCTGGACTTTAAACTATTTCTGAGGGTGTGGGGAACAAAAACAGTACCAGTGCTTTTTAAGATCTTCCACAATTTTTACCTATATTTCTCAACTTTCAATCGACTTGATGAGGATTTTTTGGGCAGCTTCTCTTAGCATAAACATATTTTTCTGCTTCTTCCCCGCCCCCTATCAAATAATAGACATATCTGGTTATCTATCAGCTTACTCAATGCCCCTAATATCGCTCAGCTCGGTTGGATAATCTTTATCCTAATCTCCAAATTCTGTAGACATTTCTTTCTGTGGTTATCATCTCTTGTAACACTAGTTCTGCTTAGTGATTAATTTTTCCCCTGCCCTTAAAAATAAGAAAGGAGTGAGGAGCTGTTGGCTGAACTAAGTAATTTAAATCTAACCCAGATTGAATCCATTTTCCCACAAGACAGATGGAATGGAAATTTGCAGACCTAGTTTTTACAAGGCACCTGAACTCTAATAAATTCGGTGTCGGTCCCCTTTATATTATTAAGTATGATAAAGGAAATAGACAGTACCTTTTTGAGGTGTACGTGGTCTGTATTTTATTTAACTGGGCTGTTTGTGACTCGTCTAAAACTGAATGCAATATGTACATATTTGTCTTAGTGCATTCATGACCAATAAATGAAGGGGCTATTTCACTCCTCAGTATCAAACTGAGCTATAAACAGCAGACCAGGCATTGAAAAATAACTGTGTTTGGTGAATTTTATCAGAGTCCCAGAAATGGGCTGCTAAATATGGTGTTTACGTCTCCCAGGAGCTGCAAAAGACTTCCGACCTACTCTGCATAAGCTTATCTATCCCCATTCACTCCAATATTGCAATCAATATAACACATGCAATAGAATGACTTCTTCAATTTATTGTCTTGGAGCTGTTAGATTTCCTAGGCAAGGAATGGAGCATTGCTGTAGCTGCCCTTGAAAGCTTACTATACCCCCAATCACCATACCCATCAGGGCTGTCACAAAGGGATTTCCAAGTACATCATTAACACTGCAGCTTCTCTTTCCTATTGATAAGTCTGAGATAAATTAACTCTGCTAGCCAGTTCAGTTTTGCGTTGTTTTGTTTACACTAGCAGAAGGGTTTAAGGGTGCCTGCACTTTGGCTCAGGAAGGTGTGATATTTGCTTCCTTTTCAAGGGCAAAGGGTCATGGAGATGTGGCCCAGCAGCAAGTAACAAGGCTGACCTCCCCCATCAAGTTGCAATTTGGAGAAGGCCAATTAAATACCACCCTGCAAATCCCAATCCATTTTGTTAGCCGTTATGGCAACTTGCTTTACAAGCGGAGTCCCCAGTGATCTCAACATCAGGGTTTGGTCCATCTTGGACTGGTACCTACTTGGAATATAGTAACTTGGGATTTAATATGTGGCCCAAAGGCACTTTCAGACCAATCTACTGCACCGGTCTGTCTCAATCTTGGCAATATTAAGATGTATGGACTTTAACTCCCAGCCAGCTGAGGGATTTATTTATTTATTTGTTTGTTTGTTTGTTTGTTTATGAGATTTATATACCGCCTCACAGTGCAAGCACTCTCTAAGCCAGTGTTTCCCAACCTTGGCAACTTGAAGATGTCTGGACTTCAACTCCCAGAATTCCCCAGCCAGCGAATGCTGGCTGGGGAATTCTGGGAGTTGAAGTCCAGACATCTTCAAGTTGCCAAGGTTGGGAAACACTGCGGTTAAGCAGTTTACACCAGTAAGCAATGTATATTTATATTTCCCCCAACAATCTGGGTCCTGAATTTTGTGAGTTGAAAACCACTTGCTTCTTAAAAGTTCCAAGGCAGGTCTATACTATCTTGTCCTTGGATTCCCCACCCCCACCCATGTGCTCCCCTTTTGAGCTAGCTATCTTCATCCCACTTCACCCAATGGGACCTTGCTGGTACACGGGCCAACAAGGGAACGTCCTCCAAACCTTGCACCCTTGAGGGCTCCAAAGGCAGTTACCACTTGACCTGCTTTCCCCTCACTGGCATTCATCTTTCTTCTCCTCTCTTGCCAGGCAGCGGCTTGTAACAAGACATGGAAAGGGGAGGAATAATATTGGGAGGCTCAGGGGAGGCCAGGACTCTCTCAATCTGGTTATACTGCTAGTTTTGTACCCACAACCACCTCTATGCAGGCTGCTTGCGCTCTCTCGCTCTCTCTCTCTCTCTCTCTCTCTCTCTCTCTCTCTCTCTCTCTCTCTCTCTCTCTCTCTCTCTCTCCCTCTCCCGCTCCCTCTCCCACTTGGGGAGTACCCGGCTCCTCCAAAATGCTTCCCTTCCAAAGATCCCTCCTCCCTCTTCCCTCCCGAGTAGCCTTTCTTACAGCATTAAAAAAAACCCACCACCATGTATTTTTGGGGATGTTGACGGTTCATCTTTCAAGACTTGAAGGGAGAACGGGCGCTACTCATTTCTCAAAAGACACCGCTGTGCCCCCAACCCTCCATTCTCTGCTTCGCACCCTCAGCCTTTCCAAGCAGCAGATGCAATTCCGGCACGACCCCTGCCTTGCCTGCCTGCCTTCCCTCCCTCCCTCCCTCCCTCCCTCCCTCCCCCGCTCTCCATCTTCCCTTCCTCTCGCCAGATGCCCCCTCCCAGACCTCCTCTTACCTCGCGCGTCTCCACCCCAAAACTCCCAGCCAGCCCGCCGGTCTTCCGAAACGCCCTGGGCTTTAGATCCGGCATTCGCGGATTGGGCCGGATCGAAGGGAAAGCGGGATCAAAAAAACCTTCAGTCCGGAAAAAAATGCAGCCTGGCGGGATTCGCCTGCGGGTCGCGCCGGCTCTTCCTCTGGGGGGGCTGGCCGCAGCAATGAATGAGCCGCTCGCTCGCTGCTCCTCTCCGGCTGCAGCCGCGCGCGCGCACCCGGGGGAATCCGGCAGCCGCGGCTCTTCTCTCCGCCCCCCGTGCGCTCCTCCGCTGCCTGCGCTCTCCTCCCCCTGCGGAAGAAGAGCGGCTGTGCTGGGCTCCCGGCTGCAACGAGCGCGAACCGCTGCCCCTTCTCAGAGGAAGCAGCGAAGGAGAAACAGCGGGCGGGAAGAGCAACAGCCGCCGCAGCCGCAGAGCCGTCTGGCTCAGCAGGAGGAGTAGCAGCAGCGGCGGCGGCCAAACTTCAATTGCTTCCTCCGGGCTCTTTTATCCTTTCCCCGATCCCACCCGGTGAAGGTCGGTTAGGACCGGGGAACTGTCCGGAGCCTCAGGATTGGTCTCGGCGGGTCCTCCCCTCCCAGCTTCCCATTGGCTGAGAGGAGAGGATGGGGCCCCGGAGCGATTGTTGGCGTCAGCGGCAGGCAAAGTTCCAAGAAAGTTTCCGGGCTGCTTGTAAGTCGTAGGAGCGCGCGGCTCGTGCTGTTGACCCTAAAAGGGGAGGAGGGCGAAAAGGAGGCAAGGCAGATGGGGCTTCCCGCAGGGGATCAGACGTCCCCCCCCCCGAACCCTCTTCCTCCCATTGGGCCCCCCTTTTCCTCCCATCCTCAGGGCTTGCTCCAATTGGCTGCCTAACGTGCTTATCTCTCCGCCGACGGAAACATTCCTAGCACGAGCTCTGCTGCCCCATCGCCGACCCCTCTCCTGCCACAACAAGGACGCCGCTAAAGGGGCTGCCCTTGTGCCCCTATTGTGAATCGGCTCTCCGGTGGATGACTCTAGTTTAGTTGTTGCCAAAACATGGACAGGTGCACTAGAGAGAGCTGAGCTTTCGCCCCTTTCGACCGAAAAAGTCTTACGAAACGTTCCTGAATCTTGTTGCCACGATAACTCTTAAATAGGGGCCTCGGGTGAAAAGTAAAGCCTTCCCTGGAATTCTTGTGTTGTTAGCTTAACTCTCCTTCCAAGGAACTTAACTCATCGAAGTTCCGAGAATTTTTTTCTTTTCTTTTCTTTTGTTTTGGATACTGGTTTTCAATACAACAGAAAGCAGACACCGAACAAGTTAAGAAAAGGGATTGGTGGATCTGTGACTTCATTTTCTCTTTCATCAGTTGCCTGGAAGTCAGCTGCCAATCACACACTCTACAAATATTATAAAGCCTTAGTAAGACCACACCTAGAATACTGCATCCAGTTTTGGTCACCACACTATAAAAAACTTGTTGAGATTCTAGAAAAAGTGCAGAGGAGAGCAACCAGGATGATTAGGGGACTGGAGACTAAAACATATGAAGAACGGTTACAGGAACTGGGCATGGACAGTCTAGTGAAGAGAAGGACCAGGGGAGACATGATAGCAGTGTTCCAATATTTGAAGGGCTGCCACAGAGAGGAGGGGGTCAAGTTATTTCCAAACTACCTGAAGACCAGACAAGGAATAATGGATGGAAACTGATCAAGGAGAGATTCAACCTACAAATAAGGATACATTTTCTGATACTGAGAACAATCAACCAATGGGACAGCTTGCCTTCAGAAGTAGTGGGAGCTTCATCACTGGAGGCTTTCAAGAAGAGTTTGGACTGCCATTTGTCAGAAATGGTGTAGGATCTCCTGCTTGGGTGGGGGGTTGGACTAGATGACCTACAAGGTCCCTTTGTACTCTGTTAATCTGTTAAATGACATCTGCCTGTCCTAGGTCCTTGGGAAGGACTCTATAAGTAGATAAAAGTGCCAAATCTGGCCTAAATATCTGGCCGACTGTGCAATGAGCCACAATAATAAAATAGTAATTGGTGCAATCCCAAAACAACTAGAGTACCACTGGAACACCATCAGCATTGACAAATTCACCAGTCAATTGCAAAAAGCAGCTTTATTTGGAACAGCTTGCATCCTGTTACCATATCTGTAACACCATCAAACATCCACATCTGCCCATCCCAAGTCCTTGGGAAGGACTCGATAGGCGTACAAAAATGCCAAATCCAGCCTAAATATCCAGCTGACTGTGTGATGAACCATGATAATTTATTAAACTTGTGTGCCAACTGGACAGAACTCAGTTCTTGAGCCACATCAACAGCCACTGAAGTCACTGAAAAGTGCTGGAGTACATTTATGGCTAAATTTTGCTGGAAGAAGAATGAAGCTGTCTTAGTTATGGGTTCATCTTGTAGGTAACATGGCAGAAAAAGTATGGCAGAAAAAGAGGTTACCAGGACATGTTTGTGAGCAAGAGCCCTCAGATACTCTTGTACTTCTTGACACACCCACTTCAAATGCTTGTATTTTGTTTGTATATGTGATTTTGGGTTCAGTGATTATTGCATGCATAATATCTATTTGTTCTGGGAATAGTGATGTTGGAGCTTCCCACGCAGATTTGCATACCTCTCTTGGTGAGGAAATTGGGTGTTTCCAAATTCTGAGTGAGATTTGTGTGACATGTTTAGCAAGGTATATATCTGAAAATCAAGAATTTCTATCAGGAATAACAATAAATTATTTGTTGAATTTGTTCCTTGAACTGTATTTGCTAATGAAGGGTAATATACTTCTATTTTCTTCTGGTGCTTAATATTTGTTGGTTCTGTCTTAAAATTGGAGGAAAACCAGGGGTGAAATTCAGCAAGTTCTGACAGGTTCTGGAGAACTGGTAGCAGAAATTTTGAGTAGTTCGGAGAACCGGCAAATATCATCCCTGGCTGGCCCCAGAGTGGGGTGGGAATGGAGATTTTGCAGTATCCTTCCCCTGCCACGCCCACCAAGCCACGCCCACATAACCGGTAGGGATTTTTTTTGAATTTCACCCCTGAGGTAAACCCATTTACAACGTACATCGGATTGAAAAAAGTTTTTCAACTGTTCAGAAGCAAAGTTCACACTGAATCCAGCACCATCCTTATCAGGTATTTTAAAAAGAGAGAGAAAGGTTTTCCCTGACCAGCGGTGTCTGACTCTAGGGCAGGGGTCTCCAACCTTGGCAACTTTAAGACTTGTGGCCTTCAACTCCCAGCAAAGCTGGCTGAGGAATTCTGGGAGTTGAAGTCCACAAGTCTTAAAGTTGCCAAGGTTGGAGAATCCTGCTCTAGGGAGTGGTGCTTATCTCCGTTTCCTAGGCGAAGGAACCAGCATTGACTGAAGACGCTTCCATGGTCATGTGGTCGGTATGTCTATATGCTGAGGCACATGGAACACTGTTACCTTCCCACCAAAGAGGTGCCTATTCATCTACTTGCATTTGCATGCTTTCGAAGGTATATTTAGCAATAAATTTGGTAATGTTTTTGAATTGGTCCATTTGTTTTAATAAAAAATGCATTCACTGTAGCATAAGCATATCATCTAAAACAATAATCAGGAAAACTCAGTTGATTTTTAATTAAAATTAAAATTAACCATGCAGTAAATCTAGAATCAACTGATGATTTCAACAGGATGAAATTTCACACAAATGTGACTAATGCTGCCTCTGCATGCAGACATATTTGAGAGCACAGTGTGCAGAGATCAGTTTGATCATTGATCCATGGAAAGGAGCCCTCTCCTGCAGGGGTGAAATGCTACCGGTTCAGCCCGGTTCGGGCATACCAGTAGCGGTGGGCGCCGGAGGTTCGGAAAACTGGAGGTGGCAGTGCGAGGCTCCGGACATTGCCATTTTCTTTTTTTTTTAACCCTCTGCGCATGCACAAAGCCTTTTGCGCATACGCAGAGGGTGAAAAAAGTTTGCCCGACGGACCGGTAGGGAAGGTAAGTAGATTTCACCACTGCGTCTCCTGTCTTGCTTTGATTTGATTTTCTCAAAATATAGGCCAGCTTGCATCAAGAGTGATACTTCATTTGCATCTGAATCCTTTAGTCAGGGGTCTCCAACCTTGGCAACTTTAAGAATTGTGGACTTCAACTCCCAGAATTCCTCAGCCAGCTTTGCTTTGCTAGATTATGGATATCCAACCTTTTGGATTGCCCGGGCCTCATTTAATGAAGACAAATTGTCCTGGGTCTCATATAAAATATACCTATAGTTAATATATATAAATCACATAATGTTACGAGTGCATGATCTTGTGCATTAGTAGCTGTCCAGGGCTACATGCAGCACACAGGCTGTGGGTTGGACACACCTACTTTAGATAAAAATATGGCTTTTATTTTTTTCACCATGCACGATTGCATCCCAGTTCAGCAATGGAATTTAGTTGTGTGTTATTATCCTGGATCAAGGAAACATATTATTACGTAAAATTAAATTACATGGAACAGTACTATTAATAGGAAAGTTAGCTGTTAAAAATGTCTGCTTTCGTTTTCAAATATTGGTATCGCATGGTGATTTCCTACTGGCAAACCTTCTGATTAGACTGCTGTGATTTAAGTTTTTATCCAATGCTCTTTATACCATCCTTGTTTTTGTTATATTCTATTTTGTGTTTTTGTCTATGTCTACGTTTGTTGTATTATAACTAGTTTTACCCAGAGTCACACAAAGCACAATTAATTGCAGCAAATACATGAATTTCTACAGTGTTTTCCTCATGTTTCTAGACCATCTTTTATTAATCATTTTCCTAACAACTCTTGAAAATAATGGGCAAAATATAATTTTGAAAATGATGGACCTGATTTATGATCATGATATATGGCAGAATTTGACCAATCTTCAGGTTGGGAATTGGGTAGGATGAAATTTCCTTATGGAGGGCACATAACCCTGCAAATCTGAAAAGATTGTGCAGCAGTTTTCCTTTCACTTTAATTGTTTGGCAGGGAGGGGGGAAGGTAAAAGAAAAAAAGGTGAAATAGCTGTACAAAAATATGGGGAGGTTATAAGCAGAAAATATTGTCTAGATTACCCCATAACATTCTGGAGATGAAACAAGATAATTACATATTTAAATCTTATTAACAAATGTATTTGTTAACAAGCATGAGCATGTTTGTCCTTCATATCAGCCATTCTTAAATTGATATTTTTCCAGAATTATTAGACTTTGGTATATAATAGTCCAGCCCTAGTAGCCTTGAAAACTTTGGGTTATAGGAGTTGTGGCCCCAACAAGTTACAGAAATTGCTTGTTAAATTTTGAATGGGAACCTAGTTGTTTATTTTCAAATCAGTGTGTGAAAAGAAACCTGAATTTTGTAGTCATCTGAATTTGACAATGCATTTTTCCAGCAATAAAAAACAAAAAACCAGGCATATTTTGGAGGAAAATTATTGAGAGTTGCAGCCCTTTCTGGAGCTTGAGATACTGGTAATGGTTAACCAAGCCTTCATCACTTTTCATATCACTGTAATACATTGTATATGGATTTCATTTTGAAAACAATCTAGAAATTTCAGCTAGTGCAGAATATAGAAGTTTACCTGTTGGCATGTAAAAACAATTCAAAGTGCTGCTTATAATGTTTAGTTTATTTAGAGTTGGAAGGGACCTTGTAGGTCATCTAGTCCAACCCCCGCTCGAGCAGGAGTCCCTACACCACTTCGGACAAATGGCAGTCCCATCTCCGTTTGAAAGTTTCAAGTGTTGGAGTTCTCACAACCTCTGCAGGCAAGCTGTTCCACTGGTTGATTGGTTGATGGCTTACCACCTCAGTATCTGCAGGATCTGGTTCATTCATCCTCCGCTCTATTAAAAAAAGTGATAGAAGTTTATATTAGCTGTATCCAGTATACTGAATAGATTCAGTCTTATAATGGCTTTTGATCAGTGCATTGTATGATCCTAGCCATCATGGAATCACTGCAGATGTTGAACTTGGCGGACATGACAAATAGGTCAACACTTGCAAGTTTTACGGTGCAAGATTCCAGATAGCTTAAAATATTCCAAATTGCTTAAAACATTCGTTGTCAACTAGACTTGTGCTCTTGGACGACAGTACTCCAATCATCCCTAGTAGGTATCATGGGTATTGGAGTTATAAATATCTGAAGGGGAATCTTTGCCCTTTCTTGATGTGGTTTGCAGTACTCCACTTAAAGGGAGCATGTAATACAGAAAGAGCCACTTTGAACATTAAAAAGAAAAGCCCCCTTTCCATTACTGTACAAAATACATTCTCAAGTTGAAATCCATGCATCTTAAAAGTTGCTGAAGTTGAAAATACTGTTATGCATGGAAAGATGGACACCTGAATCTGTTGCTACTGCCTTCTATTGGTTTTCTTCAAATATGCATATATATTTTTTTCAAAATCAGCATTATTTACCTACCAGTGACCTAGTGGTAATTATTCATGTTTACTTTGGCCAGGTCCACAGTTCAATTCATTTGATGGTTTGGTTGTGACTCACTTGCTGAGGGAGCAGGCGTTCTTGATTAAAGTCCTGGATTTATACTGGGCATTAATCTGGCCTAGATTATGACCAATAGAGATGTACTTGTTTTTCTTTTCTTATCAAGCCAAAATGTAATTTTCTTTCTCTTCTTTCTGCTTCTGATCTGAAGACGTAAAACGAACACTCTTTCCATGGGATTCTGCTTATCATGATTAATAGAGCTGTTATTTGGAGAGAGTCCAAAAGGAAAAGAGAGGAGAATCTATATTTCTACAGAAGTTGCTGAATTACAACTCTCATAATTTATTTATTTAATTTATTTGGAGGTTCTTCTATGCTGCCCTACTCCCTAAGGACTCAGGGCGGCGTACAGCATTTTAAGAAACAACC
Organism: Diadophis punctatus similis; assembly: GCA_023053685.1. NCBI lineage: Eukaryota > Metazoa > Chordata > Lepidosauria > Squamata > Dipsadidae > Diadophis > Diadophis punctatus. The sequence continues at coordinate 294,425,005 of JALIGW010000001.1, forward strand.
AAACAAATCATTAAAAACAGTTTAAAAACAATTAAAAACACATATATACTGTAGTAATCAGGCTGATTGCAACTTGTAGGAGCTGAAACCCAAACGTTCTAGAGACCTACAGCTTGATTATATATGAACCTGTACTTAAAGAATAACCTCCTAAAAATATAATTATTTATGCCAAAAGTTTTACAGTCTAAATGTTGGAAGCAGGTTTTGCAGCCTTACGTAACCTGCAATGAGGATTGTACCACAGTTTCTCTCTGGAGGAGGGTACCATATAAATGAATCCATCAGGGGGGAAAATCCTGCCTCTTATAGATCGCAACATACTATCTGGTGATAAAAGTAGTATCATGAAGGTCTCTGGAGATCAGGATGTTTCCTTTGAGTATCCATGTTCATGGAGATGGAACTAGGAAATTGTCTAACGAGGCAGTTCCACAAGGTTTCTTATAGCGTGCTGACTTTTTGTTTTTAATGGATAACCTTTCGTGAGACTAGATGTCAGCTTAATATAGCTTGTTACCAATGTTACATTAGATATGTATTAGTGAAAATAGACTGAGCTGACTGGAACACTCTAAGCCTAAGGCCTGGCATAAATATAGAAACATCAGCTAGGCAGAAAAGGCATCTGTAATCCATAACCCAAGATGTAAATGGAGAAGGCAAAAAGCATGCTCAGCTGCTATTTATTACAACATAGTCCATGTGTATCCCATTTACTTATCATATTGTATTATAGTCTTTCCTCATGTCCAGGAAAACATGCAATGCCATCTCATCAAATAAAGTTCTAGGTGGCTTCACTGAGACATCCCTGAAGGTTTTCAGCAATAATATGGACCTACTTTGCACTTGCCTTCTTCAGGAAGGTTTTTTTTCTTTTTTTAACTTTTCAGTCTAGTCTGAGGGGTCCTTGGTACTCTCTGATCTTGGTTGTTTTCTTGCAGACATTTCATTACCCAAACTAGGTAATATAATCAGTGCTAGTAAGGAGTGGGGTTTGTTTTCAGTTTATTTTAGTGTATATTTTAGTGTATATTTTAGTGTATATTTTAGTGGCTTGCCCTGTCAGTGTTGATGGTGTTGGTCTTGGAGGTTGTTTGGTTGGACTGTTTATTGTTAGCTTGCTATGCAGTTCCTTGACTGGAGTATTTTTTACTCCTGCCCATCTAGTCGTTTGAAAACATGCAAATGTGAGTAGATAAATAGGTACCACTTTGGTGGGAAGGTAACAGTGTTCTATGCGCCTTTGGCATATAGTCATGCTGGCCGCATCACCACAGAAGTGTCTTTGGACAACGCTGGCTCCCTCAGCTAAAAAACGGAATGAGCACCACTCCCTAGCATCAGACTTGACTTAGGTTTACATTTTACTTCTTGATTGTTGGTCTGATGTTAATCGTGGTATTAATCTATGTTTATTTGGATGTGTTTTGTCTTTTTGTTCCCTTCTTGGCTTGTTGATTGTCTCTTTTGCACAGTATGTAGATGTTGTTTATGCTTATGTATCTATTGATGTAGATAGTGCCAGGCTTCCAGAAATTCTCTAGTGTTTTGGATTTGGCTTAATCTAAAATGGTCACAGTTTCCTAGTTGAAACTATGGTTAAGCCTCTCTCTATGTTGTAAAATTAAAGTTGAAGTCTATCAGTCTGTTCTGGTATTCTCCAACTGCATAGTCATTAAATAATTTTTGAAAGCATCTAGACCACATTTAAAAATAAAAAATAGCTATAACAATTAAAACATTCTGTCTTTCCATGTAGCAAGAACACTCTGAAATGCTGGTGCTAAATGATCTGTTAATGTGTGTAGTTTTTCTTTCAAGTGTACTAGATAAAGAGTTTGTCACTTTATTTGGGATAGTGACAGAATTTGAAGGGCCACAGATAGTATTGAACTTCAAATCCCATCATCTCTCCATACTGACCATGTTGATTGGTGCTGCTGAGAATGATAGCTTAATTAGCTATCTGCACCTCTGCACCTCTATAACTGCATCTCTATAACTGTCTGGTTTGGTTCTGCAACCCAACAAGACAGACACAGACTTCAGAGGATAATCAGAACTGCAGAAAAAACAATTGCTGCCAACCTGCCTTCCATTGAGGACTTGTATACTGCACGGGTCAAAAAGACGGCCGTGAAAATATTTACTGACCCCTCGCATCCTAGACATAAATTGTTTCAACTCCTACCCTCAAAACGTCGCTATAGAGCACTGCACACCAAGACAACTAGACACAAGAACAGTTTTTTCCCAAACGCCATCACTCTGCTAAACAAATAATTCCCTCACCACTGTCAAACTATTCACTAGGCTGCATTACTATTACTATTAGTCTCCTCATCGTTCCTATCACCCATCTCCTCCCACTTATGACTGTATGACTGTAACTTGTTGCTTGTATCCTTACGATTTATATTAATATTGATTGTTTCCTGATTGCTTACTTGAACCATATGACAACCATTCTTGACAAATGTATCTTTTCTTTTATGTACACTGAGAGCATATGCACCAAAGACAAATTCCTTGTGTGTCCAATCACACTTGGCCAATAAAGAATTCTATTCTATTCTATTCTATTCTATTCTATTCTATTCTATTCTATTCTATTCTATTCTATTCTATTCTATTCTATTCTATTCTATTCTAATTAGTGAGACAGTTTCCTGTCTCTCATTTAGAATTCAGATTCCAAAATTCTTATTTCCAAAAGCACAAAGTCCTGCAGGATGTGGAAAGCATGAGTGTTATCCTGTATTCAAAATGATAAATATAAGCAGTAGGCTCGTGCATAAGTATAAGTCAAAGACCAAAAGTTTGGCTAGTTTTTATTCTGCAATCCAATGATTTGGTTTTAACTCAACTTGCTATTACTAACTCAGTCATTCCAAAACCGTCCTAGAAAGCTATTGAAAACAATAATCCCCCCCCATGATACAGCTGGAATAATCCCCTTTCCCAGGGGTGGGTTCCAGTTACCTTCGCCACCCGTTCGCATCACGACGTTTCGCGTGTGTGCCATCGCTCCGCTCGCGCACACGTGTCCCCTCACGCGATTTGGCTTCCGCGCATGCTCAGAAGCAGGAATTAGCCCGAAACACAGCTGAGGAGCTCATCAGCTGTGTTTCGGGCGAAGAAATAAAGCTCAGAATTCACCCGTGGGTGGGCGGGAGGGCCCTTTTTCAAGCCGCGGAAGGGGAAAAATTTGGAAAAAATGCAAAAAAAAAAGATGGCGGCACGCACGGAACAGCACCGACAGTGATGTCATGAGCGCGTTGCTACCGATTCGGGCATTCCAGTCTGAACCGGGACAAACCCACCCCTGCCCTTTCCTCCATCTCAACTGAAAACATCTTTATCTGCTTCCACCAGCACTGTACAAATTTAAGTCTGCACTAACTTAGGTTAATGACCTTGAAATGGGGAAAAGGTAACATTTCTTCTGATCTCTATAGAAGGTCACCAATCTTAATTTCCATTCATGAATAGGCAAGTGATTATGTGTCTAAACAATATGCAGTCCAAGGGATGAATTAAAACTGGGGAAACATGAGGACATATCCCTACTCAGATTGTCACAAAAAGAATCATACATAGAAGTCTTTCAAATACCTCCAGGATTCGTTGTTGCTCTTATTTATCCCAGTACCCAGAACACAAAGAAAACAATTTACATTTTTGCTTTCCTTCTGAACTAAAACATTTACTCATTAACTCCTCTTCCTTGTATACATGCCTAAATCCAAGTCTTTCTGGCCAAAAAGGTCTGAGTTCCAGAAGAATCAAGGCAGGAAGCTTATAAAGCACATTCTGTTTGATGGTTTATAGGTACTATAGTACCTATTCATTTTTTAATAGGTACCTATTCTATAGTACCTATTCATTTTTGTTGACTTCCAAAAAAGTTTAGCCAGTCCCAAGGTGATATTTTTCTCACGTCTCCTACTGCTTTTCCACCATCTCATCCAGTCCTCATGCAACCTTTGGGTATTTAGGGAACAAACTTTGCTTAAGAGGGCCATTCCTTCTTTTGAAAGCCATCTTGTTGTGTCTTGTTAGAAATCTTTATTCTGGTATTTTACTAGAAATTGCTGCTACTTTTAAAAAAAACCTATTTTGCTTTTATTACCTACTTTGAATGAGTCTCAAATACCCCATGTTTTATAAATATTCATTTGTGCCAGGGGCGGGTTGCTTACTTACCGATACCGGTGCGCTGCGTGCGCATCTCCACATTTCGTGTGCACACCCCCTCACACGATTTTGGCAAGATTTTGCTTCCGCGAATGCGCGGAAGCAAAATCTCGCTGAAATCTCATGAGGGGACGCACGCGCACGCGCAATTTTGGCAAGATTTTGCTTTTGCTTCTGCGCGTAAGCAAAATCTTGCCAAAATATCTCTCTCACGCGCGTTCCCTCACAAGATTTCAGCGAGATTTTGCTTCCGCGCATGCGCAGAAGCAAAAGAGCCAAAAAATTATTTTAAAAAGTTGGCAACGCGTGCAACTGTCCGGTGAAGACGGCACCGGAGCAGTCGCGCGCAAATTGTGTAATCGGCGGGTCTCTACCGGAGCTGTGCACTGGACCGCACCGGTAGGAACCCATCCCTGATTTGTGCCATCAGGCAAATATTCTCCTGAACATTATGATATACCTAACTATATGATGTTGATATTGCAATAGAATGACTCATTATTTATGGCTATTTGTTAATAAATGTAATTATCTTGGAATAATTTCCACACCACTGAGGTAAAGAAATGCTATCCAGCTCCTTGGAAGACCTGTGGAATATGCTGGCTCAATTCCCAAGAAAAGAAGCAGCTGGTTCTTGAGATAAACTTCTCCCTCAGTGTGGGCTCCCCTACATTTCTCCTCATAATTCAGAATTATTTCTAGCTCCAGAGCCCAGTTTTGGGGAAAGCAACTGAAGGACTGGTTATAGGCATCATATTCTGTATTGAGACTTGCAAGAGAAGTCAAAGACTAGAAATAAGTGGAGATCATGCAAGATTGGATCAGATGATAGTCCAGGCAGACAAGTGAGTTGTCATTTTGTGGAAAAGGCACCTGAAATTACTCCATGTGTATTTTGCCAGTGAACAGCAAGATATTGTTATCTCAGCAGCAAGTAAGAGCTAAGTGGTGCCAACCATCTGATATAGGCTACATTTGTCCAATGAGTTACTCAACTTCATTTTCTGGATGTTCATAATTTTTATAAATTAACCAAGATGGACCAGATTCACAGAACAATGGTTGGCTAATTAGTGCAGCAGTGGACAATTCCATGGCGATTTTGCTGATAAAAAACCAATATTCTCTAGTGGAGTCTTTAATAAAACTCTGGTTGTGCTTCTGCTAAGAGGGCAGATTGTCATTTTCTCATTTTCTGCTGCATCTTTAAAAAAAACTCAATGTAAACTGTTGGATGCAATTGAAATTATTTTAAAAGTATTGACAGATTGCAGAAGGGCTCAGATGTAATCTGAAATGGTTTGAACAGTCCAAAATATTTCATAAATGCAAAAGCAGTTTCATAGGGGCACTCTTTATGTATCTGAAAATTTGCAATGCAAAAATAAAGGCAAATTTGCTTCTTCCAAGCTATGTCAAACTCGCGTTGTCACGGCGGCATCATGTGATGTATTGTGACTTTCCCCCCTTCGCTAAACGCATGACGCATCTGGCCCACAGGCCACGAGTTTGACAGCCCTGGAATAGAACATCAAATAATGAATGTAAGTTACAAGAGTCCAATTGACTGTTAGAAAATAATAATCACAATACAACCTGTGATTGAGGAAGGTTGCAAATTCCTTTTTATTCAAATTCTACAAACATGTTGGCCAAATGTTTGTCAGAAGTTTTAAATTGAACTCCAGCACTGAGCAAAGATTGATTTCAAGGACTTAAGTCCTGCCTTCCAATTTTAGGTTTCTATATAACCCATGTTAATTAATTAATTGTTTTATTTGAAGGCAGGTTTTTTTTTAAGTCTCCAGTTGTTTTCAGTGGTAATAATACATGCTAGTTGTACTGTTACTCCCATAGATCAATATGTGTTGCTTTTATTCTTTTTTGAGATTAAATTTCAGTTGAGGCTTCCCTTGCTCCTTGATTCGGGGAGGATTGATTATTCTTCTTGAACACATATCAATATTTTTCTCATAGGGCTAACTGACTGAGCTTTCTATTTAATTAAGAGATACTTTGATAAATGTTACACATAAGAACGTTGGAGTCCATTTTCTGTATAGGAATGGCGAGTAAGCATCTCAGATTACCACCTCAGAGCTCTTTGCCTTGTAAAACACCTTTTGGGCTGGCTATCATAGCTCTGCCCAGCAATTGCAAATGAATGTTTACTTTGGTGGTTTGCTTAATAAAGTTAAGCAAGTATTGGAAGTTTTCACAAGAGGACAGTGACCTGGCCTTGGTGCAAGCAAGCAAAGTCTAGGAAGGCAAAGGGATCAGGCCTTAGCCTCACACCCATAGCTGTAAGCACATTTTCTTGCTGATTCAAGGAACACTTCTTAGATATTCAGCCCAAAGTTCTCAGAGGAAACAAACAAAAAGGGAGGCTAACAGGACTCTAAATACCTTAATGTTATGCTATAGACCAGGCGTCTGCGGCTCCGGAGCCACATGCGGCTCTTTGCGCCCTCTGCTGTGGCTCCCTGTCGGGTGATCCCATCACTGACTAGCCCTGCCCCTCGCCCTCCTCTCCCACTCACTAGGCTAGGGGGTCATGTGACTGGGAGGGAGGGAGTGACATCGAGTTGGCCATGCCCACCCAGGTTTTGTGGCTTCCGATGTTTTCTTTTCTGTGGGAAATGGTTCCAAATGGCTCTTTGAATGTTTAAGGTTGCAGACCCCTGCTATAGACTATTGTATGGAGTATAGGCTATAGTATAGAGGTGACTCTAATTTCACAGCCAATGACAACAAGAGATGTCTTAACAACTGCAGGCTATGTTGGGAATTTCTCTTTCATTTCAGTGTGGCTTTAATTAAGCCCATCACCTTCAAGCAGTATTCAAAAATGTGATTTCAATGGAAGGGTTTTATAGATTGTCCAATTAACATGCATAACCTCCAAGGAAGCCCTCTTAGCTGTCCCATTGTGAGCATTCCTCGAGCTTCTATGCGATTAAACTTGGTTCATATGACTACAGCATTCACAATATGAAAATTTTAAATGTGAATGGTTAGTTTAACAGCAAAATCGTATCACTTGTAATGAGGGAAGGGGTAAGGAATGAGAAATATGTATATTAAAAGCTTTACGTTTAGTATTTCTCGCTTTTTGTTTAATGTTTTGTTCAATGTTTGAAAATTAAGGGCCCTTTCATGCTCAACAGCCGTGTCAATCCAAAATCTGCATTATTTCATGGCCTGATTCCAGTGCTTGCATTCAGATCTAATTAATGTCAGAATTAATAAGCTCTGCTGTAAAGAAAAATAATAGCAAAATCTGATTTTCAGCATTTCATCTGTAGTAAAAGAGCAATTACTGCACTCACCCGTCTTCCAGCTCCTGCAGTTTTTCCTTTCGCTCCAAAGAAAGATGTGTCATCAATCCCCACTGATTTCTGGCAGCTTTACTATCCTTCTTCACTGTGGCTGATTTGTTGGTTGGTTTTACCTTGTTAATTGTTACCAAAGAAAAGAAAAAGCAGCAAAAGAAGAACAGGAGAGGATGGGTGTGGCTCAGTAATGGGTTTCACTTACCTTTGCTACCTGATCAGGAATGGGAGCGTGCAATGCTTCTGCACATGTGCAGAGTGTTTTTGATGAGGTCCGGGCGGGTAGGCGGAGCCTCCTGCCACTGCTGCTACCGGTTTGTCAAACCGGTGCGAACCGGTAGCAACCCACCACTGTGGCTGGTTGCTTCTTTGAGCAATCCCATTGGACAATTGGAAGTATTACTGGCCAGCTCAAGTGCGGGAAAGGTTAGGACTCTCATAATTTGGAAAGGAAATGGTCACATGGAAGGAACTCTCAAAGTGGGCAAGGTGAAAAAGAAGATATATTTCTTGCACAAATTTAATAAACAGACAGAAGAAGACAAGTGACAGTTTTTTCTTCTAATCAGTTTTTAATTGGATTTTCAACTTCTCATGAGTTCTCACATTAGATACTGAACGCCTGTCTTAATGCATCTCGACAGTGCTAAATATTTGACCAACTAAATTTATTTACTTGATTATGTCCTATGTTCTGTATCATGGATGATTCTACATATTAAACCATTATTAGGATTTACAGTATGTCTCTTCCTACTTCAAGACTCTAAGCTCATGATGGCGAACCTATGGCACGTGTGCCACAGGTGGCATGTGGAGCCATATCTGAGGGCACGTGAAGCGTTGCCCTATGTCAGCTCCAGCACGCATGTGTGCACTGGCCAGCTGATTTTTGGCCTTCCAGAGGGCGGGGGGGAGGCTGTTTTTGCCTACGAACTTCCGGTAGGCCCGTTGGGCCCATTTTTCGCCATCCACAGGCTCCCGAGGCTTTCCTGAAGCCTGGGGAGGGTGAAAAACGGCCCAAAGGGTCTACTGGAAGTCTGGAGGCTTCAATGAGGCCTGTGCGCATGCGCATGGGGGAGCGTGGGGGGTTGTGTGCGCATGCGCGGGTGGGAGGGCATTGCATTATGGGTGTGGGCACGCGCGTGTGCACTATCGCACGTGCGCGCACCCTTTTGGCACCCAAGCAAAAAAAAGGTTTGTCATTACTGCTCTAAGCAGTTTACAGAAATGCAGTAAAAGCGACAAAGAATTTGGTCCATCCATCTTGCTGCTAGTCATTCTCATCTTCTCTTTCCACCCACTTTCTCAGCATTAGAGCTTTTTCCAGAGAATTAGATCTTCACATAATGTGACCAAAGTAGGGTAGTTTGAGCTTGGTCATTTGTGCCTTGAAGGAGAATTCTGGGTTGATTTGTTTGATGATCCATTTGTTTGTTTTTGGGTTCTCCGGAGAATTCTCAAGAGTTTTCTCCAACACAAACTTTCAAAAGCATCAATACTGTTTCTATCCACTACAGCACATAGTACATTGACAAATGGGACTAAAATTAAATGTACTGAAGACCAAACAAGATAGAACAACCAGCCTTTGAATTGGCAATAAAGATCTTGAAATGGTACTAGATACCTTCAGCCTTTTAGGATCAACCATCAATGGTAAAGAACAAGCACTCAAGAAATATACAACAGATTGCACTTTTGTAGAGTGTTAATTATTATTAATTATTAAATTTGTATACTGTTTAATTCCCTGAAAAGCCTTGGGAAAAAATATTCTGATACCATGATATGTCTATATCTACAAAGACCAGAATAGTGCAAGGAATAGTGTTCTTTGTAACATTCTATGGAAATGAAAAGTTGGACTTTGAAGAAACCAGATAGGAAGAGTATTGATACCTTTGAACTTTGGTGTTGGGGAAGATTCCAGAGAATACCATGGACAGCCAAGAAAGCAAACAAATGGATCATGGAACAAATCAATTCAGAGTATCCATTTGAAGCACAAATGACCAGGCTCAAATAACCATACTCCAGACACATTATGCAAAGACCTAGTTCTCTAAAGGTTCTAATGCTGTGAAAAATGTAGGGAAAAAGAAGCAGAAAAGTGTATTGACTCAGTTACAGTGGCAATGAGTGCACAGCTGGGAGACTTGAAAGAACAGGTTAGGGCAGTGGAGCGATGCCGGGGGGGGCGTGTGTGACCTCAGGGAACATGCGTGGTCCCTCTCGATCGATTCCCCTGGACGGGGAGTGTTTTCCCAGTTGCACGCTGCTCCGAGCCCGGAAGAGAAAGGTGGCCAGGCAGGGCAGGGCGGCTGCATGGGTTCTTGTTGTTCTCGGCGGGCACCGTGGTAGCCATGAACGCATGGCGAACCTGCTGCTGGACAAGGAGGAGCATCCTCTGCAGCTGGGCGAAAGCTTCAAACGGCACCCTAAAGCCACCTTCCACACCATTCTCTGTGAGTGCCCGGCAGAGGCAGCGCTTATGGGTCAGGCCGGTGACCCCAAAACATCGGCTTGATTAAGCTGGCCTGGGCCCGTGTCAAAAGAGGGCCCTAACCACGGTTAGGTCACTGGGTGAACCTAAGGCTCGGATTCTCTCCATACAGTATTTGTGAAGTCCTTTCAATTTTGTTATTCCACCCAGAGGAGTAAATTCCTCTGGTTTTGAGAAGATAAAGGGATGAAAAATACATAGACCATGTTGGTTTTTCAGATCCAGGCAAAGACCTAATTATTTGTACTATTATTTATAATAGAGAGGAGAAACAAAGAAAACAGATGGTAAATTTAAAAATAGACCAATATATGGAAAAATTGCTATACAGTTAATCCTTGTTTAGCAACCATAATTGGGGCCCAGATCGGAGAGTTGGGAGGGGCGCGAAATGTTTACTTCTTCCTGGGGGGGTGGGCGTAACAGAAAATAATAAAATAAATTGAGAAGCACTGGGTTTGGGACAGATCAGAGCCAAAATCCTGCTTCTTTTTTAGCATGGTTTTAGTTGCCAACTCTTCAACCATTGTTTTAATGACAAGGGTTGCACTAGTCAAGTTGGGAATTCAGAGTTTTTAATGGGGAAATTGCCCAGCAAAACCTTTAACATATATTTTATATCAAAGTGCTTGGCTGTAGAATTCCTAATTACAACTAAGTTTCCTGTGAGAAGAACTTGTTGTGGCATGAATGGAAGCTAGAATTATTTCCTATGAGTTGTTACGTACATCATTTTCAAACGTGTCTAAACAGGTTGAGACCTTTTTGTGTAAACATAAAAATGTATTCATTTTTTCCACATATTCCTATTTTTAGCACTTATACAGCAACTTCTACTCTATTACATCAATATCTCAGTTATCTGACTTATTCAGTAAACCAGCTTTTTGATTTTGTGAAACACCAAACTATAAACTGTGACAAAGTGTGTGGTGTTAACGCAACCAGGGTCTCCTTCTACCTTTTAAGCAACTGCTAACTTGCTTATCCTCACTTTTTATATTTATAGTAACATTATTAAAGCTAGTATATTTGTCAAAGAATTGAAGGCTGAGTACAATAACCAAGTTGTATTTCTGGGGTGTGTAAAGCATTGTAAATAAAACAGTTACTGAAACCCTCTGGATTTGTTGCTTTCTTCTTTGAGAACTTCACCAGCTGTGGGGAACCATCTGCTTCTTGGGACAGTGATACAAAGTGGGGCTTCTCTTGTTTTACTACATGTATCAAAACAAGAGGATGCATCTGTCCTAGCTTGCTGTCCTCATACCGTATTACTTTGGAACAGCTGGGCTGAGGTCTTTCTACCAGGAGCATGGAAAAAAGAATGGTACTAATGGCAATACTCAAAGGTCTGAGGAAAAAGAGGCATGCTTGCACCAACCTGAATGGGCAATGGGCTCTTCCTGAACCCCATCACCTGACTGACCCCGAGATAATATTTGGTTAAGGGTCAGATTTCCCTGAGATTTGAACTGCTTCAGGTTTCTCCCAGCTAAAGTTGAATATGTCCTTGACTGTTTAGTATTAAAGTAACACCTTGACCTTGTTTCACTTCATTCATGGTTTGGAGATGAGGTGAAGACAATACCATGGCGACAAAATGAAAAGAGAGTTGCTAGGCCATGTTTAAATACAAAAGGGGAAATCCCTCTGTTTACGTAGCAGTGATGGCCAGGGCACAATGCCAGGCCACCTTGAGAATATGTTATAGCTCTGGTCAAGAGAGGAGAAGGCTGGCAGATCTCAAGGGAAGGAACTTCTGGAATTGCTAAACAGTTAGGTATTGCATATGAGTAGTTCAGCGACTTGAGTAGATTTAAGGAATATTGCTGAACTTGGAGCTTTGGGATTCTTTTTGTCTGGGAACAGGTCATAATATCTGTATCAACTTCTGCTTTTCTGGCAGTTATATTTTAGAATTCAGGATTCTATTACTGATCTTACCTATTACCTCCAGATTATTCTTCAATTGAACTTTTGACAAGGCAATTGTATCTGGGATGCAAACATCTGAATTACCACTCGATTGGCAGCCCAGAGTGCAAGTTTTGTATGTTTTTTTACTGCCTTCGAGTGGTTAGCAAGATTTTTGCAGCCTAGATATATAGTAGCTTTAATTTGTGATCTACTCAACTAGATGTTTACTGCTCTGTGTAAACCCTTCTAAAATGTTTATTGAAACAAGTTGATGTACACCAATCTGACTTTCTGTTGTTTGAGTGAACTAAATTGGCTTGGCACATCATTGTTGTTCCAATGTATCGTATATCCCGCCTTTCTACCCAGAGAGGGCTTAGGAAACCATAAACCATGCTTTCCCCATCACACTTGTTGAATTCATGGAGCATGCTAAACTAAAGCCATGGTTTCTGGCTGAGGTCTGCAAAACACAACAGGCTAATGTGCAGCTAGCTACCATGGCTCAGTGACTATAGTCATCTGGTATCTAGCCATAAGCTAGCTAGCCACACTTTTTCTCTGGTATGAATCCACAACTTGGTTAATTCCTCTAAATGTTAAACATGCTAGTTTGTATATTAGTGTGTGAGGACACAAAAAGATGAATCAAATCTATTCCGTAAGTTGTGATTAAAACAAACTGCAATGGGTTAGCCATGATGTGTTAGGCTGTTGCTGCAGATACTTGATTACCATCATGGAGGACCCAATGATGTCAACCAGGCAAGTAGAAAGTTCAAAGTGTTCTTAATATTGTAACACTGTGTGACTAAGTGATCAAAGTGTTTTTAATGTTGGAGTACCATGTGACTTGATTTCAGGTAGGGAAGATTCAGGACTGCAGATTAAACAGGCATGATTCATCAAGTGTACACTTGCATTTCATACCAGAGCTTATTTAGAATCGTGTTACTTCTCGGCAAAAAACCAAAAGGAATCCAATAGTACTTTTTCAGACTTACAAATTTGATTTAAAAGCATTAACGTTTGTGAAAGCTCAGTATGAAAATATGCTAGTTGACTTCTGATTTATGATATACAGGTAATCATGCAAAATTATTTTTCCTTGCTTCTTTGAAACACTTAGAAATAACTGCATCCATAGCAAAATGTTACCCTCTACAGACAACTAATAGTTACTGCAACAGGTATTACCAGCTCTAGAACTCTTCTTTGTTGCCAAATATAGAATTCCTCCCTAAACCAGCCACATTCCACACATTCTCTCCCCCCCTCAAGAAAATTCTAAATTGTTTGCTGCCTGATAAAGAGTTAATTGAAACTTGAAATCTCCTTGCTACTGTATGCTTGCATGGTACATTGAATCCAGTTAACCAATGTCTGTTGCCTTTATCTTTTCTATATTTTCTTTCTAGCTGCTTCCTCAGAGTCTTACAGGAAGCAGAATGTATAACCTATATCAATACTGATTTTCGTAAACCTCATAGAGTAATTTAGTTAATGAGTTGTGTGTGACAGGGCAAGATGGCCGGCAGATTGACAGTCAAATCAACTTCGCAACTTGAAGATATGAGGACTTCAACTTCAACTTCCAGACTTTTGGTTGAAGTCTTCATAGCTTCAAATTGCCAAGTTTGGGGGAAAAAAACCTCTGGCCTAAACATTTGGGCTTAGTGTGTTATATAAAACCAGCTATTTTTCCTCTATGAATTTTATAGTTTGCTGATTTGGACCTGCCACATGGACTGTATTCAAGCACCACGTTATATAATAGAAACTATGTTTTGCTCTATTGACAATATAATTGCTTCTGTTCACACAACTGCTTAATGTGTTGTATATTTCCTGTCAACTATCCACAGTGAGAAATACGTGTCTTCTTTGAAGTCTTCATTCTGGTACTATGCCACCTGTTGGAATCTTCCTGAGTGGGTCTTTATGCCTCCACCAGCCTAATCATTATATTATTATATCATAGCATTATACAAGATTGGAATTACATGCTGAGAGCCACTTTTGATGTAATAGTGAAGGCATCAGACTCCTAGGAGTTTGGGAGTTCTAGTCCTGTCTTTGGCACGAAGCTAGCTGGGCCAGTCACTCTCTCAGCCCTAGGCAGAAGGCAATGGCGAACCATTTCCAAAATCTTGCCACAAAAACTGAAAGGATTTGTCCATGCAGTTGTCAGGAGTCAAGACTGATGTGAAGACACCTAAATAAATAATTACATAAACATATTTTAGTAATGATATGCTGGCATTAATATCTGATTTATTCAGTAGCATGAGAATAAGTCACGATTATATATGGTAATCCGTTCCAACACGCTTTAATGGACTGAATGCCTTAATCCGGATGCTCTGGAACTAACAGTTGTGGGAGAGCAGGAAACAGGTTCTTGGCTGAGGATTTCCCAGATTAGTTAGGTTACTATTAACCTAGGACAGAGGTGGGTTCCTGCCGGTTCGGACCGGTTCTATAGAACTGGTAGCGGCAATTTCCCCCCGCTCGTCGAACTGGTAGCAATGGCCGGCTGGCCACGCCCCTGAATTGTCTATCTCGGCGGCGCCATAGGTGGCGCCATCTTGTTTTTCACTTCTGCGCATGCGCAGAAGCTGGGCTTTTGGCACTGCGCAAGCACACGTGACTGCATGGCATGCAACACGCGTGCGCCCACGTGGTGCGGGAGGAAGCGAACCGGCAGCAAGGTAAGTTAGAACCAACCCCTGACCCAGGACCAAGATGGCCATAGGTAAACTATGAGTATGATTGACCCACCTATCTTGGGGCCATTTTGTGAAAGCACCCTCAACAAACCTCAATGCTAACTGAGGAATTTAATTTAATTTAATTTAATTTAATTTAATTTAATTTAATTTAATTTAATTTAATTTAATTTAATTTAATTTAATTTAATTTAATTTAATTTAATTTAATTTAATTTAATTTAATTTAATTTAATTTAATGGATTTCTATGCCGCCCACTCCCTGGGGACTCTGGGCGGCTCACAGCATGTTAGATTCCATTACAAGTAAAATGCAATAATTAAAATATAAACAATATCAATACAATAATTAAAAAATACTATACAAATACAAAAGTTAAAAAGAGTATCTCATTACCATCATGGGGGGAGACCCTTATTTCATCTAATTGGTCCCACTTTCACCCCGCCTGCCGGAAGAGCCAAGTTTTTATTGCTTTCCAGAAGGCCAGTAGGGTAGGAATGGTCCTGATCTCCGGGGGGAGCTGGTTCCACAGGGAGGGAGCTCCCACAGAGAAGGCCCTCCCCCTCGGCCCCGCCAGCCGACATTGTTTGGTCAACGGGACCTGGAGGAAGCCGACTCTGTGGGACCTAACCAGTCATATGGAGGTATGCAGCAGGATGCGGTCCCGAAGATAACCTGGCCCTGAGCCATGTAGGGCTTTAAAGGTAACAACCAACACCTTAAATTGGATCCGAAGACAAATGGGCAGCCAATGCAGCTGGCGGAGGATCGGTGTTACGTGGGTGCATCTGGGTACATCCACCACAGCTCGCGCAGCTGCATTTTGCACCAATTGTTGTCGCCGGACACTCTTCAAGGGTAGCCCCATGTAGAGCGCATTGCAGTAATCCAGCCGTGAGGTGATAAGGGCATGAGTGACTGTGAGAAGTGCCTCCTCCAAGTAGGGTCGCAACTGGTGCACAAGACGTACCTGTGCAAAGGTCCCCCTAGCCACAGCTGAAAGATGTTGTTCCAATTTTAACTGTGGGTCTAGGAGGACACCCAAATTGCGGACCCGTTCTGAGGGAGCTAATTTCTCCCCCCCAAGAACCAAGGAGGGACAATTGGTCGAGTCCTTAGGGGGCAATATCCACAGCCACTCAGTCTTGTCAGGGTTAAGTTTTAGCCGGTTCTTCCCCATCCAGACCCTAACATCGGCCAGGCAGCGGCCCATTACGTCTACTGCTTCCCCAAATTGAGACGGGGTGGAGATGTACAACTGGGTATCGTCAGCATATTGCTGATACCTCACCCCGTGTCGTCGGATGATCTCACCCAGTGGCTTCATGTAGAATTCTGGGAGTTGAAGTCCACACATCTTAAAACTGCCAAAGTTGTGAAACACTGCAATAGATGACAGCAAGGACAGAGTTTTCTGTATCTCTTTGCTGCTCTCTAGTGGTGGTCTGGAGTTTGTAGCCTGAGGGTTTTTCAGCTTATAGATAGGCCTTTCCTATATTATTAGGGCTACAAGAACTGGATGGCAAACTACTGTAGGTAGCAATAAAGGGAGAGAGATTTCTCTATTACTTTGCTGCCTTCTAATGGCCTACTAGTATTTTGCAGCCCAGATACAGAAGCCCTAACTAAAATGTAAGTCAGTTTCATTCCACTTTGTTGCAATTTTTTTTAAAAAAGCTTGTACTGTTTTATCCCTCGGGTGCTGGCACCCAGTTATGATCAGGAAAATCAAGTTATTTCATAACAATCAGGATAATTGAAAACACAACCAGGACTTCACTTCATTTGTCTGCCACCATTTAAGTCAAGTTATATGAGTCTCAGATCCCAGTAGATAGCAGATTCACAAAAGTCTTATCTTTTGGAAGTAATTATTTAGTTAACAAGGGAGAATTGCCCCACCCACAGACAAAATATGATGCAATCAGAATATTTGGCAATGATTTTCTGAGCAATTTAGCATTTTTACATCCCGGTTGTCTTGAGAAACATTCTGAATTTGCAAGACATTTTAAGAACAAAATTACTTTTCTCTACATTAATGGAAGCTGCTGGATGTGCAAATAATGTTCGGCTCCAACAAAGCACATGACGTGCATGAAAAGCAAAAGTCCAGTGGTATATGTTTCCTATCAGCATGTCCCATGATACCAAATGCTGCCTCTTCAATTTCTGCCTGCCACACAAGTCCGAACTGTAAGTTGATAGGGCCAACAGGGTAGAGGTAGTCCTTCACTTAAGTCTATAATTGAATCTGGCAATTACACTAAGTCATGATAGTTGTAAAGTGGATCACCACAAGTCTAGACTTGCTTTTAATGTCCTTTTTTGAGATGGTCATAAAGCAACTGTCACAGTCGTTAAGTGAACCCATGGTTCACTATGGGCCAGTTTTTTGCCAGAAACTGGAAGAAAACACCAGTTTCCAACAAAATTGTTCTATATTGCAATGACATGACCATGGGGCACTGCAAACAGACATAAACGTGGGCCGGTTGCCAAGTGCCCAATATGTGGTCATGTGACTGTAAGGGAGGGAAATTGGATTGTAAGTATCTTTGGGTGAGGCCATCATAACTTCAAGAAGTTGCTAAGAAGTGGTTGAGCATTTCCTTTATTGTATTTGCATAGGTCAAAACTAAAAAGCAATCAATATGGATTCCTTAACCGGTTTTCCCCAAATTCCAGGACTGAATCCCTTACTTGCCAACTTAGAGGTAGACAAGGTAGATTTCTCCATAAGGAAAAGAGTCCTTGGCTTGTTTTCACCCAGAATGCTGTATTTGTTTGTGTCATAGCAAAAATATTTGCCAAGTATCAACAAATCTAGGAGCGCTGCCTACTGAACAGATTGGGGTGCTCCACCCAGGTGCAGTGAAACAGACTTTTTTTACACACTTAAGCTGGGCAGGGATGAGTTCCTGAAGGATGTCTAGATCTTTATGCTCAACCGAAGGAGGATAGGGAACAGCACATAAGCAGAAAAGTAGAAAATACGACTTTAGCAACAGAGTGGTTAATGCCTGGAACTCACTACCTGACTCTGTGGTTTCGTCACCAAACCCCCAAAACTTTACCCTTAGACTGTCCACTGTTGACCTCACCCGATTCCTAAGAGGTCAGTAAGGGGCGTGCATAAGCGCACCAGCGTGCCTACCGTCCCTGTCCTAATGTTCCCTCTTATCAGTACCCATCTTATGCATATAAACAATGTTATATCTATATATATTACCAACACGTGCTTGAACAAACAAACAAACAAACAAACAAACACACAAATAAATAGAGCCCAACAACGATCTCCTGTATTTCTGTAGTTCCTGAAGTTGGAAATACTACTAGTATTTCCGATCAGGGGCGATGCTAATATTAACACTCAGAGGCAGAGGGAATCCATGAAGTCAGTTTGATAGGATATGGAGATTCTCAGTCATCCAAGTCAAGGTTGTCCCAAAGGTGCTTCTTCAAAAGGCAATTGGACTTGCTGGTTTTTCTTTGAAGATGTTTCGCTTCTCATCCAAGAAGCTTCTTCAGCTCTGACTGGATGGTGGGGAACTGAAGGATTTATACTACTTGCAGACAGCTGGTCATTTGCATTATTTTAGTGAATCGTTTCATAGCCTTTGGTCTTTCATTATAATGCAAACCCACAGAGACAAGTCTGTGCACACATCACACAGAGCCTTTGAGCAGCAGGGCTCTTTTTTGGAATTTTTTTTCAAAGTTTTCTGGTTTTTTTTCCTTCTGTGCATGCACAGAAGCCAAGTTCCCAGCACTGCGCATACATCACCATCTTGTTTTCAGCTTTTTGGGGAATTTTTCCTGATTTTTTGCTACTGTGCATGCACATGCACACATGCGCAAAGCGCATGCACGGCCATGCGGCGTGGCCACGCGGCACAGGAGGAAGTGAACCAGCAGCGAGGTAAGTTAGAACCCACCCCTCCTTTGTTGCTAGCATTTGAGAGACTTGGTTGTTTTAGACACAGATGACTTTGGGAACGGTGCTTCTTTGCTCTCACTTGCTCTGTCTCTTGGGATCTCAAATATTTCTCCTATGATGAAGAGAGGAGTATTTTATTTCCTCTCTCAATCCTCAACAGCATAGATTTCTGGTCCATTGTGAGAAGGGAATGCAAAAATAGGAGGAGGAGAAGGAAAGAATATTAGGTATGTTCATCGCCTTGAGTTAATAACTTGAGTTTATTTGGGGAACAAATAAAATTTTCTCTGCAGGATGGGGGTTGGATTAGAATACCCCTGAGGTCTCTTCCAGCCCTGTGATTCTACAACCTTGTTAAAAAGGATTTTCTTAAATCCTGTGAGCTGCCATTTCTCCAGACCTGCAGGAAGTACGATTTCAATTGTGTTGAATTGTATTTCACAGCAGATGAGGCAGGGAAGTTAATGGAAGAGTTTACTATGGTTCACAAGGGTAAAAGTCACCTCTTCTCTCAACTGCCTGGCACCCCTTGTCACCTATGAGCTGTGGCACATTCATGCTAATGATCAGAAGATTAATTAACTTCACCCCACCTATCAATGCTACACAAAAACCCACACTGCATATCAGACATTAATACAATCGAGAGAGTCCAGAAATATTTCACTAGAAGAACTCCTCTGTTCGCAATAAAATACCTTATTCCACCAGACTTGAAATATTGGGATTAGACAATTTACAACTACGCCGCCTCCGATCTGATCTAAATGTAGTTCATAAAATCATATATCAAAAAGTCCTTCCTGTCAATGAATACTTCAGCTTCAACCGCAACAATACACGAGCACACAATAGATTCAAACTAAATGTAAAGCGCTCCAAACTCGACTGCAGAAAATATGACTTCAGCAACAGAGTGAACAATGCCTGGAATGCACTACCTGACTCTGTGGTTTCTTCCCCAAACCCCAAAAACTTTAACCTTAGACTGTCTACAGTAGACCTCTTCCCATTTCTAAGAGGTCTGTAAGGGGCATGCATAAGCGCACCACTGTGCCTACTCTCCCTGTCCTATTGTCCTATTGTCCTCTTTTATCGGTACTTTTTACTTATGTTATGTTTATACAAACAACTACTATCCTGTACATGTTTGACAAATAAAATAAATAAAAAAAATAAAAACACACACTCATTTATTCACTCTTCATTTACTCTTGTACACTTCAGGCAATGTATTTAAGTGTGTAATTATTTAGGTATATAAGTGTTTATTAATCAAAGCAAAGGTGACTCTGGGCAGCACACAGTAGATAAAATATAATAGTGAAAGCAAATATTAAAAAACCACAGTAATAAGTATCCTAAAAATCAAGAAGAGTTGGTTTGGTCTAGTTCAGTGATGGCGAACCTATGGCACGCGTGCCACAGGTGGCACGCGGAGCCATATCTGCCGGCATGCGAGCCGTTGCCTAGCTCAGCTCCAGCGCGCATGTGCCCGGCAGCCAGCTGATTTTTGGCTCGCACGGAGGGTGTTTTTGGCTTCCGGAGGGCCTCCGGGGGGACGGGGAAGGGCGTTTTTGCCCTTCCCAGGCTCCAGGGAAGCCTCTGGAGCCTAAGGAGGGCAAAAAATGTGCCTACCGGGCTCACCAGAAGTTGGGAAATAGGCCATTTCCGGCCTCCAGAGGGCCTCCTGGGGGCGGGGAGGCCGTTTTTGCCCTCCCCGGGCAGTGAATTATGGGTGTGGGCACTCGTGCATGTACGATAGCACGCGCGCATGCACTTTCGGCACCCGAGGAAAAAAAGGTTCGCCATCACTGGTCTAGTTGTTAATGCACTAGGTTAGAAAGTGAGAGAGCATGAGTTCAAGTCCTGTCTTAGCCACAAAAGCCAGCTGGGTGACTTTGGGCCAGGCATTCTTTCAGCCCAACCCACCTCACAGGGTTATTGTTATGAGGAAAACAGGAGGAGGAAGGTGTGTTGGATATGTTTGCCATCTTGTGTTATAAAGGTGGGATATAAACAAAGAAACAAACAACCCAAAATACAATCAAAGTAAAGGAAAAAAAAACATGGCCTACACAACCATCTCGCTAAGCCTGTAGTTCAGTGGCAGCCCCAGGCCTGGTTGCACAATTAGATCTTGAATTTCTTTTGGAATATCAAAAGGGATGAGGGCCAATCTAATTTTGGAGAGAAGGATGTTCCGCAGGTGGGCACCACAGTTTAAGAATATCTGCTGGTTTTATTAAGCAGATAGATGTGTACATTCCAGATTCCCTCCCTGAAATCTTGCCATCTAGTGAAATCTTGGAAGCAGGCATTTTCCATGACTGGCCTTATATCCTCTTGCTGGAGATTCAAGAGACAACCACCCTTCTAGCCATTTGGAGGGCCATTAAGACCTGTTTTTTTTTTACTGAGGCATTGGGACTGTATTATATAGTAAATAGTATGGAAGGAGGGCAATTGAGCTTGCTGTGGGGCATCCCAAGGGGACAATTAAGGTGCAGGAGTTTTGTTTTATTGTTTTAATGGTTTTATGATTGTTTTATTTATAGATTTTATTGTTGCTGTGAGCCTCCCACAGTTGCTTAACATGGGTGGCCGTATAAATATTTTAAATAAACAAATAGCAAAGTTTGCCTGTGAGACATGCATAGCAGGAACATTCCATCCAAGGATATTTCTTCTAACTAGGCTGAACAACATGCTAAATAGGAACAAAGAAATGGACGCATTGCAAACAAGCCCTCCATGGGAAAACAAATTCCAGCAAACCCAGGATAACACTGTTAAAAACCTTGGAGTATTCATATCTAATGACCTAAGTGCCAGAGCCCATTGTAACAACATTGCCAAAAAGGCACTAAGAGTTGTCAACCTAATCTTGCGTAGCTTCTTCTCTGGCAATATTACTCTGCTAACCAGAGCATACAAAACATTTGCCAGACCAATCCTCGAATACAGCTCACCTGTCTGGAACCTGCACTGCATATCGGACATTAATACAATTGAGAGAGTCCAGAAATACTTCACAAGAAGAGCCCTCCACTCCTCTGCTCGCAACAGAATTCCTTATTCCACCAGACTTGAAATTTTAGGCTTAGACAACTTAGAGCTACATCGCCTTCGATCTGATCTAAATGTAGTTCATAAAATCATCTGCCACAATGTCCTACTTGTCAATGAATACTTCAGCTTCAACCGCAACAATACATGAGCCCACAATAGATTCAAACTCAATGTAAACCGCTCCAAACTTGACTACAGAAAATACGACTTCAGCAACAGAGTAATCAATGCCTGGAATGCACTACCTGACTCTGTGGTTTCTTCCCCAAACCCCAAAAACTTTAACCTTAGACTGTCTACAGTTGACCTCACCCCATTCCTAAGAGGTCTGTAAGGGGCGTGCATAAGCGCACCACCATTCCTACCGTCCCTGTCTTACTGTCCTATTGTCTAAATTTACCTATACATACTTTGCTTTTGTTTATGTTTATATCATACCTGTTATCTTGTACATGTGTTGACAAAATAAATAAATAAAATAAATAAATAAACATTGGAATGCAGTTTCATTAGCATCAATACTAGTGGCTAGCAGAAAACATGCAACTGAATTTGGAAGTCTGAGAAATGAAGAAAACTTAGCAAATTGAAGTGTTAAAATATAGAGCCAGTTTTTATACATTACTTGTTTTTGTAACTGGAAAAGTTAGGGATTAAATCTGGCTATTGCAAAGAAAGTGCTTTAACATTAAGCTTAATGTTTGAAATGAATGGAATAGCTATTACCATCTAACTCTTGTTTATTTTAGTGAGGCTTGCATAAATAATAGTCTGCTCCTTAAAGCATTCGTACTGTATCTTTCCCTGAAATCACACTTTCACAACCCTAATACTTAGGTACAATTCCCAGGCAGAGGGAATTCTTTGGAGTAAGTAAATACAGGCTGGAGGCAGGGAAATGTCTTAGTTATCCACATCTATGGAAATTAGGTCTTTGTCTCTTTTTAAGATGTGAGTTAGCACTTCTGTGTGCAATCATTGTCCCATCAATGTCTCAAAGACAATTAAGTTAATAGCTGGTAGTGCATGAGAAAGACTCCAGGGAACACTGACGACTGAGTGCAGAGCTGAGCCAAGAATATTACCTGATTGCCTACCTGTTTATTACCCACTTATGGTGCTTCCTAGCAAGGAAAGGAGAAGTTGGAACAGGATGTTCTATCAAGCGGTCGACAGCCAGGGAATCGGTTTCTCATATGTTGCCCCAGCCTAGAGCAAGGAGTAGCTATTGCAGGTGCAATCAACTTCATACTCCCCCCACCTCCATACTCCCTCTCCTCCACTAATATGCTACCAATACTTCCAACTAGAAAGGGTGAAGTAGAAGCTGCATCTCTTTTCAAATTCACATGAGGAAGTTAACCGAGCCTGTACATTAAGCCATCCTTTATTGTGCGCTGTTAACCCACACTTGGTTTCCCTGAAATGAGGTCAAAGAAGTTATGTGTAACTGTTGATTTACAAATGTATAAGTTGATGATAGTAGAAGGAACAACATACTTTGACACGTGCCCTTGCAAGGTGCGTAAGTGTTTGTGGAAGGGGATTACAGTCGACATCATAAAATGCCACTAGAGTGGAGGGCACGGCTTTAAAGAGAGTTTTCATAGCTCTTTATTCCTTCATCCATTGGTTTATTCTAAGTCAGTTACATTTTTAAGCCAAAGTACTTTAAGGCATAAAACAAAAGGCAGCCACAAATAAAATGAAAATAGCTTTTTGCTTTACTTTTTCCAAAACAACAGCCAACACTTCAAGAAGAGCTGTTTTGGATCAGGGTTGGGGAAAAGAATGTTTGAATGCGGAGGTAGGGTGAGGTTGCTTATATAGGCAAGAGAAATCCAGATGGAAAGGGACTAGAGTAGTGGTTCTCAACCTTCCTAATGCCGCGACTCTTTAATACAGTTCCTCTTGTTGTGGTGACCCCCAGCCATAAAGTAATAAAATTATTAGGAAACTCAGGGGTGGGTTCTAACTTATCTTGCTGCCAGTTCGCTTCCTCCTGCGCTGTGTGGCCATGCCTCATGGACACGTGGGCGCTTTGCACGTGCACGCATGCGCAGTGCCGAATTTTTTTAAAAAAATTGGAAAAAAAAAGCCAAAAACAAGATGGCGATGCATGTGCAATGCCGGAAATTCGGTTTCTACGCATGCTCAAAAGTTCCCATGGTACAGATTTTTTTTTTTGCAGTAGCCTATTTGCATGTGGATGGATCCGCCTGGAGACAGATAGATGAGCAGTGTCTCGATTCCTAAGACCATCGGAAATATGTGTTTTCCTATGGTCTTAGGTGACCCCTGTGAAAGGGTTGTTCGACCCCCAAAGGAGTCACGACCCACAGTTGAGAACCGCTGGACTAGAGGGATTAAGACTGTTTGATGGCTAAAATATGTACTAGATTGCTCCAGGTTTAGTTGGTGGGAAGCAGATGAAATAAGAATTTTGTGAATGGGAAAGCTGCTACCCAAACTTTTGAAACTTACTACCGGTACTTCAACACAGAAGTTGGACATTTGAATTTGAACATCACTCAGCATCTGAAGGAGGACATCAGCTGAGGGGAGGCAGCCCTGATGTAGGGAAGGCCTTAAAAGTGTGTTTAGAAGTGTACACAGATAAACCCAGTTCCAAGCTTGCTGTCCAAAGGCATGTATTCCTTTCCTTAACAAAGGAATTTGAGCTGAACACATTGTCTGTTCTGAGTAGGACTTTGGGGCTACTCAGCAGACTTTCCAGGAAAACAGACCTGTTCAGCAAGTCAGATGGACTGCCTTTTAACAACCTGCTCTTTTACCAGTGTTGATCTAATAGCACAAGACCTGTAGAAATTATGAAATAAATCATCAAATCCTTCCTTGGAAGGGGGGAATCATGCTAAATCCATTGCTAGCTGTTTACATGTTATTGGGAATTTTGTTGCTACTGGTAGTCCTGAAATGTTTTTGGTTCCACTTACATCTGAAATTTGAAACAGCATCCACTAGCGAATTTTTGGTGGCCACAGCTTCTGAACTTGTCTGAAAATCTGAAAAAGAAAAAAAATCTTGCCTATGTGAAAATCTGAAAAAGAAATTATTTCTCTTAACCATCTCTTTTGGACAGCGCTTCTACCAACACATTTCCACTGTGTAGCATTAATCTCCTGGGGAAAAATGGAACTATATCACTGATCTTGAACCACTAAAAGTCTTGGTTGCTCCTGTAATGTTATCTCCTTTGAATGGAACCGGTGGAATCACTCAGTATCTTTGCAAAGATAGTAGCTTGTTGCTGTGTCTGCCTCCAACTGACATGTCCAAAAATGCACAGAAGACAATCCCCTGCAATTTCCCCAGAGGCACAACTGTATGCTGGATGCAATCCAGCTGTATTATGTGAATGAGCCTGCTAGGCATTTCAGAGAGTGAACTGCTTAGTTCCCTGTGATCTTGCAAGCAGATTTAGAAATGGAAGATTTCTCTGAGGAAACCAACCCACTAACTAGCTGCCTGGGTTATGGTGGCTAGGAATAATAGGCAATAGGATCCAACACATTTTAAGAGTTCCTGGATGTAAAAGCCCATAAGATACCATGTATTCCATCCTTCTTTGGTCTAGGTGGTTCCTAGTTTTCTCAGTGAATACATGCCATTCACTTTCTGCATTTTTCAAGAGAGTGAGAGGTTTGTGGAGCTGAAAGGCTTGCTAAAGAAGCCTGTCCCCAGGTAGCTATGATGCTGCTGGTTCCTAGAACAGCTGGAGACTCTTCACTTCCTCTGATAACAACAGAGAGTTGCACAGAACTGCATGGTTCTTTTTTGGGTGGTGCTGACAGCATTGGCATGTGTAATTTTCTCCACTCATATTACCTTTATTTATAGAATTGTGATGGATTTCACCAATCTTTTGTTTACCAGTCTTAATGATTGGAGACTCTTGTGAGCTTAAGTCTCCAACTTTCACATTAGGTTGTGGTCTCCAAAAGGATAAATAACTTTTTTGAGGTGAGAGATCTATTTGATATATTGAGAATAATAACTCAATAAGTAACTCTCATCCTGCCCACCAAGGGAGCTGGTCAGTCAATGGAGAAGCCTCCCCAGAGCCATCATGTTTTGAGGATGTTCACAACATGCTCTTGAAGTTTCATTAAAGGGACATCTGTTAGAGGGTGTAAAAAAAATTAAGACTAGTAAGCTGCAACTTTACAATCAAAGCTCTGCTACTTTTTAATGTGTAACACATGTGAAAAAAGTGTGAGGCTTCAGTCATGGGACTGTGGCTGCCATTTTGACTCTGTTAACCTCCTCTGTGGACACCCCTGGCTCAGGGGTGGGTTCCTAATTTTTTTTACTACCACTCTGTGGGCATGGCTTATTTTGTGGGTGTGGCTTGCCAGCCATGTGACCGGGTGGGCGTGGCTTCTCGGACTGCTGAAGGGAGGGGAACTGAGATAGGTCCTACCGCCCATTCCCCCTCCCCTCAGCAGCTCGAGAAGTCTCGAACGTGCGAAAATGCCTGGGATCATCACCACGCGTTCGTGGCTTCTCGGACTGCTGAAGGGAGGGGAATAGAGATAGCTCCTGCCGCCCGTTCTTTCAGCATCTCATGCGCTCCCTCAGCCATCCTCCCCTGCTTGGACTCACTGTGGGGTAGGAAGGCAGCGCATACGCAGTGCCGGAAGCTCGGCTTCTGGGCATGCGCAGAATAATTTTTTAAAAAAAAATTTAATTTTTTTTAAAAAAATGGCGGCGCCCAGGCACCGGCAACCGACCGCACCGGTACTGTGACGTCACCAGCGGGCCGCTACTGGTGCTATAGAGTCGACCGCACTGGTAGGAACCCACCACTGCCCTGGCTTATGGTAAGAGCCAGCTACTCCATCATCTTACAGTAACTGAGGTCACTAATATGATATGCTTAGGATTGCCTTGCAGCCACTATTTCTCCTGTAAAACATTAGCCTACCTCCAAACCATTTTGAAAGGATTTTTGAGCCTCAGCTGAGTTCTACAGTTGAAACACCTGCCCTCTAAATCAGCCAGATCACTATTTAGCTTTTTATACATAAGTTGTTGAATGTCTGTATAAAAAGAAGAGGCAGCTTGCTTGTTGTTTTGGGATTCTAAATTTAGCAGATGGTAGACAGGCATCTTTTTAATCCTAACGGTAAAAAGTTAAAGCCAAATGTGAAATAAAATGCCTCACTTTCAATATAGAAAAGAACAATAGGACTAATAAATTTATTTGTAATGAGATGCAGTACAAATTTGGACTATGAAGCTGACCAGGATGGTTAATGTGTGTATGTGTGTTTGGATAAATATACACTTTCTCTTGAGAGCAGGCAACAGAATTTCATTTTTAATGTGGGCCAGTGCTCACAGTAAAATATGACAATAAAAAGTATATCTATCTATCTATCTATCTATCTATCTATCTATCTATCTATCTATCTATCTATCTATCTATCTATCTATCTATCTATCTATCTATCTATCTATCTATCTATCTATCTATCTATCTATCTATCTATCTATCTATCTATCTATCTATCTATCTCTGTCCAAACACCCCTGTATGACTATGTCATGTCCACAAAGCCCTCAATAGCTTGTCTTGAGTGTACATTCATTAAACTGAAATAATAATACATCATTGGTTTCTCTGTTGTCTGAGTTGATGGCTGAAAGGGGGATTCTTCTCAGATTTCCTGAGGTGAAGTATATAGTGTATCACATCCTTGGCAGCTGGATCATGCATTAGGGACAAGTAAATTGGCCAGATTTCACCTTGAGCATCTCTGCAAGATGTCACACAAAAAGCTTAATGGAGGTTGTATAGTTTTTCTTGCCATCTGTTCTCAGGAAGTCTTAGCTTCCACTTCAAGGGCAAATTCTATTCTATAAAGTAAGGTTTCCACCTCTATGACGTTAGTTTAAATAGGAATATTTCAGAGAAATAATCCCTGGAAAAAAATCTGCTTTGTTATCCATATTTACTTTTCCACATACTCACTACTACTTGAAATAGTATTTAGTATCAGCTCCACATTGTAAATTAGTTTGGAGCTTTAACTCAACCTTTAGCCTTCACGTTGTTACTCTTAACAAGTGTCCAAATAGGTCGGAAAGAAAAACTGGGTTGGACTCTGATAACTTTGCTGTTCCTTGCATTTCTGCAAAACCTAACACTTAGCTTGGGATGACTGGCAAGAGTTATCTGTAAGAAACTAGTTACAAGTCCATAAACCTGTTTATAAAATTATATACAGTTAGTTATGACTATTCCCTCATGTTTGTATATATACATTTCTTTCATTTAAGTTATTTATTGTATTTGTTTCCTCTTTTCCCTTCACAGTTCTCCCAGCAACAACCCTGCAAAATTAACTGGACAGAGAGAATGACTGGTCTTAAGTCCTTCACTGAACATCATGGCTAAGTTGAAGTTCAGCCTGGCTTTCTCTCATCTAAGTCTAGATCACGGGTGTCAAACTCGATCGTGTCACATGACGTATCATGGCGTTTTTTTGCCTTTGCAAAGCCAGGGTGGGCGTGGCCTAAGCGTGACGCATCTGGTCCGTGGGCCTCCGGTTTGACAGGCCGGGTCTAGAGACTCAAGTGTTAGTACCAACTTGATCTTAATTGATCTCAAAAAGCTAAGTGTTGGTTTGCATTTAGATGGAAGATTACCAGGAAATCCAGAACTATAGGGATTTTTTGACCAAGAAATCAGAAAACATCCAGAAAAAAGGCAGTGGCAATCTGCTGTCTTGCCAAGAAAGCAATGGCAAGTTCCGGAGTCAGTCAGAAGCAAGCTCAACTTGAAAGGGATGTTTCCTTGTATTTTGTGAGTATAAGAAGGTTAATTTATGAAGTGCCTTATATATTTCCTTGAGGCTTTCACACTGTCACCTCTAACCCCATAGAAATCTTGAGAGTAAAAAAATTACAGAGCTGTGAGATCATCTTGTCAAAGCCACAATATCACAATTTAATTGTGATCATCAAAAGGGGCTGCATGCATGCGAGAAATATGTAAAAAAATTGACAGTATTAGAATTTGATTCAGAGGTTATGGGAATTTGCTCCGAATCCCCCTCCAAAATGGTGTGCTGAACAGACAGGTGATTCTTTTATTCTTTTTCTCCTGCTGTTGAATAGCTGATTTTGTCACCAAAGCTGGTTATTTGGTGGCTCGGCTCCCCGTTTTTTGAAGGGGAAACTTGGAAGACCCAGGATGACCTTTGGACGATTATGCACATAATGGAGAAGAGGGGGGTCTGTATAACCGTGGAAGGTCTGGTCTCTTGCCACCTTTTCCCTTCAGCTGCTCATTTTTCTTAATCTCGCCTGGGTTTTAATTGCATTTTTTGAAGCTTCACTATCTCTTGATTTATGACTAGTTGACTTTTCACCTATTTTATAACCTCTTGCTGGATTTTTACATCTTTTTTTTCTTGTTCATCCACTATTTACTATTATATTCCAAACTACTCTTTAGTTTGTATTAGCTATACATACATAGTATTAGACATACATACATCATCATCATCATCATCATCATCATCATCATCATCATCATCATCATCATCCTTTTAGCCATTGTCTACTCATAGCAGGATGAAGACATCTTCTGCATGTTTCCAACCAAAATGGTCCTGAGCTTTCTTTTGCCAATTGGACCCACAATACTTGCCGATGTCATTGATCCATCTTGTTTGAGGTCTCTTTCATGGATGCTTTTTGTCAAGTGGGATCCATTCTATGACTGCCTTGGTCCACCGGCCATCAGTTCTTCTTGCTAGGTGACCAGCCTATTTGCATTTGAATGCTTTTATTCTTTAGATGACATTGTATACTTTGGGTTCATCTCCAATCCATGTGCAGGTCTTTCTATCATTCTATCTTTCTATCTCAAGCATGGATCTTTCCATGAATCTTTGCACCATTCAAATCTTTTGTCACAAAGGTGCTTTTTCAAGAGGCAACTGGACTTTCTGGTTTTTCTTTGAAGACCACTCCTATGATACAATTTTGAGTACCTCTGCTTGTGATCTGAAAACAAAAGACTTTTCTTTAAGCCAGGCAGTTAGGAAATTAACTTCTCAATTAAATGATATATTCTCAGCAGTCACACTTACTGCTAACATAGTGAGGGGGGAAAAAAACCAGAACCAGCAACTGAAAAGTTCCACCCATAGCCATAAAGGTGTAACACACTGAATTACAATTCAACCGGCCATAATCTAATCTAGCATGTCATGTGAACCCGGCCAGTTTGGTTCATGCCAAGCCACAAACTCAGTTAATCTCCCATGTCAAAGTTTGTTCACTAGGCAAGAATGCAATGCTTAGAATGCAAATACAGTCTAACCATTCTCTTCTTTGCCCTTTTGAACATGGAGTTAATAACATAAAGATGTTTTGCTTTCCATCCAAGAAGCTTCTTCAGCTCTGACTGGATGGTGGGGAACGGAAGGATTTATACTTCTTGCAGACAGCTGGTCATTTGCATTCTTTTAGCGGGTTATTAAGGTCACCTGGAGGTTTATCTGTGTCATCAGGTATCTTGTTTATCTTAGAGCAGGTAGCACATACTACCTACCATACTATAAAGTGAATATTATTGGACTTACATTTACACAGGATTATACTACACATTTTGCTCTTTCTAGCTTACCTTAAAAAAAAAGCATTGATATTGATCTCTCAATTTTTGATAGGAAAATTCCTTCCTTCCTTCCTTCCTTCCTTCCTTCCTTCCTTCCTTCCTTCCTTCCTTCCTCCCTTCCTCCCTCCCTCCCTCCCTCCCTCCCTCCCTCTCTCCCTCCCCATCCTGGAATAGATGTGATAATTAAATCCCATAAATATATTACATTCAAAGTTTGGGTTTTTCTTAACAGTTAAGAGTTTAATACATTAGGATTGTTTTATTGGTTAAATAAGGATAAAATGTTTAGATTAGGCAGAATTTTTTTACTGTGATTTATGATTCATATTATATTGGCTATTTTGTTAATTATTAAATACTGGATTTTAATAATATTAGGGAGTCTTAAAATGCAGCAATGCACTAATCTAATAGTACTTCATTTTATAATTTATTATATTGCCTGCTAACCTTTCTTAATGTTTTCTACTTGCTTTTCTTGATATTTTTAAAATAACTACTAACATAAAATAATATAATATAATCAAGTAAATAAATATAGCAGTGGCTCTTACAAAGTCCATTCATTTGGGATTATCTCAGTGCCTCCTGGGACATTGTTTATTTACTCAATCTGAGTAAATAATACTTCTCCTTCATATCATGATGCCACACTAATCTGTCAATAAAAATAAACTTCCCAGATGTTACTAAGCACCAGCTGATATTTTAGAAAACATTCCTAGTCCACAAAGTTGCTTGAAGAGTTGCTACAGCTGTTGGAAAAGGGGATATGTCAGCACATATCTACACTATAAGGTTCTTCAGTAGTCAAAGCCCCAGAAAATATATTTTTTTAAATGTTTGTGTTACTGTTCTAAGAAAAGGGAAGACAAAGACAAACCAAACCTTGAGGGGAATTCCCACTTTTTCCCATCATCACAAGTGGCAGCCTGGTGGGCCCAAGCACCACTCCTATGATACAATTTTGAGTACCTCTGCTTGTGATCTGAAAACAAAAGACTTTTCTTTAAGCCAGGCAGTTAGGAAATTAACTTCTCAATTAAAGGATATATTCTCAGCAGTCACACTTACTGCTAACATAGTGAGTGGGGGGACCAGAACCAGCAATTGAAAAGTTCCACCCTAAAGCCATAAAGGTATAACACACTGAATTACAATTCAAGCAACCATAATCTAATCTAGCATGTCATGCAGTAATGGGTTCCTACCGGTGCGCTCTCCGCTGTTCTTCGCCATCGAGCCGAAGACGCTGGCGGCGTTTGCGGCGCGGGGCTTCCCCCGCCCGCTTTCCCGGGACGCCGGGATGCCGCCATTTGCGTTCTTCTGCCCTCTGCTTGCGCAGAGGGCAGAAGAACGCAAATGGCGGCATCCCGGCGTCCCGGGAAAGCGGGCGGGGGAAGCCCCGTGCCGCAAACGCCGCCAGCATCTTCGGCTCGGCGGCGAAGAACAGCGGAGAGCGCACCGGTAGGAACCCACTACTGATGTCATGTGAACCCGGCCAGTTTGGTTCATGCCAAGCCACAAACTCAGTTAATCCCCCATGTCAAAGTTTGTTCACTAGGCAAGAATGCAATGCTTAGAATGCAAATACAGTCTAACCATTCTCTTCTTTGCCCTTTTGAACATGGAGTTCATAACACTGGCTTATTAACTTCCAACTGTTGCAAGGAGGACTGGCTATACTTTGAACTATTTAAAGCGTTATGACACTATGTCACAGTATTATGGGACAAGTGAGGGAGGTGGATTTTTTTCTTTCTCCCATATAGAGGAGCAAGCTATTTTCACAACAGGTTCTGTACATCATTCAAGAGCACAACTTTCCTGAGCGGAATGCGCATAGAACTTCTCTTCCTAGTTCTGTATCAGGGCTGGGTTCCTCCCGGTTCGGATCAGATCAGATCAGATTAACAGAGTTGGAAGGGACCTTGCAGGTCATCTAGTCCAACCCCCTGCCCAAGCAGGAGACCCTTACATCTGCCTCTACCTAGGATCGAACTCACAACCTCCTGCTTGTGAGGCAAGAGCTCCACCTCTAGGCCATAGCAGCTGGGTGAACCAGTGATCACCTGAACCAGTAGCGACCTGTTGGTGACATCACTGAACTGGATCGACCGGTGCTGGTCCGTGGGCGCTGCCATCTTTTTTTGTGATTTTTTAAACGAATTTTTAACCGTTTTGAAGTATTTTCCTGTTCTGCTGCTTGTAAAAGGGCCCTCCCACCGTCCCTGGGTCTATACCGACCTTTATTCCTTCGCCCGAAGCACAGCTGATCAGCTCCTACGGAGCATGCGCGGATGTAAAATTGCACGAGGGGACGCACATGTGCGTGCGAGTGGAGTGAGCGCGTGAGCAAGCAATGTCGCGATGCGAACCGGCGGCGAAGGTAAGTGAAACCCACCCCTGTTCTGTATGATGTTGAAGGAGATAGAATTGAATGTAAAGTTGGATTCATGTAGAATAGGTTTCCCCAAAATGCTCAATCCCCAGAGATTCTAGCCAAAGGTTGCTGTTGCTGTTATTATTTGTAGTACTTTCAGTTAAACTAGTATTTATTAAATTATCTTCATATAATAAATGCTTGGTGATTGTTGAACAATCTGGAACTTCATAAAGGGGTGAATGAGCAGAAGGCTTGGAGAGGCCCTGGAATAAAACTTGCCCAAGAGACCTCAGTGAAAACCCCATTTCCACATTTATTTTTTAAAAATATGCCCTCTATTATAATACATCAGTGTTAAATATAATTGCATACGGTTATACAGAATCTGATAATAGCCAAACTGACCTTAGAAAATATTGTATTTCCGTATAAAAGAGCAAAATCTTGAATCTTGTGTCTTCCTAGTTCTTTTTGACTATTTATGCAGTGATAAGGCTTTTCCATTTCTCATGGACATTTTTTCTTACATTCCTCTTTATAAATGTAATATATTTAGAAACCTTCAAGCTTCTCTTTCTTCCCACATTTCTTAGGATCTCCTAATTGCAAATCCATTCCTTCCCAGGCTAGGTCAAAGGAGAACATTAAAAGAAATGTTGCAAAACAGGCTCCAATTTTAAAACCGCTCCCACTGATAAAAGTTATGTTAGATAAGCCTGTATATTGCTTAGTACCTCATGGAAATTACAATTATAAAGGGGGGAAATGTAATAAAAGTAGGAAAGTTAAAATAGTGGGGGATAAGTTGAGGGCTATGCTTGTGCCAGGCATGTGAACTAAATACCATGGTTCCCAAGGGAAGGAGATGTTTGGCCGACTGTAGAGGACAGGGAGAATGACCTTGAAGGACAGGAAGAAGAGCTGCTTCCAAGGCAACAGTCAGATAAAAGTAACTTCAGTCATGCCAAGAAAATAACATGTGTAAGCATCTTAGGCAAGCCCTTCCCTAGTTCACATGAAGATGAGGGAGGGATGGGGGAAAACTCACAAGAGTCTGTTCCCATAGTTTTACAGTAAAAATGATAACTATATGACATTGGTTTGCCTTGAAGGGCTGATACAAGTGGTGGGTTCCTACTGGTGCGGTCCAGTGCGCCGTTCTGGTAGGGACCGCCGATTGTGCAATTTGCGCGCGACGGCTCCGGTGCCATCTTTGCCGGTCCGTCGCGCGGTGCCATCTTTCCCCCCGAATTTTTGGGCTCTTTTTGCTTCCTGCGCATGCGCGGAAGCAACATCTCATGAGGGGACGTGCGTGTGCATGAGATTTCGGTGATTTTTTTGCTTCTGCACAAAAGCAAAAGCAAAAAATTTGCCAAAATCGCATGCATGCGTGCATCCCCTCACAAGATTTCGGCAATTTTTTGCTTCCTGCGCATGTGTGGAAGCAAAATTGCTTGAGGGGACGTGCGCGCGCAAAATGTGATGATGCACGCACAGCGCACCGGTAGCCAGGTAAGAGGAACCCGCCCCTGGCTGATACCCATACACTTCATCAGGCTTTTGGATATCCATCTGGCCTGAATGACCTTGGAGGCCTTTCTCGCTGTTACCAACAGGAGGAGTTGTGACTTCTGCAGCCTACTGGAATATCAGCAGCCACAATTTAGCTTCAATCATGTTCATTCTTTCTCCTTTGGAGAAAGGAGAAGTACAAATGAAACAAGACCAATCTTTTTCCATACAGGAGACAGAAAATATTGCTGACCAAATGACATCAGGTTTTAAGGCACAGGCCCGAGAGAGAAGGTTCCCATCTTACAGCTCTGTTCCAAATATGCAAACTGTGTGGTGAGACAGAACTCTAAACCTGGTCCTTAAGTGTATTTATTTCTCCGTATCTGCACTTCAAGGATAAACACTAATGGATACCACAGGTTTTTTAATATTGCCCAATTCAATTTCCAATTGAATAATATCTTGAGGGGAGGAAGAAAGTTCAATAGGTCAATGGAAAATGGATCCATTCAATGGTAGTGGAATGCAAACAATTCTGGGAATGTGGAGGGAGAGGAAAACCCAGAAAGAGGGAATTGATAGAATGTTCTAGATCAGTGATGGCGAACCTATGGCACGCGTGCCACAGGTGGCACGCAGAGCCATATCTGCTGGCACGCAAGATGTTGCCTAGCTCAGCTCCAGCACGCATGTACGTGCCAGCCAGCTGATTTTTGGCTCACATGGAGGCTCTGGGACGGCGTTTTTGGCTTCTGGAGGGCCTCCGGGGGGATGGGTGAGGGCATTTTTGCCCTCCCCAGGCTCCAAGGAAGCCTCTGGAGCATGGGGAGGGCTCACCAGAAGTTGGGAAATGGGCCATTTCCGGCCTCCAGAGGGCCTCTGGGGGGCGGGAGAGGCCGTTTTGGTCCTCCCCAGGCTTTGAATTATTTGTATGGGCACTCGCGCATGCGTGATAGTGCACGCGCATGTACTTTCGGCACCCGAGGGAAAAAAGGTTCGCCATCACTGTTCTAGATGCTAGTCTAGAACATTCAACCTCGACTTACGACCACCGTAGAGTCCAGAATTTTTATAGCTAAGTGGCTAGAAACTTTATCAGGAGCCTCCATGTTGCACTATGTGGCTATAGGTCTTTTTGAGTCTCCAAGACGTTGGCAGATTGAAACCATTTTCTGCTTTCCATTCTTCTTACTTCCCCTCAGTTATTTTCTAAGGAGGAGTACTAATGCGTTTTTGAAAAAAAAAATTTCAAATAGTTTCCATTTCCTGTAGTTGCTAAGAAGAGGACAACAAGCAACAGATTTTGGTATATGGAGTTGATTGTGACAGGCATGAGAAGTTTCCAGCTTGCCACTAAGTCTTCAGACTGATGTATATGAAGCTCCGTTGGGATTAGTTTAATTCTGAAGAATTGTACCCATACATTGTATAGGATTAGAAGTCCCTTGAGATTCTTTCCATGCCAGCAAATCTCATTTTCTTACCTTCAGAATGACACCTCCCTTGCTCTTAACGCTTAACAGGGATTTCACACCTCATACTATTTATTTTTACTACTCTAGATATATATTTTCAAATAATTTCTGAGACTAGATAAAATTAGATTAAAATGTTTAATAAAAGTTCTGATCATTTAAGATTGGATAACTACTGCCAACAAGATCTTTAAAGTGATGGGACACATTTACGGTATGAGCTTTGAATAAAAAGCCTGTGTGCAAGTCAACTTCTATCCAGCAGAGGTCAGTAATTCCTGCGCTTCAGCAGTTTTGATATAAACCAAAATTAAGGCAGGAAGAGAACAAAATTGGTATAATTGTCAAACAATCAGTTGGAGAGCACAGACTATTGCACTGGATCATCCTGCCTGCGGTATTCCAAATGTAAAGCCAGTTACTCTGAGCTTAAAAATAAATCCTGAGAGCAGAGATGCTAAAAGGAAAAACATTCAAAGTCACAGTGAATTATTCAGTATTAAAAATGAAGAATGGATGCCCTGTTGCAGTACCTGGGGACAGAGCAAGGGACAGAGCGAGGAACTCAAATGCATACCATAGAATAGGAAGTATCTTGTTTGAGAATTGCACTACTGAGTCAGAACTGAACATGAGTCAGCAATTCAACCTGGCAGCGAAAGAGGGAAACTTAGTTATTTGGCTGCATCCCTTTCATAGCACAGGAAGTTATTATACCCACTCTGTTCCCTAGTATACTGGCTGGGGAAGTCTGGGAGTTGAAGTCCACACACCTTGAAGTTGCTGCGGTTGGGAAACAACGACCTCGGTTCATGGACTTCATACTTGAAAATGATCCAGGCAAGTTGGAAGAGACATAAAGTGAGGCAATTAAGCTAATTTTGGGACTGGAAATTTATTCCTTCAAGAAGAGGCTGAGGGAACTGAGCATGCTGAATGGAAGTACAGGTCAACCTCGACTTACGACCACACCGGAGTCCAAAATTTTTATAGCTAAGTGAAACATTTGTTAAGCGAGTTTCGCCCCATTTTACCACCTTTCTTGCCACAATTGTTAAGTGAATCACTGCAGTTGTTAAGTTAGTAACACGGTTGTTAAGTGGAATTTGGTTTCCCCATTGACTTTGCTTGTCAGAAGTCGCAAAAGGTGATCACATGACCCCAGGACAATGCAACCGTCATAAATATGAGTCAGTTGCCAAGGGTCTGAATTTTGATCATATGTCCATGGGGATGCTACAGTGGTCGTAAGTGTGAAAAATGGTCATAAGTAACTTTTTAGTGACACTGTAACTTCAAACAGTCATTAAATGAATCGTTGTAAGTCGAGGACTACCTGAATAGTTCAAATACCTGAAGGAACTTCAGACAAAAGAAGACCCTGATTTGTTCCCTATTGTCAAAGAAGGCAGGACTTGGAATAACTTGTCTTAAGTTATAGGAAAACTGATTTTGGCTGAATGTTAGGAATGTTTTTTAGCAATAAAAGCGGTTTGACCACAAGATCAGTTGCCAAGGGGTGTGTATTTGATCGGCTTTCCATTACTGAACATGGCTAGACACGGATCTTTTCATTTGGACTTCTGCACTGATCAAGGATTTGATCTAGTGCAGATTTCAATGCCTTGTACTAATCCTATTATTTTATTAATACATACTTTATGGTGTACAGTCACAGACATCTGCTGATGAAGGACAAAGGGGTTGTAATATTGTGATGGAAAATCCATTCCTTATGTATTTATGTGCTGTATAATGTCACAAAAGAGCAGTTTGGTGTAGTGGTCAAGGCAGTGAGCTAGAATCCAGGAGACCATGACTTCTGGTCCTGCCTTAGAGCTGTGGTGGCACAGTGGTTAGAATACAGTATTTCCAGTTAACTCTGCTCACATTGCCAAAATTTGGATTCCTTCGTTCCTGACCAGCTCAAGGTTGAGTCAGGAACGAAAGAAGGTTGACTCAGCCTTTCATCCTTCCGAGGTTGGTAAAATGAGGACCCAGATTGTTGGGGGCAATATGCTGAACTCTGTAAACCGCTTAGAGAGAGCTGTAAACCACTGTGAAGCAGTATATAAGTCTAAGAGCTATTCCTATTGCTTAGGTACAAAGCCAGCTGGGTGATCTTGGGCCAGTCATTTTCTCTCAGCCCAATGAAGGAGGCAATGGCAAAACACTTCTGAAATCTTGCCAACAAAAATGCAGGTACTGTCAATAAACAGGAGTCAACACTACTCAGAGGTGCGCACACTCTCACCAAAGTGTGTCACAATTATAAAATGGTGGCGTTTGTGTTATGACATTGCAACACATATCTTATTGTTATGATGCCATTGTAGTTAGGAATGGATGCCTTTACGTATGGTTCCCACTGTCACCTTATGGTTCACCTTCTGTTTGGCAAATTGCTGGGAGGCAGAGGCCTTTTTTCCTTGTTTTCTTCCCCCAAAACTAAGGTGCGTCTTATACTAAGGTGCGTCTTATACTCCGAAAAATACGGTATATGAGATTCACACGATTCATTTCTTTGACTTTTCATCTGAGAAGGAGCTGCATTTGATGAAGATCTTGCTGGAAACCTAAGCACAGTCTGTGTAAGTAACCTTCGCTACAGCATCTTCTCTTTCTCTTTACTTATCTCTTCCTGAATCATTTATCAGTCATGTACATACAGTATTATACAATAGGTCTTTATTTTATAATATCTTCATTCTAGAAATCCTATTCTTTTCTATAACCAGAATGTGCTTATCCATTAGTAAAGTGGTTTAGCACCAGGACAGGAGAAGTGAACTACTTTGGTCATGAAGGCGCTGCATGGTGAGACAATAGCTGTGTGTTTCACAGTTGAAGCAATTAACACACATGGCAATTTAGAAGCCTCCCCCTCCCCACAAGACTATTTAGTTCAAGGTCAATATTACTTCCCTGCATCACCACCTGGGCTATCTAATGTGCTATATCAAAGTAGGCTCACAAATGAAACATGAAATTAAGGTGGCTGCTTCTCCAGCCTGATGATTTCCATTGGTTTTCACAATTCTCCTGATGAGTTTCACCTGATGTAGCAAAGCTTTCCTAGCTGTTTTCTGAAACAGAGGAAGTAATCCAAGCAATTGGTGATAGCAATGTGCAAGCAGCCTGCTGCTTTTCTTAATAGGGGTCAAGCTGAATGATTGCAAAGTCTCTAGCTTTTACTATTGTTCAGTGGGAAACAGCTGAAGGATACCTGAAAAATCCTTTTAACTTCTGTTGCCATTCCCTTGCTCAAGACTGATGTTGTCTACAAGCTCAGAAATTGACCCTGGAGCAGTGCTAGAGGATAATATTTCTGAGTCACCAGAAGAGCAAGAGAAGAACAGGTGAGTTCATCTCTCACTGAATGGAAAGCAAGTACCTTCCTGTTTTGTTCAACCTGCAAGCAGGTCTGTGCTTGCCTGGGTCCTTCGACTAAGCATTTGAGCACTACGTTTGATTGTGTACCTCTGTGGTGGTACTCGGGATGTCTCCCAGTTCATGTTGGTGAGGAGCAGAGGTGGGTTCCTGCCTCTGATTGCCGGTGCGGTTAATCGCTGAGTTCGGCGCAGAGCCGAAGACGCTGCTCCCGCTCACAGAGCGGGAGCTTTCCCCGGGCGCTTTCCCCGCCCACATGGATGTCACCAATTGCGTTCTGTTGCTCTCTGTGCATGCGGAACGCTTTGGGCATGCGCAGAGGGCAAAAGAACGCAATTGGCGACATCCATGCGGGCGGGGAAAGCGCCCGGGGAAAGCTCCCGCTCTGTGAGCGGGAGCAGCGTCTTCGGCTCTGCGCCGAACTCAGCGATTAACCGCACCGGCAATCAGAGGCAGGAACCCACCTCTGGTGAGGAGAAAATAAGAATTGTATTCCGACACATCTAAGAGCACCAGATTGAGTTGATACGTTTTAGATCAACCTACCTCAAGTTATTTTGGGTGTGGTTAATAAATTTTAAGCACATAGTTAAGACATGTTTATTTTTCACACCATCAGGACATTAACGAATTGTATTGCTTGGAATTTTCTAATTCATCTGATTAAATCCCTGCCTTTTGTCCTGATTGAGGACATTTATATCACACTCAACCCTCAAAGACCTCAAAATGGCTCCCACAAATAATCTTTCCATTTAATTTCATATAGTTATAAGAATATCATTATAAGAATATGTTAAGTAGTATGACGGTACCTGGCAAAGAATACCAGGTTTGTGGATAGAAATTTGAGACCTGAATAGTGATTGGAAATATGCACCCCTAGTTCTCTGCAACCCCCCAATTTGAACCACCACACAATACTATAAATACTTCCAGTGCTAGTGGCCAGTGTGTGTGGCCACTGCGTCTCCCTTTAACTGTGCCACCAGTTATTTCAGCAGTTTTCATCCTGTGTTTATTGTAGCAAAGCTGTAAACGATGTCATTGAGATGATGTTTGGGCTAAGTGAATTGAGTCACAGTTCATTCACTCATGCTTATGATTTAATTATAAATTGCCTTGTGGTAGTGACCATCATTACACCTTCTGACTGGAAGTCCTTACTTATGTACCTGATTCTGCAAGTTAACTTTGGAACCTGGCTTCCAACCAGCGTTATCCTGAGATTTTTGGTATCCTTTCCCAGGGCAGCTTTAGATAAGCCTTGATTGATTGATTGATTGATTGATTGATTGATTGATTGATCTGTCTGCTCATCTCACAATGGTAATATTGGGAGGCATGCAAGGATTAAAACACAAAATCCACAGCATTCAAGAACTCCACTCATAGAGAAACACATAACCACAACAGATTTCAGTTTTCACTGGTGCCAAGAAAAAGTGCTGGATGAGTGCCTGCTTCTCTAAGCTCTTATTATTGCATGATTTTCACTCATGTACGCTCTGATCCTCCAAAGCCCCATCAACTTGTGCAGCTAAGGTTGTTTTTCCATTTCTAATTTGCACTGCTTATTCACTGAGCCACAGAAAT
Organism: Diadophis punctatus similis; assembly: GCA_023053685.1. NCBI lineage: Eukaryota > Metazoa > Chordata > Lepidosauria > Squamata > Dipsadidae > Diadophis > Diadophis punctatus. The sequence goes on from JALIGW010000001.1 coordinate 294,465,736, forward strand.
GTAGGAGCTGGAGAAATACCAAGAAGTGTACAGTACAGTACAGTATCCTCTGCTTAGGAGCTGGATTGTCTTGTAATCTTTGCTCTAAATCAGTGGCCCCCAACCTTTTGGGCCCCAAGGACTGGTTTGATGGAGAAAGGTTTTCCGTGGACTGGAGAGGACGTGGTTTCGCATGCTGCCTGCATCCACGGATGGGGTTTTGCTTGTTTGCGTGTACCGGTTGCTGGCATGCTGCAGCCCGGTGCTAGTCCATGGACCAAGGGTTGAGGACCTCTGCTCAAAATGAAACATCTTGCAACTCTGGGAAACTTACAAAAAAAAGTTAAAAAATGCTAGAAAACAGTTAAAATTAGAAAAAGTGAATAGAGAAGTTAAAAGTTAAAAATCAAGATGATGGGAGTGTCACGCAGTGATTTATATTGCCTGTTACATGTATATGCAGGGAGCTGCATCCCTATCAAATATAATGGTTTTTTCCTGAGCACGTGATTAATATGTTCCTAGTACGCATGTACTTCTTCCTTTCTTTGATCCGTCCTTCTATTTCAACTTCTGTAGAAGCAAGATGTGGTTTTTTTATAGCTAAGATGTGATTAATGAGATTTATTGTTTTTGTACCGAAATAAATATTTTCTACTTAGAACTTTAAACTGCGGTTTCTTTTCTAATGTCAGAGTTCCAGGAAAAGATCTATTTTCGCCTCTGATGAGAATTATTCTTATCTGACAGGGAGTCCTGGGGGTGAGAATCTTCTCTAACCTGTCAACTACTCTGAATGGAGCAGGCCCCTGTTTGGCCCAGGCCAAACAGCAGAGAAATAGCAATAGCATTTAGACTTGTATACCACTTCACAGTGCTTTACAGCCCACTCTAAGCGGTTTACAGAGTCAGCATATTGTCCCCAACAATCTGGGTCCTCATTTTGCCCACCTCGGAAGGATGGAAGGCTGAGTCAACCTTGAGCCGGTGAGAGTAGAACTGCCAAATTGCAGGCAGCCGGCAGAAGTAACTTGCAGTACTGCATTCTAACCACTGAGCCACCGCGGGTCTCTAGCCACATTTTAGGCTCCTCTAGAAAGCCAGGAATGTGAGGGCAGACCTCAACTCTGAAGAGAGAATAGTCCAGAGGGCAGAGGGCATAGCAGAAAAGGCTCTTCTCCTGGACCCCACCAGCTTCTTTGGCTGACAGGATCTGAAGTAAGTCCTTTCCGCTGAAACATGTGGGCTGGGTTAGTCCCACTAGAGCAGTGGTTCCCAACCTGTGGTACATGTACCACTAGTGGTACGCGAGGGCCTTCCAGGTGGTATGCGAACACTTTCGGGGTCATGAACGATTTTTAGTTAGTTATTTTTTACTTCACAAAAATGTTTACTGCCTAACACAAGATAATCTGGCAACAATTTGCAACTGTTGCCACACGCCACCCACCTGGTCCCAGCGGCCCGAGAATCCAGTTACTGGATGCGCGGGGCCAAAAAAGGAACGGTGACTGTTCTGAACTCTCAGCAGTCGCGCAGTAGAACCCTTGCGAGAAGGTGCGCGTCGTAGCGAGCTCTCGAGCTAAGGTTAATCTCACTCTGTTATTGTTAGCACTATGTTCTCTTGACTCAAGTTACCCTTTGATATTCATTACTGCATCTCAGTGTGTAAGTTACTATTTTTATTATTATTTTGTATACTTATTTTGTATACTTATGCCCTCGCATTGAGATGTTGTTTTCGTAGTTGGTTTGTGTGTTCTACTTGTACAATTATGGAAATAAAGTGATATCTGATCGAATTTAGTTTCTCTGGAACCAGGTGGTACGCGGCGACTGTACGGGACCTCCAAGTAGTACTCGATCACAAAAAGGTTGGGAACCACTGCACTAGAGCAAGATGGTTCCTCAGATACCTTGGACCAGGCCATAAAGAGTTTTAAAGGTAATGACCAACACCTTGAGTAAGACCTGAAAGCAAACTGGCAGCCACTACAGCTCACATAACAGCAGTGTTACATGTGCCACCTGAGAGGCCTCCAGAACTGTCCGTGCTGCTGTGTTATATGCCAGTTGTAGCTTCCAAGTACTCTTCAAAGGTACCCTATATAGAATGCATTGCAATAATCCAACAGGGAGCTGAATAGGGAATGAAAGATGGTGTACACGCCTTACGATCCAGGAAAGGGAACAACTGGTGCATAACACAAAGTTGTGAAAAGGCTCTTTTAGCCATGACTGCCGCCTGCTCTTTGAGAAGGAGTCGCAAGTCTAGGAGAAGACCCAGATTGTGGGCTACATCTGTCTGGGCTAATGCAAATCCATCCAGAACTAAGGATGATAAACCCCCAGGTTCCAAGGCCCATTGGACCCACAGCCTTTTATTACATTTAAGATACAATCCTCCTTTTTGCTTTCATTAGTTTACTTATTGCATAATATCTAGCCTTCTTTTTTAAAAATAAGGATGCCAACTTTTTCATTGTTTTTGCTTTTCAGCCTGTAAATGCCAGCAGCATTCCATGCAGAAATGTTGCAACTAAAGCATTTCCTAGATGATAATGTGTTAGGACTACAATGGAATCAGCACCAGGCATCCTTGGGCAGCTATAGCACCCCCAAAACTTTGTCTGCACCCTCTGCTAATTCTAACCCTAAATTCCTGTCCAATTAACAATTCTAGATCTTCAGATACCCTGCTTTTCCATTGCCCATAATGTCTATAGAGATTGTCAGTCATCCAGGTCATGGTTGTCCCAAAGGTGCTTTTTTCAAGAGGCAACTGGACTTTGTTTTTCCTTGAAGACATCTCGCTTCTCATCCAAGAAGCTTCTTCAGTTCTGACTGAATGGTGGGGAAGGGAAGGATTTATATTCCTTGCAATCATCTGGTCTTTAGCACTCTTTCTCAGAATTCAGAAAAAGTTCTGAGAAACCCATGGTCTCCTGGTTTTTAGCTAGGTGCCTTAACTACTAAACTAAAATTAGTGATCCTTGCTGTTAACCTTTGCATAGATCCGTCTTGTGCACCAATTGCAACCCTACTTGGAGAGGGAGGCTTTGCTCACAGTCACTCATGCCCTTGTCACCTCACGGCTAGACTACTGTAACACTCTCTACATGGGGCTACCCTTAAAGAGCATCCGGAGACTGCAACTGGTACAGAATGCAGCTGCGTGAGCTGTGGTGGATGTACCGAGATACACACACGTAACACCTATTCTCCGCCAGCTGCATTGGTTGCCTATTAGTCTCCGGTCGCAATTTAAGGTGTTGGTTTTGACCTTTAAAGCACTACATGGCTCAGGGCGAGGTTACCTTCAGGACCGCATCCTATCACATACCTCCCTATGACCGGTTAGGTCCCACAGAGAGGGCCTCCTCCGGGTCCCATCGGCCAAACAATGTCGGTTGGCGGGGCCACGGGGGAGGGCCTTCTCTGTGGGAGCCCCGTCCCTCGGGAACCAACTCCCACCAGAGATCCGGACTATCCCCACCCTGCTGGCCTTCCGTAAAGCCATAAAAACATGGCTCTTCCGGCAGGCGGGGTGAATAAGAAGATCAGATTCCCCCATGAATGGTGTTTTTAATAATGTTTTAATAATGTTTTTAAATGTTTTTAATTTTTAAATTGTTATCACTGTTTTTTACTGTACTTTTCTTATCCATGTTGTACGCCGCCCTGAGTCCTATGGGATTGGGCGGCTTATAAGAGCTTTTATAAATAAATAAATAAATAAATAAATAAATAAATAAATAAATAAATAAATAAATAAATAAATAAATAAATAAATAAATAAATAAATAAATAAATAAATAAATATTGGGGTATAGACTTTCAGTCGAGCCCAATTTGTCAAAATTTGCAATTTGGAGCCTTTATGGAAACAAATATTTTGTCTTCCGAGAAGAAATACAATTCTCTGCTTCACATTAACTTCATGGCACTTGTAATGAAAAAGCTGCAACGAAACAATATTTTATCCTATACTAAAGCAGGCAAGCATCTAAAGCACTTCTCCAGAGAAAACCAATTCAGGCTACCTGTTTACCACCAGATTTGGAGCTCATGGATGCACAGAGCATTCCCTGAAGTGCAGGCCCTGATCAAGAGAAGTATGCTTGCTAGGGTATTGATCAAGACAAGTATAGTAGTTAAGTTGATGATTTGCCAGAGATGAAAGATACCTGGTGTGTATGTGCGTGCATGCATATGAAAGAGGGGTGGAGGGGAGAACTCCCATGTTCATTTTTTTTTTGCTAAAAATGAGTTACAACTCCCTTTTTTGTTTTAAGATTTTTATTCATTTTGCATTGCTCTTGTGCATTTGACTGCATACTAGGGCTTGGAAATTTAGAAGGCCGTGGTTTGCCTAGCAAGCAAGTATGGGAAAACGTATCTTCCTTTGTTTCTGCATGTCAGCTGCTGTTAAAGGCACAGTGGAAAGTGAACTAAATGGCACCTTAAATGACCTTCTGGAGGGGAGGACTCGGTCCTCTCGTTTTTTTCTAGTAGTGTTGGAGATACCCCTACCACAGAGAGCCTTTTCTCATGGAGGTTTAATTAAGCCTCTTTAAAAAGGAGATACCCCATTGCCTTCATTCCTTCCTAGCAGCTGCAGTGTTTGGGATTAATGATTTCTGTTGACTCAGAAGGCATCCTTAATTAATTGGTTAGCTTGTTTTCAAATCTTACATTTTTTTATAGAATTGCAGATGGCAAGTGCTACCTTGGAAGAGACATTCCCCTATTGTGGGTGGGAGAGAAAAATGGATCATTTCATTTCTGAAATTAAACTCCCAGTAGCACATATGGTTGTAATCTTAAAAAAAAAATTGAGTATCTTTTTAAATAGATAAGGACATTATGTGGCTCTATTTAATGGTGCAGCATCCTTCACATGTTTCTTAGATGAAAATCCCATTTTGTTTAAGGGAGGTAACTCCACATAAGCATGTTCAGGACTGCAGCCTCAATTGATTGACAATCCTAATATTGCTGGCAAACACTTTTCTTTAAATCTGAGAAAAATACATTGATTTAGAGTAAGATGACCAGACGTCCCGCTTTTGGCGGGACAGACACGCTTTTCAAGCATGTGTCCCGCGTCCCGCATTGTTTCCAAAAAGTCACGCTTTTTTGGAAACAATGGGACGTCTGGTCACCTTACTAGATCGCTTCCAAGAAGCGGCTTCCTGCCCCCGGAAAGAGCAGAGACAGGCTGGCCTGGCTCCGGCTCCTTTCCTCCCCAGGAATCAAGAGGAGGAGGCGCTGAACCCCTCACTTTCCACACACCCCGAAGCCGCTTTCCGCCACCACCACCCCGCCTCGTGAGGTCACTTTTCAGCTGTCGCGGCGAAAGAATTTGCCACGGGAGGGGTAGGGGGTGGCTGGGGGGGGGCGACCCTCTGGGGAAGGGCTCGTTCTTTTCTTTTCGGCCCATCTCGGAGTCTCCGGCAGGGGTGGAGTCTGGGGGAATGTTGCTTTTGCAGAGCAGCGGTGAGAACCTTTCCCCAGACTGGTAAGTTTTAGGTTTTCTTACTCTCTGCCTCGCACTCGCCAAAGCGGATCTTCTTGAGGGAAACAGCTCCGTGCCGGGCAAGGAAAACCCCCCCACCGCGCTCAGACGTGGCCGAGCACGCTCAGCCCTGCTTGACAGCAACAGTGGCTTGGGCTGGCTGGCTGGCAGGCAAGCGACGCAAGGCGTGGGACACCCGCCAGAAGCCGCCCCGGAGAGAAGACCAGGCCCGGCTGGCAAGGGCCAGGAAGGATTTTTCCCGCGCTGTCAGCCAGCTTGTCCTCCAGGCAGACGCAGCAGAGGCTGCAGCTTTGTGCACCACCACCTTTACCAATGCCATGGCCGGGGCTCGCCTCTGCTGCGTCTGACCCGGAGGACAAGCTGGCTGGCGGCTCGGGAAAAATCCTTCCTGGCCCTTGCCAGCCGGGCCTGGTCTTCTCTCCGGGGCGGCGTCCGGCGGGTGCCCCACGCCTTGCGTTGCTTGCCTGCCAGCCAGCCAGCTTGCCTGCCGGCTCCCGAAGGGGAGGCGGGAGGCGAGGAAAGGCCTCCCGCCTCCCCACCCACCCACCTGGACACCATTAGCATCTTTTGCCTTCTGCGCATGCGCAGAGGGCAAAACTCAAATGACGGCGTCCAGGAGGCCCCGCCCCCCCGTCAATGTCCCGCTTAAAAAAAAAAATCTGGTCACTTTAATTTAGAGGCAAAAAGAATTGATTTCCGTAATTCTGTGGAAGACAGACACCCAGCAAGCGAAAGAGTCTTTTTGGACATATGTCATGCCATATATCAGGGGTGTCAAATTCAAGGCCCAGGGGCCGGATCCGGCCCATGGGGTACTTAGATCTGGCCCATGGGGCTGCCCTGGAAAAAGCAAAGGACCGGCCCGCGGTGCTTCTGCCAGTGAAAATGAGCTCCCAAGCTCCATTTTCGGCTGCCACGGCCTCCTGCAACCCTTTGCCAGTGAAAATGGAGCTCGGGCCTCCTGAGTTCTGTTTTCACTGACAGAAGGTTGCAGGAGGACGTGGCAGCCAAAAATGGAGCTCGGGAGCCTGTTTTCTCTGGCAGAGCACTCGGGCCACCACAAGTGCACCCGACTGGAGTGACATCGAGTTGGCCACGCCCACCCTGGCCATACCCACCCCAGTCCCCGAGGTCAAACACAACCCTGATGTGGCCCTCAATGAAATTGAGTTTGACACCCCTGCCATATATGATAAGGTATACTTGCTAAAATTCACTTTTCCTCGTATTTCTTCCAGGACCGTCTACAGAATAGAAAGGTTTTATGACTGGCCGCTTAGTGACCGTTCAAAGTTATGACACAACCTGAAAAAGGATTTACAACTCAGATTCAAAGTTCTGATGATCGCCCTGCCCTCCACAGTGGTCACATGACCAAACTTTGGGGATTCAGCAGCACAGCCATATTTAGGGCTGCTTGCAGTGTTCCACAGTCACATGACTGCATTTTACAATGATTTTGCTGATAAATGCACTTCCTTTTTTGGCAAAATTATGCTTAGTAAAGTACTGGTTTGTTTAAGATTGTTGTGTTTACATATCAACTGCTGCATTCACTTTACAACTGCTTTACAAATTGCTGTTTGCTTTACAGTCTCTGAATTTAAAATACAAAATTTATGACTGACATGACATATGACCATAAGGGGTTCGCTCTCTTACAGTCGTATGTTTGGGACTGAGATTAAAAAGAAATCAAAATGGCAGCCACAATGGTATCATTAAAGCTCTGCCTATTGTTTATACCTGTTGCGCACACAATATTCTTCCCTGCCCTCTGCACTACATTTCCTGACCTATTCAGTTTTGAGAGTGCCTGAAACCTGCCCCCGTTTACCCTTAATTATGTTAAGGTTTAGATTATTGTGAAAGTCTGTGTGCACCGGATGTGTCTGACGCTTGGCATTTGCCCCAAAGTCTCCATTAGTGTTCGTGTGTGAGAGAGAAAGATGCAACCACACAACTTCTCTTTCTGTAGCATTTGATATCTGAAGTGTCTACAAGAGATCCGAACATTAAAAGGTACAATATTCAAACAGTACATTATTGCAGACAGTCAGTCTCCCATTCCCCATCTTTCACTAGAGATGATATTTATTCCACTTGCATTTAACTTCATCACAGTGCTAGTATTTGACATTAACAATAAATCCTGCCTAGCAAATGTTCAGCTTTAGTTAATGCAGCTCTGTTGTGAGTTCATCTATTATTGGCAATCTTGTACAAACATACCAACCAGGGCAATAGAACCTGGCATTCTTTATGACACATTTCTCCCCATCTTTGCTGTGTTTTAATGGCAAATTGAGAAAGACTGAAGAAGCCAATCAGAAAATATGTTTCCCTTTTCTGAATGGTGAACAATTGCAGGGAGAATAGATGAAGGAGGAAAATGCAGGAAGCATAACACAAAAGCCCTCCAGTAGATGTTATCCTTGGCATTCTGTTATTTAGCCCTCTTCGGTACTTAATTTCTCACTTTCTATTGCTTTTGAATCTCCTCAGTTGGCTTTTTAGCGATGAGCTACCGTGTTTCCCCGAAAATAAGACACTGTCTTATATTTTTTTGAACCCTGAAATAAGCGCTTGGCCTTATTTTTGGGGGGGGGACTTATTCCCCCCTACCGGTATGAGGCAGTGGCGTCTCCTCGCAGGGCTTCTTCCGATGTCCCAGGTTTATGGATTTCCATGCCTTCCTTTACAGGAGGTCGCTTCGCACCTGGGACATCGGAAGAAGCCCTGCGAGGAGGCACGCTGCCGACGTGCAGGAAATCTCCCCCCCCTTCACCTGCAGATTGTCCTTTCAAAGAGGAGTTTCACCAGGACGAAGAGGTGGCTGGAAGCGGCATTTGCATTGGGTTGGGCTTTCTTCACGAGGAGGGGGACGATCCGGGGAGCGAGAGATTTAGGAAGCCTGGGCTGGCATGGGGCAGTTTCTCCAACGAAGCATCTGATCCAGCGTCTGAGTGTCTTCAATGAACTTCACTCTGTTTGTCTGTGTCTTGCAGGCGACAGCGTCTGCAGCGTCTCCTCGCAGGGCTCCTTCATTCTCTCTGGTCTGATTCTCAAATATTTTCAAGCAAAACACTGCCGAGAGAGGGAAGTATCTCTTCCCCATCCCTCGCCAAACTTTGCGTGTAGGCATGACGTTTCGCAAAGCTCCTTAATCCGTGGCTGCTGGCACCCTCCCTTTGTGCTTTTTATACACATACCGCCTCTGCCTGGGGATGCCGTTTCCCCCTCCCATGACTCCATTTCCAAGGAAAGAAGAGCCCTGGGGCGGCACTGGACTTTCCGCCCACCCTGGCCCCTCTCAGCCTGAACTTTGCTCCTGAAAGCCAGTGGGCCACTTCTCTGCTTGAGCTCCGCCAGAGCTTGGTTCTGGGAGAGACCCTTGGAGAGCCGAAGGGGGGATAAGGGCAAGGGGAAGCTGATCACTTCCCTTTTGCCTTCTCTCCCAAAAGTGCTCCTCAGGCGCAGCCGCTTCTGCAGCAGGAAACTTGCACCTCGCGCCAGCGTTCCGAAGGGTTCTGTAGCAGCAGCTATCCACACTTTTTTTACCCTTATTTCATCCCGACACATGTGGCCCAGTACTGTACTGGGCCACATGGGTCAGGATGAAATAACGGTAAAAAAAATTGTAGATAGCTGCTGTTACAGTACCCTTCAGAAGGCATTCGCATGGGGCATATCGCTTGGCCTCCTGCATTTGTGGCCGCAATCGATGGCAAAAGCGGGTGCGCTTGCTGGAGGTGCCGGCCAGAGTGGCACCCACAAGGCAGCTGTTCTGTGGATGGAATTGCCTGCTGTGACTGTCACCATTAGGTAAGGAGGGCGCGAGGCATGTGGGGTGCGTCGCTTGGCCTCCGGCTTCTTTTGCAGCTGCAATTGGCTGCAAAAGCAGACACACTTGCTGGAGGTGGCGGCCTGAGCGGCACCCATGAATCAGCTGTTTTGTGAATGGCGGCCGGAGCGGCTCAGCTGATCCGATTAAGGGGCCGAGAAGCCCTGAGGTGACAGGGGAAGGGAAGGGCTGTCTCCTGTGCTGGCCGCACCCACCCCTTCACTAGGGCTTATTTTTGGGGGAGGGCGTATATTTATGCCCACCCCAAAAATCAGGCTTGGCCTTATTTTCGGGACATGTCATATTTTCGGGGAAACACGGTATTTATTTAGCATACTTACATGCCCACTCATATACCAGTGGCACTCAGGGTGGCAAAAATGTAAAACCAATTTTATAACACAAACACACACACACACACACACACACACACACACACACACACACACACACACACACACAAATGAGCCCCCACCTCCATCTCAATAACAGCATAAGAAACACCCACACATCCACACCAGAGCTCCATTAACATGCTGACCCCAGTATCTGGGGGAAAGCCAGGTCTTTGTGGGCCTTCTGGAAGGCGGCAGGTTTGGCGTTGTCCTTATCTTGCAGGTGCGGGAGGCTCTTTCGCATGAGAGGCTCCATGACAGAGAAGGCACAGCTTCCTGGGATCACCAAGTGACACCAGTCTTGTCCAGTTGAGTCACATAACCTAAACCCAATAATTTAATTTAATTTAATTTAATAGACGTTCTTATAGGCCGCCCAATCCCGTGGGACTCAGGGCGGCGTACAACAGAATAAGAAGCGTACAATAAAAACAATTATCATAATTTAAAATTAAAGGCATAGTTAAAACAATTATAAAAACAACATTCAAGGGGGGAATCTGATCTTCCTATTCACCCCGCCTGCCGGAAGAGCCAAGTTTTTATGGCTTTACGGAAGGCCAGCAGGGTGGGGATAGTCCGGATCTCTGGTGGGAGTTGGTTCCAGAGGGACGGGGCTCCCACAGAGAAGGCCCTCCCCCGTGGCCCCGCCAACCGACATTATTTGGCCGATGGGACCCGGAGGAGGCCCTCTCTATGGGACCTAACCGGTCGTAGGGAGGTATGTGGTAGGATGCGGTCCCGAAGGTAACCTGGCCCTGAGCCATGTAGGGCTTTAAAGGTAACGACCAACACCTTAAATTGCGACCGGAGACTAATTGGCAGCCAATGCAGCTGGCGAAGAATAGGTGTTACGTGGGTGTATCTCGGTACACCCACTACAGCTCGCGCAGCTGCATTCTGTACCAGTTGGAGTCTCCGGATGCTCTTTGAGGGTAGCCCCATGTAGAGCGCGTTACAGTAGTCTAGCCGTGAGGTGACAAGGGCATGAGTGACTGTGAGCAAAGCCTCCCTCTCCAAGTAAGGTCGCAATTGGTGCACAAGACGAATCTGTGCAAAGGTCCCCCTAGCCACAGCTGAAAGATGTTGCTCCAATTTTAGCTGTGGATCTAGGAGGACACCCAAATTGCGGACCTGTTCCGAGGGAGTCAATTTTTCTCCCCCGAGAACCAAGGAGGGACAGTCGACATAATCCTTGGGAGGCAAAATCCAGAGCCACTCAGACTTGTCTGGGTTGAGCCTGAGTCTGTTCACTCCCATCCAGACCCTCACATCGTCCAGGCAGCGGCACATTACATCAACTGCTTCACTGAACTGACACGGGGTGGAGATGTACAACTGGGTATCGTCAGCATACTGCTGATACCTCACCCCATGTCGTCGGATGATCTCACCCAGCGGTTTCATGTAAATGTTAAACAGGATGGGCGAGAGGACCGAACCCTGTGGCACCCCGCAAACCAGGGGCCTAGGGGCCGACCTCTGCCCTCCTGTCAACACCGACTGCGTCCTGTCAGAGAGGTAGGAGGAGAACCACCGTAAAACAGTGCCTCCCACTCCCACCTCCCCAAGACGACGCAGAAGGATACCATGGTCGATGGTATCGAAAGCCGCTGAGAGGTCAAGTAACACCAGGATGGAGGAATGACCCCCATCCCGTGCTCGCCAGAGATCATCCATCAGTGCGACCAAAGCAGTCTCCGTACTGTAGCCGCGCCTGAAACCCGATTGAAAGGGATCCAGATAATCAGTATCCTCCAATAGCCGCAGGAGTTGGAGCGACACCACTTTCTCTACAACTTTACCCAAGAAGGGTAAGTTGGAGACTGGACGGAAGTTCTTTAAATCCGCTGGGTCCAGGGAAGGCTTCTTGAGGAGGGGCCTCACCACCGCAGCTTTTAAGGGCTGCGGGACGGACCCCTCTCTCAAAGATGCGATCACAACAGCCTGGAGCCAGCCGCGTGTCACCTCCCTGCTGGCGGAAACCAGCCAGGAGGGACACGGGTCCAATAAACAAGTGGAGGCGCTCATCGCTCCTATGGCCTTGTCCACATCCTCAGGAGTGATAGGCTCAAACTCCTCCCAAATAACAGGACTAAGACTCGCCCCTGTCATCTCGGCCTGCCCTGTCCAAATGGAGTCCAGGTCTGTCCGAATCTGAGTGATTTTATCCGCCAGGAACTGGGAAAATTCCTCAGCTCTACCCTGCAAGGGTTCTTCGCCCCCCCCCCTTTGCGAGGAGGGAGCGCGTCACCCTAAACAGGGCGGCTGGGCGGGAGTCGGCGGACGCAATAAGGGCGGAAAAATGCGCACATTTTGCCGCCCGTATCGCCACTAAGTAAGACTTAATGCAAGTTCTTAAAAGTGTCCGGTCAGACTCAGCTTTACTGGCTCTCCATCGTCGCTCTAGGCGTCTCTTTAGGCGCTTCATCTCCCGGAGCTCCTCAGTAAACCAAGGAGCCCTCCGGGATCCGCTGCCACGGAGAGGCCGCAAAGGCGCAATCCGATCTAAAGCCCCTGTTGCCGCCTGATTCCAGGCAGTCACTAGAGCCTCAGATGAATCGTGTACCAGGGAGTCCGGTATTTCCCCAAGTTCCCTCTGAAATCCTTCGGATTCCATTAGGCGCCTGGGGCGGAACCACTTAATCGGTCCCGCCTCCTTGCGGTGGAGGAGTGGCGCCATGAAATCCAACCTCAGAAGGAAATGATCTGACCACGACAAGGGTACTGTGACTAAACCCCTTAGTCTCAGATCATCTCTCCACTGCCCCGAGAGAAACACAAGGTCAAGCGTGTGACCTCCCTCATGAGTCGGACCCTGAACTACTTGGGTCAGGTCCATGGTTGTCATGGAAGCCATGAACTCCTGGACTGCCTCTGAGGTTTCACCGGGCGATGTGATCAGGTTGATAATGGGAGGCAAAGGAAAGCAACATTCATTCCATAGGTTCTCTATTGGCCCTCCTCTTGTTGATATGTTCCTGGAGTAGCCTTTTCCCCAGGCTCTGCATAACAACTGTGAGGAGAAGAAAAAAAAAAACCCGCATGAGCAGGAATGTCCTGTCTGAATGAGCTGTAGGGCATTTCTACTCACAATACACACAATGCCCTGATTGTGAGTCCATAAACACTTCCATGATGTTATGCTGGTAATAACGTGGAAGAGTTTGGCCATGCTGCCTATTAGGATATTTTTAATGACTTCTGAGACAAGGCAGCAGCCCTACGGATTTCCTAGTAGCTTCCCACCCCAGGATTAATCAGAGTTAGATGTGAGCAGCTAAAAAAGTCAAGCTGGCAGCCACAACAATGTGATCAAAGCTCCTTCCCAGCCCCTTTTTGATGTACATTGGGCTTGTCAAAAAGGGGCAGGGCTGTGATCACATGTTTTGGCTGCCAGCTTGATTCCCCCCCCCCCCAATCTCCTGCTAGTTCTGCTCCAGCTCAATTTTTGTTGTTAGCCAAGATTGGCTAGTGCTGTCATCTGCCACGGCATCTTCTATTACTGTATGTAATATAACCAAAGTGCATGAAACGGAGTAAAAAATATCCCTCTGTCTGCACCGCCTTGAAAGGTTCTTATGGGCTTGTTCTGAAAACATCATTATAACAGGAGATTTTAAAAAGACAGGACAATTTTCACATCAATGTATTTAAAACCCTCAATTTTTCACATTTTATCTTTTAATTTACTGATGAGCAAGAAATTGGATCTTGCTGATTTTCTTTTTTCTTAAAAAAAAACCCTCATGTAATTAGGTAAGTCATATAATTGCACCTTCTCAAGGATTCTCTCACCCATGAAGGGGATATAAGCTGGATCAGCAAGGTGGGTTTTTTGGATGCTACTTAATATTGTCCACTCAGCACAAGCATCTGAGCTGCCCTCCCCACAAAGGAGGGAAAAGTAATTGGGCTGGAGAAGAGAGCAGAACTGAGCAGAGAGATAGATACCTTGGAAGAGAATGAGAGATTGATAGATCAGCAGGTGAAAATCTGAAAGAGTGGATACAGATTGTTTTATCTCTGTTGTGTGAGCGTGTGCGCGTGTTTGAAACTGCAGCAAAACTAGGTTTTCTTTTTGTAACATTTGGGAACACATTCCCATTTCCCTACTTGCCTCAAGCTGCTTCCTGAATTCAAATTCTTGAATTGAGGCAAGCAGAGAAATGAATTTACTGAATTTATTTTCTCTCTCCTTGCACTCTCCTCCTCCGATAACTTATCTTTCAAGGCAGTTGCTGGGAAAAAAAAAACCCAAACAGTTGTTTGTCAGTTTGCAGCCTGTGGACTCCCTGCCAAAAAAGAAGGGTGAAAAAGAGATTAATGTTGAAGGTTTCAGCCTTGCTCACTGCCAGGCTACAGCACTGCCAGAAAGAGCTGCAAGGATCTGCAGACAAAAGAGCTCACATCAATCCAGATTGTCTCCTTCATTCCTGCAGCCACCGCAAAAAGAACCCACTGTTAGAGCTGTTGGGAAAAGTACCCGGTTGCAAAATGCTGACATGCTGTCTTTCTTATTGCACAGGTTGTAGTGGCTTTCAAATGAAAACAAAGGAATGGTGCCTTTGCAATCAAGTTGATTCCCCTCATGGTAACTATTCAGATTTTTTTATTTTTTATTTTGCAAACGGCCAGAGGAATGTACATTTCATGTTCTGAAAATGTGGAAGGGAAGGTATCCAAGTCGTTTATTTTCTCTCCTTTTGTATGAAGCAATGTTTTTCAAATTTAATTATTTTAAGACGTATGGACTTCAACTCCCAGAATTCCCTAGTGAGCATGCTGGCCAGGGAATTCTGCAGTTTGAAATCCACGTATCTTAATATTGTCAAGTTGAAAAATGCTGGTGTGGAATGTAGGCAGGAGGACTTTTATTTTCTTGTACCTGAGGAAATTTAGGGGATAAGGCACTTACTGAAAAAAATACTTTGGGGACTCTCTTTTAGGTCAGCTGAAGGAAGCACAGATTGCCACATGATGTTTTCTGCCTATTTCTAGCGTTCTGAAGTCAGTAGAAGCTTGCTTCAGATTGCTTCAGAGACTGAAGAGGAAAAAAGGAAGCGAGGAAGGAAAAAGGGGGTGAGATGGGAGTGCTCTAAATGACGAAAATGGCTGAATGACCAATTTTATAGGCTCTCTGTAACTGAGAATTGGTTTATATACAGCAGTGTTTCTCAACCTTGGCAGTTTGAAGATGTGTGGACTTCAACTCCCAGAATTCCCCAGCCAGCAACGCTGGCTGGGGAATTCTGGGAGTTGAAGTCCACACATCTTCAAACTGCCAAGGTTGAGAAACACTGATATACAGTATGTATTTCAAAATTGGTAACATACACATTCATCTCAAAAATAAAATGACGGGTTATAGAAATATAACTGGTAACTTTTCTATCTGCATTGACTGCCGTCTGAGTCTACTTGCCAGCCGTAAAGCAGTAAACAAACAGGAAGAATGTGCCTTAATCTAGGAAACGAGCACTTGAATCTTTTGTTTCCTGTCACCAAAACAAATATTTCATAACCAGGACAGCCACAAAGTAATTTTAGACTCTGGACTTAGTTATTTACACAGCAGCTTTCCTAAGATGGCAACATGAATAGCTTTACTTCATTTATCACATTTTAACTCTCCTCCTACTCTTTGTTTGGGCCTTTGACTTTATGTTCTGTGACACTTTGAATTTATACAACCTAATCCTGTTGTGATGGAACCAGTGATCTCTAACTGATCATACAATCTTATCTTAATTACAACATAATATCAATATTAACATAGCAATATATCTTTCTTAAATGATGGGCTGCTTCATCATTGGGATTAAGCATTAGTCTAGATCAGGGTTTCCCATACTTAACAACGCTAAGATGTGTGGATTCAATTCCTAGAATTCCTTAGTTAGCATGCCTGGAGCACCGAGGAACTACCAGAGGATGGGAAAAGAGCTGATGTGGTTCCCATCTTCAAAAAAGGAACAAAAATGGAACCAGGGAATTACAGACAAATCAGCCTGACTTCAATACCTGGGAAATCCTGGAAAAGATAATCAAGCAACAGATCTGCAAACACCTAGAAGCAAGCAAAATTATAACCAGAAGCCAACATGGGTTTGTCAAAAACAGATAATGCCAAACAAATCTTATTTCATTCTTTGATAAAGTGACTAAATTTAGTGGATCAGTGAAATGCTGCAGTCATAGTATACTTGGATTTCAGTAAGGCATTTAACAAAGTGGACCACAACCTAATCTTTGTAAGTTAGAAAAATGTGGGATAGACAGCATCACTACCAGATGGATTCATAACTGGCTGACAAACTGCACTCAATGTGTAGTCCTTAATGGAACAACATCTACATGGAGGGAAGTAAGCAGTGGGGTACTTCAAGGTTCTGTCTTAGGCCCAGTATTCTTTAATATTTTCATAAAGAATTTCGATGAGGGAATAGAAGGGGAACTCATCAGATTTGCAGATAACATCAACCTATTTCCCAAAACACCAGAAGGCAGGACAAGAAGCAATGGATGGAAACTAATCAAAGAGAGAAGCAATCTAGAACTAGGGAGAAATTTCCTGACAGTGAGAACAATTAACCAGTGGAACTGGTTGCCTTCAGAAGTTGTGGGTGCTCCATCACTGGAGGTTTTTAAGAACAGATTGGACAGCCATTTATCTAGAATGGTTATATGGTCTCCTGCTTGTGCAGGGGGTTGAATTAGAAGATCTCCAAGATCCCTTCCAACTCTGTTAGTCTGTTATATCTTAAAGTGGCCAAGGTTGGGAAACACTGATCCAGATGGACTTTAGATCTTCCTCATTCCTACTCCTCCCTTGTCTTCAGTAAAAAGAATGTGGACTTTTAGGTAAATGACTGGAAGCCATACTGAAACAATTTTAAAGAAGTTAAAAGGTAGATTTAAAAAATAATCATCATTTTATCTCCATCCCATGTATTGAAATAAAAAATTTCCTCATAAAACCAATGGCAAAATCCCCATTTCCTCTCAATCAGCTGGGACTCGGGAAGCAGAGAATAGATGGGGGCGGAGCGGGGTGGTGTGGTATTTACCAGTTCTCCGAACTACTCAAAATTTCCGCTACCAGTTCTCCAGAACTGGTCAGAACCTGCTGAAACCCACCTCTGCCTCAAACAATCACTAAATGAATGGTTCTAAATCAAGGGCTACCTGTAACCCTAAACGTGGTTAAAATGTTATCCCAGAATGTAAAATGTAATCTTCAAACAGAAGATTAGGGATATATATATATATGGAGAGATTGCCCTGGAAGTTAGCAGTTGCAGTTGTGCCAGCATTGCAGTGAAAGAAAGTACAATAGCTAATGCCACAAAGAGATCTTCCACACAAAAGCTTTGTGTCACTTGGGGCTTGTCTCAGGACTGGTTTGATCTCATGGCTTGGGGAGCTGAGCCAATCTATTCCTGGATATGCAGAGCTTGTGGGCAGCCTGATATCCCAACAGCAGGAAATCTCGCCTTCCTTTGCTTCCTGGGCTCAAGCAGCTATTTGTCCCCTCCCTCCCTCCCTCCCTTTCTTTTTAGCATTCAGTTTCTGGAGCTTGCCTCTTCCTCCATGCATTATTTAGAATCATCTCCCCCCCCCTCCAGCCACAGTAGCAATACTTAGATTTAGTTAGATGATTTTTTTTGGGGGGGGGGAAGAAAAACCACCTGGTTGCAAAAATGCTGGAATGCTATTATTTATCTTCATAATTCACAAGGGTTTTTAAATGTGACAGATGAATAACGCGGAGGGATTGAGATTCCTTTGCAGGTTTTCAATGCTTTAGTTTACATTTTGTTTTTCAATAGATCTTTCAATAGATGGCTTCCCTCTTCGCAATTGATCAGATCGTCTTTTCTGCAAACGGGCAGCTGGATCCATACAAATAAACATTTTGAATTATTTATTTATTTATTTATTTATTTTATTATTTTATTTTATTTTATTTTATTTTATTATTTTATTTTATTTATTTTATTTTATTTTATTTTATTATTTTATTTTATTTTATTTTATTTTATTTTATTTTATTTTATTTTATTTTATTATTTTATTTTATTTTATTTATTTATTGTTTGTTTGTTTGTTTGTTTGTTTGTTTGTTTGTTTGTTTGTTTATTTATTTATTTATTTATTTATTTATTTATTTATTTATTTATTTATTTATTTATTTATTTATGATTCTTATATGCCGCCCTACTCCCTGGGGACTCAGGGCGGCGTACAACATTTGAAGAACCACTAAACAAAATAATTTAAAACAATTTAAAATGCATTTTTTTTTAAAAAGCATACAAAATCTTACATACATGGGGGAGACCAAGATGAAGTTGTCTCAAAACCCCGCCTGCAGGAAGAGCCATGTCTTTACGGCTTTTCGGAAGGCCAGCAAGGTGGGGACAATTCGTATTTCTGGGGGGAGTTGGTTCCAGAGAGCAGGGGCCCCCACAGAGAAGGCCCTCCCCCTAGGCCCCGCCAGCCGACGGTGTGAAAAATATGGTGTGAAAAATATGGTGTGTGTGTGTGTAAGGAATGAAATCCTAGAATATTATTCTATTTAGCATGGTGTGGGGTAAGGGTGTCTTTGTTTTCTCTGCACCTCCAGTACCTTTGGAGAAGGGATCATTAAATAAAATACTTTCTTTGTATTCTCCCCCATTGGGCCACTGGAGGGAGTCCTGTTTGGCTCATGGTATTCTCCACATTTTGAGATCAGCTGAAGAGAAGAATCACAGCTTGCTTTCAAACTGCTAGGTGACTGATAGTAGAACAGAAACTGTGGTAGAGTGGTAGGATACTCTATTAGTGTTCCTCAGACAGTGGACAGAGGTTGGACTAGGTGGGACACAAGGAAGTTTTTTAAAACTCTCTGGCTGCTATACTTTCCATGTATGAGTCCTCCCAGTTCGGTATTGCTTGCACAACACAACTGTTTTAATGGTGGTAGAAGCTACTTATAGAGTAGGGTTGTCAAACTCGATTTCATTGAGGGCCGCATCAGGGTTGTGTTTGACCTTGGGGGGTGGCCAGGGTGGGTATGGCCAGCTCAACGTCATTCATGTCGGGGGCACCTGTGGCGGCCCAAGCGCTCTGCTAGTGAAAACGGGCTCCTGAGCTCATTTTTCGGCTGCGATGGCCTCCTCCAACCCTCTGCCAGCGAAAACAGAGCTCAGGTGGGCCGCACGCAGCCCTCCCGAGCTCCATTTTCGCTGGCAGAGGCACTGTGGGCCAGTCCTTCACTGTTTCCACGGGCAACCCCACGGGCCAGATCTAAACACCCCGCGGGCCGGATCTGACCCCGGGGCCTTGAGTTTGACACCCCAATTATAGAGTAATAGAACCATAGGCCTGGAAGAGACCTTCTAGTCCAATCCCCTGCCCAAGGCAGGAGTCCTTCTGGACAAATGGTTGTCTAATCTTTTCTCTGGATGGCAAGCTGTTCCAATCATTAATTGTTCTCACTGTCAGGAAATTTCTCCTTAATTCCAGGTTGGATCTCCCTCTGATGAGCTTCCACCCATTGTTTCATGTCTTGGAGAATAAATTTATTTATTTTAATTTTAATTTTAATTTATTAAATGTATTTGCTGCCCATCTCATTTCGAAGTGACTCTGGTGGCTTGCAGTATTAAAAACATCAAAATCGTAAAAGATAAATATTTCTAAAAATAAAAATGGAAATTACAATGAAAAACAGAATTGTACTTAAATGATAGGGAGGAAGCAGGGTTGCCTCTTATTCATCAATCACCTCCAGTGTGATGCTCCCACATTGGGGCCCCAAGCCATTGGCAGAACCAGGTCTCCAGGCCCTTATGGAAGATCAGAAGGATGGGAGCTGAGCTCACCTCAGGGATAAGACATTCTAATGGGCAGGTGCCATGGCAGAGAAGGCTCTTATCTTGGACCCCGCTAGCAGGAATTCCTTGACTGAGAGGGCCCACACCATGCCTCCTCTGCCGGTGTGGGTGCAGTGGACCAATCCCAATGGGGTGAGATGGTTCCTCAAGTAACCTGGACCTATGCAATTCAGGGCTTTAATGTTAATAGCCAACACTTTGAATTGCATCTGGAAGTAAACTGATAACAAGTGTACCTTGCGAAGCAGTGGAGTGTAACAGGCCACCCTAGGAACCACATAAACTGCCCGTCCTGCCACACTCTGCATCAGTTGAACCTTCCAAATGTTCTCAAGGTAGCCCCATGTAGAGTGCATTGCAGCATTCCAGATGTGAGATGACCATGGTTTAAATCAGGGGTGTCAAACTGGATTTTTTCGAGGGCCGGATCAGCATTGTAGTTCTCTGCAGGCTGGCGGGTGGTGGTGGTGGTGGGGAGATGGGACGGACGCCTCCTGCAGCACCCTGATGGCCAAAATGGGATGCGGGGAGGCACTTGCCCCCTCCACACCCTATTTTGGCTGCCAGAGGCACCATGGGCCAGTCCTTTGCTATTTCCAGGCCAGCCCCGTGGGCCAGATTTAAGCACCTTGCAGGCCAAATGAGGCCCGTAGGCCTTCAGTTTGACACCCCTGGTTTAAATCAACCCATTCTTCCTTGTTGACAGTCCTTCAGGTATTGGAAGATGACTATCATGTCACTCCTAAGCCTTCTCTTTGTTCGGCTAAACATACTTAGTTCCCTCAGCCGTTCATCATACTATGTAGCCTCCAGAGCCCTTATCATCTTTGTTGCTCTTCTCTGCACTTTTTCTAAGGCTTCAGCATCTTCGTTTGTATCATGGTGACCAGAACTGGGCACAGTATTCCAAGTGTGGCCTCACTAATTTACAGTATAAAGTGGCATTATCACTCTTGATGTTATCCCTCTGTTGATCCAGCCTAGGACTGCATTGGTTTTTTATGGCAGCTGGAACTTAAAAGGATGGCCCACCAGAACACCTAGATCCCTCTCATAGGTAGTACTGTTGATCCAGATACTGCCTATTTTGTACCTGAATTGTGCTTTTTTCCAGAGGTGAAATTCAATTTTTTTTTACTACCGGTTCTGTAGGCGTGGCTTGGTGGGCTTGGTGGACTTGGTGTGACTTGGTAGGCGTGGCTTGGTAGGAGAAGGATACTGCAAAATCTCCATTCCCTCCCCACTCTGGGGCCAGCCAGAGGTGGTATTTGCCGGTTCTCCAAACTACTCAAAATTTCCGCTACCGGTTCTCCAGAACCTGTCAGAACCTGCTGGATTTCACCCCTGCTTTTTTCCCCTTACTCTCCATCTACCTTATCCCTTTTGAGACAAAAAGAGGCAAGCTAGATGGCGGATGAAATCTTATTCTGCTGCCATTTAACATTTATAGCCTCTTAAGTACCTGTAGCTTACTATGAAACACATATTAATAGCATTGTATAAATATAACAACAGAATGTGTTGCTTTCTGGGAGCTTTGTGAGACCAAGATTTGTTAGACAAATTCCTGGTATACAAAGACACAAAATGTTTATTCCCATCTAAATTTGCTGAACATTTTAAAAGCAAAGATTATACCAAGAATTTATAAGAACATAACGTATTGCCTTTTACCTGTACTAATAGACAAATATTCAGAAGAAAGCAGATCCTATTTACACAATTTATAAGGAAAAGAAAACAGAAGCCGGTGACAGAAAGAAACAGAAAAATGGAGGGGAATATCCTCAAACAGCAAATATTTGAGAGAAAAGGTAAGTCTTAATCATGCTTAATAAGTAATTATTGCTTACTAATCAATATTTACTAACCATTATTATCAAACCATGTTTAGACCATCATAAAATGCCCAAGCAGTTTAGGTTGTTAATAAACAGTTAAGGATTTGCTGCTCACAAAAGTTCTTAATTTATTTTTTTCTTTTTTTCTTATTTATTTAAAATAAATATAATATTTTTATCTATATTGTAGTTTAGTTCATTTATTTAAAAAGTTATTATCATCGTTGTCTGCCAGAAGTGGTCAATTACTCAGCTCCTGGTCATAAAAAGCAGCATCAACATCTACCCTCTACTCTCAGCCACCTTTAGGACCTTCCAAGAAGAATTCCAACTGATTGGTCACTAATTTGGATGGTTTGAACACTATCTTACAGGTGTTTTCTACAGTATTTGTTTGGCAGAAAGGCCAAGTCATACAGATATGGATTTATCTAGGGCGAGTGTCGGCAACCCGTGGCTCCAGACTGCTTGCGGCACTTTGGGCCCTCTGCTGCATCTCCCTGTCCCATCACTGGCTGGCCCCGCCCCTCACCCTCCCCTCCCAGTCACTCCTCACCTGGCCTGAGAAGGTAAAGACGACGGCGGGGGATGGAGAAGTAGCCGGCGCTGATTCTCCAGTGCCTCACTCTTGCTGGAGCTTCTTCCGGCCCTTGTTGGTGCTGGGCATGCCTTGGTCATTTGAGGAGACGCGCAACCTGCTCTCCGCCCCGAGACACTGGCCCGACGCTGGCCTCGCTAGCACGAGTGCTGGTAGGGTGGGAATGGGATCTGAGAGGAGGGGATGATGGAAAGGGGGATGGGCCTGCAGCACCCAGCCATGGCTTTAAGAAGATCAGGGCAGCAGGAAAAGGGGGCTGGCCCTGCCCACCCTGGGGGTCAGGCTCAGAGAAAGCCGGAGGGCCCTTGCCAAAGACGGTCACTCGTCAGTCAGTCTCCCCCTGTCTCTGTATCTCTCTCTCTCTCTGTCTCTCTCTATGTGTGTGTGCATGTGTGTGTGTGTGTGTGTGTGTGTGTGTGTGTGTGTATCTCTCGCTCCCTGTCTCTGTGTCTCTTCTCTCTCTCTCTTTTGAAAAGCCGGCGAGCTCTCCTTGGGGCTCTTATTTTTTTCTTCAAAAAGTTTTATTAGTACAAAATTACATAGATAATAGCTAAATATTAAATATAAAGTACAAACATTTTTTATTTTTTTTCTCCCCCCTAGCCTACCCCCTTCCCTCCCCCCCTCCCCCCCGGACTTCCCAGAGAGAATACAGGGCATAATATCAATTAAATAAATTTAAATTAAGTTAATAAAAAAGAACATTATTTTTTGAAAGCTTCAACTCCAAATTGTACACTAATAATATATCGTCTATATGTAAAATAATGGAGATATAAAAAAGAAAATTTTTTTTTAGCAATACAAGAAAAACGTAACTAAGATAAAATAGAGAAAAAAGAAAAAAATAGACAAAAAAAACTTCCTTCCTCCTCCCTTCAATCCTCTACCTTGTGCAACATTTCCTCCGAATTAAATAAAACTTAGATAAATATTGCGTAAATAATAACTGAATATAAAATACAAAAATCTTAAACTAATATTATTAACATATTATAACATAGTAGGGTGGGAATGGGATCTGAGAGGAGGGGATGATGGAAAGGGGGATGGGCCTGCAGCACCCAGCCATGGCTTTAAGAAGATCAGGGCAGCAGGAAAAGGGGGCTGGCCCTGCCCACCCTGGGGGTCAGGCTCAGAGAAAGCCGGAGGGCCCTCGCCAAAGACGGTCACTCGTCAGTCAGTCTCCCCCTGTCTCTGTATCTCTCTCTCTCTCTGTCTCTCTCTATGTGTGTGTGCATGCATGCATGTGTGTGTGTGTGTGTGTGTGTGTGTGTGTGTGTGTGTGTGTGTGTATCTCTCGCTCCCTGTCTCTGTGTCTCTTCTCTCTCTCTCTCGAAAAGCCGGCGAGCTCTCCTTGGGGCTCTTCACTACTCCTTTTCTTTCTTCTTTTTGGAAATCCAGTCTGGCTGAGGAATGAGCACAAACCACAGTGGAGGCTTCCCTCCTTGTCCTCTTATGACCCCCTTGGCCAGCTATGGTGGGGCCGGGAGGGTGCACACGAGCTGGAAGACCGTCCTCAAGTGAGTAGCCGGACTCGGCCAAAGTGCAGCAAAGGTGCACGCGGGGCTGGTGGCCACTTGCTTGAGGAGGGTCTTCCCATTCGTGCACACCCTCCCGGCCCTGCCACAGCTGGCCAGGGGGTCGTGAGAGGAGGAGGAGGAGGAGGAGGAGAGAAGCCTCCGCCACAGCTCGTGCTTGTTCTTCAGCCAGCCCGGATTTCCAAAAAGAAGAAAGAAAAGGAATAGTGAAGAGCCCCAAGGAGAGCTCGCTGGGTTTTCCAAGAGAGTGAGAAGCTCCTTTTCTTTCTTCTTGGCAACTTTTTGGAAATCTGGGCTGGCTGAGGAACAAGTGTGAGCCGCGGTAGAGGCTTCCCTCCTCCTCCCCCTCCTTCTCTCTGCGCACCCTCCGGGCCTTGCCACAGATGGCCAGGGGGTCACGAGAGGAGAAGGAGGAGGAGGGGGAGGAAGAGGAGGGTTGCCGAAGCCTTAGTGCAGGAGTGAAGCAGTTCTGTACTTGCCTTTGCTCCACATTTGTGCTCAAGGCAGCTTTGGCTTCTGCCGCTTCGGGCTGGAGCTCGCTCCCACCACACTCGGCCGAAGAGCTGTGGGGGGGATAAAGACACAGCAAGGCAATGGAGCCTTAGTGCAAGAGCAAAGCGGCCCTGTACTTGCCTTCGTGCCACATTTGTGCTCAAGGCAGCCCTCCCGCCACTTCCGGCTCGGAGCTGTAAGCCGCGTCCTGTTGCTAGGGGTGAGTGGGGCAGGGTTGCATTGTCGCTCCGTGTTGTAATGGGCTCCAGGAGGAGACGGGGACCCCATCTCCCCCATTGTGAAGTGTGCTAAAGTTCACTGTGCTGCACAAGGCACTGCGAGAGTGCCTCATGGCCTGCCTGACACCTCATATCAGAATCAGAGAGAGAGAGTGGGAGAGAGAGATATAGAGAGAGGGGAAAGATAAGGTGACCAGACGTCCCGATTTTGGTGGGACAGACCCGCTTTTTCATCATTTGTCCCGCGTCCCACCCGCCCTCTAAAAAGTCCCGATTTTTTTAAAGAATGCACGACTAGGGCATTCTTTCAAAAAATCGGCCTGAAAGGCAGCAGGCCTCTCAGCTCGGGCCGGCCATGGGCGGCGTTGGCGGCGGGCGGGCGTCCCGCGTTGTTGACTCCTCCGGCGGTGGCTGGAAGCTGGGGGGAGGGGGAAGGGAGGCTGCTCCTCCTCTCCTTCCCCCGCCCCATCCCTATCCCTGCCCTCGGAGGCGCCGCTGCTGTTGGGAGGGGTGAGGGACGAGGAGCCATCGCCGCTTTGAGTTTACGAGCGGCGCAAACAGCCCTTCCTCGTCCCCCTCCCCTTTCTTCCCCCCGTCGCCTCGCTGCCGCCGTTGCCCTGGGGCTGGGTGGGCGACCGGGAGACCGCGGCACTTGGATACTTGGAGCAGGTAAGCTGCCGGCTGCCTCCTTTCCCCGTCTCCCGCCTCCCGTTCGTTGCTTGCCAGCCCGGCCGAAGGGAAGGCGGGAGGCGAGGAAAGGCCTCCCGAAAGGGGGGGGAGAGGGGGGGAGGCGGGAGGGCGCTTGGATGCCTGCAGCTCGCGACAGGTAAGCTGCCGGCTGCCTCCTTTCCTCGCCTCCCGCCTTCCCTTCGGCCGGGCTGGCAAGCAACGAACGGGAGGCGGGAGACGGGGAAAGGAGGCAGCCGGCAGCTTACCTGTCGCGAGCTGCAGGCATCCAAGCGCCCTCCCGCCTCCCCCCCACCTCACCTGGACGCCGACATTTGCTGTTTTGCCCTCTGCGCATGCGCAGTGTTTTGCGCATGCGCAGAAGGCAAAACAAATGGCGGCGCCCAGGCGCCCCCCCCGTCCCGCTTAAAAATAAAAAAATCTGGTCACTTTGGGGAAAGAGAGACATACACACAGAGATACAGAGAGTGGGGAGAGAGGGAGAGAGAGAGAGACACACACACACAGAGATACAGAGGGGGGGGGAGAGAGGGAGAGAGAGACACACAGATGGGGCAGAGAGAGACACACACAGAGAGGGGGAGACACACACACACATAGAGAGATACAAAAAGGGAGGCGAGAAGGGGGAGAGATACAGAGAGATACAGAGGGGGGAGATTGAGAGGGGTGAGAGAGAGAGAGATACAGAGAGATGGAGAGAGGGGAGAAAGACAGAGACACACAGAGAGAGACAGAGGGGGGAAGAGGGGGAAGACACACACAGAGAGGGGGAGGTAGGGGGAGAGAGACACACACACAGAGAGATACAAAGGGGGGAGAGGGGAAGAGAGACACACACAGAGATACAGAGAGGGGGAGTGATAGAGAGGGGGGAGAGAGGGGGGAGAGAAGAGAGACAGAGATACAGAGAGAGGGGGGAGAGAGGGTGGGAGAGAGAGACAGCCAGAGAGAGGTACAGAGAGGGGGAGATAGAGGGGGGAGAGAGAGGGGGGGGGAGAGACACACACACACAGAGATGGGGACACACACACACAAATAGAGATACAGAGGGGGGAGAGAGAGACACAGAGAGAGACAGAGAGAGGGGGAGAGAGACACAAACACACAGAGATACAGAGGGGGGGAGAGACACACACACAGAGATACAGAGAGAGGGGACTCAGAGGGGGGAGAGAGAGACAGACAGAGAGATACAGAGAGAGGGGAGAGATAGAGAGGGGGGAGAAACACACACACAGAGATACGGGGGGGGGGGGGAGATGTCAAAAGGATTTTGTGGCTCTGGTGTTTTTTAACAAGGGTTCTCTGCCCTAATGACCGGCTGGGTAGGCGTGGCTGGGGGGGTCATGTGACTTGGTGGGAGTGAGTGATTGAGTTGGTCACACCCACCCAGGTTTTGTGGCTCCCAGTGTTTTCTTTTCTGTGGGAAATGGGTCCAAATGGCTCTTTGGGTGTTTAAGGTTGCAGACTCCTGATCTAAGTGAATTAAGAATCTAAGTGTGAATTAAGTTGGCTCCTTAAAATATGGAACATATTAAATACTCCTTCAGCTTACAACCATATTTGAAAGAGCCTCATGTGACATATCCTCCATTGGTCTCTTTCAACTTCCCCTCCTCCCAAGTAGGTATAGAGTCTATGCTAATCAGCCAGCAGTAGCAGGAGTGATTAAGGTGCTGGCTTATAAATCAGGAGACTGTGAGTTCTAGTCCTGCCTTAGGCTTGAAAGCCACTTTGGACCAATCACTGTCTCTCAGCCGAACTCAAATCCCAAGGTTGTTGTTGTGAAGAAAATAGGCAGGAGAAGTAGATATGTTCACCTCCTTGAGTTATTTATAAAGTAATAAAGGCAGGATAAAAATCAAACACACACACACACACACACACACACACACACACACACACACACACACACTTTAATTTTATTTTACCATATCTTTCTGGGAGGGGAGAGTGATCTTCAGCCTGACCCTACAAACAGAATGCTATTGCTTGCATCTGGATTTTCCCAGAATATCTCTAGTTTTATGCAATAGCCAGCACAGTTGAAATAAAGAGCAAAGGCAGAGAGCGATATAGAGAAGGTTATTACAGAAGATCAGAGCATAACTGATTGATGCAACCAGAGTGGCTTTATTGACAGGCCTCAGGATAAAATTGCTTACTACTTTAAATGCCATTCATTAGTGGAAAAGCAAGATACAATTTCAGTAAACCTAAATCTATAAAAGACAATTCATGCTAATTCATAATAAAGATCATGGCCAGTTGTG
This sequence comes from Diadophis punctatus similis, assembly GCA_023053685.1. NCBI lineage: Eukaryota > Metazoa > Chordata > Lepidosauria > Squamata > Dipsadidae > Diadophis > Diadophis punctatus. Next base: position 294,493,051 of record JALIGW010000001.1, read on the forward strand.
CTAGTTTATCAGAGATTGGAATTATTGATAAATACACCTCCTTTTTCACACAGCTGTTGTTTACTCCCACATAGCCACTGTAATTAAACACTTCACCCGTATTCCACAAAGTCATTTCAGGTCAGGAGAACCGAGCGATTGCCATTCCTTTCTGGTTCTGCCCAAGGCTGAGTTTAAAAAAAAGACAAAGAACAACATCGTCCTTCATTTCTCTATATTAAGTAATGGATGAAGAAGAAGGCTGGCTCTGAAAAGGGCATTCTGTTCCATTAATTATTGCCCTAAAGAACCAAAGGATTTATACTTTTGCCCTTCAGACTAGGTTCCTTTCACCCAAAGCCAAAAGAAGTGACCATGACTTTCATTTCTCACTTTCCTGTGTCCACATTTTTCATCAAATATGGGGCTCAATTTCACTTCTTCCAACAGTAGCACAAATGTCATCCCTAAACTATCCTGGAACCTTCAGTCTTCCAACATTCTTTTGGGACTATTAGGGTTCAATATATTCATAGATTATGTTGAAGGCACAGAGCATAGTTGTCAAAGGAAACCATATTTTCAGGAAGGCAAAAACTTTGAAGTAGAAAGGCCTTTGTGCAAATTGAGTGAACAAAAAATAAAATAAAAACCGAAATGCAATCAGATCCATTTATACTTCATCCTGAAAAGTGGTTCATAACATCAAAAGAGCTCAGAGTCACCTTATAGGGGAGAGGGATGGCATCAAAAGTCAATAAATAAACCTCACATCATAACTTAATAGTTAAATATTACTTATCAACCATTATAAGGCAACATCTAATGTTGTAAGCTGCCTAGAATCACCTCACAGTGAGATGGACGGCAAACAAATTTAATAATAACAACAACAGTGCTTCTTTATATAATATATAGCAATATTAATAGACACACACAGTTTGAAAGATCAATAATTGGCATAATAATGAGACAAAAACATATTCCAAATAGCAGCCAAAACAAAACAACCAAAAGAACAAATGTCTGTGGAGTTTCTTAGTCATCCCAGTCATAGTCGTCTCAAAGGTGCTTTTTTCTTCAAAAGGCAATCGAACTGTGGGTTTTTTTTCTTTGAGGAAGAAGAAGGAAACGTTTTGCTTCTCATCCAAGAAGCTTCATCAGTTCTGATGGTGGGGAGGATGCAGAGGTGGGTTTCAGCAGGTTCTGACCAGTTCTGGAGAACTGGTAGCAGAAATTTTGAGTAGTTCGGAGAACCGGTAAACACCACCTCTGACTGGCCCCACCCCCATCTATTCTCTGTCTCCCGAGTCCCAGCTGATCTGGAGGAAATGGGGATCTTGCAGTAACCTTCCCCTGGAGTGGGGAGGGAATGGAGATTTTACGGTATCTTCCCCTGCCACACCCACCAAGCAACACCCATCAAGCCACGCCATGCCACACCCACCAAGCAACACCCACAGAACCGGCAGTAAAAAAAATTGAACCCCACCACTGGGGGGATGGAAAGATTTTAAAAAGACCACTTTAACCATTATTAACTATTAATCCTAAAAAACAAAAACAAAAAAATTTCTGGATATATTCTAGCCAGCATTTGAAATATTTTTTGTGATGCAATCAGCCAGGGGTTTCCCAACTGAGGCCGGAATGAGAAAGACTAATCTTTCCCAATTGGCCACTTCCAGACGTTTTGGGGATTTAGAAGATAACCTGATTGAGAAAATGTGATCTAGATGAGAAGCAAGGACAACCCAGATGTAGCAGAACTCTGATACATTTTGGGCCCCAAAATTTTAATATCACATGTACATTAGTGGATAAAAGCTAGAGGTGCATTATTGTGGCTAATCTAGAGGCTGGCTAGTTACCATATGTTTGGGAGGCTGGCAAGGAGGGGTGTGTGTTACTTGGTTTATTAGCATGGGACATAACTGCAATCTGTCAAAACGTTCCTGGCAGTATAAGAGCCAAACAAGAACTGCATCAGCCAAAGCCCTCTGAGTATATATACAGGTATCTACATGTATATATGTATGGATGTAGGTGTGTGTGTGTGTGTATATTATATATATATATACATGTATATATATATATATATATATATATATATATATATATATATATATATATATATATATATATATATATATATGTGTGTGTGTGTGTGTGTGTGTGTGTGTGTGTGTGTGTGTGTGTGTGTGTGTGTGTGTGTGTGTGTGTGTGTGTGTGTGTGTTTCTATAAAGTGTATAGTTGTGTTATGTATGTGTATGAGTTCTTTTTTTGTATGTATGAGTTTATGTATGTATGAGTTTATGTATGTGTTCTATTCTTTCTTTTGAAAGGCAACAGAATTTCATTTTTAATGTGTGCCAGTGTGATCACAGTAAAAAATGACAAAGGTTATCTTAATCTATATAAAGTCAGAGGAAGCTTTGGTGTTTTACTTTGAAAGCTGGGTGATAAGACTCTGGTTGCAAGAAAGTTGAATACAGTATTCCTATGAACCCAGTTATTCCAGAATTGGACAAGTTATAACGGGCATTTGAAAAAAGAGCATTTCTCCTCAGTCAGAATTGTTGTATTAAAGAATTTAGTTAGCTGAGGCCTGTTTCCTTCTACCTTGAGATTATTTCAGAGGATTATTTCAGAGGATGCTGACTCAGAGTGTTGATCATGAATCAGCCCTGACAGTCTGTGGTAAAGGAATGCCAAGATATTTCACCCTTGTCTCCTTCCTCATCAATTTGGGTCAGTTTCAGGTCGTTTGATTCTGCAGGAACCGATGCATTTTCCAGGCCTCTGCACAGGAGAGATAATAACTTTGCAATTGTTTGCTGCTTCCAGAATGCGATAGAGCAGTGATGGTGAACCTATGGCACGGGTGCCACAGGTGGCACGCAGAGCCATATCTGCCGGCACGCGAGCCGTTGCCCTAGCTCAGCTCCAGCACGCATGTGCACGCCAGCTGATTTTTGCTCACGCGGAGGCTCTGGGAGGACAATTTTGGCTTCTGGCGGGCCTCTGGGGTGGTGGGGGAGTGTTTTCGCCCTCCCCGAGTTCCAAGAAAGCCCCTGGAGACTGGGGAGGCAAAAAACGGGCCTACTGGGCCCACTGGAAGTTGGGAAATGGGGGAGTGGGGGTGTCACGCACGCATGCACGGGGGTGGGGCAAGTGGGGGTCTTTGAATTATGGGTGTGGGCACGCACGAGCGTGCGATAGTGCCTGCGCGCACTATTTTGGCACCCGAGGAAAAAAAGGTTCGCCATCACTGCGATAGAGATTACAGACATTTCACCAGTGATTCTTTTTCTTTTTTCTTTTTCCACTCCAGTTTGTAGCTCTGTTCTTGATTGTTAATTATGCTAATTATGGGGTTGAGGCCCCTAAAAATCCTTGGGATTAACAACATTTTGAAGACCAAGAGCTGCACTTCACATTCACTGGAAGTGCTGAAGTTTGCAACATTGTAAAGTTTGTTTGTTTGTTTGTTTGTTTTGTCAAGCATGTATAAGGTAACAGATATAAGTATAAACATGATTATGAGTACAGGAAATGGATACGAATAAATGGGGGACAGTAGGACAGGGACGGTAGGTGTTCTGTAGGGAGAACAGGAGTGGGCAAGAACTGAGGCGAGGCAGGTTGTGCCAAGAAAACAGCCTTTATTGCTAACAGGCATAGCAGGCAACTCAGAATGGCAACAACAACATGTGCCGGCTGACAGCTCCTTTATATAGGAGCTGTCAGACAGGTGGACCAATAGTGGAGCTTTATTTTCCCGCCTGCCGGCTGCTCGCATCTTAGCCAATCAGGAGCGCCGAGCAGCCGGCATGGCTTTTGGCATCATCATAAGTCCGAGGACTTAACAGTAGGCACGTTGGTCTGCTTATGCACGCCCCTTACAGACCCCTTAGGAATGGGGTGAGGTCAACAGTAGACAGTCTAAGGTTAAAGTTATGGGGTTTGGGGAAGAAACCACAGAGTCGGTGCATTCCAGTTATTTCAGGTAGTGCATGACATTCCAGGTAGTGCATGACAGTTAGGCAGTGTTAGAGGAGAAGTCTGAGCTTACTTTGTCTTTCATCTTTTATTATAGCAAAATACTTTTCAGATGTTTCCCACTTCAAAATGGTGGGAAATTATGCCTTCAGTTTTCAGCAATCATCATTAAATGGGACACAGAAGATCAAAGTAGGAATCATGTCACAGGTTTTTCACCCTCTTTTTTTATGCATCTCGGTTTCCCAACCTTTGCAACTTTAAGATGTGTGGGCTTCAATTCCCAGAATTCCCCAGCCACCATGGATGGCTGGGGAATTCTGGGAGCTGAAGTCCCACGCATATTAAAGTTGCAAAGGTTGGAAAACCTTGTCATATGTATAGCTAGGGTTTTGTTGGCAGAAGGGAGGAAATGTCACTTTCACTCTGGATCAGATACTGTGACAGACAGTTTTGGCTAGAGGTGAAGGATGAGAGGTATCATAATAAAATGATGTTAATATCATGTTAAAAACCTGGAACTGTTTTACAGTAAATACTTTTTATATTATGAATATTAAAGCATTTATGTTCTCCCCGCCCACGTCTTTTGGAATGTTGAACTTATAATTAAAATTCTACAATTCAGCAAAACAGATTGTCTCTGTGAGACAAATATTCCCTCTTCTTCCCCTTGCCAAGTTCTTTTTGCTATAAACTTGCAATTTTTTTCAGACTTCCTTCAGTCTATACGTGGAGCAAAGCCTAGGCCATCTTCAGTTATTTCTTGCATCCATTTCCTGCAGATAGGGTCTAGAAGACAAACTAATATATTTTCTGCAGTAAAAAATATTGATATACTCTTTGGGCAATTCCTAATATGGCTCTGTCTGAAGGAGGTAGATCTTTGTTATGTAGAATAGACTATCCAGGCTATTCCAGGCCTGAATAGACTATCCAGGTCCAGGCTATTAACAAAGGGGGGGGGGTGAATGATCTGGGCCATTCCTTGATGGCACATTGACAAAGGTGGGGGCTACTAAGAGTGAGTCTGTTTCCTGCCTAAAAACACGTTTCTCCATTTCTCTAGGGATATTCTATATAATATTCTGCCTTTTTAATATTTCCTAGGACCGTGATGGCGAACCTATGGCACGGGTGCCACAAGTGGCACGCAGAGCCATATCGGTGGGCACGCGAGCTCAGGTCCGGCGTGCATGTGTGTACCAGCCGGCTGATTTTCGGGCCTTCTGGGCCCACTGGGAGTCGGGAAACAGGCTGTTTCCAGCCTCCAGAGGGGGTGGGGAAGGCCGTTTTCGCCCTCCCCAGCCTCCTAGAAAGGCTCTGGAGCCTGGGGAGAGCGAAAAATGGGCGTGCCATTGCATGCTGGGAGCAGGGGGGTCATGTGTGCATGTGCAGGGGTGCATGGAATTAAGTGTGGGCACACACACAAGTGATCCCCCGCATTCCCCCCCCTTTTGGCACGCGAACCAAAAAAGGTTCGCCATCACTGTCCTAGGATATTTCATTTTTCTAGGAGAGGGGTAGGTGCTAACTTCCTTCACTAGTTTATGTGCTTCTTCTTTTTTCCCCTGTGGAACTTTCTTTGACAAAACTATAATCACCATTGTTCTAAGAAAAAAAAAACCTCAAAAAGCTGCTTCGGATAATATTGTTCAGCATTTCAGAATGTATATGCCTAATAATTCTAATTACACCTACCATGTTTTACTGACTATGGGTAATTCTAAAGCCAATGGCAGAATGTATATTTTAACCATTACTAATTTTCAACTAGCAAAATTCACTCCTAAAGATTCTCAGCTGCATTACTGTGAGCAAGAACGGATATAACCTTACAAGGTTTATTTAGATGGGCCCTGGCATGGTATTATTTAAAGCCAACTTCAAAGGGAGTAAACGGCTCCTCTGCCTCAAAAGGTTTTGTAGCATTGGCTGATAAAAATTACCATGAAGAAATGAGAGAATGTGGTTTTTTGGTGCCTTAGAGTCAGTTTTAACTTGTGGTAACTGCCTGGATTAGTCCCTGCAACTTTCTTCATCTCTCTCTCTTTTTAAAAAATAACTTTATTATATTTCAGAGTCAAACTTTAAAATACAAACTAACATAAATTTTCAGAACTAGTTTGTCATTGCCTTTTTTTCCCTAGGGCTGAAAAAGAGTGATTGCCCCAAGATCACCTAGCTGGCTTCGTGCCTAAGACAGGACTAGAACTCACAGTGTCCAGGTTTATAACGTGATACTTTAATCACTACACCAAACTGGCTCTGAGGCAAACTTTATCTGGTCTCAAAAATTATTAAAATGTATTTGGCAATCCAGTTCAAAATTTCCCTTTGGCATTAACAAGTCATGCTAATTAATGGGCAGTTAGAGTAAGAGATTTCATAGGCCATCATAAAAATGATGTCATTCTTTATGAAGTGGAAAAAGCACTGTAAAACTGGTCTGACTAGCTGAATGGGAGGTCGGTATGCCAAAACAGATAGAAAAGGAAACAATCTGAACTAACAGACATCCAGATTGTTTGTGCTAGAACAGAATGTATAACCACCAGTATTTCCTTCTTTAAAAGGAAATTGACCCAATTTTAAAAAAAATCTTGACATTCTCTTGCCTTTGACCAAGTTGGCTGGGAACTTAAGGAGTTGGACAAACATACCGAGATGGTAACCGGTTGTGGAAGCTGTATAACAATTAACTCTAGCTCAAGATATGTACGGCAAGGAAACTAACAATTCTTATGAATCTCTAAACTTATTGGGATTAGCCAATTTGTGGCCCATAGATTGCATATAGCACCTTGTTTAGAGTCTCAAAGTACCTTGGAATATTATGTCAAAATTCAGCAGTGCAAATTCTTTTTCTTTCTTTCTTTCTTTCTTTCTTTCTTTCTTTCTTTCTTTCTTTCTTTCTTTCTTTCTTTCTTTCTTTCTTTCTTTCTTTCTTTCTTTCTTTCTTTCCTTCCTTCCTTCCTTCCTTCCTTCCTTCCTTCCTTCCTTCCTTCCTTTCCTTTCCTTTCCTTTCCTTCCCTCCTCTCCTCTCCTCTCCTCTCCTCTCCTCTCCCCTCCCCTCCCCTCCCCTCCCCTCCCCTTCCCCCCTCCCCTCCTTTCCTTCCCTTCCTTCCTTCCTTCCTTCCTTCCTTCCTTCCTTCCTTCCTTCCTTCCTTCCTTCCTTCCTTCCTTCCTTCCTTCCTTGTTTGGATGAGACAAAATACAGTTATTGCTACTCTTTAATCCCACTGAAATTTTCAAATCGTAAAAATTTAAATCAGAATGTCTATGTTATTAGAATGCCTTCTGCAGCTTTTTGCCAGTCCCGGAGGTGAATCTCAGACCTCTGGCCAGAAACCATTACAACTCCTTTAGGCCAAGGAAGATTTAGAATTAACACTGCTTAGGAGGCAGAACTGTGAATAGAGTGCCCAGAATACATTTGTCCACTGAAGCTTAATTTTATTTGACACAGAAATTGCTCTGCAAGTCCCTACAAAACAAAGATGCTCTGAGTCTTGGCAAGGGCTCCTCCACATTCTTCTCAGTTGCTTCCACCTCAGCTGGAGGTCTTGTTACTTGTGAAACTTCCATATGGCAGGCTGCCTATAGTGAATGACAACTACTGAAGGATATCTTAACTGGGAGTATCAAGAGGAAATAACAAGCAGGAGGGGATAGGAGCAATAGATAGCTATGACTGATCCTGCAGCAGAATGCAACTTCCTGGGGCAGCTGCCAGGAACTTGCCAAAGATGCTTGCTCTCTGTGGCTTATCCTAGAAGTTGCAATTTTAATTTTCTAGTACAAATCTTGTGATACAGCAGTTTTCAAAAGGCATCTTCAACACATTCACCCCAGCCAGGCACAAGAACAGCATGATATGGCATACATTTTGGAAGACCCCCTGGAAACAGGACCAATTTTAATTAGTGAGATTGAGAAATTTGGAAAGGTGGCGGGACTAAAAATAAATAAAGAAAAAAAAAAACAAAAATAATAACGAAAAATTTGACGGAACAACAAAAATAGGAAATTGGAAAAAATTCTGGATACCAGAACTGTAAAAAAAGTGAAATATCTAGGCCTATGGCTGTCGGCAAAATGCAGCTCAATGAAAGAAGATAATTATACTAAATTGACTCAATAAATACACAAGGAGTATTGAGCAAAATTACAACTATCATTATTGGGTAAAATAGCGGTAATTAAGATGAATGTTCTACCTAAAATATTATTTTTATTTCAAATTGCTCCAATAAAATTAAGGAACTCTTTTACGGAATTGAACAAAATGGTATTAAAATTTATATGATCAAAAAGAAAGGCGTGAATTAAAACCACAGCACTATATGACAGTAGAAAGAGAGGTGGATTTGGACTTCCTGACTGGGAAATCTATTATCGAGCTGCTGCATTAAATTGGATAAGGGATTGGATTATGCTTAAAAATAAAAGGGTCTTAACGCTAGAAGGTTTTGACCTCCAAATTGGATGGCATGCCTTTATATGGGGGGGGGGAGGGGACACAAAATCCATGCTTATTATCAATGGCATTATATAAGAGGATCTCTGTTAGAAATTTGGTTTAAAATTAAAAATGAGCATTATAGAAAAATCCCCAAATGGTTATTGTCGATAGAAGCAATTATTTACCCAAACTTAGTGGATAAAAAAATAGTAACATACAAACAACTTTTCGATGATCAGGATAAGCTCAAAACAAGGCAAGAACTAAAATCAATGGGAATAGAATTGGATTGGTGGCATTATTTACTAATACAATCATGGTATAAGAATGATGTAATACAATTTGGATTCCAAAAGGAACAAGGATTAGATAAAATTTTATTTGGCCCAGAAGAAAAAAATGATAGCGAAATTATATAACTTTCAATTACAATTCAAATTGGAGGAAGAAGTGGTTAAGGGAACAATGATCGCATGGGCACAAAATTTTAAATATGCAATCAATTTGGCAGAATGGGACAAAATTTGGGAGGTAAACTACAACTGACATTAGCGGCATCATATAAGGAAAATATTTACAAAATGTTTTATCGCTGGCATCTACCCCTGGCACAATTGGCAAAGATGTTCCCCAAGGTGTCCTCAAAGTGTTGGAAGTATAAGAAGGAACAAGGGATCTATTATCATCTCTGGTGGACATGCCCTAAAATCAAAATATTCTGGAATAAAATAAGAAAGTGGTTGGAAGAAATTACACAACAAACGATAGATTTGAAACCAGAGTTGTTTTTACTGGGAATTTTTAGAGGAAAGTTTTTAGAGGATCGTTATATAATACTTCACATAACCACAGCTGCCAGAATTGCTTACGCTCAGAGTTGGAAATCCGATACTATCCCCACATCATCTATGGTTATTAGAAAAATGTTAGAATGTTCCGAGATGTGTAAACTGACAGTGGAGATACATGAGAAGGAAGATACAGAATTTTATGACTCATGGAATAAATGGTATAAGTGGTTAAAACAAAACAAAAAAATTCAAATTTGGTTATAGAATGAGGATCATCTTTCTTCCCCAAATCCCCAAAACTTTAACCTTAGACTGTCTACTGTTGATCTCACCCCATTCCTAAGAGGTCTGTAAGGGGCGTGCATAAGCACACCAACGTGCTTACCCTTCCTGTCCTAATGTTCCCATGTACTCAAAACCGTCTCATGTATACATGTTTATACTTTTACTGTAATCTTATATATGCTTGACAAAATAAATAAATAAATAAAATAAATAAATATATAAACCCCAAAATATTCTTGAGAGCTCACATGGATTACTGATTTGCAATTTAGTAAGCCATATATACGTATATATGATAGCAGCAGAAAGGTGCAGAGAGATTGAAAGGCACTGCAACTGGTGTTGGATTAAATTTCCCTGACATTTTTTTAATAGTCTGTCTTTAATGTCTTTTCCCACTGTTTCTTCACTATTTTTGTTAAATTTACATAACTGTTTCTTCCAAAAGGGATTAATGTAATGAATGCATGTATTAGGAAACTGGCACCCAATAAAATTAAAATGCCCAAATTCCTTCTGGGCCATCTTTAGACCTCAATATTTGATGGTTAGGTGTGGCCCAATATTTTGTTGTAAATGCATTCATCTACCCAGAAAAAAGGCAAAGGAAAGTAGAAGCAGAAGGGAGGAAGTCACCAATGGCATTTCAGTCAATTGGGGCTTTGTAATAGGCTGCATTTCTGTATAGCATTTCTGAATGGGTCATCCCTCTAACTTTCCAAAACCATTTGCAAGAGTATCCAGAACACGTTCCTCAGATGCTCAAAGGAATTTTAGATCTATTGGTCATCTGAACCTAGGCAATTGCTTGCCTGATTGAAATGAGTAAATTAACCAGGGCTAAGCATGAGAACAGAGTGAGTGACCTTTCAGACAACACTGAAGCAGGCAACTACCTCAGAGAAGGCTTTTTCACAAGTGGAATCTCAATTACGCTATGTTGTCCAAGGCTTCCTTGATACATCCTTGTTGTATGATTCTGTATTCTGCTTCATGTTTAAATTGCACTTCTGCTTATTTGTTAGACGCCATGCAGAGAACTATGTGACAAGAAAACATGTGAGTATGGAATAAATATAAATATAGGTTGTGTCTGAAAGCACCATTATGGCTATCAGCACAAGAAGCATTCTATAGACAAGAAATGATAAGTTAACCATGAATGGTTAACTTATCGTGATGTACTAGAATTTTCTCACAGGGACTGTAAAATAAAATCAAGAGAAGATTCAATAATAGAAAGATATATCTGCCAATGGTTTTCTAATGTACAATTATCAGAAAGATTGAAACTGGATCAAAGATTTTATGATTTTGAACAAGGTAAAACTGAGTTTGAAGCAGAACTCTTTATTAATGTTATTGCTAAAATATATACACTTTTGTTGAAATATGAGATAGAAGAGAACAAGTGAAAGAATGCATGATTAAATTGACTAAAAATATCAGTTTTTAGAATAGAATTCTTTATTGGCCAAGAGTGATTGGATACACGAGGAATTTGTCTTTGGTGCATATGCTCTCAGTGTACATAAAAGAAAAAAATACATTCATCAAGAATCATAAGATACAATACTTAGTGATAGTCATAGGTTACTAATAAGCAATCAAATCATACCAGGAAACAAACAGAACAATATAAATCATAAAAATACAAGCAACATGGTTATAGTCATAAGTGGGAAGAGATAGGTACTAGGAAGGATGAGAAGAATAATAGTAATACAGTCTTAGTAAATAGTTTGACAGTGTTGTGGGAATTAGTTGTTTAGCAGAGTGATGGCATTTGGGAAAAAACTGTTCTTGTTGTCTAGTTGTTCTGGTGTGCAGTGCTCTATACCAGTGGTTCCCAACCTTTCTAATGCCGCGACCCCTTAATATAGTTCCTCATGTTGTGGTGACCCCCAACCATAAAATTATTTTCGTTGCTACTTCATAACTGTAATTTTGCTACTGTTATGAATCGTAATGTAAATATCTAATATGCAGGATGTATTTTCATTGTTACAAATTGAACATAATTAAAGCATAGTGATTAATCACAAAAACAATATGTAATTATGCCAGATCAGAAATTCTCGGGCCAGTCTTTGCAAGAGCACAAGGAATATCATCTTCCACAACAAGTCTACTTCTGTATTTAGACTTGATAACCAACAAGTGTACAGCAATATTTCTCAATCTCAGCAACTTCTAAGGTACCTGGACTTCAACTCCCAGAATTCAAAGCAAAGCTGGCCCCTTAGCTGATGCTGCCAAAGCTCGGCCGCCAGGCGTCACAAACGCCTCTCACCGAATGGCACCTCTCCTGACCAATCGGAGGGCTCGGGCGAGTTGAGTCGATATGGCCAGGCTTGTGGTAATGGGGGGGGAGCTGAGGATGCTGGGGCGACCCCTGGGAAATGATCATTCGACCCCCAAAGGGGTCCCGACCCCCAGGTTGGGAACCACTGCTCTATACCGTTGTTTTGAGGGTAGGAGTTGAAACAGTTTATGTCCAGGATGTGAGGGGTCTGTAAATATTTTCACAGCCCTCTTTTTGACTCGTGCAGTATACAGGTTCTCAATGGAAGGCAGGTTGGTAGTAATTGTTTTTTCTGCAGTTCTAATTATCTGTTGAAGTCTGTGTCTTATAGTATACTAATGGATCAATGGGAATGTGGATGGAAGGATTGAAATTTATATTATGTTCTAATTTTAAAGAGAATTTTTATAGAATGATGTATCATTGAACTTTGTCACCAGATAAATTGTCTAGAATGTATAAAACTTCAATGTTTTGCTAAAAATGAACAATATGAAGGGACATCTTATCATGTTTAGTGAATGTGTAAAAAGTTTAACAATTTTGAATATGAGTACTGCACATACATTGAGAAAATTTTAAAGTCTAAATTACAATTGAAACCAAAGAGTTTTCTTTTTGGACTGGTGAACTGCAACTAGAAAAAAGACATGGATCTTTGTTTTTATATATGACAACTACAGCAAGATTATTAAATACTAAACATTGGGAAAGTTTGACGCTACTCACAATGGAGCAATGGTTGGTGAAGAAGATGGAATTTGCAGAGATAACTAAACTTTTTTGATGAGAGAAAAGCCAGTATCTACATTTATGTTGAATACAGATCCTTTATATACTTTTTGCATAAAACAGAAAAAATGCACTTGTGGTTTGTTGCTTCAATGATTAGAAAAAGACTGGGTAATAGGAACAAATGAGTTTTAGTAATTATAGAGAACTTTGTAATCATACTGAATTTGCTGCAGATGAAATTGGAAGCTGTTTCCTCCTGTTTCTTTTTCTTTTCTGCATCTCTCTCTCTCTCTCTCTCTCTCTCTCTCTCTCTCTCTCTCTCTCTCTCTCTCTCTCTCTCTCTCTCTCTCTCTCTCTCTCTCTCTCTCCTCAGTCTGTACCAGTTTGTTTTTATGTTTTCTACACACACACCAGAGGTGGTTTCCTGCCGATTTGGACCAGTTCTATAGAACCGGTAGTGTGAATTTCCCCCCGCTTGCCGAACCGGCAGCAATGGCCGGCTGGCCACGCCCCCAAACTGGCTCTCTCGGCGGCGCCATAGGCACCACCATCTTGTTTTTTGCTTCTGCGCACACGCAGAAACTGTTTTTTGCTTCTGCTCATATGCAGAAGCAGGGTTTTTAGCCCACGTGGCGCATGAGGAAGCGAACTGGCAGCAAGGTAAGTCAGAACCCATCCCTGACACACACACACTTTATATAAAGAAAGTATATGCATGCAAAAAATAAGAAGTATACCCCCCCCAAATTAGCCTGACAACAATGGCTACTGTGAAGTTAAATAACATCTGTATTTCCACAGTATAATTCTTTCATTTTCTTTTCTCGGCTACCTTGCTATCACATATCACATTTACCTATGTAATACACAGCTTGCTTATCTCACACAAGGATAAGCACACATTACTGTTGCTAATTAATGAGGGCAGAGTTGAACCACTGTTGCACAGAAAGAGAACATGTAAATATGGGCTCTTGAGCAGCTGAAATGAAGCACAGGAACTTTTATCTATTTAAGTCCAATAAGTATAATGGAAATGGAATATAATCAAGATATTAGCTAAAGTACTCATCCAACAATACTAATCTAAACTATTTTTATAATAACTGCTCATAATAAAATAAAAATCAACCTACTTACCTACCTATCGTATCTACCTACCTGCCTAAGGTACCTACCGGCCTACCTGTCTTTCAGATTGGAAAGTATGACCCTGAGAAATAAGAAACATAATCCTTTACCTTACATTTTAACATGTGTCCATAATATCATAAAATATGTGCAAATGAGTGCAACATTTAAATATTACAATATGGATTTAATACAATATGCAATATCTTTGTAGGGATGCCTACATATATTTGATGTTATTTGTGTAATGTTATGCTATAATTATGTATATTGCTTTTCTTCTGGATAAGAACTTAATGTAGTTAAGGACTTTTGCTTTAAAGTTTAAAAAAAGCTTTCAAAATATATTATTTAATGCACTTTTCAAAATATATACTTTTTAGAAAGAACCATGCAACTCCCTGAGAAATTTGTACCTCACAGCTAAGACAGATCCATCTACCATTGTATAACACATGGATTGATCTTGAGAAATGGTGCAGAAAAGTATTTTTAGAATGTTAGTCACCCAAATGTATCAATTCATATCATATCCATACAAACATTCCAGAACGTGATGACAGTGACAGAGAAGGTCACTGGGTGATGGCCAATTCAAACATGGAATTTTGAGGAATTGTGAAGAAATCCATTAATTTCTAGGCACATAGAGCTGATGAATGCATTTTCTACAAACAAGGACAAGATTTTAGCATACCACATCCTGGCTTAAAAAATTCAGACTACCATGAGATGGGAGCAGATGCTTCTATGGGCCACATATGGCAGGCCTAACAAAAATTATTATGTGTTTATTACATGTTTATCTTGCCAGAGTTATATAAAACTCCTGGTTATTTACAGTATTAACATAAAAAGGGATAAAGCAAGATAGAATTAACATCCGTTACAATAGAAGATCTGGTCTTGTTGGACTTGTGTTGATCACTTGCCTTTCTGTCTGTGTAAATTCTGAGTACAGTTTTTATTGCCCTTCAGTAAGGCTTTATGCAGTTCCACTAGCTTGGTAAAGGATTATGTTATAGCATCTTGTCTGTAATAAAACAAATGCACTGTTGACAGGCTCAGTGTGCAGCAAGAGGGAGTAGTAGGTAAGACCTCTGTTTTCTGAGCCTCCATCCTGCTTATGTCTCTGTCCTTCCCCTTCCCACCAAATTTTCAACTGATCTTACTTTGCAAAAAGCAAAGCTGCTCTGTCCATCTTTTAATACAGCGCATCCTTTTTGCTGCAGTTATTTCAAACTGACTCAGCAATTCCATGTGTTCACAAATGGACCATGAGAAGATCTGTTGCAGCGTGGAGCTTTTGAGAGTTCCAATTTGTCAGAAATCCTCTGTGGTTCTAGGGAACTCCAGTGAGACGGTTCCATTTTAGTTGCTCTGCTCTACTCTGTCAGCCGCTTAATAGAGCACATGCTTTGTGCATATAAAGTGCCAGATTCATTTTCAGTTCACAGGACTAAGGGGTAGGCAATGTCCATTGTCCCTGCCTGAATACAGACCATCGCTATACCATCGCTATATCACAGATCTGCTATAAATAGCAATAGCAATAGCACTTAGACTTATATACCGCTTTACAGTGCTTTACAGCCCTCTCTAAGTGGTTTACAGAGTCAGCATATTGCCCCCAACAATTTGGGTTCTCATTTTACTGACCCCGGAAAGATGGAAGGTTCAGTCAACCTTGAGCCTGGTGAGATTTGAACTGCCAAATTGCAGGCAGCCAGCAGTCAGCAGAAGTAGCCTGCAGTACCAAGCTAGTGGAACTCCATAAAGCCTTACTGAAGGGCAATAAAAACTGTACTCAGAATTTACACAGACAGAAAGGCAAGTGATTAATAAAAGTCCAACAAGACCAGATCCTCTATTGTAACGGATGTTAATTCTATCTTGCTTTATCCCTTTTTATGTTAATACTGTAAATAACTAGGAGTTTTATATAACTCTGGCAAGATAAACATGTAATAAACACATATTTTATTATTGCTAATAACTAATTTTACCTCCTGCTGGGAAGTTAGAACTATTCCAATTGACGTTCAATCATCCTGAGCTACACCTTTCACTCTATCCATTAACAGCTCTCTTTTTTTGGCAAGGAGGACACTGTTATTTTGTGCTATAGTATACAAACATTTGCAAAACCTTTGTGAAGTTTCATAATTACAGTAGTCTTTTGAGCCAAGGAGCAGAAACTTGGCTATATTAGGCTTTACATTCCTATCTAGAAAAAAGAAACAGAAATTTCCACTCCTTACACCTCTTTTGGCATCCATCCCTGTCACGGTGTGAATATTGCCAGTTGTATGTATATGCAGGGTGATGCATCCCTATCCTAATATTATGGTACATTCCAATACAAGCAGGACACGTGATGTGATCTTCTGCACATGTGTGCATTCCTGATTCTCCATTATTCACTTCTGCCTTTGACTCTGACCGGAACGGTCACGATTTATTAGCAAGGATGTAACTATTCATGATTTATTGTTTTTGTACCGAAATAAATATGTTCTATTAGACTTTTAATCTCGGCTTTATTTTCTAAATGTCTGAATTCCAAGAAAAGATCCACTTTGCCTCTATGAGATTTATTCTCACCTTAACAATCCCACAGATGGCTTTTGCTCTGATCGCGCCATGCATTAGCAATAGCAATAGCACTTTTTCTTATATACCGCTTCATAGTGCTTTACAGCCCTCTCTAAGCGGTTTACAGAGTTCAGCATATTGCCCCCAACAATCTGGGTCCTCATTTTACCGACCTCGGAAGGATGGAAGGCTGAGTCAACCTTGAGCCTAGTGAGATTTGAACAGCTGAACTGTTGAACTAGCAGTCAGCCTGCAATGGCTGCATTTAACCACTGCACCACTAGAGCATTGGCTCCAGAGAATCACAAAGAAAGGAAAGACAAACTACTTGTAGAGGAACCTGTTCAAGATCTCATGCAGTCCTACTGCTGTTCTTCTGCTCACGAAAGTTTTGCTCCAGGTTTCCACTATCTTTAGTTATTCATTTTTAGTGTGCAAAGCTGTAATCTGAAACAATGCCTTTTAAATAAGGAAGAGTGCTTTTGGATCTGCCAGTACCCACCTTATAGTATACTTCATTTTGTTTGGTCTGTTTTTTCAGGTTCTCCCTATTTGTACCCTATTCTCTGAGCACTGGTGTCCAGGCATCTTATCTCTTTAGCATTGCTTTTCTTAAGTATGCCTGTTGCATCTTCTGGTGATTCATGAGCACCCCTTCCTTCTTAGCACTGTTGTGGCCCGCCAGCAGCCCGTGCAGCTGGTAGCTGATTTCGACAGCGAAGAGGCTTTTGTGGTGATGCGCCAGCAGCCTGTGCAGCTGGCACCCGAGTCGGACAGTGAGGAGGCTGGAGAGGATTTGGTGCTAGAGGCGGAAATTCAGCCAGGGCCTTCAGAACCTCCAGAAGTTCCCATCAGTGATGAGGAAGAAGAGGAGGAGCCTATTCTCAATGCACGGGCATGCAGAGGAATGGTTCCTCAGAAGGAGGTCTCCTCGGGAGTAAGGCTTGGGGCTAATTGGTCACTCCCCTAGCCTATTTAAGGGATGATGACAAAGGAGCCAATTTGCAGGAAACAACTTCATACATATTCCTTCGTGTCTTGAAATGTCTGATCGGCTCTTGTTCTCTCTCTTGGCATTTTTCCTGCAAATTGCTTCTGGGCATTTTGCCAACCACCATAAGATTGCTGTTATCTACAAGATTGTTTACTCAGAATTGAGTTATTTCGTGGACTCATGCTGGCTGTTAATGAAGTTGAATTAACAGCTGGTGTTCAGAAAAGACTGCTTTAAACTGTATTTGTGTTTGACGATTACTAAGAAAGCTCATTAGTAGTCCTTAATTAGTAAACTAAGGTTTGTACAGACTTTGTGTGTGCTGTGTTCTTTGTGATCCATAGTTGGGGCAGAACAAGCACTTCCTTCCTTATTTAACATTTAATGCTTTGAGATTATGCTGTGAGTGTGTTTCTGGGTATTTCTCGCACCTTTTCATATTTAGTCTAAAATCCACCAGAAAACCTGAGCAAGGTGTCTTCCAAACATTCTTCCCATATTTTGGTGAGATTTTTCTCTCACCAAAAGCCCTTCCTATAGTTAATACAGGTAGTCTTCAACTTACAACAGTTCATTTAGTGACCGTTCAAAGTTACAACGGGATTGAAAAAAGTGATTTATGACTATTTTTCACTCTTATGTCCATTGTAGCATCCCCAAGGTCATGTGATCAAAATTCAGATGCTTGGGAACTGACTCATATTCATGATGGTTGCAGTGTGCTGGGTCAGATGATCACCCACTGTGACCTTCTGACAAGCAAAGTCAACGGGGAAGCCATATTCGTCTTACTAACTTAACAACTTCAATGATTCACTTAACAACTGTGCCAAGAAAATTCGTAAAATGGGGAAAAACTCACTTAAATGTTTCACTTTTCAATTTCACATAGAAATTGAAGAAATAAATAAATAAATAAATAAATAAATAAATAAATAAATAAATAAATAAATAAATAAATAAATGTTTCACTTAACAACAGAAATGTTGGGCTCAATTGTGGTCGTAAGTTGAGGACTACCTGTATAGAGCATGTTCCAAGAATCCAAAGTTTTTCAACAATACTTTCCCTTTAACTTGTAGTTCTCTTTCAGGATCCTCCATTCTTCCTTCGGATCATGATCTTTAGATGGAATTATGGACAAAGGTGTCACCTGTGCTGCAAATTCTTTTTCATTCCTGTCTAGCTTTTGCTGTCCTTCAATTTCTTTCCAGGTTCTTTTTTGGCAGTGTCATTTATTTCAACATGAAACAAGAAAGGGATAATGGTCAATAAGTTTAATTAGTCAGGTCAGCCTCTTCATCATATTCTGCATCTTTGCACTTGACAGATAATGCCCTTCCCTTGAAATTATGTCTGATCTGCAGACAGCTGTTCCGCTCAGCACCAAGTTGCCCATTTCCTCCACGTGTTTTTTCCTCGTTGGATGAATTTTTGGATTCCTCACCTTCATCCCATCCCAGGAATGCTGAGAAATAATATTTCTCTACACATCTGTGAGCTGGGAGAGGACCTGAAATTGATTGTGCAGATTCAGCACAGTCTCTTGGTCCTCTGAATTACATGCAGACAACCGTCCTCCTCGAAGTTCAAGTTTTCTTTGCAGTTGTCTTTCTCTTTTTGTGCTCATTTTGCAGACATCTTCCTGCCTTGTCCAGAGGAATGTCAGTGTCACTCGACATGCCTCCAGACCCCTCCACTTTCTCCCCCAGCAATATAATGAACTTGGACTTAGTGGAAAGATAGCTGGGATCTTCTTCTGGCAGGAACAAAAACATGGCATATTATCTTGTAGGTCATCATGATACTTGCCTCCTTGTCTATGTCTATATGTTTCCTGAAGATTGTGCAGCTTCAAACAGCTTCTTCTTTTATATACTTGTCTAGATTCTCCTGCCAAAAAGAAAAAAAAACCTTGAAAAGCATGAGCTGATAAGACAAACTCTAAGCTGCCCAGTGTTGTGTTGAGATGGCAAATAAATTTAATAAATATATTAAAAAATAATAAAATAAATATTTCTGCTGCTCATGGTGACCTTCTGCTCACTTCCCAGAATACTCTAGGACTGTGATGGTGAACCTATGGCACGTGTGCCACAGGTGGCACGCGGAGCCATATCTGCTGGCACGCGAGCCGTTGCCCTAGCTCAGCTTCAACGCGCAGCCGGCCAGCTGATTTTTGGCTCTCGCAGAGGCTCTGGGAGGGTGTTTCCGGCCTCCGGAGGGCCTCCAGGGGCGGGGAGGCCATTTTCACCCTCCCCAGGCTCCAAGGAAGCCTCTGGAACCTGGGGAGGGCGAAAAATGGGCCTATTGGGCCCACCAGAAGTCGGGAAATGGGGGAGGGGGAATTAGGGAGGGGGGTTGTGTGCGCATGCATGGTGGGCAGTGCAGTGCGTGGGTATGGGTATGTGGGTATGTGTATGGGGGTGGAGCGCGTGGGGGGCATTGAATAATGGGTGTTGCCACACACGCGCAATAGCGCGCAAGCGCTTTCGGCACCCAAAGAAAAAAAGGTTCGCCATCACTGCTCTAGGAGTATGCAAATTATCCTGATGAGTTAGAATAATTTCCTATATGTAAAGGGAAAGTGGGCACTAATGATGATTCTAGATCCGGTGCAAACAACACCAGCTGCTTTGGGGACATCAACTCTTTATTTAGAAGTTATTTTTATTTTGAAAAGAAATGTTGCATTAAGTGGAACAAACTCACAGCATTATATTTATAACTAAGAATGTCAATATGCCAAAGATAGCACATATCAAGTCATTACTCCCACGTTGGTTATAATAGCAGACAGTTACAAACTATTATTGTTGGAGAAATTAAACAGCATATGATTTAAGGAAAGAGAGGCTCTGTGAAGCTTAATAGGCCTACCCTGAAGAGGAGGAGGGCAGTGGTGTGTTGCTGCTGGTTCAGACCGGTTCGCCTGTACCGGTGGCGGGAATTTGCCCCCACTTGCCGAACCGGCAGCGATGGCTGGCTGGCCACGCCCCCGAACCGGTCCTCCGTTCGCCACTTCCTGAAAGCGGCTTGGAAAGAACCTCTGCACATGCAGACGGGAGCACGCATGTGAGCAAAGCTAGCGCGTGTGCGCAAAACACGCACTTCCGATGCGATGCGAACCGATAGGGAAGGTAAGTAGAACCCACCCCTGGAGGAGGGGGAAGAAAATGGAAGGAGGAAGGAAGATTATTGGAAAATGGGAAACTTTGGGGAAAATAAGAAAAAAGAAGAGGAGGAGCAGGAAAAAATGGTCATGCTTGGGTTAAAATCTTGCTTGTGGCTGCAGGAAGCGGGGCATGAGCCGTGGTGGCACAGTGGTTAGAATACAATCTTGCAGGCTAACTCTGGATTCCACTGCCAGGAGTTCAAATCCCACCAGGCTCAAGGTTGACTTAGCCTTCCATCCTTCCAAGGTCGGTAAAATGAGGACCCAGATTGTTGGGGGCAATATGCTGACTCTGTAAACCGCTTAGAGAGGGCTGTAAAGGACTATGAAGCGGTATATAAGTCTAATCCTATTGCTATAGCTATTAATTCATAATGACTAACACATCTAATCAACTCAAGGAACAGGCATTTTGCTGGCCTAATCAACTACATTTGCCTCTGAACCCACCAAGACAAAGAATCCGAGCCCTACCAACTTGCTCTCTTTCCATTTACCAGGCAGGTATAGGGGAAACGGAGAGAATGAGGTCCATCCTAAGCATGCTTAACCAGAATAATGTCACCATCGGCCAGCAATGCCTGTTCCTCATCTCACTAAATTTGCATTAGGAGGTCCTGCCCCATAGAACAGATTTTGGGTACATGAAAGGAGTCTTGCAAAGAAAAGGATCTGTTGTATAAAGACTTATTTAGTACAGCAATTGTCCAATAATTATAGTGTATATAATTTTGCCTATTAGCTCCTAAGGATCTAAGGAGGTTTGGGCAATACGTGTAAGCCCAAATTTCTGAAATTACATGTCCGTGTTTAGGGAATTTATGCAAATCATACATTTTGCAACAAATATAAAACTTAACCTGTGAATAAAATATGTATTTAAGTATAATAGGAGGTTTTTAAAAGAACTGTAATTTTCTAGTTGCTAAGATATTGTAATATCTATCAAGGGTGAACAATAATAAAGAATGAATGAATTTTTGTGTTATCAGTTGTTCTCTATTAGTTTTCCTATCAGTTTCAGAAAATGCAAACTGATAATCTTTTTTTTCTTTTTCTTTCTTTCAAAAAGAAAGCAGTGAAGTCCAAAATGGAGTATTAAGGTAAGGTGACCAGATTTTAATATTTGTAAAGCGGGACACCATTGACGGGGGGGGGGTCTAGGGGAGCAAGACGGGAGGGGTCCGTCTCTCTTATCCTGCAGCTTTGTGCACCCCCCCAAACACCCCCCCTTCATCGCAGCCAGGGGTGGATTCCTACTGGCGCAGGCTTACCTGTTCATCACCGCAGAGCCGAAGAAGCTGGTGGCATTCGCGGCGCGGGGCTTCCCCTGCCCACTTTCCCCGGCCACCGGGATGCCGCCATTTGTGTTCTTTTGCCCTCTGCGCATGTGCAAAGCGTTCTGCTTGCACAGAGGGCAAAAGAACGCAAATGGCGGCCTCCCGGCGGCCGGGGAAAGTGGGCGGGGGAAGTCCCACGCCGCGAACGCCACCAGCTTATTTGGCTCTGTGGCGACGAACAGGCAAGACCGCCGCTGCCCCTGTCACTGCCCTCCCTCCCCGCCTGGCAGGAGGAGGCAGGTGAGGCAGGAGGCAGAGGGGTGTGCAGGGCAAATTCAAATTAAAAAAATGGGACTTTTTTGAAACGCCGCAGGATGCGGGACAAATTATTAAAAAGTGGGACTGTCCCGCCAAAAGCGGGACGTCTGGTCACCTTATATTAAGGGGATTTGTTTATAGGTGAGATGACACTATTTTCATTTTCAAAAGTAAGAGAACTGAGAATTAATTGTTTTAGCTCTCTTCCAGTTTTTTTAAGCTAAGCTATTTTGTTAAGAGTTTGTGAACCCTGAATCAGCTTAATTCAGCCAAAATGGTTTCTTCTTTATCTGTGTGGTCACCATAGATGCCATTTTAATCTACTAAGAAATGTACTACTATTTTGTTCTTAAATTATTTTACCCACAGATGCTCCTATGATTTGTTTTGTACAAATCTGACATAGCTGCATCAGACTTTGCCTCTTTTTGTATGAGATAAACATCGTAGACAATGGCTACTATATAATTATGCATTACAAAACTGAGATTTGTAAACATAAAGTCTAGCGCTGGATTTTCATATACTATGACATTCAAATAGCATTAAAATATGTAATTTCACTCATATGATTTGTACTTACAATTCTATTCTGATGATTTTGTCTAACTTATTATACAAGTAATATACTAAAATAAAGCAGAATACATCCCATGAGGAATTGTACAGATATAAAAACAAAGTTCCTGCCTGCAGGATTATGTTTTAAAACTAATGAACGTAGACAGAAAAAAGGGAGAAAGATTAGTCAGGCTACCAAGGAAAAATATAAGGCTGACAATTGTAGCTTAATGATGGAGTGTAGATCTGTATCAAGACAATCCCAGACAAAATCCTTGGTACTTTGAGTTAAAACAGGGGTCCTCAAACTTTTTAAACGGGACCAATTCATGGTCCCTCAGACTGTTGGGGGGCCAGAGCAGTTGGGTGGGCATTGCTAGGTGGTCATGTGACTGGGTGGGCGTGACCAATTTAGCAGTCCATTAAACAATACACACAAATTAAACTTTAATTTGTTATGCTCCTGGGGGTGGAAAGCAGGTTAGTGAAGGGATGTGGCTGCCTTGGGGGGGGGGGTGAGGGACTTCTGTTTGTGTGTGTGTGTCTCTCTCTCTCCTGCCCTCTGTCCGTCCCTCCCCCCTCTCTCTCTGGAGGCTGGGGAGGCCAAAAATGGGCCCATTTTTGGCCTCCTCAGCCTCCAGAACCACTCTGCTACCCAAAAACGGGCCTGTTTTTGGCCTCCTCGGCCTCCAGAACCACTCTGCTACCCAAAAATGGGCCTGTTTTTTGCCTCCTGGGGCCTCCGCGCATCCTGTTTTTGGCCTCCTTGGCCTCCAGAAGGTGGGTGGGAGCCAGTGAGTAGGTGGGCAATGTGGGCGGGGCAGCCTCATGGTCCTGCGCGGGCTGGATTAATGGCTTCAGTGGGCCATATCCGGCCCGCTAGCCATAGTTTGAGGACCCCTGAGTTAAAAGACCACTGGCAGGGGTGAAATGCTCCCGGTTCAGGTGGGCCAGTCAGTCGTCGCAGAGCCGACGGAGCCGGTGGTGGTCGCGATGCGGGGCTTTCCCCGTCCACTTCCCCCGCCCACCTGGATGTCGCCATTTGAGTTCTTTTTCCCTCTGCGCATGTGCAGAATGCTTTGCGCATGCGCAGAGGGCAAAAGAACTCAAATGGCAGCGTCCAGGCGGGCGGGGGAAGTGGGTGGGAGAAGCCCCGCGCCGCAACCACCACCGGCTCCGTCAGCTCTGCGACGACCGACTGGCCCGCCTGAACCAGGAGCATTTCACCCCTGCCACTGGGTCAATATATATTTATTCCATCATTGTGACATCTGGCTCACTTAAAGATACCCAACACATTATTCAACCTGTTCTCTGGACACTATTTTATCTCAATATTCCTTAATGGGATTTTATGACCATTCTATTAGCTTATGTTCGTTCTTCCTCCTAATAGTAAAATGTGTTCCAGTTTTCAATGAGCAATAGTCAAAGGAGAGGAAACTGGGGTCATGTGATTACCTTTTGTGACCTGACAAGCAAAGTCAATGGGGAAGCCAGATTCACTTAACAACCACGTTATTAAGTTAGCAACTTCAGTGATTCACTTAACAACTGTGGCAAGTAAGGTCATAAAATGGGGCAAAATTCAGTTAAACAACTATCTTGTTTAGCAAAAGACATTTTGGGTTCAATCGTGTCACAAGTCGAGGACTATAGAAAGAAATAGTGCTAGCTAAGGCAAGTAAAGTATCCCATCCCCAAATGTATGTACCATGAGAAAAATAAACTGCCAGCTCAGCTATAGAGCATTTAGATTCAAAGAATATGATTAGGCCACTAAGAGATAGAACAACACTGGGAAGCAAGGTCATTGGGAAATAATACCTATAAGAAAGTGCAACACATCAGTCGTGACTTTATTCAGAGAACATAGTCTTTGTCTAACTCAATGAGCTATTGTCTGTGTGTCATCTTCATTACCTCACTATCTTTACCTCATCCATGTACATATCAAATCAAACTGTGTTGCTATATCCAGTAAATTAATCTACCGTACTGATCGTATGTATACCGCAATTAGAATATGTCTAAATAATAAGGTTGCAGCTCCACCCCTCTTTAGGTTAGCCTCTGTTGCCTTTGGTACCGTAATAAACAATATGTGCTTCAGTGAAAGGCTATCTCTGATTCCCCATTGTTAAAGGATCTATTAAGACATTTCTCTTACAATGATCTGACTGGGAACGTGAGCTGAATTACTCCACAATATCCTACTCCCTAGGATTCTTGGTAAGTTATAAACAATGTGGAGCAGAATCTTGTATAGTGATGTTTTTGTTAAACAATACATATTTCAAAATTTTTATATTTCAGAAAATGCTGTTTGAAAATGTGGGGAATAAGATTGTCTTTGGTTAAGAAAAACAAGTTGCTAACAAGAGTTGTAGTCTTTTAATTTGGTGGTTTTGTTTATATGCATCATCATCCTTGGTTTGGAGTAGCTAATATTTCCACCCAGTTTCTCTATACATTTTATAAATCTTCAGTCTTTTATACAGACAACCTCCAATACTTTAAAGCAATTAAGAACCCTTATACATAAATAAATAATTATATTGCTCCAGCATTGCTTAGGGTATTTTACAGGATAACATTAATATTAGGGTTTTGTTGTAAGTATTTGGGCCAAGATACACAAGAGGGATACTAATGATATGCTGTTGGATACACCTTTTTTCTTTCAGGTTTTTGTTTTGAGATTTCTGGAGGAAAAACATACCCACTGTTTTCTTTTCTTGCAGGCAGATTTTCAACTACATCTGGTGACAGGAAAAGGAAGCACATTTCTGAGTCTTCAGTTTAAATATATACAGTATTTCATCATGAAATATATATATATATTTCATCATATTTTACACAGGGGACAAAGGAAGAGATACAAAGTCACATTGAAAGCCTCCTTCAAGTCCCCTGGATATCGACACCACCTCCTGGGAAACCCTGGCACACAATCGATCAACATGGCGCACGCTGATCCACCAAGACTGCCAGACATCTGAGGACATAGCACAAGAGAAGTGAGCACTCCGCAAAGCTAGAGCTGCAAATGCTGCAACAATGGTGCCCACACATGTCTGCCCAACATGTGGCGGAACATTTCATGCCCGTATAGGCCTTACCAGCCACCTGCGGACACATCGTGGACAGCCCACAACCTGTTAGATGTCAAGGTCCTCTTCGAACACGATGGACGAACATCATATTTCATCACATTTTATAAAATTCAAGATTTGTGCTGATTTCAGTTCAACTTAATAGAACTAACGAAACTGTGAAGTCTGGTTTGACATTTGTATAATCAGTTTTGTTCTTTTGATTTTGGGTTCTTTATTTCTCCCTTTATCTACTGTATTGTAAGTCACAAATGGAACTGAGAATATTATATATATATTTGTATGTCACCCAACTATTTTATGCTATACTTCCAACTAATCATAGTGCAAGCATGTCCTGGCAACATCTTTTTTCCTACCACTTCTCTAATATTGCCATCTTCTTCTCCCCAGCCATGAGTGAGAAAGGATTGAGTCATTCCCCTAATTCAGACACCATCCAAGGGCAACATGAAGGTGTCCTAAAATCTATTACACTTTCCACTCATTTACTTTGAAGGGAAATCAGCTGACTGCAATGACTGAATAAATACAAAAGAGGCAGCATGCAGTAGGACCACAAATGTCATGCTGGGATAGCTGTCTGATGGCTCAAGCTTTGGTTGATCAACCTTCAACTTAGGGTTAGGAGGAATGGACCTGAATCAAATGAACAAGGGAATAACCAGGTCCTTTAAGCTTCCCCCCTTTCCCCCAAGTTAATAGTTTTATGGAATTACAAAATGTGAATAATATATTATAGAATACAGGTATATCACTAAGTACAGTGGTATTTGTAGAATAGAGACTAGTAATTGTTAACACTGTGATAATTTAGATTAACTAAACCTTTCAAGATAAGGAAAATGATAAATATGATTTCTAAAATATGAACATAAAGTTGCTTAAATTGTACAGTTAATGCTGAGTATGATATTGATAAACAGTTGCGAAATGGATTATTTTATAATATAAAGGTTTTGATCTTCAAGCTAATTACTGAAGTATAGACTATAATATTTATTATTCATAAATAATAAAAGAGAGGGGAAACAGAGTTGCTTGGAAGAAGTAGATAAAGGTAGTAGTTAATTTCTAATTACCTTCTTTGTGTTCTGACTGTTTTTCAGTGTTTATAAATATTTAGACCCACTTAAAAACCACCCTGGATATTTTCCTTCTCCATGATGTAGTATGCATTCAACCATTCTTGTTTGAATTTAGTTAAACTTCTGTTGTGGACATATGTTGTTAGTTTTGCCATTGTTACATATTCTCCCAGTTTATTTTATTTATTAAATTTATATGCCCCCCCACCTCACTTTCCAAAGCTACTCTGGGCGTCTGAGTTCCCAATCCAATATTATCGGTAATATATTTTTCCTCTAATGTTGGGGAAAGATTATCTTCACTGCTGTGAGCAAATACCTTAGTAAATTATGAGTTACTTGCTAATTCTGGGATTGTACTTACTAAAAATAGGATTTCATCTCAAATTTAATTTTTTAAAATTATCTGGATAGTGCTATATACATCTTTCCAATACTTTTGAGGTTTTTTTTTTTACATGTCTACCACTGTATAAAACTTTCCTTCTGTTTCATTACCAATTTTTGTTACTGTAACATTTGTCTATTTTGGAAATCATTGATAGAGATATATACCATCTGTGAAACATTTGTACCAGTTTTCTTTTAGATTATATCTAGGAGTAAAATTCTTCAGCAATCGTAAAGGGAGAAGACTCCAAAAGCTGCAAAAAAAGGCAGTTGGGCCTTTGTGCTAAGCCTCGTGTCCTGTTTATGTTTTTGAATACAGAGGTTTGGAAATGAGGAAAAAGGCAGTTTTACTCTACACAACCATATGTAGTATGCTTTGAGTCACTGCAAATTCTTGAGCTTTGAAGCAATTCTGTTTCCCTTTGGTAGGAACTCTCCCTCTCCCTCAGATCCTTGTCATTTCTTCACTCCCTGCAGCTGATACTCTGATAATCAGAATTGCCTCAAATCAGATAAAGTGTTCTTGGCATCCTTACATCTGGATTTAGACAGCCAACAACTTCATTTTTAACTGTTTGTCTTAATGCCCAAACCAACACGGCAGGGGTGAAATGCTACCGGTTCGGCCGTACTAGTAGCGGCGGCTGCCAGTGGTTCAGAGAACTGGTAGCGGCAGCAGCGCGAGGCTCCGCCCACCTGCTCGGACGTCGCCATTTTCTTTTTTTAAACTCTCTGCGCATGCGCAAAGCCTTCTGTGCATGCGCAGAGGGTGAAAAAGCACGCGCTTCTGAACCTGTAGAAGGTAAGTAGATTTCACTGCTGCAACACGGGTAGGCAAGGATGAGGAATGGGGTGTTGGAGTTACTACAAATAATTGGATTTAATATGCAGAAACCGAGTTCGTGAGTTTCATTAGGCACATTTTTGCTTAATGTATTATTATTATTTAAATGTTATCATATTCATATAGCCCCACATATCACAAAAGGTTGCTCTCAGCAGCATGCAATAAAAAACAAACCATAAAATAAACAATACTAAAAACATTCCATAATTAAAAAACAATTTGGAGAACTTTTTCTTGATTCACCATTTTGTGTAGAATCCTGTCTGATGAAAGCTTCTCAGGAATTCCAGTATTCTGTTTTTTTCCCCTTTGTCATTTGATTGATCCTAATAAAAATATTACTGCACGATGAGTTTCGGATTGATTTTACTTTATTTTTCCTGATGGATAATCACAATTATTATTCACAGAAGAAAAAACTTCATAGGTGAAGCCTTTCTGACTTGGAGTTAAACGTCATATGAACAGTTCAGGTTTCTAAATATCTCTGCATTTGTTAAGTGGCTGTCAAAGGAGCTTAGGAAAAGTGCAAGAGATAGTGAAAAATGTGGGTAAATCCTGTACAACAGGCCTTTTTTTAGAGGACTATTTTTGACTCAGGTTCCACATGTATTCTCAAATTGTACTTGTGCTTTTACAATTCTGTTGGTTACGAGCAATTTCAAATGAAAGAGACAGATTGCCACCTTCTGTGGAAAAAAAACTTGTGGGAGAAGGGAAATGCCAGAAGCCTCCTCCTCTCTTTGAGAGGCGCCAGTTCCCAGACTGAAAAAGATTGGAACGCTGAATCCCTTTGCTGTGAATATGCCGGAAGGAGTTTTGCTCTGAGTGAAATGTCAGACTTTCCTGGCTCCCCTTGTGGTGCATTTGTGGTCACTTTTGAAATTCGAAAGATGGAAACTGAAGGAGTCTCTTTGCTGTATCTTTACCATGAAGATTTTACCCCTTCCTTCCTTCCTTCACCTGAGATCAAAATTAGACATATGTTTGCATGTCTTTCTCATCTTAAGCCTAATGCTAAAGGCAACATTTTACATTAATGCTCAAAAGATAAACGAGATCTCAGCAGTTGTTATTATAATGTAACTTTTGAGGTTGGAAATCAGGATTATCTTTAACATGTCATAATTCACGCTCAAGGCACCTCTGGTCTTATAAAGGACTGGTATGTTTTTTCTTGAAGAGATAATTGTGAACTTACAGTTTACAATATTACATCACAATTCACTCTTTTTATGTGCGAGAACATTTTAAGTTTGTTATAAAGTATGGATCATGGCAAGTTGAGTTAACAGTATAAACATAACTGGGCCAGTCACCCTCTCTCAGATGAATCCACCTCACAGGGTTGTTGTTGTGTGAAAAATAAGAGGAAGGAGTATTTTGTATATTATCTGCCTTGAGTTAATAATAAAAAGAACAAAGGTGAAAAACCAACCAACCAACCAACCAACCAACCAGTATATTCTCTTCTTCACATTCAGATAACATCAACAGGAATCATAAAAACTCTGACTGCAGTAAAACCCTACTTTATTGCTTTGCAACAGAGCACTGCAACATAGAAATTTGTATAGAATATTATTGGTAACGTACTGATGTTTATAGAATTTAAATGCCATGTAAACAATATATATTTTAAATATACATATATTAACAGTTTACAAATATAAATTCTGATTCTAACTTTGAATTTTTATTTTCATAGCTGGAAAGCAGAAAGGAAAATGTGTAAACAAAAATGAAAGTAAGTTTAACTTTAGATAGTGTGCTAGCTTAAATAAAAGATAACGGTGAAAAGGAATCTAATACCTGAAGGGGTGGGGTGGATTTCAGAGACTAAAATTCAGATTATATAAAAGAGTATTCATAAAGTTATTTTCCTAAAAAGGATTTTGGATTCCCCCCCCCACCCCTTGTGATCAACATGGTTATCTTTGCTTCTGTGGCTTGGGAGGTTTGGGGGGGAGGATGAAGCTGGTAATCAGAAATTCTAACATTGGTTTGCAAAGATCAGAAGGCCTTTCAGAATGTGTTGACAATATCACTAGGGGATTGTGAGGCGAGTGTAGCTTGAAATGGTAATTCTAAATCATAGCTACTCTGTTTTTTAGAAATGAGTTAAGAATGTAAAAAAATATTCATCTATAGAGGGATAAAAGACTGTGCTTAACTTAGAAATTTAAATTTAAATGGTTTACAAATAGAATCCATTATAACTACAGATGTGTCTAAAAAAATTAAAGCTTTGCCTCTTTAGGGGCAAGTTAATTTAGCTGAGGTACATTTAGCATTCTATTTAAAAACACACTAACTTGCAAAAAAAACAACCAATTCTCTCTGCCACAAAATAAACTTAACATTTTAAAACAAACCCTTTAAAAAAATATCTGCATGACAGACATTTCTCAGATACCTTGAAATCTCATCTCACTACAATAAAGCAAGGTCAATCCTACTGAACTTCACATTTTCATATACTGTAGATGTTCTTAAAGGGCTAAAGTGTACAACGAAGTTGAAACCTACTGAGAATTAATTAATCCATATTATATGTAACTGGCATTCTAGCAAGCCAGTTCTCCAAAGCCTAAATTAGAGAAGAACTTTGAATATCTATCCTGGGAAATATTTTACCCATAAAGGTGTATGAGTTAGGATTCTGCCCCTATTAATTCTGTCCTGATTGGCAAGTTTGAGTACAGGTAGTCATCAACTTACAACCATTTGTTTAATGACCCTTCAAAGCTACTACAGCACTGAAAATGTGACTTATGACCATTTTTCACTCTTACTACTGTTGCAGCATCCCCATGGTCATGTGATCAAAATTTGGATGCAACTGGTCCATATTTACGATGGTTGCAGTATCTCAGGGTCATGGTGATCAACTTTTGTGACCTTCTGACAAGCAAAATCAACGGAGAAGCCAGATTCACTTAACCATGTTACTAACTTAAAAACCACAGTGATTCACTTAACAACGGTGGAAAGAAAGGTTGTAAAAATGGGGCAAAACTAACATAACTGTTTTGCTTAGCAATGGAACTGTTGGGCTCAATTGTGATTATACGTCAAGGACAACCTGTACTCCAATTATGTTACACAAATCAGTCTTAGGGGTAACTGAAGCACAGCTTGAATCTGATTCCTTACACATAAATGAAAATGTAACTGCTTGGGTCACTGTTTTGAAATAATATAAGCTGAGCTTTTTGTGGGGATGGCTAGATTTTATGGACAGAAGGGATAGCTGAGGTAACCTCTGCACCACATTTAAAACTAGACGGCTGCCTTGATTGTGATCCTCATGGTCCTCTCAGTTGCTTGTGTAATTGTGTTGTGTACTCCTGGTCATACTTCCCTAATATCATAATGAACGATATACTTCTAGATCAGAGGTGGGTTCCTCCCGGTTTGGACCAGTTCACCCGAACCGGTAGTGACCCGCTGGTGATGTCACGATGATGTCACGGAACCAGTTCCGTCGGTGCCGGTCCGTGGGCTCTGTGCCATCTTTTTTAAAATTATTTTTTTATTTTTTTAGAATTGTTTAGAATCTTTTTCTTCTTCTGAGTATGCGCAGAAGCCGAGTTTACGGCACTGTGCATGCGGTCGCCATCTTGTTTTGGCTTCTTTTTTATTATTTATTTATTTTTTCCCTATTTTTTTTCCTTCTAAGCATGTGCAGAAGCCGAGTTTCTGGCATTCTGCATGCTGTCGCCATCTTGTTTTTGGCTTTTAAAAAAAAATTTGGATTTTTTGGCACTGTGCATGCACCCACACACCCACAAGGCATGGCGCGGGAGGAAGCAAATCGGCAGCGAGGTAAGTTAGAACCCACCTGTTCTAGATATGTCAACCCAGTTTAAGCATAATATTAATGACACAGAATACTGCACAATAACTAGTGAACTTTTAAAAATCTCCAGTATCCCACCTAATTAGGCTTGAAGGAGAAAATTCGAAGCAGCTGGAGCAGCTTTATGAAAGCCTTATAAATAATCTGCCGGTCAGCAGGTTTTAAAAATTCCATCACAATTAAGCAAGAAATAGATGCAGAAAAATTGCTATACTTCATAATGTTTATTATTGATCTATTTTTTTAAAGTGTTTTTGCCTACTCAAGGCTGATTAGATAGCACTTTAACTCAGTAGTGAGGCCCAGAAAGACATTTATTTCAGGAAAATCAAGATGTATATACATGCAGGACAGTCAATCTTCAGTATTTTTAGTTCTAAGAATTATACAGGTAGTCCTGTCTTACAAACAGTAATTGGAACTGAGAACTCCACTGCTAAGCAATGTGGTCATAAGGTGTGATGTCACAAGATCACACCAACTTATGATGGCAGTTCTGGCAGTCTCAGTTGCTGTTATTAGGCAAATACTGCATGGCTGCAGTATCCTGAAGTCATGTGATCAACTTTTTCAAACTCCTACTGGTTTCCCTTTGGTCTTTGCTTGTTGGAAGCCAGCAGCGAAAGTCACAAATGATGACAATGTAATTGTGAACTGGTTGCCGATTATACAAATTGTGATTATATGATCATGTGGATGTTGCAGTAGCTGCATGTATGAGTAAGCCTCCTTGTTCAACACCAGTGGTGGGTTTCACTTACCTTTGCTACCGGTTCGGGAATGGGAGCATGCGGGCGCGCTTCGCGCAGGTGCAATGCTTCTGCGCATGCGCAGAACCTTCTGCGCATGCACAGAGCGTTTTTGATGATGTCCGGGTGGGTGGGCGGAGCCTCCCGCGACCGCCGCTACCGGGTCTGCTGATCCGGAACGAACCGGTAGCAACCCACCACTGTTCAACACTATCACAAAGTCTGAACAGTTGTTAAGTGAGAACTATCTATAGTTCAATGAGTAGAGAAATTGTACTGTATACAGAAAGGTCCTAAGTTCAATTCCTAACATTTCCAGCTGTAAATGGGAACAACTCTGCCCCATTTCTAAAATATGAGGAAACCTAATACTAGTTTATTAAAAAAACCAGAACTGCTGGATTCGCACAACATTCTCAGCTAAAGTCAGTCAGGTACTATGAAAGGTTTGACAGCTCAGTCAGAATAACTATGCACCTTTCCCCACTGCTGATCTTAAATAATTCTCCATTCTTGAGTTGGCAGAAAACTGCATCAGTGGCAAATGTACTCTCCCTATTGCCAGTTCTTACCCTGTCTCTTTTTAAAGTCATTGCAGTTACCTATTTTCTTCTAAGATAATGGATGCCAAGGTCTAATAGATTTTGCACACCTTGAAGCTGTCCTTGGACAATGTTGGAATAAGTGGAAATATACTACTTTAATACTGGTACAGCTAACGATGGAGCTGTCTCATTCATCAGTTAGGGAAGAGATGGAGGCAATGTCATTGAAGAAAAATAATGTTTCCAGACATGTTTGTGCTGTGCTTAAATACAAGTAAGAAAAATATTATGAAGGTTGTAGTAAAAATCATGCAACTAGTGTTTGAGTCCCCCTGGCCTTAGAAGCTTTCCACCCTAAAGTGGATTTGATAAAGATATGATTTGATTGCTTATTTGTACCCTATGACTATAATTAAGTGTTGTACTTTATGATTCTTGACGAATGTATCTTTTCTTTTTATGTACACTGAGAGCATATGCACCAAAGACAAATTCCTTGTGTGTTCAATCACACTTGGTGAATAAAGAATTCTAATCTAATCTAATCTAATCTAATCTAATCTAATCTAATCTAATCTAATCTAATCTAATCTAATCTAATCTAATCTAATCTAATCTAATCTAATCAAGTTTCCCCTTAGTCAACTGGTACCTCCATCATATGTTTGAATGGTTTCATTTTGTCATTTTGAGCAAAACCAACTCATATGAGTTTGCTATTCATGAATATCATAGATCTATTGTTGTCTTTTTGCCAAAGAGCTCAGGAACATCGAGCCATGGTGGAACAGTGGTTAGAAACCAGTATAGCAGGCTAATTCTACTGATTGCCAGCAGTTCGATTCTCAGCGGTTCATGGTTGACTCAGCCTTCAATCCTTCCAAGGTTGGTAAAATGAGGACCCAGATTGTTGGGGGCAATACACTACTCTGCTTAGAGAGGGATGCAAAGCCCTGTGAAGTAGTATATAAGTCTAAAAGCTATCACTATTACAGTTTATGCTCATATATATGACTGTGGACTTTCCCCACTTGGACATAATCACAGCTCAAATATGTGTTAGCATCATCTTTTTTCTGCTGCATCCCATAATAGTGGCATGTATATCAACATGTATAAAACTAGACATACTTCCTAGTCAATGGCGCAGGCAGGATTAGCTCACACCCACTGAATATTTCAGACTGGTGTGAGTACTTCTAATCCTCCTGCTGTCTTTGCATTCTGTTTTAGGTTCATTCATACTAGACCCCTCTAAAGCATACACATTAGCTGTTCGGTGGACCTGAAAGAGTTGGACTCTTCTGCTGTCCCGGGCATTTCCTTGCGCTTCTGGCAAGGTACCGATGGCTCAACCTGCAGTGACAAAAGCACTAACATGATACAAGCTCCCTTTTGTGTGTGTGTGCACTGTGATATATAAAAGGGGCAGAGCTTGCAAAACCCCCTATGTTGTTTTGATAGAAGTGCTGGATCCTGTGTAGACCAATGGTGTCAAACTCAGAAACAGGGCCACTAAGCTGTAATAAGGATCCTTCAGGATGCATTTTAATTTAGAAAACCATATATTTATATATGTCTTATTAATACTCCAAAACATTAAAATCAGTTAGGATCCACAGAAAATATGACTAATTACATAAAAATGTATTACTACAAATTTGACTGTTTTCAATATTTTTCTCTGTGTATATTTCTATTTGTGCGTGTGTGTACACCCCTGCCCCCCCTGAACTTATTTATTTACTTATTTATTGGATTTATACGCCGCCCAACTCCCTAGGGACTCTGGGCGGCTTAACAACATATCCAAGAGTATAAAATGTAAAAAACAGTAAAATAATAAAACCCATATTAAAAACTCATACATACCGCTCTCATGGGCTTACTCTTACTCTTGGTCTACTGCCAAATTTTTGCACAAACCACCTCTTCACCTCCTACTCCCACTGATCACCTCCCTGCAATGTTCCCTCCAATTTCTGACGTGCCTCGTGTGTGAAAAAAAATGTTTTGTGCAGCTTTTCGCAGACCAAATATAAAAATGTGCGTCACAGTACAAGAATATGAGTAAATTAAAAATGCATACAGTAGTGACATGTTATTTATGTATTTCTTTCTTAAACTATAGTATATACCACACTGTGGTATATATACCACAGGTGGCACGCGGAGCCATATCTGAGGGCACGAGAGGCGTTGCCTTATGTCAGTTCCAGTGCACATGCACGTGCTGGCCAGCTGATTTTAGGCCTTGGGCAAAGCCGTTTTCGCCCTCCCCAGGCTTCAGAGGCTTCCCTGAAGCCTCTGGAGTACGAAAAACGGCCCAACAGGCAAAGCGGAAGTCCGTTTTTCCGAACTTCCGGTTTGCCTGTTGGGCCATTTTTCGCACTCCAGAGGCTTCAGGGAAGCCTGAGGGTGAAAAACAGCCCAATGGGGGGGGGGACATGCACGGGGATGCGTGCATGCGCACTGTGGCACACATGGGGGGTTGTGTGCCGGCACGCATGCGGGCTAGGACGTGCACGCACTCCCATTTTTGGCACACAAGAAGAAAAAGGTTCGCCATCACTGGTATATACTATAACGTATATAACATGATGTCAGTCAGATACATGCTTGGAAGTTGTGCTTTCATGTCATTTTGGGCTCCTGGCAATTGCCCCCTGCACTGTCATTGGCAGCTTTTTTCAGAAGTGGCTTGGCAGTTCTTTCTTCCTAGGGGTGACAGAAGTGACAGTCCCAAGTCACCCAGCTGGCTTTGTAGCTAAGGCAACATTAGAACTCATGGTATCCTGATTTCTAGTCTGACACTTTCCAGTGGTGAAATCCAATTTTTTTTTACTACCGGTTCTGTGGACGTGGCTTGGTGGGCGTGGCAGGGGAAGGATACTGCAAAATCTCCATTCCCACCCCACTCCTGGGGGAAGGATATTGCAAAATCTCCATTCCCACCCCACTCTGGGGCCAGCCAGAGGTGGTATTTTCCGGTTCTCCGAACTACTCAAAAATTCCGCTATCAGTTCTCCAGGACCTGTCAGAACCTGCTGGATTTCACCCCTGATTTTTAACCACTACACCAAACACACTGACAAGATTATAATATAAACTCACTGGTCACTAATAACTGCAATAAATGTTTTATAAGCATTAACATTATTCTCATTCTCTCTCTCTCTCTCCCTCCCTCTTGATAGTATAATGAAAGAAATGAGAAAAGAAAAGCATTATTCAAAAAGCATTTAGAATGCTCCCTTTCTTTCATTCCCATTTTCTTCTTCTCCGGATATATTGTGAACTTATAACTTTAATTATTATTAATTTAAACATGGAAACTTTTATAAAGTTAACAATGATCATAGACCTTGTGCAGCCGGACTCAACTGATATTATTTAAACCTACTTTGGAGGGAGGAAAGAAGAGAATTCAGTCTGTTTTGGAGAGAGGTGCTGCTTTGTATGCCGGAGGTTTTGGGTCTGGAGGAGGTTGACTGTCAGTGAAAGTCATTCGCTTAATGACTGTCCAGGAAAAAGACACAAACTCTCCGCCTCGCTTAAACGCAGCATCAAGGTTACTAAGCACTGGTGCATCGCAGACTGAGAGGGAGCTCCTGTCATGTGATGCACCTACTCAAGTCACACCACAGCAATACCAAAGGAATCCTGTGTTCTGCAATTAAACCGTGGCAGTAAACTTGTGGAAGCCTCAGATTTATGTCTGTTTGCAGCATTCCATGAACATCTGACTGCAATTTTGGCATTTCTTTTGCTAAGTTTCTGGTTATTTACTTTAGGTTTTCAGCAAAAAAAGTCCATTGGGGAAAATGGATTTGAT
Source organism: Diadophis punctatus similis (assembly GCA_023053685.1). NCBI lineage: Eukaryota > Metazoa > Chordata > Lepidosauria > Squamata > Dipsadidae > Diadophis > Diadophis punctatus. Next base: position 294,530,101 of record JALIGW010000001.1, read on the forward strand.
AACGATGGCATTTTTTTGATGACCACAGTGCTCACTTAACGCCCACTGCAAAAAGAGGTCATAAGATCAGGCATGGCGACATGGTAAATGACTGCCATGACTTATGACTATAATTTTGGTCTCTAAGTCTTTGACTTACAACCAAAACTGGGACCGAAATTTCTATTGCTAAGCAATGCAGTCATTTAGTGAATTGCACCCGATTTTACAACACTTTTTGCTGCAGGTGTTAACCAAATCATCTGGTCATTTAGTGAACCTAGTTTCTTCCACTGACTTTGTTTATTGGAAGCACCACTGGGAAACAGCAATCATGTGACCCCCAGGATGGGGTGTAACCATTGTAGATACTTGCCAGTTGCGAAGTGGTCAAATTTTGATCACATGACCTCAGGGACATTGTGATGATTGTTAGGACCAGTTTCAAGTCGCTTTTTTCAGCACCGTCATAACTCTGAACAATCGTTAAACAGAATAAGAGTTGGAAGGGACCTTGGAGGTCTTCTAGACCAACCCCCTGTACAAGCAGAAAACCATTTCAGACAAATGGCTGTCCAATCTCTTCTTAAAAATCTCCAGTGATGGAGCACCCACAACTTCTGAAGGCAACCCATTCCACTGGTTAATTGTTCTGTCAAGAAATTTCTTCTTAGTTCTAGGTTGCTTCTCTTCTTGATTAGTTTCCATCCATTGCTTCTTGTCCTGACTTCAGGTGCTTGGAAAATAGGTTTGACCCCCCTTTTTTTGTGGCTGCCCCTCAAATATTGGAACATTGTTATCACATTGTCTCTAGTCCTTTTCACTAGACATAACCAATTCCTGCAACTGTTGTTCATGTTTTAGCCTCTAGCCCCTAATCATCTTTGTTGTTCTTCTCTGTGCTCTTTCCAGAGTCTCAACATCTTTTTTACATCCTGGCGACCAAAACTGGATGCAGTATTCCAAGTGTGGCCTTACCAAAGCATTATAAAGTGATATTTACACTTCACGTGATCTTGATTCTATCCCTCTGTTAATGCAGCCTAAGATTGCACTGGCTTTTTTGGCAGCTGCAGTACACTGCTGGCTCATATTTAAGTGGCTGTCTTACTAGGGCTCCAGAAGCAGATTGGATCAATTGAAGCTGAAGTTGATAGTTTTGATGGATGGCTAAACCTATCAATGCTATGATCGGTGGAGGGCAGTAGTGGGTTCTAAATGCTTTTGCTACCGGTTCGTGCTCGCATGACGCTTCTGCATCCCGGGTGGGTGGGTGGAGCCTCCCGCCACCGCCACGGAGAACTGGGCCGAACCGGGAGCAACCTCTTCAGCTGGTCTTATTTAGAAAAAGCAGAAAATCCAGAAGGTTAACCAGTAGCTTTACTTAATATAGCTTGCACACTTGGACAACACTCTCTGGCAACAAGCCAGGACACAGACTAAAGTGACAGGATAGGGATCTGGAATGGGGATAGCAGATTTTGCACTGGTAAGCTTTCTGATGGCTCAAGGACACACGGATAGCACTTTAACGGAGCTGGGAGGAAAAGTCATTTGTCATCCATTACCTTGAAGGGAAGTCAGGTGACTGCAGTGACTTGAAACAGAGGAAGGGTAGAGATCAGCAATGGGAAAAGTAAATTACTTGTTAGGATAGTTGTAGTGACTAAAGGTTGAGTGGAGAATGCTTTTATCTCAGCCCTGGGTAGGCCCTAAGAATCTTACGCATTACTAAAGTTTACAAAAGAACACAGCAGAAATGTCTCTGCCTAAACGGTACAGCCATAGAGAGGCAGTTTCCCATTTTTGCGCCACTCAATGCCTTGCTAACTTTGCTAACTCCACTTTGAAGATGGAAGCACAGAGAAAGTAATTAGTTTTGGAGACAGCTCATGGCTTGAAGGCTCCTGAGAACAGGACTGGAACCTAGAGGCATCTTGAAAAATAACCACCATCTTTGTTTTGGTACTTCAATTTTTCTTTTAAGTTTCACTCTCTGCTTTGCAGCTAATTCGGTCTTCAATACATTTAGCTGGCTCCTTTGTGTGTGTGTGTGTGTGTATGTATATGTATACATATATACATATATATATATATATACACACACACACAATTTATATATATGCTTTTATCTAATATATATATAATAGCTTTTGCAAGGAAAAGACGAGGCATTGGCCGGCTGTAACTTCATTCCAATATAAATCCTCAAAGATGCCCCCCCCCCGCCTTTCTTTATGTAGAAAAAATGGTTAGATGTTGGCAAGTTCGTTTCTCTGAGATTCAGCACACTTCCTCCTTATGGGCGAGGAGTGGGGGAAAGCTGAGAAAGGGCTGTTTCCCCCTCCCCCGTTTGGGATTCATATTAACCCATTTGTGTCATTAGCCCCAGTCTGTTGTCTCCGGCCCTAGCGGCCGATTCCAATTAGCAGCATTGACTGTCGGTGGGTACACATTTCGAGGAGACATTTCAAATCCAAAATTCAGGGTTTTCGTTCCCTTTCTTCACTTGACATTGTCAACTCGGTGGCCTCTTCCCTTTTCCAAAGTGTCTCCCCCCCGCCTGGGAAAAGCATGGAAAGGTGCCTTCCTTTTATCCCTTCAAAAAGCTCGGCTTCCCTCTCTCTCTCTCTCAACTCGGCGCCACGAGACAAACCCGGTTTGCTTAAAAACTCCAGCAATTCAGAGTCGTGCCCCCCCCTGCCCTTCCGAAGCCCTAACTCGCCTTCTCTCGCGACCTTCCTCCCCCTCCTTCCCCGAAAAGGACACATCGCTTGTTACGGAGGGAGGTTTGGCCACTCAAAAGGGGGGGGGGAAGAAACCCGTTTTCCACGAACACGCGTGGAAACACGCGTCGAAACTGTACGGCGAGGAAGCGGAGACACTTCGCGGTGTTCTTTTAGTTTCTTTGTATGGAGATTCCATTCAAACTGTTCAGCGTGTCGCCAGTAGCCTTCCGCCGAGGAGGAGGGGTGGTGGAAGAAAATAGTCCCAAGCTACTCTTCACCCCTCTTTCTGAGGGCAGAAAGTGAGAGGAAGAGCGCGAGAGACGACACCTGGATTGCAGCTCGCCCCGCCGCGACCACCCTACCCCCGAGGCGGTGCCTTTGCACCCGCGCCCCCTTCCTAAGCGGGGCCGTAGAGCCGAGCTATAGGGCAGCTGCCCAACTCCCCCCCCTCTCCCCCCTTTCCCCTCTATATAACGATACAATGTAGCCTTGGAACAAGCTGTATCATTGGGCGTAGAGATTGCAAAGCCCTCACCACGTAGAGCGGGCGATACGCCTCTCCACCTAACTTAACAAACGGAAGCATCGGGCCGGTTTGATGGACGGGGAGAACGGGCCAATGGGGAGTGGGGAAAGCTTCCCAAAATGTGCGGGCGGCCAATGGGTGAAGCGGGGGGGCAGGCTCGCGGGGAGCCTAGCAGCTCAGGTTGACAGTGACTAGTCCCAGTGCAAGGGAAGTGCAAGGAAAGGGATGAGCCTTTAAAGTTCGGGGCTTCATCTCATTGCAGGGAATTTGAAAAGAAGAAGAAGAAGAAGAAGAAGAGGAGAGGGGAAAAAAAAAGGAGCGAGGAAGGAAAAGTCCCGTAATCTAAAACTTGCAAATAGCGCAGGGATAGCGCGAAGCCTTCAGTTGCGGCCAACTTCCCCGGAGCTGTTTTTTTTTTAATTTTCCCTTCTTTTTCCCTCCCCCTCCCCTTCCCTGCCTTTTTTTGCAGAAAGAGAAGAAGAGTCCTGCTGTTCTTTCTTTCCGCTTTTCTCACCCAATTCCGCGCTTTTTTCTTAGCCGCCTCTCCCCCTCCCTCCCCCCGCCCCCCCCCAATGCCAACCATGATAGAAAAGGGCCCAGAGGTCTCGGGGAAAAGAAGGGGCAGGAACAATAATGCCAGCGGCGCGGCCAACGCTTCCAACAGCGCCTCCGCCAGCGCCAACAACGCTAACAATGGGAATAATAAAAGTTTGGCAGCGGTAGCATCGCCCAATGGGAATATCAGCAGCAACAACTGGGAAGAAGGCAGCTCCGGCTCTTCCAGCGATGAGGAGCACGGTGAGTTGTTGGGGGGTGGGGGGAGACGACCCGAGAAGATTGGCCCGCTTCCTCGCCTTCAAAAACCCACAACTCTCTTTATCACAGCTACAACCCGCGCGGGGGTGGGGAGGGGGGGAGGGAAAGCTAGAATCGGGAAATAACAATTCTTTGTTTTTTTTAACCGTGTCAGGAGGAGGAGGAATGAGAGTGGGACCCCAGTATCAAGCGGTTGTTCCTGACTTTGATCCTGGTGAGTCATTTTCCCCCCTTTCTCTCCCCCCCCACCCAAAACCAGAAATCTCTTCCTTCTTTCACGACTTCTCCATCGAAATTTTTGAAAGAGGTGGTTCTCTCTTTACACCTTCCCACTCCTCCTGCCATCTCCCCCCCACCTGATGGCGGTCTTCCTCGCGGGTAAAGCTCACGAGTTCCGTGTAGAGGCTTGTCTCTTCGCTAAGGGTGCAACCCAGGTGGCAAACTGTGGCCAGCTTTTAATATGGACTTTATTCGGGGAGGGTATCTGCCTGGAGTTTAATGGATCTTAATCCCCAAGGGGGAAGCCTTGTCTGGATCGCTACGAGGCTTGTGTAATTAACTCGTGTGTGTCGTCCCCCCCCCCCCGAAAATATTAAAAGTGAGATTAGAGGACACTTCCTTCCTGTTGTTTTATTTGTTTTGTTTTTTTTAAATTGAGTTTTCAATTGAAGAGGGGAGAAGGTAAAAATTCCCCTCCCTGCCTAGATTGCATGTCTGGCCAGCAGTTCAAAGAAAGAAAGAAAAAACGGGAAGGTGTGTGTATGGGGGGGGGCGGAAGAAGAGAATTTGATGATGGATAGATTGAAATGAGTTCAGGAAAGGTGGCAGCAGCACGCTTGGGAATGGCTGGGGGAGGGAGGGAGGGAGGGGGAGAGGAGGACAGTGGAGTTATTCTGGGGTTTTACTTCCTTAAATGAAATCTATTTTAGAAATAAACGTTTCTCTTTTTGTCCTTCCCTTTGGTGGTGTGGAAGATAACTGGTTTACATAGCAAGGGAAAAGAAGCTTTAATCTTAAGTCCCTCCACCTTCATTTTTTGCTGGTTTTCAGGTGTGGCTACTATTTTCATATTCACAGAGTTAGAAAGAGCTGGCCCTTTATGAAAATCGGTGCCAGTCTACTCCCTGAGACTCCTCCCCTTCCCCCTTGCACATAATTATTTTAGATGCAATTGACCTAAATCCAATTACTTTTTTTTTTAATGAGTGGTTTTATCCAATTAGGTTTTTTTTGAGGTAGTGGGGAGAATAAGGCTCTTTCACTTCTTGCTTTCTTAATGATGAAATTTAGGGCAAGTAAAAGGCAAAGAAAGAGAAGAGGAGAGCAGTTAATGAAAAGCAGCAGAGCACTTTCTAGGGGGCGCTTGGTAGACCTGGTGACAAACAGGAAAACGAATTTGTCCATTGAGAAAGAAGCATTCCTGATTCTCTTCCTGTGTTTGCAGATATGGTACTATTGTCAGGAATGGGGCAAAAAGCTTCTCTTTTTTTTTGTTCCTTTCTTTAGGATTTGCAATTTCATTAAACCCAGCCTTGCTTCTTGGAGAAGCTACTCTGTAATGTTCTACTTGGTTATATTTTCTTTCCAATTTAAAATGTTAAGGAGACACCGAATAAACAAAGGGATTCAAATGTCCTTGTAAAACAATTTTTAAAAACTCTACCTCTTGGGTGTTTGGAAACCATACCTCCAATTTGTTTAAAGGGGGAGGGGGGGAGAGATTCATTTCCTTAGTTTTTAAATGCTGGCTTTTAAATAGTTTCCTTGTAATTATAATTTTTTTTTAAAAAGCAAAAGATTTCCTGTTTAATTTGAAAAATGTGCCATTTCTTTTGGACCTGGGGAATTCTTAATAAGATTTATCCAGTTAGCTGAGTGCCATAATAGGTGAATGTACTTGTAGGTATATGAAGCTGCCAAACCCTTGAATCAGGACATCCCTGGTTTTCTGCCACAGAGTTGAGCAAGGGCCTTGCAATCCATCCAGTTCCCTGTTGGCAGCAGGAAATACACAACTGGAGCATCCTCAGCAAATGGCTGTTCAGTTTTTGTTGGAAAACTGACAAATGAAACCCCTCCCATTAGTTGAAAATATCGAATTGTTAATTGCTGTTTCTTTAAAAAGTTACTTCTAACAGTCAACCAAAATCTCCCCTTATTAGACCTTGCCTTGTTTTTTGGAAGTGGAAAACAAGCTTTTTCCACTCATATGTGACAGATATTTCATGGGTACTAACCTTGTCTGTCATTAGCCTTCTGTCTTTTCTAAATAGTCCTATTTCTATTATCTTGTGATGGACATTTCCATCAAGAGCTTTCCATCTCTTGAACTTCTTTGATTTGTGCATATCCTCCTTAAGGTGAAATGCAAAGAGCTGGACACAATCTTTCACCATGAGGCCAGGCTGCAGAGTAAAGTCAAATTGTTTCTCATTTGGGAACCATGCTGAAAATTGCACTTATGTATTTACTTTGGCAGCTATTTTTCTTGAGGATCCCCATTAAGCTTGTGATCATTGAAGCTCAATTGTTTAGATGTATGTATTTGATTCTCTCCCTCCTCCCATATGAAACTTTTTATAAGTGTCTGAGATGAACTAATAAAACAGTTTCTTACTTTAGAAATATTTTGAATTTCATTCTTATCTTCTATTTACTTCCTATTATGTGCGTATGGGACTATAACATACCTGTGCATCTTTAGACTGAATGTGGCCTTAACAATCTTTTTTGATTCTTTGCACTTAGTTTCTAGCCTGCAACATAGAGAATAAATGATTTTGATCTTCCTAGCTAGGGTATTGCTTTATTCTAAGTGATTCTTAAAATACGAGAACCTGTCTGCATGTGTTAGCACTCTGTATGCTATATAAAATTGTGAAGCTTAGAACAAAAATATACATTGGAAAATTAAAGGTGGTATTTTATTGTAACAGAATATTTACATTTTCTCTCTGGATTCTTTTTCCATTCCAGACTGTTTATCTAATTATTACATCCTTCCTTTTTCTTTCTTTTAAAAAGTGAAGATTGTATATGCAGTTTTTTTCTTTACCTGTTCTATTCTCATATTTACTTTATTGGATGGTTAGTCTGAAAGTAATTCCAGTCAATTTCATACTGTTGATTGGAATCTATGTTTTCCTAGGTCTAGCAGGATGCTACGGTATATATGCTTGTCTCATGCTAATGTTAGCTCCCTTTTTACACCCAATATATATCTGTCCAGGAAACTGCAGTACATGAATTCCACATACAGTTTAGTCATGTGACAAATGCCTAACTTCAGAGTTGCTATTTTTACATTTGTGTATAGCTGCTTTCAGGTGTTTGAATCCAAAAGTATGGAGAGGAATGGGAAGGCATTCTTTTGTACTAGCCCTGCCAATTGTTGGTAAGGAAGTGAATCTATAGCCATGTTTGTATATGAAGTTAACTAATCTGTGTGACCAGAGTTCTGAGAGTGTGGAGGGCAGGAACCACCTTTTGGTGAGCTTTTATTTTAGACTGGTATGAGCGAGTGGCTGAGAGTGTGATATGAGGTCTTTCTCTTTCCCATGCTTTGAAAACTAAATGATCGAAGACAGCGTGTGAAAGTGTTAAATGTACGCAGTTGTGAATGTTGTATCATTCATAAATAGCGTCCTAGTGTATTATGCAATTCGCTTTCAAGTAGAAGAGACCTCTTAGATGAAATGATCCTGAGGTTTTAAGAATAAAATGCATGGGCTGATCTGTTATCAGTTTCTTTCTTTCTTAACCTAAAATATGAGTTCACATAACAGCAGTAATGATGAGGATTGTTATAATGCAGGTGTAATCATTTTGTTGCTGCTTAGGAGAGAATCAGTTGACTGTTGTATTAAGGTTTTGTATGGAAAAAGTGTATTGCAAAGAATCTCTCTAAATTTGCATCTGTGGTGCTTCCCGGTTTTCAGTATTTTGTTTCTATCCTGTGTTCTATCCAATTGTTCTATCCAACAATTAGTTGGTGTCAGTTGTGTGTGTCATGTGAATGCATCCACTATTATGATTTATACAGTAGACCATAGTTTTGAATAAGTTTTGAGTGAGCCCAGCCAGTTATGGCTTATTTAAGAAATTATAATTAAATCGTGGGTTAGTGTGATAAATACACCCCAATTGCTAAAATATCAGTGGTCAGTTTTCTGTAACTTGTGTTCAGTAAATGTGTTCAGTAAACTACAGTTCCCAGAATTCATATTGGAATTCATATTGGAAAGAATACCAGTAATGGTGGTTCCCATGTACTTGGAGGACATCAGGTTGAGGAAGGTTGCTCATAGATTAATTTGTTGAAAGCAGCATTGTGTTTTATGGAATTTTCTTGAAAAACATCAATGTATGTGTAAAAACAAATCCCAACTCCCCATGTTCAGTATAAAAATTTCCTGTTCTTTTAAATCAAAGTTGGGTTTGTAATAAAATTTAATTTGAATTCTAGATATTTGCAGATGGTATGCTGAAGTTAAGAGTAGGGGAACCCTAATGATTTTGAAGGAAATGGATTGTGCTCAGTGAGTTATTGTACATATGTACTAGAAATTAGATACTGTATATGCATGATGAACGGAGGTTTTATCCAAAGAACAGTAAATTACTCTTAAGGTATTTTTTAAAAAGTAGTTTGTATCCAGTGTTAAGGAACATGCAGAGCACTGTAATTTAAAGAAACCAATATTTTCATTTAAAAACCCTTATTAATAATGTTCTGTAGTAATTAAAGGTATACATTGTCAAATTACTTAGTAGAACTTCACAATGGATACTGCTTTAACTCACAGAAAAGACAGCAATGTCAAGTGAAACTTTACTAGAAGTTTTTGTGTTAAGTAAGCCCTTTAATGTCAGCAGCTCCTTTTCTTTATAAATGAACAAAGTTTCTTTCTTCCTGAATCAGTAAGTAAATTGTGCTGGAAAATACCCCAGGTAGGTTTTTTCTCCTACCTTTTTACCTTTTTCCTGATTTTCTGTGCCTATCTTGAAAATGCTTTTCTAGTCCTGTAGTTTAATCTTCATGACATATCTTTTTTTTTAATTAAATGTCTAAAATAATCCAACCAGAAAAACAGGACTACTTTGGCTTCTAAATATTTTTATTTTCTGTTACATACCAGTACATGTTATTGTTTTTACTGTTTTAATAGTCCAGAGAATGCTGAATATCCATAAGTTTAGAAATGTAATAAAAGCAATAGGATAATGACACTTGCCTAAAGAATGAATAGGTTTGCTATAAATGAGAGACTTCAATAAATGACTTTTATCCACAGTGTTTGTGAAAAACTGTATTTCATGCTGTTGAATCAGGTGCATTGCCATATTGTCTTCGGTTTATCAACAGTTGGTAAAAAAAATCATGTGATGTTGACTTCCAGGGAATGTCACCACCAGGGACCATAAAGACATACCTCTGCTGTTGCTCCTCTTCTATGGAAGAGCACCCCACTGGAAATGAGGGCAGCACTGACACTGCTAGTATTTGAGGCCACGAAGAGCTGGCTTTTCTCGAGGATACTTGTGGGATGCGTTCTTATGGAAAATCAGCATTAATGATTATTTCTTGATGCTGTGCTATTTTAGTGGGTTACTTACTGTATTTTTCGGAGTATAAGACGCACCGGAGTATAAGACGCACCTTAGTTTTTGGGGAGGAAAATAAAAAAAAATTCTGCCTACCAGCATCCATCTGGCTATCATCCTTAGCAAACAGCCTGGAACAGGTATATTAGCCTTGAAAAGGTCCGTTTTAAAGGCTGCTTTTTCAGGCTTGCAGAGCTCGGTTTGAGAGGTTGTTTTAGCCTTGCAAAGGTCCATTTTAAAGGCTGCTTTTTCAGGCTTGCAGAGCTCGGTTTGAGAGGTTGTTTTAGCCTTGCAAAGGTCCATTTCAGAGGCTGGGCGGGGCTACATTCGGTGTATAAGACGCACCCAGATTTTCACCCTCTTTTAGGGGGAAAAAGGTGCGTCTTATACTCTGAAAAATACGGTATTTTGGAGAGTAAGGTGCTCAATGTCTCCTGCAATTGGAACTGCATATATAAATCTCCATAGATAAGTAAATGTATTTTATAAGATCTCAAGACACAATGTGGTTTATTTGTTTTGGGCTAGTTTATGTTTTATAAACTTAGCAAAGCGTATTCAGTAAGCAGTGGCTAAATATGATATTTGAACCCTATCATTTCTACACAGAGAGCATATGCACCGAAGACAAATTCCTTGTGTGTCCAATCACACTTGGCCAATAAAGAATTCTATTTTATTCCTATTGTATTCTATTGTATTCTATTGTATTGTATTCTATTCTATTCTATTCTATTCTGCACAATTGAGGCTGCATAATGTTCAATTATTTTAGAATTGGGAGTGAACTTCTCATTGGTCTTCTGATGATCCTTCACTGTTTTTTGTGAGTTTCCATTCCTCCTTTTCTGAGACGTTCAAGAGAACAGTCTAGAGATCCTGCCATATATCCTACGTGTTCAGCAAACACCTGAAATTTATTTGCCAAGTTTTTCATTATAGTTCCTTATGGTATACTGCTTGCTTCCAACTGTGTTTGTGATGTCTGGTTAGAAAGTTCAAGGTTAGAGGCATGGCGTGAGAGAAGAATAGGTTAATGGGAGAAATGATGGAACCAGTGTTGTGATGCAATCTTTGCTGCTCTTGAAAGCATATTGTGACACCATAAGCTTATGGGGAAAGAGTGGATAGACTTATGACCACAATTGGGATTGGAATCTTGGTTGTTGAGTGATCTTGTCATTAAATGAGACATCCACGTGACTGCTTCATTTAATGACTTCAATCCCAGTATTCTGAGTTGCAGTTGTTAAGCAATCTCTCAAGTTATTAAGCAGTCATAGGTAAGGAGCAGGGTGGATTTGATTTAAATCAAGTCGATTTAAATCACGATTTAAATCGTGATTTAAATCACGATTTAAATCACTAGTAAAAAGGCTTGATTTAAATCAACTCGATTTAAATCATAATTTTTAAAGAGCAACTGTCATCTCTGTCTCACAGTGGCTCCTCCTCTGACCTGCTGTTGACTCACTGACAATCCCAATATTGCAGAATATACAGCCTCATGCCACATAACTAAGCTCCATTTCATGCTGAATAAACTAAATTATTAATATATCTTAAATAGAAAACCTTTTTAGATAGATTTTTACTCCAAAAGCATTTTATTAAAATAAATTTGATAAAAATAAAAAAAAATCTGATTTAAATAAAAAAAATCTGATTTAAATTTAAAAAATCTGATTTTTTTAGAGTTTTAAAAAGAAAATCATGGATTTTTATCTACCCTGGTAAGGAGCCTAGGTTGGCTTGGAGGGTGGGGCTCCATTTTTTTTGCCCAGTTGTTAAGTGAATCACACAGTCATTAAAAAAATTCAGTTTCCCCCATTGACTTTGCTTGTTGGAAGCTGGCTGGGATCAAATGGTGATCATATGAACCCAGGTCATTACAAGTGTCATAAGTGCTTGTTGGTTTCCTAGCACCCAAATTTTGATTGTGTGACCGTGGGAATGTTGCAGTTATTGTAAGTGCAAGGTTTGGTTATAAGTCACCTTTTTCAATGCCACTGTAACTTCAAACAGTTGCTAAGTGGAGGAAACCTGTAGTTTATTAAAAAAAAAAAACCTAAAAAAAAAGGCAATGGCTACAGCTGCCTGAGAACTGGGTTCAAATTTCTAGTCACATTTAATTTAATTCACCCAGTAAACTACCTCTTCTGGCCAGCTGTATGGGAAAAAATGTATGAGATCTTAGATTCTTTAGAGGATTATTATAAATGATGACAGTAATAATAATAAAATCTTTTCCAACTTCCTCTTCCTAATTGAACAACTAACATTGTTTGAAAAGAGCTCTTTTGAAAGTTTGCTTGTTCATTTTCTTCTTTGAAAACATTTACTGTTTTAATCTTAATATCTGCTAAAGAGAGAAATGCTGGTGAATATTATTAGATCTGTGTTTTAAAGTGAACTGATTTAATTCACATTTCTTTGATTAGTACTCAGAAAGTAAGTATAGCACAGTTATTCTTTTGTATTGTGCTCAATTTTGGGATTTGAAATGTAGTTCTCAGCTAAAGAATATGTGCAGAAATTCACATTTTTTTTGACAGAATAGTGCTGAGATAGGCTCGTTTTTACAGCAAAATGTGTGCAGAAATATTTGGGATTTAAAATTTCTATACATGTATAACTGAACATAAATAAAATGACACAGACTTGGGGATAAACGGATCCTTCGACATGCAGAAATAAAGTTAATGCTGACCAGCATTTTACATGTCAAGGATTTAGGCTTAGTGAGCTAGTGATACATCAGAAATGTGGGAGAACATTAGCAACAAATAGGTAATATGTATTATGGATATTCTAAGAACATATCTGAGAATTGTCTTTTGACATGAAGTGTCCTTTTAAAGACCGTAAGCATTTGCAGGAAGTGAAAGTATAGAAAGAAAGGGAGTGGCAAAAGAAAGAAACTACAATCATAATTCCAGTTTCTCATGTACTAACTATTCTATACCTGGGTACGAATATGCAGTGCAAGGAAACTTACTTCTGTAGAATGCAACCAACATTTGAATCCAGATTCTGTCTTAGGAAGGAGCAGGATTACAATTGAAGTAAAAGAACTTCTGATTGTCATTCTACCAACCCCCTCAACATCTTGTCTGCGTGTAGCATGTAATTGCTGACAGTTTGCTATCCAATTTTTGGAAAAGGGTAGAACCCACAACCCCAAAGTTCAGGGGCTTGTAATTGGCTGGGTCAGTAATTTAAATTTCATCTAAAAACATCTCCCAACTCATGTTTGTGCAATATACAATTTTTACAATATTCCACTATTCATATTTGTTTGGCTTTAGGATTTTGAAATGTTGAAATGCCTGAACATCCTGAATTGCACTTTATTATGACTAAATACTTGGCTATTCCAGAAGTCATAATGACCTTCTGAATTAAGCAGTCATGCTGGCTGGAAATTATAGAGGCTGAATTGTCCAATAAATTTTAGGGGATATCCAAGTTGGATAAAACTAGATTTATAATTTTTTTCCAACTGCAGTTTATCCACAATGTATAGTGTTATGGCATAAATAGCCAACAAATAATATAAGACAGTGAAGGAACTTAGCAAATTGAATATTTATAGCAAAGAATGCTAACTGGAGAAGTCAGAGTTCAAACCTTTATCTGGTTTTGAACCTTATTGGCTGACTGTATCTAGTTTCAGTGCCTTCAGCCCAATTTAATACTATTATTTATTTATTTATTTATTTATTTATTTTGGTTTTCTTATATGCCGCCCAACTCCCGAGGGACTCAGGGCGGCATACAGCAAAGAGAATACAAGAACAACCAACAATAAACATTGCATTAAAATCAAATATAAAAATTAAAAATTTAATATTAAAAACCATCCAACAACCAGACATACCCGGGGGAGAGCTCAGATGGATTAGGCTCTACCCCCAGCCTGCAGGAAAAGCCATGTCTTAACGGCTTTTCGGAAGGCCAGCAGGGTGGGGATGGCTCGGGTCTCTGGAGGAAGTTGGTTCCAGAGCGCGGGGCCCGTCACAGAGAAGGCCCTCCCCCTAGGGCCCGCCAGCCGGCATTGCTTGGCTGACGGGACCTGGAGGAGGCCAACTCTGTGGGCCCTAACCGGTCGGAGGGAAGTATGAGGCAGAATGCGGTCCCGGAGATAGCCTGGTCCTAAGCCATGAAGGGCTTTAAATATGATGATCAACACCTTGAATTGGACCCGGAGACCGATGGGCAACCAATGCAGCTGGCGGAGTATAGGTGTCACATGGGTGTACCTTGGCACACCCACCACAGCACGCGCAGCCGCATTTTGCACCAACTGAAGTCTCCGGATACTCTTCAAGGGTAGCCCCATGTAGAGCGCGTTGCAGTAGTCCAAGCGGGAGGTGACAAGGGCATGAGTGAATGTGAGTAGAGCCTCCTTCTCCAAGTATGGCTGCAACTGGTGCACCAGGCGAACCTGTGCAAAGGCCCCCCTAGCCACAGCAGTAAGATGATGGTCCAATTTTAGCTGTGGGTCTAGGAGGACCCCCAAGTTGCGGACCCGATCTGAGGGAGTCAGTTTCGCTCCCTCGAGAACCAAGGAGGGACAGTTGTCATAGTCCTTAGGAGGCAATATCCAAAGCCACTCAGTCTTGTCGGGGTTGAGTCTGAGTCTGTTCCTCCCCATCCAGATCCTAACGTCGTCCAGGCACCGGCACATTACATCAACTGCCACACTGAATTCAGACGGGGTGGTGATGTACAGCTGGGTGTCATCAGTGTACTGGTGAAAACACACCCCATGTCTGCGGATGATCTCCCCCAGCGGTTTCATGTAAATGTTAAACAGGATGGGCGAGAGAACCGACCCCTGAGGCACCCCGCATAACAGGGGCCTAGGGGACGATCTCTGCCCTCCTGTCAACACCGACTGCATCCTATCGGCGAGATAAGAGGAGAACCACCGCAAAACGGTGCCTCCCACTCCCAACTCACCGAGACGATGCAGAAGGATACCATGGTCGATGGTATCGAAAGCCGCTGAGAGGTCAAGTAGCACCAGGATGGAGGAATTTTCCCCATCCCGGGCCCACCAGAGATCATCCATCAGAGCGACCAAGGCAGTTTCTGTACTGTAGCCGCGCCTGAAACCCGACTGATAGGCATCTAGATGATCTGTTTCATCCAAAAGTCGCAGAAGCTGAGTAGCCACCACCTTCTCCACAACTTTCCCTAAAAAAGGTAAGTTGGAGACCGGACGATAGTTCTTCAAGTCAGCTGGATCCAGGGAAGGCTTCTTCAGGAGGGGTCTCACCACCGCAGCTTTTAACGACTGCGGTACGGATCCCTCCCCCAAAGAAGCAATGACCACCGCCCAGATCCAGCCACGTGTCACCTCCCTGCTGGCCGAAACCAACCAGGAGGGGCACGGGTCCAATAAACAGGTGGAGGCACCCATCGCCCCCACGGCTCTGACCACATCCTTGGGAGAAACAGGCCCAAACTCTTCCCACAACGGTGGACTAAAACTTGCCCCTGTCAACTCCATGGACTCTGCCCAGCCAGAGTGCAGGTTCGACCGGATCTGAGCGACTTTATCCGACAGAAACTCTGTGAATTCCTCAGCTCTACCTTGCAAGTGTTCCTTGCTCCCCCCTTTAGCAAGGAGGGAGCGAGTCACCCTAAACAAGGCGGCTGGGCGAGAATCTGCGGACGCAATAAGAGCGGAAAAATAGGATCCTTTTGCCGCCCTTATCGCCACTAAATAAGATCTGATGTAAATTCTTAATAGTGTTAATACTACCCTGTTTCCCCCAAAATAAGACATCCCGTGATAATAAGCCCAATCGGGCTTTTGAGTGCATGGCAATAAGGCCAAGCGCTTATTTCAGAGTTAAAAAAAAATAAGATAGGGTCTTATTTTCAGGGAAACACACTATAAAGACAAAATTGGGAGACAAAACATGTTTCTCTAAGCACTTTGGAGATGAAACATGTACATACACGTAATAAATATAAGAAAGTTCTTGTGTTGGGGAGATGCTTTAAATAAGGTAGATCTGATGAACAAATCTAAGGCTTTCATGGGCCAACTTACCATTGCAGAACAGAGTTTATCCTTTTGTGTGTATTTCCTCTGGTAATATGCTTCTGTGCTGAAAAAAAAACACCCCAGGATTTCTCCCCGCCCCAAAAATATCAAAATTAATGGCAGATGACAGTTTGACTCTTCCAGATGTTTGATAGGATTAAAACTTTTTCAAAACTTTGAGCAAACATAACGAATTTGTAGACCTAACATAGCTAGAGGGACCAAGATAGAAAAGACTACTTAAGGATAAGTTAATTAATAATTACCCTGAAGATGAGGAAGTATTGCACAATTAAAAATTGTGTCATTCTTCTGCCATTTAAAGCAGATGTGAACAGAATATAGATCTAGCCATAATAATAGAAGCTTGGGTGATTTGTAGCAAATCAGCAAAGAATTCTGCTTTGCAGGTATTTTTAATCAATAATACATTTCCCTCTCTCTAAATTATATGCTCTGAAGTGAAACAAACTGAAATGTTGATTTTTATGTAGAAAAACTGTAATCAGCTGGTAGAGCTTAAGATTCCAGCAAGCAACAACAACAACAACAACAACAACAACAACAACAAGGTGTATCTTGCAAGCTTGAAGTTTTCCTCTGTAGCTTTTAAAGTATGTGTAATAGACAGCATGTTTAGAACAAACAAGCCTGGCATAATTAAAAGGATTTCTCATCTGAACTTGCAATTTTTTTTCAAGTGGGAAGGAATTTACAAAACCATTTTAAAGACCATTGCAACAAGTAGTTAGGAAACATTTGTTTTCTGTCTAAGTATATTAAATTGCTGGATAAATTGGGGAGCAACTAGTGAATAGAAGATAAAGAGTTTCCCTCCATCTTTAAGAGATGGTTAAATTGCTTCATTTTTGTTGCTTTGTACAAACACATGAAGTGAAGCTACAAATAAAATGAAACATCTAGTTCTTCTCCCATGTCTGATTATTTATATATAAGTAGATTTGAAATGAAGCAACCTCACTATTAGACCACAATATTCACTTGTCATTATCTCTTTGTTTAACTTCTGTGAAGTTATCTAATCTTTTTTGAGGAGGAAATGAAAATAGGATAATAGTTCAAGGATGTAAAAAAAAAACTTCTGTAAACATAGTATTTCAGCACCGGTCCCAGATTATTTTTATAAACTTCTCCAAGTTGGTATCCTCCAGAGTTGTATAGCTTCAAGTCCTATGAGAGAAACATTGCATGCAGAAAATTAAAAAACAAACAAACCAAAGGTCAACTATTGAATTATCTCCAGTGACACAAAGTAGAGTTGCTGCTTTATTCCTAATTTACATCTGTATGTAGATTTCCATAATAAATGGACACTTAGAAATACAAACTAATCAAGGCATTTTGTACTGTAAGCAAATAACCTTTCATGGCTCTTGCAAATCCCTGCATATTTTAAGTACGGTACTTCAGGAATTGGTCATGAAGGCTAGAATTTTCATTCCAACTGTTAATGTTAAGCATATATGCTTCATAAGAAAACTATGGATATAGAATAGAATAGAATAAAATAGAATAGAAACTTTGTCACTTTAAATGTACACTAATCAGCATACATTAAAATGAAATTTCATTGCATTCAACTCTCAAAAGATAACCTTTATGCATATACCCACATATATGATACAGAGAAACATCACAGTCTAGTTCATGTGTGTGTGTGTGTACGTGTGTGTGTACATGTGTGTGTGTGTATCGCAAAAAGAAAAAATCTGAGTTTGCAAGATGGTTGGCATATCTGTTAAAAGTTTATTTTTCTTTTCCTTCTAACAATTGTATGACTTCCGGAAAAAAGTTTCAAAATTCTATGATTTTAAGGCCTTATTATCAACCCAGAAACATTTCTGATCAAGATACTCCAAAAAAATAAATGGTGTGTTTGTTAGATTTATGCCTAGTGTTTTCTTCTTGAGCTTAAAGGAGTTCCTTTCAGTTTTGCCCCACAACAATAGAACTGTAGTTAGATGAGGTAGGGAGAAAAGGAATGACTGGCCCAAAGTCTTCCAGTGAATTTTCATGTCTGACAGGACACTTAAGCCTGAGTCTCTCCAGTCCTAACACCTTAACCACTAGATCATACTAGCTGTCTTAGTGGGTCCCTGCCCAATTTCATACTTGAGTGTATTGCTATTACAGGTTAACCTTTGCTTAACAACCATATTTGGAAATGGCAACGCCATTGCTAAGCATCGCTATCACTTAATGGAAAATTATGCGACTGTGATTGGGCTTGCAAATCACTCCCCATTTGGTCATTAAGTGAAATGCAGTCATTAAGCAAGGTATCATGTAACTGTGATGTGCGATTTTACTTCGTCAAGTTTGTCAGAAGCTGATTGCGAAATAGTGAAATGGCAATCATGGCTATGTGATGCTACGACAGTTGTAAATGTGAAGACTGGCTGCAGAATTACTTTTTTTGGTTTATACCAGGGGTCGGGAACCTATGGCTCGCGAGCCAGATGTGGCTCTTTTGATGATTGCATATGGCTCGCAGCAGGGGTGAAATCCTCCCGGTTCTTCGATACTCCGCATTGCCCGAAAACCCTGTAACTAAACGCCCAGACAGAGAGAAGTTAGCAACGTGGAAAGAGGGGCGACATTGACAACTGCCGCTGCTTGAGCGGTGGGCCAATAAGAGAGCCCGCTGATGGGGCCACGTGAGGGAAGTTTGTGTGGAAAGACGGTTGGGAAACCAAGGAAACGGTTAGCGGGAGTGAAGCGGTGAGAGGGCGGGGCCGGGGCCGAGCACGCGCGGCAGGTGAGGGGCTTTGTGTGAGTGTAGACTTGGCTTTCTTGCTTCCCTTCGCGCGTCGTCCCGCCGCTCTGTTAATTGTCAGGCCGCATCAACCTCCCCCTTTTTCTGTGGTGCCTAATGGTGGGATAGTTTGAATAAATAAGCCAAGCGGCCGAAGGAGCCTTGGAGCTCCGATGCTGCCCTGCTCTAGTCGCCTGCTGGGAAGGCTGCAGCAGCCACCATCAGCTGGCGGCATAAGGCAAGAGGCAGGCGGGAGACGCGGGCAGGAGCTGGCTGTCGAGGGAGCGCGCGGCTGAGAAGCATCTCGCGCGGGGAGGAAACTTTGTCTGGCTTGGCTTCGAGAGCGAGCAAGCAAGCGAGAGCAGCACAGCCACAGCGGGAAGGGAAGCAAGCAGCCTGCTCTGCCACTCAAGTCAGCGGCTGCCGGAAGCAACAAGGGCGTTAGGAAAAGAGAAGGAGGAGCGCCGCCACCGCCGCTAGCACTCTTTCCTTCAGTTCTATCTTTTCCTTCTCTTTCCCTAACGCCCTTGTTGCTTCCGGCGGCCGCTGGCTTGAGTGGCAGAGCAGGCTGCTTGCTTCCCTTCCCGCTGTGGCTGCGCTGCTCTCGCTTGCTTGCTCGCTCTCGAAGCCAAGCCAGACAAAGTTTCCTCCCCGCGCGAGATGCCTCTCAGCGGTGCGCTCCCTCGGCACGACCGCAGCCTCCACCAGCACTCTTTTCTTCATTTGGGAAAAAGGATCTTGTGGTGCTGAGGGCTAGGAAAGAGGGAAGAAGAGAAAAGGGAAGGAAGGAAGACCAGAGATGAAAGGAAGGAAGGAAGGAAGGAGGGAGTGCCGAGGGAGCGCGCGGCTGAGAGGCATCTTGTGCGGGGAGGAAACTTTGTCTGGCTTGGCTTCGAGAGCGAGCAAGCAAGCGAGAGCAGCGCAGCCACAGCGGGAAGGGAAGCAAGCAGCCTGCTCTGCCACTCAAGCCAGCGGCTGCCGGAAGCAACAAGGGCGTTAGGAAAAGAGAAGGAAAAGATAGAACTGAAGGAAAGAGTGCTAGCGGCGGTGGCAGCGCTCCTCCTTCTCTTTTCCTAACGCCCTTGTTGCTTCCGGCAGCCGCTGGCTTGAGTGGCAGAGCAGACTGCTTGCTTCCCTTCCCGCTGTGGCTGCGCTGCTCTCGCTTGCTTGCTCGCTCTCGAAGCCAAGCCAGACAAAGTTTCCTCCCCGCGCGAGATGCCTCTCAGCCGCGCGCTCCCTCGGCACGACCGCAGCCGCCACCAGCACTCTTTTCTTCATTTGGGAAAAAGGATCTTGTGGTGCTGAGGGCTAGGAAAGAGGGAAGAAGAGAAAAGGGAAGGAAGGAAGACCAGAGATGAAAGAAAGAAAGGAAGGAAGGAAGGAAGGAAGGAAGGAAGGAAGGAAGGAAAGAAGGAAGGAAGACCAGAGATGAAAGGAAGGAAGGAAGGAAGGAAGGAAGACCAGAGATGAAAGGAAGGAAGGAAGGAAGGAAGGAAGGAAGGAAGGAAGGAAGGAAGACCAGAGATGGAAGGAAGGAAGGAAGGAAGACCAGAGATGAAAGGAAGGAAGGAAGGAAGGAAGGAAGACCAGAGATGGAAGGAAGGAAGGAAGGAAGAGGAAGAAGAAGAGGAAGGGTGGGAGGAAGAGAAAAAAGTGAGAGGGAAAGAAAGAAAGAAAGAAAGAAAGATTTTAGGAAGGAAGAAAGACAGAAAGAAAAAGAAAGATGGTAGGAGGGGTAGTCTTATACGAAGAGTATATCCCAAACTCTATATTTTCATTGGAAAAGTTGGGGGTCGTCTTATATGCCCAGTCGTCTTACACGCCGGAATATACGGTATATGGCTCTCACTGAAATAAATTTCCAAATTTTTTGCTTTCATGGCTCTCTTAGTCAAAAAGGTTCCCGACCCCTGCTTTATACTTTATACCTGAATTCTACGGGAGTTGGGCGGCATATAAAAATGCCTTTTCTTTGAGACAAATTATTTAAGGTGGTTTAGTTAAGGGGTGGAAAATATATTGTTTATATAAATAAAAACATTTTTCTTTCTTGTAGAGGGCATTGCTATCATATACTTTAACACAGGGTGAGCAACATGAAATTCCAGAAAATCAGTGCCTCTTCCTGACCCAAACAGCCACAATTGACAATGTTTGCATCATCTTGAAGTGTAAAAAGTGGAAGTTTAGTGTGTCTGGCAATATAAAAACAAAATGCAAAACAGAAAGCTGGAATAGCTTTGCCCAATTGTGTGAGCGAACTCTACTATTCCTCATGACCCCTCCCATTTTGAGGAGAACCTTAACCCTAACCCTAACCCTCACTAGACTCCAAAACATTTCCCATTTGTCATACAAACTTGTTAGTTACTCTATAATCATTTAGAGTGTTGTTATATCCTAGTTATTACTAATTCTCACCAGAAATTCTATCCTCATTTTCGGGAGTTAGATTGATTTTTTTAACGAATAATTATTTTTCATCCCTCTGTTTCCAGTTTATTAATTTTATAAGCTTTGTTGAATTTTACATTAGATTAATAGTTTATCCAGGTTTTTTTTACATTTGTTCTTACAAACTGCTTAGGATTCTAGTGGTGCAACATATATATTGCTTTTTCAAATGTGACTAGTTCAAAAGTGTCAGTAGAAAAGAAAAGGAGAGGTTTAAACAGATCACAACTTGTTTATGAAAGACATTTGTATGCTTCTCAAGTCAGTAGGGGATTGGCAGCCATGTATTTATTTGTAAAGCTAAAAGGAGGATCATGATTAGTAGAGACCTGGGATCATATCTTTTCTTGGCCATGAAATTTGTTAAATAACTTTAAGCAAGCTGTTATATCCCAGTCTAATCTACTCAGAGTTATTTTGTGGTTAAAATGATGTCTACCGTTCCTGGAGGAAGGTAGATTAGAAAGGCCTCTTGTTTTTCAAATATTTCTGAACTGTAGCTCTCAGCAACTCCAACCACTATAACAGAAGGCTTCAGATTTTCCACTTCTGTCCTAAAGGAAGACAGAAATGAACGTATTAGTGAGCAGGGCAGAAAGTTTAATATTTCCTTCTTGATGGTCCTCCATAAATATGATTTTCCTGTTCTGTACCTCACCCTTGAGGCTCTGAGAATGGTGGAAATCCTGCTCTAACGAAAATAAAGAGGATATAATAACAGGTAGTACCAATGAAGGAGAACATTTGTAGCTCAGGGTTGAAATGAGGACCCCTCATTATAACAGATAGGATTAGGAAACTGAAGAGTTAAACAGCTCTACAAGCCCCCCCCCCCAATCTACATTATGTTGGTTAGGAAATACACATCACCACTTCCTAACATTGAATGTTCTACATTTATGCTGAGACCAAAGTGCTATGTGGCCCAAGGTAGGATAATTTCTCTTCAGATGGCAAATGTATTTATTTATTTGGTCATTTTTATATGCCGCCCAACTCCCGTAGAATTCAGGTATAAAGTATAAAGCAGGGGTCGGGAACCTTTTTGACTAAGAGAGCCATGAAAGCAAAAAATTTGGAAATTTATTTCAGTGAGAGCCATATACCGTATATTCCGGCGTGTAAGACGACTAGGCATATAAGACGACCTCCAACTTTTCCAATGAAAATATAGAGTTTGGGATATACTCTTCGTATAAGACTACCCCTCCTACCATCTTTCTTTTTCTTTCTGTCTTTCTTCCTTCCTAAAATCTTTCTTTCTTTCTTTCTTTCCCTCTCACTTTTTTCTCTTCCTCCCACCCTTCCTCTTCTTCTTCCTCTTCCTTCCTTCCTTCCTTCCATCTCTGGTCTTCCTTCCTTCCTTCCTTCCTTCCTTCCTTCCTTCCTTCCTTCCTTCCTTCCTTCCTTCCTTCCTTCCTTCCTTCCTTTCATCTCTGGTCTTCCTTCCTTCCTTCCTTCCATCTCTGGTCTTCCTTCCTTCCTTCCTTCCTTCCTTCCTTCCTTCCTTCCTTCCTTCCTTCCTTCCTTCCTTCCTTCCTTCCTTCCTTTCATCTCTGGTCTTCCTTCCTTCCTTCCTTCCTTCCTTTCATCTCTGGTCTTCCTTCCTTCTTTCCTTCCTTCCTTCCTTCCTTCCTTCCTTCCTTCCTTTCATTCATCTCTGATCTTCCTTCCTTCCTTCCTTCCTTCCTTCCTTCCTTCCTTCCTTCCTTCCTTCCTTCCTTCCTTCCTTCCTTCCTTCCTTCCTTCCTTCCTTCCTTTCATCTCTGGTCTTCCTTCCTTCCCTTTTCTCTTCTTCCCTCTTTCCTAGCCCTCAGCACCACAAGATCCTTTTTCCCAAATGAAGAAAAGAGTGCTGGTGGCGGCTGCGGTCGTGCCGAGGGAGCGCGCGGCTGAGAGGCATCTCGCGCGGGGAGGAAACTTTGTCTTGGCTTCGAGAGCGAGCAAGCAAGCGAGAGCAGCGCAGCCACAGCGGGAAGGGAAGCAAGCAGTCTGCTCTGCCACTCAAGCCAGCGGCTGCCGGAAGCAACAAGGGCGTTAGGAAAAGAGAAGGAGGAGCGCCGCCACCGCCGCTAGCACTCTTTCCTTCAGTTCTATCTTTTCCTTCTCTTTTCCTAACGCCCTTGTTGCTTCCGGCAGCCGCTGGCTTGAGTGGCAGAGCAGGCTGCTTGCTTCCCTTCCCGCTGTGGCTGCGCTGCTCTCGCTTGCTTGCTCGCTCTCGAAGCCAAGCCAGACAAAGTTTCCTCCCCGCACGAGATGCCTCTCAGCCGCGCGCTCCCTCGGCACTCCCTCCTTCCTTCCTTCCTTCCTTCCTTCCTTCCTTCCTTCCTTCCTTCCTTCCTTCCTTCCTTCCTTCCTTTCATCTCTGGTCTTCCTTCCTTCCCTTTTCTCTTCTTCCCTCTTTCCTAGCCCTCAGCACCACAAGATCCTTTTTCCCAAATGAAGAAAAGAGTGCTGGTGGAGGCTGCGGTCGTGCCGAGGGAGCGCACCGCTGAGAGGCATCTCGCGCGGGGAGGAAACTTTGTCTGGCTTGGCTTCGAGAGCGAGCAAGCAAGCGAGAGCAGCGCAGCCACAGCGGGAAGGGAAGCAAGCAGCCTGCTCTGCCACTCAAGCCAGCGGCCGCCGGAAGCAACAAGGGCGTTAGGGAAAGAGAAGGAAAAGATAGAACTGAAGGAAAGAGTGCTAGCGGCGGTGGCGGCGCTCCTCCTTCTCTTTTCCTAACGCCCTTGTTGCTTCCGGCAGCCGCTGGCTTGAGTGGCAGAGCAGGCTGCTTGCTTCCCTTCCCGCTGTGGCTGCGCTGCTCTCGCTTGCTTGCTCGCTCTCGAAGCCAAGCCAGACAAAGTTTCCTCCCCGCGCGAGATGCCTCTCAGCCGCGCGCTCCCTCGACAGCCAGCTCCTGCCCGCGTCTCCCGCCTGCCTCTTGCCTTATGCCGCCAGCTGATGGTGGCTGCTGCAGCCTTCCCAGCAGGCGACTAGAGCAGGGCAGCATCGGAGCTCCAAGGCTCCTTCGGCCGCTTGGCTTATTTATTCAAACTATCCCACCATTAGGCACCACAGAAAAAGGGGGAGGTTGATGCGGCCTGACAATTAACAGAGCGGCGGGACGACGCGCGAAGGGAAGCAAGAAAGCCAAGTCTACACTCACACAAAGCCCCTCACCTGCCGCGCGTGCTCGGCCCCGGCCCCGCCCTCTCACCGCTTCACTCCCGCTAACCGTTTCCTTGGTTTCCCAACCGTCTTTCCACACAAACTTCCCTCACGTGGCCCCATCAGCGGGCTCTCTTATTGGCCCACCGCTCAAGCAGCGGTAGTTGTCAATGTCGCCCCTCTTTCCACGTTGCTAACTTCTCTCTGTCTGGGCGTTTAGTTACAGGGTTTTCGGGCAATGCGGAGTATCGAAGAACCGGGAGGATTTCACCCCTGCTGCGAGCCATATGCAATCATCAAAAGAGCCACATCTGGCTCGCGAGCCATAGGTTCCCGACCCCTGGTATAAAGTATACTTTATCAGTATACTTTATAAGTATAAGTATAAAGTATAATGGCTGGTGCTGACTTTCCATTACAATATAATTTTTGTCTATTGGCAGATAGATATAGTGTGTATCTATATGAGCCGAGGTGGTGCAGTGGTTAAAAGCAGCACTGCAACCTACTTCAGCTGACTGTTATTCAGCAGTTCAGCTGTTCAAATCTCACGGGCTCAAGGTTGACTCAGCCTTCCATCCTTCTGAGGTCGGTAAAATGAGGACCCAGATTGTTGGGGGCAATATGCTGAACTCTGTATACCGCTTAGAGAGGGCTGTAAAGCACTATGAAGCGGTATATAAGTCTAAGTGCTATTGCTATTGCTATACCTATAGTAGCTTGAATTAAAATATTCTAGCCTTGTTTACTCTTGACTATTGTATGAGTTCCAAAACATGTCAGTAAACACAGATTAGTCCCTGTAGTTAATAATGATCATCACATTTATGTGCTTGGTTGTATATTTTGTGTGTGTGTGTAAATTATAGATTATCATTTAGAATAGATTACAATCTGTAATTTATAGATTCCTCTCTGAACAAATAGTAAGAAAAATAAAAATTTATGATGAATTAGAAATCACAAAACTGATTTAAAAAATCAATTGTCATATTGGAAGTCTTGACAGAATTTTATTGTGTGAGTCACATGCCACCCCCCCCCCCCCCCGCAAGTCAAGTGCCTGCAGTTCTCATTTATTTATGCTTCCTTAATTCATTTACACATTCTTATGTTCCTCCATAGTAAAGCATTCAGGGCCTTTTGGTAGTAGGAATGAATTCATCTAAGCAACAATTTAATTTTGTATTATTCTGGCTTAGTGCTTTGTGTAAGGCTATCCATTGCAGTTTCTAAATCATTGTTTGTTGCTAAGCATACATATTGTGTGAACCTAGACAATTGTGGTATATTTAATACAGCATATATAAACAAAATAGGGCTCAGTATAATGCATAAATCTAGCATAATTTTACCCATGAAATTCCCTTGTTAAGTTAGCTCAGCTCATTTTGTTTAGTAAATGTGCAGTATATGCAGTGTTTCTTATTACTAATGAAGTCAACTGGGACAAGAATGGGCTGTGTTAGTGCTGGGGTAATAGTTAAAGATTATAAGGGTTCTTTTTAAACATTATTTGGAATTAGTTTTTAATTGTATGTTTTTATTTTATTGAAAAACATAATGAGACCAAAAAAACCTTTAAAAATTACATAATTTAAAAGAAATAAGCCCCACTTCCTGCTACTTCCTAGCAGTTTGAAGGCATTCAAATGTGAGTAGGTACCACTTCAGTGGGAAGGTAACAGCATTCTATGATATCATACTGGCCATATGACTGCAGAAACGTCTTTGGATAGCACTGGCTCAATGGCCCTTGAAACAGAGATGAGCACCACCCCCTAGAGCTAAAAACCAGTGGATTAAAAATTCTCAGGGACTCCTTTATCTTTTTAGACATAGTAGACATAACTTTTATATGTATTACTGCGCATTGCTGAGGTGTATGTATGTGTGATGTTAACTTTTGGGTTGTGTGCAGCACCAGGCAATGCAGATTACATATTCTGAGCAAAACTGAAATAGAGCTATATTCTACATCTGATGCTATCCATATAAATTGGGACTATAACTCATCTGAATTTCTATTTGTCCTGGGAATTCTGGGAATTATAGTTTCAGCATTTCTAGGAGAATCCAGGTTAGAGGAGGATGTTGTGAGTGATGGATTGGTTTTCTTTCTTGCTAGCTAGAAATAATTAGTCACGATAAACTCTACTATAGTACACACATAAGCTATAATTTTACAGAATATAGATCATTTATCTCAGTGGTGATGCCAAAAACAATGTTAAGATGGCATTTCTGGTTTGGATCAAAACTGATCCCTATTTTTAACAGTAACATCCAGGTTGCAAGATGCTGGGTTATAAATTCTATCTGATCAGTTTAAAAAAAAAGTTTAAAAACAATCTTCCAGTTCTCTCTGTTTTATTCTTTAATATGAAATGAGAAATTGAGCTATTTTTACAAAGCTGTATTTGAAATATACAGTGAAGCTGTAGTATGGAACTTAAAGTGTCTTAGTAACATTGCCTTACAACTAAGTTTGTATGATGAATACAAGATAGTTCTCTTTAAAAAATCTCTTTGAACCAGACTGATAGTAGTAATATAGACGCAGAACTTTAAGCTGTACCTGCAAAAAATGAAAAAAAAAAAAGAGAACTTCCCATAGGAAAGCAAATTGGATAAGTAAGCTGTTTGGAGATGTTGTGGAATTTTGGCACTTTTAATAGGCTATTCTTGATTGTACTAGATTATGTCAGCTTTCCCAATTTGATGCCTTTCTCAGATGTCAGAGACTAATCTTCATCAAAACTAAGCCCCCCTGAAAGAAAACTTGATCTTTCAGACTTCAGAAGTCCTCACTTCTAGGTAGACGATTAAGTGGTTAGAACTACATCTTTATCCATTGGAAAAATGAATTTTGTAATGTTTTATAATTCTTTCTAAACCTAAATCATTTAACTAGGTGTCGCAGGAAGGTTTCTATTCAGCCCAGGGACCAACGTCAATATGTTTAAAAGTGAGTCTTTATATTGCTAATTTTGTTATTCTGCAGCTCCGTTTAACCGATTCCAAGGCTAAGCGCATGGTAATAAATGCCTTGTTAATCCCTAGGAATATGCTGATTGCTCTTTCTCCTTACCAAGTTATTAGCATCTGCTCATACATATCTATGGTAAGAGAAAGACTCCTGAACAAGTAGAGATGTAAAATTTCTGGAAATTTTGTAGCTTGGAAAAAAACCTGGTTTTTTCCGTTTTTGGGGGCGGGGAACAGAAATTTTTAGAAAAATTGAAAAAAATGCTACATTAGTACTTTTTTGTCTTTTTAAGATTGAAAGTCATTCTGTTACTTTAGGAACATAAAATATGACTATGGACAATTTGACTTGGCATAAAATTATCACAACTAGCATATTAAAAATATAGTGTAGCCAAACAATTATCACAAACAGAATTTACTTTTTTATAATATTTATTTGTAATTGTAACAAAGGGAGCAACAATCTCCTGAACTGCTTACTAGTTTATGTGGAACAGCCAAAAAGCCTCTACAAAACAATTTTCAAAACCAAAAGTAACAATTTTTCATATTTCCTCTCCACAGTATTAAATAAAAATAAAAATAAAAACCCCATTCTCATAAGTCCCTTCATTCAGCACAGGTCCTTTTTGTTGCTCTGTATTTTCTTCCAATGCTTTTGAGGCCTAGTGAAGAGGACAGAACAAACCAAACACACCCACTGACATGCAAAAGCAAAACTGAAACCTTTTTCTTGTTACAATAGCAGCACCTCCTAAAGGAAGAAATGCATACTGTTCTTGCATTGGAGGGTTCAGTTTGTTACCTAGGACTTGCTTGTCCTCACTCAGTGCATAGAAATTAGAATAATCTGATATCATACATTTTTTTTAGAAATGATTTGGAAAATATTTGAACACCCTGTCTTAAAATATTTTATTCATCATGTTAAAATAAAATATTCCACATTGGGTTTTTTTCTTTTTTCAATTTTTCCAATTTTTTGGAAAAAAACAAAACAGCCTTCAGGAAAAAAATGGAATCCCCCCCCCCGAATTTTTCTGGGTTTTTTTTCGGGCCTTCACATCTCTATGAACGAGTATGCAAACTTGTGAAAGTGTATCCCATGTATGCTTTCATTTTTATATTCAATCTTGGACCCTATTCAGTAACTCTTTTAAAAATACTTAGGAATATGGTAATTTGTTAGCTGGAAAAGGTACTATCAGACTTCTGATTTTTGGTTCCTGTACACATTTTCAATGATTTTGGCAGCTTCTATACCAGTGATGGTGAACCTATGGCACGCGTTCCACAGGTGGCACGCAGAGCCATATCTGCCGGCACATGAGCCATTGCCCTAGCTCAGCTCCAACGCGTATGTACGCACCGGCCAGCTGAACCTCGCACAGAGGTTCTGGGAGGGCGTTTTCTGCTTCCAGTGGCGGGGGCAGGTGTTTTCGCCCTCCCCAGGCTCCAGGGAAGCCTTTGGAGCCTGGGGAGGACGAAAAACGGGCCTACCGGGCCCACCAGAAGTTGGGAAACGGGCAGTTTCCAGCCTCCAGAGGGGTGGGGGATGTCATTTTCGCCCTCCCCAGGCATTGAATAATGGGTGTGGGCACTCGCGCATGCACGATAGTGCGCACGCACGTGCTTTCGGCACTCGAGGAAAAAAGGTTTGCCATCTCTGTTCTATACTATCTACACAGTAAAAAATACATTGTATTTCATCTTTATGTAATTTCAGATTGATAACACTGCAGTGCTCATGGCAGATGACCTCTATGTGAAGGCAAATAGTATAGTGATGGAGTTCATGATTTGAATGCAAAATTCCCAGCTTCAGTGCTTGGGACTTTCGTATAAGACTAAGAAAACCACTCTCTGAAGAGCTGTTGGCAATTCAAATAAGCCAAGGATCCCCATGTTTTTGGCTCCGTGCACTAATTCATAACACTGAGAAAGTATTGAAGAGCTGCCAGGAAGTGGCACAAATTAGTGAGGCTAAAAAGGTATCATTTTCACAAGAGCTTTACTTTGTCTGAATTCTAAACCTAATAATGCTATTTTGAAACCATGATTTTCTGCCCCAATAGAGTATACAGGTAGTGTTTGACTTACGATCGTAACTGAGTCTACAATTTTGGTCAAAAGTTGTGATGGGTGTAAAATCCACATGTCGAAATCCAATTTTATGATCTTTTTGCAATGGTGATTAAACAAATGCTCTGATCATTAAGTGAACCCATTGTTTGCTATGGGGCAGTTTTTGCTGGGAAGCGGAAGTAAACACGCAAAAATGTCGTAAATCGCAACCACATGATTGTGGGGCACTGCAAATAGCTGTAAATGCATGCCAGTTGCCAAGCGCACAAAATACAGTAACATCACCACAGGAGGGCCTGGACATCTGAACTTTGAATTTGTGTCCTAGGTAGCTTTTTCAGGGTCCACTGTAACTTTGAACATTTGTTAAGCGACCTGTTATATGCTACCTGTATTTGTTTTATACAGTACAAAAACATTTAACTATGGTCTGTGGCTGTAATAAAAGATTGATTGAAAACACCCATTTAGCAGAAGAAAAGCTTTTTTTCTGTGTACTAACTAAATCCTTGTATCAGCCTTTCACCCTTTATTAATTCATTCCAAGATTTGCCTGAAATCATGATTCTTATTCTCTTAGTTGGTGTAATCCATTTTCCACCACCACTTTCTTTTCCTCTTTGATCTTTGGATGTAGCATGACTGTTCCCTTTCATTCCTTTCCAACCAATCCAAAAACTATTGCCCACTTTTAAAATCAAAATAAACCTCATGTGAAAGAGTGAGGATAGCCTGGCAGATGTATTTCTGTGTTGTAGAATCCATAGGTATCCCATTGAGCACCCCAGAAGTAGAAAATATTTTAAGGAAAGGATGGACAATGTGTGTCCTTCCAGATATTCCACACTGCTGTGACCTAGAGGTGGAGCTCTCACCTCACAGTCAGGAGGTTGTGAGTTTGATCCTAGGTAGAGGCAGATGTAGGGTCTCCTGCTTGGGCAGGGGGTTGGACTAGATGACCTGCAAGGTCCCTTCCAATTCTGTTAATCTGTTAAATATTGCTGAACCACATGGATGCTGGGAGTTGTAGTTTGTCGACATCTGAAGACTCATACCTGGTACAAGATTTTCCTGTGTTTGACATAGCAATTTTTTAGGACTGAAATGGCTTCCCTCCTCATTCCTCTTTCTTTCTTACGGTGATTTTTAAATCTTAGGAGATGCAAGATTTTTAAATCTTAGCTGATTATGCTGACAATCCTGTGTAAACAGTATGGGAAGCTGATTTTGAGCTTTTTCTTTGTACTTATGAAAGATGGGTGCATACCTGCTAGTTACTCATGCTACTACTGGTATTTTCTTTCTCCTCCATTAAATGTGCCCCCTCCCCCGGGACCCTGCAGCTGATTGTGCTTGGCTGCTAACTTCACTGTTGGTGACAGTAGCCATGGGAACGCAAGAAGGAAGATACGAGTTAGTAACTCCCAACTTGTTGCTAGGCAGGTCTAACTTGGTATAGATATCAAGCAGTCTTGATGATAAAAACACTTTGTCTTTTTTCCTATTCTCTGTGATCACGAAGTCCTGAGACGGAGGATTTTTTTAAAAAGAGAAAAGACTTGGAAACAGACACTTGAAGAACTAAGCAGTTTTATTTGAACATTCAGCAGCTGAACAGTAGGAACAGGATGCTTGAAGAAAGTAGATGAGCGAGCCACATTAAAGCAGAGCAACTTGTTTGTGCATTTCTCACACTCTCTAAGAGCCAGTGTAGTTTGTAATTAAAATGTTAAATGAAGACCTGAGGAAAGCTCAGGTTCAGATCCCCAATTAGTTGTGAATTGGTTCATTATTTATCCTAACTTACCCTGCAGAGTTGTGATCAAATGTTTTTTGGAAGAAAAACTAGGAAGCTTGTCTTGAGTTCCTTGAAGGAAAGATCTCATGAGATATGTATTCAGAGCTACCATCGATTATATTTATTACAAATATTTGGTCTCTCTCGTTCAACTTCTTCTCTTGACTGATGATACTTTCATATTTATCATATCCTCATATTAGTTCACAAGAAAGCATTTTCTCCAGAAAAATGCATTTCTACACTTCCAAAAGAAAATTCAAAAGACTTTTGTAATAATAGAAGGCTAGTGGCAAAATGATTAATAATACATTTGACTGTGTTATTTTGGGAGATACTGGCAGAGGGTTGGACTAGAAGATCTTTAAATTCCATTCCAGTCATGTAATTCTGTGATTCTAGGCTTGTCCACTGGAAAGATTTGCCGTATAGAATAAGGAGAATGATGAGTAGAACTGGTTGCTGTGAAATAATACTGTTGCCCCACCTGATGCTGGCAAGAAGAGGATGTCTTTTGGAGTGATGTCAACATTAAACTTCTCTAAGAAGAGTAACATTTCTTTATGTACAGTCAGGGTAGATTTGATTTGATTTAAATCAAGTCAATTTAAATCACGATGTAAATCACGATTTAAATCACCAGTAAAAAGGCTTAATTTAAATCAACTTGACTTAAATCATCATTTTTAAAGAGCAACTGTCATCTCTGTCCCTCAGCAGCGGCTCCTCTGACCCGCTGTTGACTCACCGACAGTCCCATTCACTTTAATGGGATGGCTGGTAATGCGGCAGTGACACAACAAGGTGACGGATGTGGCAGGCAGCAAGTGAATGGATGCCCGCTAACAGGCGCTGCCATGATGGATCTGAAATGACAGGTGCTCTTTAATATTATATTTATAAGCTGCTTAGAAGGTTTCACTATCATTTTTACTGCTTGCCCTTCCTTCTCACACTTAGAGCCTTTCTCTTCAAACAATCATACAGTTTGCAGTGTACACAGATTTGCAAAACAATGGGATAAAGGAATATTCCTGAACTTTGTTTTATGATTTATCTCATGGTTACTGTGAAATTGTGTGATTGCATCAATGCAGTGCAGGTTATCTCAGCTTGCAGAACTTGGATTCATTGAATGAGTTTACCAAAAATGTAAATATTGCAGAATATACAGCCTAATGCCACATAACTAAGCTCCATTTCATGCTGAACAAACTAAATTATTATCGTGTTTCCTGGAAAATAAGACCCTGTCTTATATTTTTTTGAACCCCGAAATAAGCACTTGGCCTTATTTTCAGGGAGGTCTTATTATTTTGGGGTGCATGGAGCAAGACGGGGATCCTCTTGCCGTCTTACCTGATTTCCAGCTCTGTCTCCCTAACCTTAACCAGAGGAAATGGTATTTTCGGGGGGAGGGCTTATTTTCAGGGGGAGGGCTTATTTTCGAGAAAACAAGATATTAAATCTTAAATAGAAAACTATCTAGCATTTTATTAAAATAAATTTGATAAAAATAAAAAAATCCGATTTAAATAATAAAAATCTGATTTTTTTATTTTTTTAAAAAAAATCATTTGTTTTTATCCACCCTGTATACAGTATACATAGTGCTTCATACATAACCACATTGTTCACATTGCTTTTGAAGGTAAACAATATTGTGCACATTGCAGAAATAAGTGAAATATATTCACATATAAAGTAAAAAAGAAAAAGCTAAATCTAGTTTACATCGAGAAAAATCATTATTCCATCTTTATGCCTTTTTTCCTTGCTTCCAACACATCCACATCTTACTTCTATATTGCCTTTTATTCTTCATAGCTCTTATTTCTCTCTT
This sequence comes from Diadophis punctatus similis, assembly GCA_023053685.1. Taxonomy (NCBI): domain Eukaryota; kingdom Metazoa; phylum Chordata; class Lepidosauria; order Squamata; family Dipsadidae; genus Diadophis; species Diadophis punctatus. The sequence continues at coordinate 294,562,910 of JALIGW010000001.1, forward strand.
TCAGTTTTCAGTTCCATTCAATTCTGACTTTTTTGTTCTTCTCCAACTTATTTCTTTCATATTGTTTTGGGATTAGATTCTCATTCTATATGACCACACGATTTCAACTTACTTGTTTTGCTGTGATAGGTCACTTTTGTTTCAATCCAGATTCATTCAATACAGTCTTTCATTCCTACAGTCTTCGAGTATCACATTTCTAATGCATCCAATTTATTCCATGTTTCTCTTGACATACAGCTCTTCAGCTCTCATTCCCATATCACAAAGAGAGCAGAAACACGGTTTTGTGTGTATGCATTTTCACTTCTCTCTGCTCTGGAAGTGAAGGGCTTCAATTGGGAATCCCTTCCTATGCTCCTGGGCCACATCTCAGCAGAATTTCACTGGCTTTTAGGATTGAGGGTCTCCATGCAATCGGGCAGGAGGGAAAGTACAGGCGTTATAGAATCACTTGGCTGAATTGGGTGACTATAGAAATTGAGTTAATTAATTCATGGATCCCATTTCATCTCTGGCTTGTTGCAGGTAATTTTGGGGCCAGATTATACAGGTGGGCGTATGTTATTTCTGAGCAACCGATACGTGATTTGAAATTGTAAGGTGCCATTTTTGGATCATGCCTCTATGGACAGAATTGCCCAAATTATCTCTAAGCAGGCTCAGAGTAGGGGAGTGAAGAAGCAACTTGCAATGTTACCCAAGATTCATTTTGGCTTGTTAATTTAGAGGAAGCAGATAAAGTAATCTATGTCACATGACACTGGTTCTGTGATCTCTCTATTGTCTTCCAGTAGGCTTCCAAATACAATTAAAAGTATTGGGTTTAATCTTTAGAGCACTTTATGGCTTGGCATCTGGATGCTTCTGGGACCAGCTTCTTCAGGTAGGAGGAAGTATATGCTGTGAGCTGAGATGTTAAGAATCCCACATAAGTGAAATTAGGGTGGTGAGAGCTTAATGTTTTCCATTTTACACTTCGGCCTTAAGGAATAGGCTGCCCTTGATGGTCCAGACAGTTTTTTCTCTAATGATATTCAGAAAGGCAATCTTAAAACCAAGTTTTTCTACAGAGAAAACTAGTATTTTAACTAGTATTAAGTTTTTTTTTATGGAATTGGGCCTGGTTGCATTGTACAGCCACTAAAGAGTATTTGGATATTTATATTGTTTTGAATTTGTTTTATATCAGTAATATGAGCCATGAGGAGTTGTTGTGGAGTTAGTGGCATAAAAATGCAGTAAATAAATAAAAACCTCTTTGAAAATAATTGCAAGGGTAATCTGTCCCAGGGTTCACATTAGCGAGTGTGGTGATGTAAATGCTTTTTAAAAAAGTAATTAGATTCAGATCCCTTGTCTACCTAACCAAGTATTATTTATATGGCTGCAAGTAACTCTCCAAGGTCTTGCCATGTCATCTTTTCACCTGAGGCAGGTGTGGCTTTGTATGGAAAGCATGTGATATACTACAGGTAGTCCTTGACTTGTGACCACAATTAAGCCCGGAATTTCTGCTAAGTGAGACATTTGTTAAGTGAGTTTTGCCCAAGTTTACAACCTTGCTCGTCACAGTTGTTAAGTGAATCATTACAGGTGTTAAGTTAGTAACACGGTTCTTAAGTGACTATGGCTTCCCCATTGACTTTGCTTGTCAAAAGGATGCAAAAAGGTGATCACATGACCCCAGGACACTGCAACTGTCAAAAATATGAATCAGTTGCCAAGCATCTGAATTTTGATCACTTGACCATGGGGATTCTGCAGAGGTGGGTTCCTGCCGGTATGCTCTTACCTGTTGGTTGCCACAGAGCCGAAGAAGCTGGTGGCGTTCGCGGCGCGGGGCTTCCCCCGCCCGCCTGGACACCGCCATTTGCGTTCTTTTGCCCTCTGCGCATGTGTAAAGTGTTCTGCTTGTGCAGAGGGCAAAATAATGCAAATTTGCGTTCTTTTGCCCTCTGCGCATGTGCAAAGCGTTCTGCTTGCGCAGAGGGCAAAAGAACACAAATGGCGGTGTCCAGGCGGGCGGGGGAAAGCGGGCGGGGGAAGCCCTGCGCCACGAACGCCACCAGCTTCTTCAGCTCTGCGGCGACCAACAGATAAGAGCGTACCGGCAGGAACCCACCTCTGGGATTCTGCAATGGTCATATATGTGAAAAATTGTCATAAGTCACTTTTTTCGGTGCCAGTGCAACTTTGAAATAAACTAAATAAATTGTTGTGAGTCAAGGACTACCTGCACAGAGAAATAATTCCTTGTCTAAAGTCTTGATAGTATGAACAATATGTAGCTTTAATCCCTGATTTTTTTTCAATCAAGCTTCATATCTGTTATCTATGTCCCAAAGGAAAAGGAAAAATCTCAGAGTAAGAATAAAAAAAGCAACCATAACTCTTTTGACCATAAGTTACTGTGTTTCTCTGAAAATAAGACCCTGTCTTATATTTTTTGAACCCCGAAATAAGTGCTTGGCCTTATTTTTGGGGAGGTCTTATTATTTTGGGGCGCGTGGAGCAAGATGGGTCTCCTCTTGCTGTCTTACCTGATTTCCAGCTCTTGTCTCCCTAACCGTAATCAGAGGAAATGGAGGGGACCGGCTGCGCATGAGACTAAATATTTTCGGGGAGGGCTTATTTTTGGGGGATGTCTTATTTTCGGGGAAACACGGTAACTACAAGTAACCAACATTTTTTTGAATAAATTATGTCAATGACAATTCTATAGAAATGGTGCGTTAAGATGTGCCACATTCCTGACCAAAAATTGAAGGATAAAAGTTGACTCCTTAATATTTTAAAACTGGAAAAAACCTGGATTTGATGTATGATTCTTCTGCTATAATTTTACCCCTTTTAACTTTGTGCTAATGTTATTGCCAGTGTTTACTTTATGCTGTAGCCCTTCTTGCTTGCTAAATTTACAGCATAAGAGCAGTTATGTTGCAATTCTGTATCATGGCTACAGGGGTGAGTCTTTGCTCATTTATTATTGGCCTTTCTATCTAATGAGAGTAACTTCTTAATCCAGAATGCAAGATTTGCCTACACACTGATTTTATATTCATATACATCATCTGCTTGGAAAGTATTATATGTTCTCAGGTGGTTTGTTGTGAAGAAGGGGCATTGGTCCTACCTGAGACACTAGTTCTCATAGTAGGGGAAGATTATCCAGGAACAGGTAGTAACTCTGCTTCTCTGTCTGGAAACCGAGTCATCCTTTTGACCATGCCTGTCTAGTTCCTTCCCAGTTTGACGAGGGCGTAGCGATGATGAGATTTGTGTCCTGTGAAAATAGTAGCCCCTCCTGGACTATGGACCAGACGGTCTCTAGGGTGGGGCTGGATAATCTTCCTCTACTATGAGAAGAAGTGTCTCAGGTAGGACCAACACCCCTTCTCCATAGTGGAGGGGAAGATTTTCCAGGAATGGGACTTACCAAAGCCGGTCAGTCTTGTGGATAGGGAGCAGTCTGATCCCTAGTCCTTTGCTCCGTGTGGACCCTCTGAAGTACTCGCCTGCCAAAGGCCGCCTCCGCTGAAGCGTAGGTGTCCAACTTGTAATGACGGATGAACGGAGATGGAGAGGACCAGGTCGCCGCTCGACAGACCTCTATAGAGGCCTGTGTTGCCCACACCGCTGTCATTGTCACCAGGAACACCACCTTGTATGATGGAAAGCGCAAGCTCGTAGTTTTTAAAGGTTCAAAGGGACCCCCTGTGAGAGCGCACAACACCCTTGACAGGTCCCAGGTGGAGTACCTGTGTACTACTGGTGGTTTTAAGTTCATAGCGCCCCTGAGGAATCAACGGACCATGGGATGTTGGAAAAGGTATTCCCTTGCTCCATACGACAGGACCGAAGACAGGGCTGCTACCTGCCTGAGGATAGTGTTAGGTGTCAGACCTTTGTCGAGTCCATCCTGGAGAAACTCCAGGACTTGAGCCACTGACACCGAATAAGGCTCAATGTCTTTTCGGGAGCACCAGCTGCAAAAGGTAGTCCAGGTTGCATTTTATATCCTGTCAGTAGAAGGCCTCCTAGAAGACTGTATTGTTCTGATCACCCTGGAGGAGAAATTATCCTGACTCAGGACTCTCCGCTCAAATGCCAGGCGGTCACCTGGAACCACTACGGGTTTGGATGAACCAAGGCCCCCTGGCTGAGGGAGATTCTGTCCTGAGGTATCCTCCAGGGTTGTGCCACCGACAGGCTGACCAGGTCAGCAAACCATGGTGACCTGGGCCAATAAGGGACCAGCAGAACTATCTGGGCTCTCTCCTCCAGAACCTTCCTGACTACCCCCGGAATTAGAGGAAGTGGGGGGAAGGCATACAGGGGAACCTGAAGCCATGGACAGCGGAGGGAATCTGTTCCCTCCGCGCCTGGTGCCAAGTACCTGGAAAAGAACTTGGCCAGCTGGCTGTTGTCTGGGGTGGCAAAAAGGTCCAGGACTGGAGAACCGAAGCGAACTATCAGTTCCAGGAACAATGATGGATGCAGGCGCCACTCTGACTGGTCCACAAACTGGCTCGCAAAGAGCACTCTTGCCGTGGCTTTTTTCCTTTAGCCTTGCAGAGCGCGCTAGCCGCTATTAATTTGCCTGGGCGACACCAGGCAGTGACTGAGCCCCTCTCTGCGTGAGGAGTCTAGCCCGGGGCAGCCCAATCCAAGGGAATACCCCCACCGCTGAGCGTGGGACGGGCAGGGGCCTCGGCTGTAATCCCACCCGGTAGGGTAGCTTACCAGTGAACCGGTAAGACCCCTGGACTCCTCTTCCACGATCTCCAATTCCCACTGGAAGCCATAAAGTATCCCGATAGCCTTACAAAGTGGAAGATGATTCAGGAATGTGTAGAACTGAAATTTCTCTGTCTCTACTCGATGGATGACCGAGTCGAACCAGGAAGGAACCAGGCAGAGGAGGCGTGGCCAAAAAGATGATTCAGTTTCCAGACAGAGAAACAGAGTTATTACCCGTTCCTGGATAATCTTCCCCTCCATTATGGAGAATATGAATGTTTTGAACTACTTAATCTATGGCTGATGCTTTAATGAAGGGTAGGCAAGCTATCCATTGCTAGATATTTTGGACTAGAACTGCCAGACTGATTATTGTCTGTGGTTGTTTGCCTTACTAAACTAATGCATTTAGTTAACTTAAATATGAAAATGCCAACACAACCAAATAGAAATGTATACATACACATTTCCTTCAAATATGATAGATGTACAGCCTGAAAATATACAATCTGGGTATATTCTAAGTTTTTTTAATACTGAAACGTAGGGCTAGATGGCTTACCATTTAACTCTTCAAATTGGCAGGCTCCCTGATCTTCCTGACTTTTTATACATCTTTCCAAAAAGCTTTCTGTTTTTTAAAAAAAGGGAGGCTAGGAAAGCACTTTCTTTATTCCCAAACTCTTTCTAGGCGGATAAGCTTTATTTTTTAAAAAAATGTAAGTGGTCCAGCCTGGATATGTAACCTCTATCAATCAGAAAAAGTAAATGAATTTGAATTTGAACATTTAGTATGTTATTAAGCATACTTGCTACTTCCAAACAAGTCTGTTACTGTAAAACAAGTTGGATCATGGTTTAGGAATACTGATTTTTTAATAAATATTAAGCCAATAATTCCAATGTGGCAATTCACCAAAAGTTAGATTTCGTATCAATTTAACGGTTTCCTGATTAATTAGCAATTTAATTTACAACTGAGTTGAAACAGAGCTAACTCTGCATGATAATGTGTTTTGCAAACAGCTAGCTAGGAATCTTTGGAATTTTGCTTGGTGTTCCATAGATAGACAGATAGACAGACAGACAGACACACAGACACACAGACACAGCTATAAACTCTCTGGTGTAATCGAGGCATTGAATGAACAACCAACATTTTTGTACAAACTCTTAATATAAAAATAAACTTTATGTATTTTAATTGTAATCCCAACCAATTAATATTTAAGCTTATTTAGAGAACACATGAATTGGGAATTTAATTTAGATCCATTAGTACAGAGCCAAGTTAATTATCCTTATTTACAGGTTAACTTATTCACTATTTATAGTGAAATAATTAATTTTGTCAATGCAAAATTATTTCCCTCTTTTTATGTACTTAATTAATATACTGTAGAAGATAAGACTCCATCAAAATGAAAAAGATCAAATTTGTTTCTCCATACCCCAATGTAAAAAAACAACAACAGTGAAAGAAGGTTTCTGGGTTGTAATAGGCAAACTTGATTTTCATTACAAACTTTGAGGAAAGAATAAGTTGAGTTGCCATTTGACTTGCATGGATTCTAGTTAACTAAAAAACACCAAGAAAGCAATGTTTGGTAGAGGTATCTTGATGTCATATAGTACATATGCTGTTATTGACATGTTTGACTTGAAGTAAAGATGCTGAGAAACTGGAAAGTGAATAAGGGTATGAAACACTTCAGAATTGAAGCTGCAGTGGAGACCTCTAGTTTGATCCTCTGCAGCCTGAATTAGAAACTGTACAGAATTAAGCCAAAATCAGGAAATACTGTATCAAAAAGTAGTCAGATATTTCTCCCCCTCCCCATGTGATATTATACTAACTGAAGCAGCTTTTCCCCAGTCTTTAATTTTCTAGGTTTGTTATTGTAATTCACATTACCTCTGGATTAAAGCATCAGATTAAAGCATTGGATGCTCATCCCCTGTGAAGTTTATTAATCTAGTGCAATGTTTCCCAACTTTGGCAACTTTAAGATACTATATATGGACCTCAAATCTCACAGTGGACAGTTGAGTTAGCATGTTGGCTAGAGAATTCTGGGAGTTGAACTCCACGCATATTAAAGTTGCCAAGGTTGGAATACTGATCTTCTGAGAGACTGGGCACACTAAGATTGGGTGGAAAACAAAGCTACTGTACTCACATAACCGGTGATGTCCAAACCACTATATTGTAGCTAAAAGCATCATGGTTTGCTAAGTTACTGTCTGGCTACTTATAATTTTAAAACAACAAATTACTCACTATGTGTTTAACTTAGTCTGAATTGTGTAAACTGAATCATCAGATTGGTGAGGGGCATACAGTTAAAATGAAGCTAATTGTAGTGTCTCTTGTTTATCTATCTATCTATCTATAGATACAATATCAAGGCTTCCAGATATGATTGATTTAATTCCAGTTATAAGCTGAGAATGAATGGCGTGCTTGTATAACACATGTGGAAAACACCAGATTGGGGAAGACTGATTTACAAATTGCATTTATACAACATGTTTCTGCTGCAGACAGAAGAGCTGGAAGGCTTTTTAGATATAATATTCTAAAATTATATCTTAAAACATCCCGAAGCTAAAATAAAATTAAGTTATCTACTACATGTGTCCTGCAGCCTATATCAAGGTGAAGAATACAAATTGTAACTGAGCAAGACGTGGAAGATTCATGGGAAAGAAAACATACACCATACCACCTATCTCTTGTTTCTCAAATCTATGGACGTCTTAAAAGTAGGCACATTTAAATGGGGTTTATTCCTTGTTTCTTTCAAGATGTTGTAGGAGAAAAGACTAGCAGCACCAGTGCCTCTTAAAGAGAAATCTTTTTTCAGATATAAAGGAAAAGAAACTGTCCCTGGCAGATCAACATCTGCTGCCTGTAGGCAATCAAAAATAGAATGTTTGCTTTTGATGGAAACTGTTGCATATGGATAGAATTCAGTTTTGCAGTGGGATGTTTGGAGCATTCTTGTGTGATTGGGGAACGTAATGAAGTGAAATAAAATAAGAGCCTTTGAGTTTGTTTGTTTTTTAAATCTCCTTGCCTGCACAGTAGTGGCCAAAATTGTGGAAACCTTTTGGGAACAGTATTTTTGAGGTTTGATGGCTAATAACACCACTTTTTTTTGGAGTAGTACCATAAAATTATATATCAATGGAAAGATAATTTAATCAAGAATGTAATGCAACAAAGTTTGTTCAATTATCTGTATTCTATGAAAAGTTATAGCCAAATAACCAGAAAAAGGAAGCATAACTTGCTTAGGTTGATATCAGGTAGCTTTCCTTCATCTGATTGTAGCCAATAAGCATGAATGTTTAGAGAGCCAATCAGGTGTCATCTTTTTTTTGGCAATGAGCCAATCAGATCACAGTAGGATTCAGTTATTGATGTCATGTATTGAAGCCATGTATTTGTCAGTGTGTTATGTGATCGCTATCAAGTTGGTTGGGTTTTTTTGTGTTCTTTTATTTAGTGAGCTTGTAAAACGCAATAAAATTAAAGTAATGGTGCAAAGAATTGACTGGTTGCCCAGATGTATAAATAGTATTATTAAGTGAACAAGGCTACAGTTATAAAGAAATTAGAAGTAAAAATTTCTAAGTTTTTGAAGAGGTATAGGAGACTCAGTCACTACAAAACCACACTGGTAAAGGAAGGAAAAGGTGCACAACAGCAAGTGATGATAGAAGAATTAAGAGACTGTGCCTACGTGAGAGAAGAAAATCATCTGAGTGTATACAAGATGAAATGGCGCAAGGTAATGTGAAGTTGAGTGCAAGGACTGTTTGGCGCAGACTGCAGGAATTTGGCCTAAAATCTAGAATTTTCTTCAAAATCCTTCATAAAAGTTATTGCATTACATTCTTGATTAAATTATCTTTCCATTGATATATAATTTTATGGTACTACTAAAAAAAAGTGGTGTTATTAGCCATCAAACATCAAAAATACCTTTCCCAAAAGGTTTCCACAATTTTGGCCACAACTGTATATTAATGCATGTGGAAACCAAGAATTACGATTGCCTTCTTGATGTACCAGCTTCCTCTCTTTTGTGATCATGTCTTCAATAAGGTGACATTTGCACTCGAAATTAAACATAGCGCATCCAATTTCTTGCACATCCTTGATTATAGTGGGTAGATGGATTCTCCATCCTCTCTTTCATCCTCACTGATTCATGTAGTTTGTTTTTTAGTTTGTTTTTTTAGATTTTTATCCTGCCTTTTTATATATATATATAACCCAAGGTGGTGAACATACCAATATTTCTTCTTCCTCTAAAGTCATTTGTCTGATTACTTTGTTTTGTATTTTACACTGGCAGATGGAGTGGATTCTGTTCCCAAGGGCTAAACCTCTCGTCTGTTTTGAAGGTAGCAATTCTAGTACTTTGGGCGAGAGAAGGCCTTTTCAATATAGGTAGTCCTCAACTTACGACCATAATTGACCTCTACATTTTTGTTGCTAAGCGAGACAGTGGCTATGTGAATTTTGCCCCATTTTATGACCTTCGTTGCCACACTTGTTAAGTGAATCCCTGCAGTTGTTAAGTTAGAAACATGGTTGCTAAGTGAATCTGGCTTCCCCTTTGACTTGGCCTATTAGAAGGTCACAAAAGGTGATCTGGGATACTGCAATCATCATAGAATAGAATAGAATAGAATAGAATTCTTTATTGGCCAAGTGTGATTGGACACACAAGGAATTTGTCTTTGGTGCATATGCTCTCAGTGTACATAAAAGAAAAGATACATTTGTCAAGAATGGTTGTCATAGGGTTCAAGTAAGCAATCAGGAAACAATCAATATGAAATAATCGTAAGGATACAAGCAACAAGTTACAGTCATACAGTCATAAGTGGGAGGAGATGGGTGATAGGAACGATGAGAAAAACTAATAGTAATAGTAATGCAGCCTAGTGAATAGTTTTACAGTGGTGAGGGAATTATTTGTTTAGCAGAGTGATGGCGTTCGGGAAAAAACTGTTCTTGTGTCTAGTTGTCTTGGTGTGCAGTGCTCTATAGCGACGTTTTGAGGGTAGGAGTTGAAACAATTTATGTCCAGGATGCGAGGGGTCAGTAAATATTTTCACGGCCCTCTTTTTGACTCGTGCAGTATACAGGTCCTCAATGGAAGGCAGGTTGGCAGTAATTGTTTTTTCTGCAGTTCTGAGTTCATAAATATGAGTCAGTTGCCAAGCATCTGAATTTTGGTCATGGGACAGTGGAGATGCTGCAATGGTTGTAAGTGTGAAAAATGATCATAAGTCACTTTTTTCAATGCCGTTGTAACTTCGACTGGTCACTAAATGAACTGTTGTGAGTCAAGGACTAACTGTATATAGTTACGAAATGTATGCTTTGTGTTGGACTACCAAGCTATGTTTCCTTCTAAATTGTCTTGTACTGTACTAAAGTGTTGCTGTAAGGTGTTGGATCTATATTTTTATTTGACATATCTTAAAACAAGGGCATTTTAAACTACTTTGTGGCCACAGAAGTTGCCTATTTTTAAAAAAACGTGATGAGTGGTGGGGTTTCTGAATGTTCGATGGTAAGTCCCATCAGTTCAGCTGTACGATAAAGACTAAGATTAAAAAAAATTCTTTGAGAGGATTAAGAATTTTCCCTCTCAGTCCCTTGCAGGGAGAATATTTTTTATTTGTTTATTTTGCCTCAGGCTGCTATGGAAAACTGCAAAAGATCTCTGCAAAGGACCAAGGACAAAACAAAACAGCAGCCCCACTCTCACCCACAAAGGACTAAGCCATTTCCCCCCTTATTCACTTGCAGAGAGGGTTTCACACACACCCCAGCCTGCACAACCCATTCAGACATAAAGGAAATCAATCATTTCTTGCTATTGTTTCCCATTGACTGATATTAGGTGGCTTGCTGCCCTTGATCCTGGAAGCAGAATATTGCTATCGTGGGTAGTAATATAAACAGGATTCTACTATCTGAATTTGCCTAGTCTGCTTTAAAGAAATGCAAAGAAGTGACTGCAACGATCATATTAAAATACACCATACACCTTGGATAGTTTGGGAATCTTCCTTCTGTCTCACCATTTATTATTTTATTCTTGAAGTCCTCTCACTCCTGCATCATTTTTACAGATCATGTTTGCATGTATAAGAGAATCAGGCAAAAGCAAAACTGGAACCCAAAAAAAAGTATAGGGAGAGAATATTTATATTGGAAAGTAATCACCGTGGGGATTAATGTTTTTCATTTTGGATGCTTTTACAGTGTGTTTTAAAATATATAAAGGTCATTATAGAGACGTTAGCAGAGATTTCTTCGGAATACTGTTAAGAAGGCTAGGTTTTACCTGCACTTTAAGCTTCTTGGTGACTTCAGGGCACTGTTATCAGGGTCTCCAGATATTTCCTGTGATTCTCAGATGAAAAATTGAATAAAAATAACATTATTTCTGTAACTCTTGCAAAAATATCATTACATACACACACACACACACACACACACACACACACACACACACACACACACACACACACACACCAGTTAATCATGAACAATACTAGTGCACCCTTTCTCAAGAAGATATATTTTATAGACTACTCAAATGTGTAAGTTATTATAAAGTATTTTTCTTAAAACATACCAAACTGCCTATAATTAGGTTAAAAGTGAAGAGATGGTTGACAATAGAAATATAGGATTACAAATTTTATAATTCCAAACATGGCAGAGAATTATGTGAGCACTTTTGGAGGGTGCCAAATGTTTGGGACTCCTACCTTAATAGAGGGCTCCTGCAAAGGAAATCTTTTTCTCAGCTTTTTACGGAGGGTACTTTTGTGTTATGATGCCCTTTCCTCTTGTGGCTTTCAACACCAATTGAATAGGTGTTCAGTGATGGTTTGATTAGATTAGAACTGGATGGGTTGGGCATTCTTATGCTGACTGAATTGCTGAGATATGGATGAAAGCTCTAGAAGCAAAAAGCACAAGCACTGCTTTTACAGCTGCATCTATATAATATAGCTTCTTTGGTCTAGATTTATATATACCCACAGAAATATATCTTTGATAATGCATTTGTGGCACATTGAGGGTTGATAATATCGATAGAAGATTGTCTCCTTGGCTTACAGGTCTTCCTTACTCAATATGATGTTTGACCAATTTTATCAGAGTTTTCTCAGAAAATGGAGCAGCAGACGTTATCTGAAATAGTCTTCCATAGTGCATTCCAATTCTGTTGGATTACAACCCCTGTAATCCTAATTAGCTAGTACAATAATAGGGTGGAGAATGTGGTAAACGGAAGGTAGACATGTATGAAAAATTAGCAAAATAATTTCCTTAGTTTGGCTGGTAGGTACATAATTTGCTTTCTCTTGTGTTTGAATCTACATCCTCAAGGTTTAATGCTTATTAATGAAACTTTTGTGTGTTTTTACATCACTTTTGTCTACATAGCCTGGGAAGTTAAAAATGAATGAGAGATAAATTGTTTCCTCTCCCTCTGTTCTTTCAGTGAATGCTAGTGAGTGGGTGGTGAAGAAGTTATGAAAAGGGGTTGCCACAAAGAAGAGGGAGTCAAACTATTCTCCAAGGCACCTGGGGGTAGAACAAGAAGCAATGGGTGGAAACTAATCAAGGAGAGAAGCAACTTAGAACTAAGGAGAAATTTCCTGACAGTTAGAACAATTAATCAGTGGAACAGCTTGCCTCCAGAAGTTGTGAATGCTCCAACACTAGACATTTTTAAGAAGATGTTGGATAACCATCTGTCTGAAGTAGTGTAGGGTTTCCTGCGTAAGCAGGGGGTTGGACTAGAAGACCTCCAAGGTCCCTTCCAACTCTGTTGTTGTTGTTGTTGTTGTTGTTGTTGTTGTTGTTATTATTGATCTCTTTTTTGTCTCTCTCGTATTAATAAATGTAGAAAGAAAAGGTTGTTACCAGAGCATATGCTTGAAAAGGATTGCAGTTCTTCTGGTTTAGCAATGGATAAAGTATTGAAAAATTATGTGATCCTTATGGTTCGCGCCCCCCTTTCCCATCCTCTCTAATATCATTAGCAGAAGCTGGCAAGAGATTGATCCTGAGACACAAAACCAAAAATCTCCCTTTTTATCGTGAGGAAGTGTGTACATGTAAAGGACAAAGAAGGGGATATTAAATTTTTACCCACGCTTTGGTTGGAACTTGTGAATAGACTGTATGCACAATTGTCACAATGTTAGGAATAGGAAACGAGAGAGCATATGTCCTTATGGAAGAAATCTCTAAAAGAAGCATGATTTATTTGGCTCACTATCTAATTTTCTAGATAGCTCTGTGGTTAGTGATTGAATTTATTTAAAGAAAATAATGATATAAAAGGCACAAACTAGTGATTGACCTCCTACTGGTGGAGAGACAAGGAGGGCTTATACCTGATTTGGGACCATTGCATGTGCCTGAGAATAGAGGGTGGAACATATTGGGAATGTGCATAGACATGTACATTTTCCCTATAGTACAAATGAATTTTCACTGGTGAGCAGAATACAAGACAAAATCCTCTTTCTAAATCACATTATACAATGACTTGGTTCAGCCATAAATTGTGTCATATGGGATTCTCCGATGTGCTGATGTGAGAATCCAAAGTAAAGTATGGGTTAACTCCGCCTTCTTCCTTTTAGAGACTGAATCCATTAAACTTATCTGCCACGCCTCTCCTGACTGGATCCCAGTTTGATTCAGTCTTCACCAGAGAGAGACGTGTGTAGTAAAGCTATTCAGAACGAAAGATTTAACTTACTTTGGATTCTCAGAGTCAGCAAGAGAAATTTATCAGCGTTTTGGTTTGCAGTTTAGTTCAGCCTTTTTGGGTGGCTGAGAAACATAGCCTGTCTCTTTAAGAGCAGCTGTGTGGAGTGAAAAGCAGTAACCTCAGAAGCAAGGCTTCAGGGGCTTACTGCAGAGCCGTTCGGACGAAAGTCTGTTCCTTTTTATTTCATTTCTTGGCAAAGTCAGCTGTTGAACGCTAGAGAGACCAAGACAATCAGCTGAGAGTTGGGAATGGTGCAATTCAAAGAGCGCTCCACGGAGCCGCTGTGGCAAGGCGGGAAAGCCGAAAATCAGCTGTTTAGCGCTGGAGAGGCTTTTAAAGGAACGCTGCAGTCGCGCAGCTTGGATTTTAGGCTTTTTTTTTTTTTGGTGTTGGAGGGGAATTTAAAAGATGCTGCTGCTCAAGTGGAATGGGAAACCGCCAGAAGAAACAAGCTGGCTAACTGGTCTGACCGGTGCCACTACAAGGAAACAGCTGCCTGATCATTTTTCAACGGCACAACCGTTGCAGCGAGTGCGCTGGCTCCCATTCTTGAAGGTTAGCTCCACCCTACGAGAAAGGGCGTATCCAGTAAGACCAACACTCCTTCTCTTACCTTACCAGAGGTCCGGAGAAAGCAATTCAAACACCAAGGTTCCAATCACACACAAGGTACTACAGTCCTTCCATTGGTGGATGTCCTGGGCCATGGACAGGGGTTGTGCCTTCAAGGAGGTCAACCCCCTAACCATCACAACAGACTCCAGTCTCTTCGGCTGAGGCACTAACTTTCAAGAGCAGATGGCATAGAGACATTGGTCGCAGGAGGACCTAGCAAACAATGCTTGGCCCTGAGAGGATTTCGGGACAAGATAGCAGGCCATCACATTCTCATCCTGACGGACAAGGCCCACATCAACTGTCAAGGGGGCACACATTCCAGAGTGCTCATGTGAGAAGCAGAGCAGTTGGGCCTCTGGGCAGAGAAACATCTTCTCTCCATCAGAGCAGAGCACATCTCGGGAACAATGAATGTGTTGGCAGATTGGCTCAGCAGGACCACATTTGATCACGTGGAGTGGTGCCTGCATCTGGTACTGTTCAAGGAAATGACAGAACGGTTCAGGACTCCGGTCCTGGACCTGTTCGCCACACCATTAAACAGCCAGCTTCCGAGATTTTACTCCAGGTTCATAACACCAGGGGCAGAGGGGACAAATGCACTCCGCACCCCGTGGCCGAGAGGACTCCTATACGCCTTTCCCCCTCTTCTCTTGATCCTGAGGGTAATCAGGAAGGTGCTGGAGGAGAAGGCAGAAGTATTACTCGTAGCTCCCCACTGGCCCAGGAGGCCGTGGTTCACAGACCTGGTCAGCCTATCTATAGCCAGACCCTGGAGAATTCCTGGAGAATTCCACAGGGGAAGATATTCCTCAGCCAGGGGGCTCTAGTGCATCTGGAGCCACAATGCTTGCAACTGACCGTCTGGCGTTTGAGCGGAGAGCCCTGGCACAGGGCAAAGTGTCTATCAGAGTAATCAGAACAATCCAGGCCTCCAGGAGGCCGTCAACTAACAGGATGTACAATTTGACTTGGAAGATTTTTTGTAGCTGGTACTCCAAGGGAGGTGTCGATCCCATCTCAGTAACGGTGGCACAGATCCTGGATTTCCTCCAGGATGGACTGGACAAAGGATGATCCCCAACACCATACGCAGACAGTTCGCAGCACTAGCATTGGTGTTGTAATGCAGGGATGTAGATTCCGTCGCGCATCATCCTATGTTGCACAGCTTCATTAAGGGAGCAACCAATTTAAAGCCTCTGGTGGTCCACAGGTACCCCACCTGAGACCTACCGAAGGTCTTGCAGGCACTCTCCTTGACCACCTTTGAATCATTATGGGAGACTAGCCTGCGATACCTCACATGCAAGGTAGCTTTCCTCGTGGCCATTACTTGGGCCAGACGAATTTTGGAACTGGTAGTCCTCTCCGTAAGAGGTCTGTATATTCCATACAGACAGGGTAGTACTGCACCTGGACCCCTCCTTTTTACCCAAGGTTAACTCTCGGTTCCACAGTGCGCAAGAAATCATATTGCCGGACTTCTGTCGGAGGTCAACCCATGAACTACAGAGAAAGTGGCACACCTTGGACATCAGGAGGGCTCTTCACATCTACATAAAGAGAACAGCTCCCCTGAGAAAAACGGAGTCACTCCAACCTTCTACGCTAGGTAGCAAGGTTACCACAACGACAGTGGGACGGTGGATATGGGCATATATCACCAAGGCCTACGAGCTTCAAGCTCTTATCCCGGCGAGTGACAGCACATTCTACCAGAAGTGCGGCCACAACGGCCGCATGGGCAACACAGGCCTCTGTAAAGGAAGTCTGTAGGGCAGTGACTTGGTCCTCACCATCCCCATTCATCAGGCATTATAAGTTGGATGTATTCGCCTCGGCTGAGGCGGCCTTTGGCAGAAGGGTCCTCCAGAAGGTACATACAAACCTGGGGACTCGGGACCAGACTGCAGCCCACCCTTAAGACAAGCTGGCTTTGGTATGTCCCATACTTTGGATTCTCACCTCAGCACATTGGAGAAAGGGCGTTGGTCTTACCTGACACGCTCCCTCTTGATGTCTTGAGTGAGAATACAACCCCACCCTGGCGACTGTCTGGTCCAGAGTCCAGGAGTGGACAACAAGATCAGTGGTACGTCAAGTCAACTGCTATGGGATCAAACTGGGATCCAGTCAGGAGAGGCGTGGCAGAAAAGTTTAATGGATTCAGTCTCTAAAAGGAAGAAGTCGGAGTTAACCCATACTTTGGATTCTCACTCAGCCCATTGAGAAGGAACGTGTCAGGTAAGACCAACGCCCTTTCTAGTCTGATTTGCTAACTCTGGTTTAAAGCATAGATTACTAAACATGGTTAAATTTGGGGTTCATTTTTTCCTGTTGTACGCCGCCCGGAGTCCTCCGGGAGTTGGGCGGCATATAAGAACACCAAATAAATAAATAAATAAATAAATAAATGGATTTTGTTAAATTCTGTTCAATATTTCTCACAAACAATTCAGAGCAGTCTGTAAAGTTCTTCCATTATCTCATAAAATAGTATCATCCACAAAGTCAAATGAAGCTGAATGTGACTGGCTAAAACATTTTACCCCTTAGTCAGAATTTTCAACTTGATTTTCCAGTCTTTGGCATAACCATTCTCCTACCTAATGGTAGTGCTAGTTATGCTTTTCAGTTTGACGACTCTTTTTGGTGAATTCTGCTTATATTCTTGCAATTGGGATCTAACTCTGCATTATAACACTGAATTTGGGGTTCATTTTTTAAAGCAATTTACATGGTCTTTTTCTGTAATAAAAATATTATAATTTTTCATGGGACACAAAACTAATTTCCAACAGGTGCAGTTAAAATAACTTTTGTCTCCCACCTTACCTTGGGAATGTCAAAGACATGAAATTCAAAATAACATTTTATATTTTTAATAATATTTTATATTATAAGTTTCTATTTATAGGTTTTCAGGGGAATGAAATTCATAATACAAAGCTTTAGCTTCCAAACAGTATAGTCAAACCAAGTATGGATTAATCTATACATCAAGCATATCAAGCATATCACCAACACTGTAAGGTTTGGGGCATTTTGGAAACAAATCCATATGTTGAATTTTTCATCACTATTTTCAATAGCTTTTTATCACGCGTAGAAGGCAATATATCATAGCATGGAATTTCTACTCTAAGGTAGGAGGCAAAAGTTATTTTAACTGCACCTGTTGGAAATTGGTTTTGTGTCCCATGAAAAATTATAATATTTCTATTACAGAAAAAAGCTATGTAAATTGCTTTAAAAAATGAACTCCATCTTCATGTAAATGCAGCTCCATTTCTTTAATTTCCTGGTTTCTAATCTACTGCTAGGCTATCTCATGTACCGTATGTTCAAGTTGGCTTTTGTAGCCTTCAGAACAAATGGAAGCTTAAATGATCTGGGTGCTGGCTGAATAGTTTTTGGAAGCATACTCTTGTCTGATACCTGGATGACCCGGTGTCTGTGCTCAGTATAGGTTATAGGGCAGTGATGGCGAACCTTGTGCCGGCATACAACCCCCCCCCCCACGTGCATCACAATGCTGATGGTGCATCCCAGCGCATGCGCACCCCTGTTGGGCAGTTTTTCACCCTCAGGCTTCCCTGAAGCCTCCAGAATGCGAAAAACAGCTCAACAGGCAAACCAGAAGTTTGGGAAAATGGACTTCCAGTTTGCCCGTTGGGCCGTTTTTCACACTCCAGAGGCTTCAGGGAAGCCGCCTGAAGCCTGGGGAGAGTGAAAACGGCCTTTCCCAAGACCAAAAATCAGCTGGCCAGCGCGCACATGCACACTGGAGCTGATATAAGGCAATGCCTCACGTGCCCTCAGATGTGGCTCCGCGTGCCACCCGTGGCACGCGTGCCTCAGGTTCGCCATCACGGTTATAGGGCATGATTTGAATGGCAAGACCTTAAAAAAATCTTTTAGAGGGATAGAGATAGACTTTTTCCCCCCCCACCAGCGATACACCTATTTTAAAACTTAAACTCTTAATTTTCCACGACCTTTAAATGGCAAGAATTTGTATATGCTGAAATTTGGTTTGAGAAAGTTCTTTGGAGGTGGGAATAAAGGATTTGAAGGCTATAAGTCTGCGGTTTAATATCATATAAGGGGCTTCCCTAATAATATACCATAGTTTGTTTCCCAGGAGTATTACTAATCTCTCTATCTCGAGAGCGATGTAGTCTGTTTTTTTAAAAATTGTTTTCAGAAGAGAGCTTATTTCTTGAATATTTATGCATGTTCACAGTTCTGCAAAATGCAGAATGTCTTAGAAATAACTGGCTTTTGCTTGGTGTCAGTGCCTACCCAGGTACTTCTTTAGATTCTGTCTGGATTTACATTCCTATTTAATTTTAATGAGGGTATATGAGTGTTTCTTTTTTGTTTAAAAGACTATGACGAAGGATGTTCTTAGCCTGAGGATGACTTTGTAGTCTTGTACTTTCAGAGCTGTTGATTTTCTCTAATTCTTGACTACCTGCCTTCTGTTTCCTTTTCTGCTTTTGTTACAAGCATGCAAAGTAGTATCATGGTTTTTTTGGTTTACATGAAATGGGGAAAATAAGTAGGAACCAAATTAAATATTTGATTGTGGTTTAATATGGGGAATTACACTAATAAGTAGAAATAAGTTTAAAAAAGAAAATGATGAGTGCACCCTGTAATTTCTTTAAAAACGCAGTCTGTATTTTAAACTATCCCATTATAACACTAGGGAATATAAAATATATTTAAATAATAAAATACAAGAATAAATAAAGCAGGGTTTTAAAAAGCTTAAAGCTAGTCTTTGGGGGGGAAACAGGGGATTGGCTGCCATAATTACCATCTTTGAGGAAAAAAGTTTCGTTTTCTATTCCAAGGCTTGGGTGAAGAGAGTTCAGTAGGCAGCAGAAGGTGGCACAGATTTGTTCAGCTCTTTTCTAAACAGGCCTATATAATACCTCCTCTCTGCTTGAGGCAACAAATAGACAGAGCAAGACCCTGAGTTGTGTTTATAGCAATCCTCTAGTTAGTGCTTCCCTCTCTTTTCATTTGCCTAGATTTGTGGCCTGATATCCCAGTGGAACATTTCTAAACCCTCAACTCTGAAGGAAAGCTGTAAAAGATCCAGCGTGGCTGTTTCCTTGCAGGAGAGAGATTGCAGAGAGATTGAGATTTATTTATTTATTTGGTTCTATGGTTTTATGAGGTCTCTGGCTTGTGATCTGGTCACTTTACCAACCATAAGTTGATTTCCTGATTTTTTTACTCATAAATGTACTACATTCTGCGTTAGTTTTGATGCTGGAGGTTTACTGGTTTAAAAAAAATCCAACCATGAGAAACACTGGTTTTAAACGTTATTGTCACTCTTGCTGCTTTTACTATGCTTTCTCAGTTTCTAAAAGTGCCGTAAACTGTATTTTGAATGTTCCTTGCTGTAATTTTATTTTTAACAACGAATGTAGAAATCTGAACTAGATCATAAAAAATGTACGGGGTGAACTTTGTCCCAGTGACTGTCTTTCAATCTGATCTAATTCATTGGAGTTTTGTGGGTGGGGAAAGAAATGGTTCTCAGTTCGTAAAGAAAAGGTGAAATATAAATTGTATAAGAAAAATATTCTGATGCCATTTTCAGTAATATCTTCTTTTCTCATCTTTACAATGGAGCCTGGTCTGCAGGTCAAAATTCTTATTCACAATGGATGATTGGAAGTGAATTATGATTGTACCTTAGCAGTAGTAGAATGAAAAATTATCTTTTAATACTTTTGCTAGTCTAGTATGTGAGTAGAATTGTAAAAAAGTTCCAGTCCAGATGACATTTCAAGGCATTTTATCATTTTAACTTTGTATAGATGGCTCTGTAGTATTCCTCCTTAAAAGTATGATCTGAATGGACAGAAACAAAAAGTTGTCTGCATAAATATTTATTGGCTCTGAAATCCTTTGGACAGCAGGAATATCTAACTATTTTCAATGCAAGCATACTTTTGGCTTTTTAGTTGATCCTAGTTCAGGTATTTAGATGATTTTCTTCTTCTGAGTTTTCTTTTCATAGTGGGCTGTCACAGCACTTTAATCATAATTACAGATACTTTGGAGCCTGATTGAAATGCAAAACGTCTTCTTAATTTTTAATAATAGTGTGTGCCAAACCCCTTTGATGAATCTTGCGTTATTGAGAATTATTTTTCCTGTATCTATTTTAAATAGTGTTTGCTCTAACTCAGTGGTGGCCAACCTGAAGCGTCCCATGCGCCAATTGGCCCAGGCGTCCTGGGTGGGCGGGTCCGCCTGGATGCCGCCATTTGAGTTTTGCCCTCTGCGCATGCGCAGACGGCAAAACAACACAAATGGCAGCATCCAGGTGGGCGGGGGGGGGAGGCGGGAGGGAGGCTCTGCTGGCCGCCTCCTTTCCTTGCCTCCCACTGCTTTTTGGCTCTGCCGCTGCTGCTGCCTCCTCCTTTCCTCGCCTCCCGTCGCAGGCTCTCCTGGGCGAGCGAGGCTTCGGGCGGCGGGCGGCCGGGCGAGCGAGCGAGGCTTTGGGCGGCGGGCGGCGGGGCGAGCGAGGCTTTGGGCGACGGGCGGCGGGGGGAGCGAGCGAGCGCTTGGCCGGATGCGGCCGCCGCCTGCCCGCCGCCCAAAGCCTCGCTCGCTCGCCCGGCCGCCCGCCACCCGAAGCCTCGCTCGCCCCGCTGCCCGCCCGCCCAGAGCCCAGAGCCTCGCTCGCCCGGCCAGCCGGCCACCCTCCGAAGGAGGGAGCCAAGCTCAGGAACGGAGCCCTGCCAAATGGGGAGCTTTGGGGTTCTCTGGCAACACCGGGTTTGCGTGAAGAGCCAAAGCGGGGGATTCCCAGTCCCGGAGGTGAATGCGGTGCAGGCGGGCCTTTCGTGAGTGCGAAGGTGACCCTGCCTCGTTCTTTGTTGTAGGTCCGGGGCTGTTGCGGCGATGGAGCCTCCCCTTCGGCTCCCACCGCTTTTCGGCTTTGGGCGGCGAGCAGGCGGCGGCCGCATCCGGCCAAGCGCTCGCTCGCTCCCCCCGCCGGCCCTCCCAGAGCAGCTCCGGGGACATAAAGGAGGCAGATGGACCTCTTGGAAAGCTGCAGGCGGGGGAAGGGCGCCGAAGGAAGCACTACTTCGGTTGCTGAAGCCGCCTGGCAGAAAGCGCACCCGGGGAGGCGGGCATGGAGGAGCGGCGAAGGCGAGGCGCTCCGGCCCAGGAGAGGGACGGTCGCCGAGGAGGAAGGCCTGCGCCTCCGGAACTTGGCCCCAGCCCGCCGCTCCCCAAAGCCCAGCGCTGCAGGTGCCTTCAGGAGCCCTGAAGCTCTGCCGGCCGCCTCCTTTCCTCGCCTCCCGCCTCCCCTTCGGCTCTGCCGGCAGAGCTTCAGGGCTCCTGAAGGCACCTGCGGCGCTGGGCTTTGGGGAGCGGCGGGCTAGGGCCAAGTTCCGCACGCGGGAGGCGAGGAAAGGAGACAGCCAGCAGAGCCTCCCCTTCGGCTCTGCCGGCCGCTTCCTTTCCTCGCCTCCCACCGCCCCTTCGGCTCTGCGCGCGGCGGGGAGAGCTGCGAGACGCGCGTCCTACCTGGGACTTGTTCCGTCGCGTTCCTCGGTAGTGTGTCCAGGGCAGCCCATTCTAAAAGAGAAAGTCTCGCGAGTTCAAACTTCTCAAACTCGCGAGACGATCTCTTTTAGAACGGGCTGCCCTGGACACAATACTGAGGAACGCGACGGTGGATGCGCCACTTGAAATCGTGGAATGCGCCACGTTTGGCGCATGCGCCACGGTTTGGCCACCCCTGCTCTAACTGAACATTACTGGTGACCCATATTTTGGTTTATATTTTGATATTGATTTATCCTGATACTACATTCAGATGATTCAGCTAAACAGTGTATTGATAGATATATTTATTACAACTTTATTTTGCCTTCATTCTGAAGAGCTCAAAGTGGTGCAAAATCTGACTTATCTTGGCTGGGCTGGGCTCTGAAGCAACCAGGATCATACTTGTTTCATATTTAGGAGTTCAAAATATGGTTGCTACAAGACCTTCATGGTTGTGTCCAGGGGTGGGTTGCTCACTTAACAATACCGGTGCGCTGTGCGTGCATCTTCACGTTTCACGCGCGCCCCCTCACAAGATTTTGCTTCAAAAAAGCCCAAACATTCTTAAAGAGGCAGTCCCTTACTTTACCAAGGCTCAGGGCTGGAGGACTAAGCTTGCAATGGCTTGGCTTGGGTCCTTATCTAGCAACTGGTGGGATTTGGTTAATGATGGCACAGGGACTACCAGGATTGCTGTCACTAAGCAATGTGGTTAGGTTACATTATACTTTAGAATCACATCACTTAGTGTTGGAAATTCTGTTCCTAATTAACATTGTAACTTGAGGATTACCTGTAGCAGCATTTATGTGAGCTATTTTGACAGTACTATATATGATAACCTTTAATAAGATAGTCCTTAGACAAAAAGTCTCTAATAGCTAAAACTTTTTGTTCATAAAATTAATCAAATATCAAAGATGCATGACTGTAGCATACATTTGTCCTGTTAGTTTTGGCTTCTGTTATTATACTGATAAGCTGTTGGTTTTGTGTTTAATAAAACCTAAGTTACAAGATGAAGGTAAAGGTTCCCCTCGCACGTATGTGCTAGTTGTTCCCGACTCTAGGGGGCGGTGCTCATCTCTGTTTCAAAGCCGAAGAGCCAGCGCTGTCCGAAGACGCCTCTATGGTCATGTGGCCGGCAGGACTAAATGCCGAAGGCGCATGGAACACTGTTACCTTCCCACTAAAGGTCCCTATTTTTCTACTTGCATTTTTACATGCTTTCGAACTGCTAGGTTGGCAGAAGCTGGGGCAAGTAACGGGAACTTACTCCGTTATGCGGCCCTAGGATTTGAACCGCCGAACTGCCAACCTTTCTGATCGACAAGCTCAGTGTCTTAGCCACTGAGCCACCGTGTTCCTTTGGTACTGCAGGTACTATATACAATAGAACCTATGACACGCATGCCACAGGTGGCATGAGAAGCCATATCTCAAGGCATGCGAGGCGTTGCCCTATGTCAGCTCCAGCATGCATGTGCACGCTGGCCAGCTGATTTTCGGCCTTGGGGAAGGCTGTTTTTGCCCTCTGGAGGGTGAAAAATGACCCAACGGGCAAACCGGAAGTCCGTTTCTCTGAACTTCCGGTTTGCCCGTTTTTTGCACTCTGGAGGCTTCAGGGAAGCCTGAGGGTAAAAAACGGCCCAACGGGGGAGCATGCGTGGGGATGCATGCATGTGCAGTGTGGCGCACATGGGTTGTGTGCTGGCACATGCGTGCACTAGTGCGCGCGCACTCCCATTTTTGGCATGCAACAAGAAAAAGGTTCGCCATCACTGCAATAGAACAACTTTAATAAAAGGTTTGGGTTTTAGATGTAACGGGTATTATTAAATATAGGAAGATTTAAATATTGCTTAGCTTGCAGGTCTTTATTTATAAAGACAGACTTAATTTTCATGGTTTGATCTGGAAGTGTTCTACCATACTGTTTTTAACAGGCTTTTAAAGAATGCAGCCAAATGCATATCAACAAGGATATATTCTCAAGTCTGGAGAATCTTGTTCTTGACTCTTGAGAAGATACACTTAGGGTGCCAAAGAAACAAGATAATTTAAAAAATAAAATAGATGTCTGTTTGTTTTAGTGGTGGTTTTAGTGTTTTAGTGGCTTTTTAGAAATATAATTTGTGTTACCAAACTATGAAGTAGTGATTTGCCTCTGAATTTCAGTAGATTTATTCCGAGGATTTGGTGGGTGGAGGTGGGATGTTCTAGGATGCAGTAACAAAGGGGCTGATGGCAGCAGGCAGCTTATGGGCTTTGACCTGCCCATCCCTGCTAATAATGAAAAAAGGGAGAGGATTGCACCATTCTTTATTTTTTAATAGGTTGAATGATCAAAATATAAGTCTATAAAATAAGTCTAATATTTTGAACATTCTATAGGCATTTATATTTATTGACTTACCTCCTTGCAGCAAACAACAAACAGCCAGTTTCAGCACAGCCTGATTAGCACAAGAAAATAAAAATCTGCCTCTGTCTCTACCTCCCAGCAATTTGCCTCCTTGCAGTTTTGGTTTCACTTTCAGTTTTAGCACAAGCAGCCAATAGTTTCAGGCTGCAGGGATTGCCATAGCCTATTGCCACTTGCCTGCAGTCTGAATCAGCTGATGGTCAGGAGGCCCATAATCAGTTGCTTGTGCTAATCAGGCTCTGGCTGTTTGCTGCAAGGAGGCAAATTGCTGGGAGGCAGAAGCCAAAGGGTGGGGGTGGCTGAGTGGGGCTACATTCAGTGTACGTTTTCAAACTCTTTTAGGGGGAAAAAAAGTGTGTCTTATATTCCGAAAAATATGGTATACAATAGGAATAGCAACACACTAGATGAAATTCGGTATTTTGAAAATGCACATATTTTCTTAGCAAAAATTATCAGATTAAATGTCTAATTATGAAAAAGGGTCGTACGTGCTTGCTTTTTGTGCAGCAAAATCCTACTCCCTACAGCAGAACATTTGAAGCTTTGTAGTTCTTGCGCCAGAGAAAACTTCTCCCTTATAGTTTAGCATGTTGAATTATTTTGAAGTATTTATAGGGTACTGCCGCCCTCTTGTCTCCTTTATTTATAAGAACATCAGAATTAAATTTACAGGAACATTAACATAAAGTACTGGTATTTGTTAAATTTAGGTTTCATCTTTGATTGTAAATCCATTATGCAGATGAATAATAAATTGACCAGTTTGTATAAAAATGCTGAATCAAATAACTCCTGCAAAATTCGCTTCTTTGTTTCTTCTCCACAAAACTCCTGATATAACTTTATTCTATAACGAATATCCAAATCCATTTGTAGTTTCACTTTGAAAATCTCAATGAGAACCTAGAAATGCACAGAAGCTCTCAAAGTCCTACTGATCTTAGAACAATTTCAGAATTCTTTACTTCTGCTCTTTTAGATTGTTGTTGTTAGTTGCGAAGTCGTGTCCGACCCATCGCAACCCCATGAACAATGTTCCTCCAGGCCTACCATCCCCCGGAGTCCATTTAAGCTCATGCTGACTGCTTCAGTGACTCCATCCAGCCACCTCATTCTCTGTCGTCCCCTTCTTCTTTTGCCCTCAATCTTCCCCAGCATTAGGCTCTTCTCCAGGGAGTCCTTCCTTCTCATTAGGTGGCCAAAGTATTTGAGTTTCATCTTCAGGATCTGGCCTTCTAAAGAGCAGTCAGGGTTGGTCTCCTCTAGGACTGACTGGTTTGATCGCCTTGCAGTCCAAGGGACTCGCAGGAATCTTCTCCAGCACCATAGTTCAAAGGCCTCAATTCTTTGGCGCTCAGACTTCCTTAGGGTCCAAAACCTCTCAATTTACTTTCAGTTCTGATTTCTGTAATAATGCTGAGAGAAAAAAAAGATTCCATAGGCACATAAACACATAACACACGATAAGTACATTAGTAAGAATTAACTAACTGTAAGAAAACCTCTGAGTGGCAGATCATATTCATAAACAGGCTACAATTTAGCAGAACAATAAATTGGGATTGGTTACTTAAATGAATTAAATAATTCATAAATTGCACATGATCCTCTCTCCAGTCTGGTCAGGAAGAGCTGTAGATTCCTATAACTTTTCTGTCATCAGCTGATCTTTGGGAAAAGTCCAGATCAACAAGCACTTTTCACTAGGCATTTCTTTAAGGGCAGCCCCCAAATAATACAGTCTCTGCTTCAAAACATTCCTAATTCTTTAAAAGCTCTTCCTGGAAGTGGAATGCCATTTATGGAGGATGCCAAGGGCTTGGAGGCAAAGGTCTTAGTCCCATCTAATGATGCCTTGCCATAGAATAATTCTAGAAGAATCTGAACCTTGATATAGATTTTGAATTATGGTTGATTTGTGGGGAACTGATTGACATCTCTTTTATGTAGCCACAAACTTACCCTTTTGTTTACCAGCTGTTCTGATAAAATGTTAATATTCTTTACAGATACAGAAATGCACACCTACAAAATAGTTTTCAGTCTGTTGTTTTCAACATTACCCTACTTTTGTTAAATGAGAAGTATGGGAAATCTGCATATAGAAATCTGAATATCAGACGGTATTTTTTTTATCTCACCTGTCTCATCATATTAATTTAATAGCTTCTAGAATGAGCTTAGTATCCAAGATCATCTTTAAAAACATGAGGCAATTGTACAAATAAATGATTCATAACTAACTTCATAACTTGGATTTGTTAGGTTTGATTTGTTAGTTCTCAGTTCCCTTGAAAAGTAAACCAGTTCTCAAGAGTTGTAATATTGTGACCTCTTATCTGATAAATGAATTTATGTAACCCCACTCGTAATAAAATGTATTAACAAATACCTCGGTAAATAATAAATACTGGTAACTTCTGTAATTGGCTGAGGATTTTTGAGAGATGACTTAGATACCCATGTTTAACCATTAAAACTACCTGTGAACTTGTCCAGGCAGATCAGGAACAACTTTTGACAGGGCTTCTGCTTTACCTTTGCAAAACTGATCAACCACAGTCTGAAATTTCCTGCATGACAGCACCCATTTATAGAGACAACCTTAACAAGTCACTGGGCAAGTACTATGCCATGGCAGTCTTAAATAAAATGAAATGTGATAATATAGTGCTAATTGGGTTATATTTGGCTTGGTGACTTAAATGAAAACCATTTGTCTCTAAAATCAGTATGCCTTCTGGCCATTCATGAGTAAGAATTTGATTGATGCATCGAAGAGATGTATGAAAGGAAGTGATCTTTTCAATGGCGGTACCATAATAAAACCTTTTAGAAGTGTCTTAAAAGTCACTTCCTTTTCCACTTTCAAATAAGTTCCAAAAACTTTTTTATTGCAGAAAATCTTGTGTCAAGATTTTTATTTCTGTGGATAATACTTTAGACTTTTATTACACACACGGGGCAAATTTATTTGTTATATTTGTGCAGCCACCTCATCTCATATTGTCACATACCTCATCTTCTGCTTCCTATTTCCCCCCCCCCCCAACCCTATGAGGTAGGTTGGACCGAGAGAGATTGGCCCAAAATCACCCAGCCAGGTTTCATGCCTAAGTGAGACGT
The DNA here is from genome assembly GCA_023053685.1 of Diadophis punctatus similis. NCBI lineage: Eukaryota > Metazoa > Chordata > Lepidosauria > Squamata > Dipsadidae > Diadophis > Diadophis punctatus. The sequence goes on from JALIGW010000001.1 coordinate 294,590,255, forward strand.
AGCATTCATAGTCTCCCGTTTCTAGGCTAGCACCTTAAACACTACATCAAACTGGCTGTCTTTGTTATTTTCTTTTTAATACTGATATTATTTTCCTTACATTCAATTTTTTAAAATTGCTTTTAATTGCTATCTTGATTTTTTTGTGAACTATTATTAAACATTGTTTTCTTTTGTGCTACCTTTTCAATTAAAGGAGATATTTAATTTTTTTCTAATATGTTCTTTAAAATCTTCTGAAAACTGGTGAGCATTTTCTTGAAATGTCTGTAGGCAAAAAAATGGATTTCCTGTTTATTTGGTCCCTGGCTTTAGTACATTAAATATCTTTCTTCCTTCTCCTTATATTATTTTTTTTGAATGTTAATATTTAGTTGTGTATTGATTAGAATTTATTTATGCAAGAGACTACTCTGTCAACCAACTACTTGTTGATGAATTCTGTCAATCTGCGTGATTGACAGTGATCATGTATAATAAACCCGCTGTCTTTTAGTTCTTGGAAATGTGCATGTATACTGTATACTATTTTCTTTATTTAAAAGTTGCACTTCTCTTGATTGATTCCCTTGAACATCTTCTTATTTCCCACTTTCGATATAAACGTCTCTGGTGCAGGTCTCTACTACTGAAGTTTTATGCTGCTTAGTTTGTTCAGCCTGACAATTTCCTATTTAGAACAGCCTCCCCTTTTCTTTCAGCCAAGTCAAGGCGTTCTCCTTAAAATCCTCTCCAGACCACGTCTTGAATTCAAACTGTTTCACCTTTCTGCCTCTGCTCTTCAGTTCAGAGGTGGGTTCCAGCGGTTCGGACCGATTCTATAGAACCGTTAGTAACTCTGTGGCCTGGGTTGCTGGAACTGGCAGCGACCCAGGCCTGCCATGCCCCCGAGCTGGTTCTCTCGGCGGCGCAGTAGGCGCCACTACCTTGTTTTTTGCTTTGCGCATGCACAGAAGCTTTTTTTAGTACTGTGCATGTACGCGCAAAGCGCGCACAGGGCACGTTCCTGAACAAACCGGCAGTAGAAGAATCCGGAACCCACCCCTGCTTCAGTTGCCACTCGATTGTCTCTGTACCATCTTTTCCTTTTCAATTTCTGCTTGCTTTATTCCAGTTTTGTTCATTGTACTGAATAGGAGTTTAATTCAACCTATCTGATGGATGCCAGATTGGTATATTACAAGACATCTTTCTTTTCCCAATCAATTGTTCTATGTTCTTGATCCTTATCCAAAAATAGAAACCTTGGAGAAGGAAAGTATTTCCCTCCCCTGTTCTTTCTCTAAGACAATGCTTCTCAAAGCAGTGTTGGGGTTGGGTCTTGCAAGACTGTTGGGAGGGGGGTCTTATACCAAGAGAACACCTTCTGAAGCCCTCTCTTTGGCAGGCTTACCAGTTTGATGCAAAAATGTTAAATGCATAGTATCCTTACCTTTCCAAAGCTTTAGCCTGAGTGTTCCTTTTCTTCATTTTAATACATTATCTTTGTTTTTCAGTGGAGGGATAATAATTCCTGGAGGATACTAGGCTCTTGTGCAAACCTTTGACCTTTTGACCTAACACTTAGTGTGCCTAGGGATTAATCGCTGAGGTGAAAGGGGGAGGGTTTGTGAGGAGGGTTTGTGAAGCTTCAACAAGGAGGAATGTGTTAAGAATGGAGTAAGGGATTAAACAAGCAACAAACATATGTCAGACATGAAATGATGGTGCTATGATATTATTACACTATTGGGGGAAAGAAACTGCCAGTATTTTGCAAGCTGTTGCCTTTTAAGAATGTTTAGGAGAAGCTCACTTAAGGCAAGGAACACTCACTATTTCATCTGGTACCCAAAACAACCTATATAAAACGAATGTCCCTTATTTTTTTTCTTAGTGAACGAGTTCTTAGTGAACGAGTGATTGTTTGGAACATAAAATCTAACTTTTAGGAGTTAGGGAAAAGTAAGTGCACTCATCCCTTACCATTTAAAATGGTTAAAAATGGTTTTAAATTGGTTTTAAATTGGTTTTGTTTTTTCCAACAGTTTTGCTGTATAGAGTTATAGAGTTTTATCATTGTCTTATTTGATTTGATTGTTTTCACTATTTGATTTAATAAGTAAACCAAATAATAATAAATAAATAATAAAGCCAAATAATAAAGCCAAAATAATTAAATCAAATAGAACAATTAAAATAAGTGGTGCATTTCTTGTCCAGTTGTTACCCCAGTGAAATTATTAGTTTATGCTTGGAATGGGATCATCCTAATTCATGTATCGTCATTTCAAAGATTTATATTATTTCAGAATTTGAGAATTCCTTCCATAAACTTTTTCTTATCCTTTTCTCAATAATAATAATAATAATAATAAAAACTAGCGCTGAATTTTTTTTAAAAAAAGAAATATTCTACATCAAGAAGACAGCCAATACAGGTAGTCCTCGACTTATGACCACAATTGAGCTCAAAATTTATGTTGCTAAGTGACAAATTTGTTAAGTGAATTTTGTTCTATTTTATGAACTTTCTTGCCATTGTTGTTAAGGGAATCCCTGCAGCTATCAAGTTAGTAACCCTGTTGTTACGTGAATCTGGCTTCCCCATTGACTTTTCTTGTCCGAAAACTGCAAAAGGGGATCACATGACCCTGGGACACTGCAACCGTCATAAATATGAGTCAGTTGCGCATGAATTTTGATCATGTGACCAAATATGGTCCTATAAAAATGGCCATAAGTCACTTTTCTCAGTGCCGTTGCAACTTTGAATGATCAATAAATGAACTGTTGTAAGTCAAGGACTACCGTACATGCAAAGATAAAAATAAGCAGAGAAATTGCTAGCAGTCCTATAGTGATACTATTTCAAATGAGACTGATCTAGCAATTCTTTATATGTATATGGGGAAAAATCTGAGCCACAGGAGGAAGAATTATGCTTTCTATTGCTTTGGGGTTTTGTTCCCTTTTGTTAATGCTTTCCTTTAACTATTGCCAATAAATTAGGGTCCAGACCTCAGAATAGACATTTCTTCAAAAGGTCTGCACTGAATTTAGCAAAAACCTGGACTCATGCTATGCCTTGCCTCTTCTTGATTACCTTCTTCGATCCTCCTTTCACCTCCACCCAACCTATTGCTCCCTCCCCGCACCTGGTAGCAACCACTTACCTACTTGTGGGCCTGGGGTTTGCAAGTTTCTGCTGGCTTTCCTGCTAACTTTGGTTGTGGGAAGCCAGAATGTAGTTGTGTTGCCTTACAGCTGTGGGATTCAGTTAACGATGGTCATTCGGACTGCAGGGATTGCCTTTGCTAAGCCTTACGACCAATTGCTTAGCAATGGAAATTCTGGTCCCAATTGCCATTGTAAATTGAGGATTACTTGTTGATGTTTCAGAACTTACAGGAGCATGAACACAGTTCTAGTTTGCAATACTTTAAAGCAGCCCCTCCCTCTCTTGGGGTTGCATAGGGCTTCATGCGGTCTTTGGGAAAAAATGAAACTGCTTTAAGGTGCTGGGAGAGGGCCTAGTTTGTACTCTCATGTGCTCCAAAGCACTTTTTGGGGATTGAATCTGAAGCATTGCCCAGCCCTTCAGTTACAGCTCGAATAGCTCCATGGTAATACAGTGTATTAGCTGTGCTCCCTATGATGTGATTCAGTTAACAGCTTATTTATTTATTTAACCAAACAGATCAGTTAGTGAATATGCCCTATGCTATGCTTATGTTCTCCACTGTTTGTTCCTCCACATTCAGGAAGGGGCAGAACTATCTGTTCCCTTTGTACAGATATTTGCACGACATTTGTACATTTCATCATATTCTGCCCCCAAACAACAAGGAGAAGAGTTATAGGTGCTTAAAAAAGGAAGCGTTTAACAAAAATGTAGTTCAAAATATTCTGTTAGGTGGACCAGGAGATTGACTTAGTGTAAGGCAGTTTCCTGAATATCTATATATTTGTGATGGCTGGCGCCGCCAGTGTTAATAACTGACCCTGCTGTTTGTGCTGACACAATGCAGGCAGCATTGTCTTTGCTGGCTTTCTGTTTTCTCCTTGGCCAGCAGTGCAGGACGAATAAAATAGCAGCTTTTGCTGCATACCTACAGTTTAACAGAGAGGGTCTTTGGGATATCTCCATACAATGCAGAAAAGAAAAATGCACAAACTTAACAAAACATTTTCCCTTTTTATCATCTTCAATTGATCTTCCAAAACACTATTAAGACACATTTTGGTTATTTGTGTGAATGGAAGGATGCTTTGGGTCTAAAATCTTGCAAAGATGGTACATTTGTGTTTCAGCATTTTGGATTTTTCTATTCCAAAATGCTATTCCAAAAATAGAAATCCTATTTCTATTTTTCTATAGGAATATTCCTATTCCTATTTCCTATTTCTTTTGTTATGTGCTTTGAAGGGAAGACATGGGGAGGTTTTCTTTTAACACATTTTATATCTATTTTCTTGTCAGCTAAACTTACCAAGCGATCTCAGGAGAGAGAGAATCTCGGTATGCTGGTTTGGTCACCCAATCAGAATATTTCAGAAGCAAAATGTAAGTTACTGCTCTGTTTTTATTTTACTTACTTTCCACCCCCCAGTACTCTTTATTATATAAATGGTTTAAGAATAGAATGGAATGCCTCCGCATGTATTTGAATGTTCACAAGCACCCTGTGACACAGTGATGTTTATTTCTAAATAGACACGTGCAGGATTTAGACACGTGTCTAAAAAGTCTATTCAACTTTTTTTTTACTCATCACATATGTTATAAAAATGATTGGAAAGATGATTACTTATCACTATCCAAATCTGAATGAACTCTAGAAGAAACAAGGATATACCATAGACCAGTGATGCCGAACCTTTTTTTGCTCAGGTGCCAAAAGGGCGTCTTTGCGCACAATAGCGTCTGTGTGTATGTGACCACACCCATAATGCAATGCCCTCCCCCGTGCATGCACACACAATCCCCCGCGCTGTCCCCCCCCCGCGCATGCGCACAGGGCTCACTGAAGCCTCCGGAGCCTGTGGATGTCTAAAAACGGATTTCAGCTGATTTTCTTCCTTCCGGAGGGCAGGGGGTGGTCATTTTCGCCTTCCCCAGGCTTCAGGAAAGCCTCTGGAGCCTGTGGATGGAGAAAAACAGACCCAAAGGCCCAACAAACTTCCAATTGGGCTGTTTGGCCGTTTTTCACTGTCCCCAGGCTTCAGGACGCTTTCCTGAAGCCTGGGGAAGGTGAAAACGACCTCCCCCTGCCCTCCGGAAGGCCGAAAATCAGCTGACATAGGGCAACGCCTCGCGTGCCCTCAGATATGGCTCCGCGTGCCACCTGTGGCACGAGTGCCATAGGTTCGCCATCACGGCTATAGACATTTTATATATGTTAAAAATAGATTATTTGCTACTTCATTTATAGTATGTACATACTATAAAATACTTGTATATTGTTGTATACTATAAAATACTTGTATATAGTATATAGTTGTATATACTATAGTATATACAACTCATAGTACCATTTGATTGCTTATTTGTAGCCTATGACTATCATTAAGTGTTGTACCTTATAATTCTTGATGAATGTATCTTTTCTTTTTATGTATACTGAGAGCATATGCACCAAAGACAAATTCCTTGTGTGTCCAATCTCACTTGGCCAATAAAGAATTCTAATCTAATCTAATTTAGTATTGACCTTTTATCTTTATCATTGCACACTAGAATTTTGAAACAAATATTGCCTGGCATAAATGAAGTGAAGTGATGGGCAGGACCACAAAAGCAATCCAGAATGTAGAAATTAGTATTGCAATTCCTGGATCTGGTTTAGGAATCTCATATCTGCGTAATAAATTGTGCTACTGGTGCAGCTCCTTGTATGAGGGAAAAAAGGCAATCAGGAAGGATTTAACTATAATCCCTGTCTTTTGTATGTACTTGAAAGCTATGGTTAACAGTTGCAAAAATGCCTGAATGTCAAACTACAGTATGACTGGGAGCCTATTTAATATCCTTTTCTAAAATTGATTAACTCTGCTTTTTTGTTTGGGAAAAATAAGGCATAATTGATTTTAGCTCAAAGGAAACCATATTTGTCTGTACAAATAGCTTCATAAGCTAACTGAGTAATACTTTAGTATCAAAATTGCCCAAAATTATGGACAGTCTTTTAAGATCATTGAAGCTGGATGGAAATAAACCACAGGTTCCCCAGGCTGCAGAATTGGAAATTAATGGCAATAACTTCTGCTGGTTTTAAGCCTTCTTTCTCAGCACAGGAAAGGAGCATTTTCTAGAGCTGTTTATAGGTTTAGAGGGATTTGGCTTCAGAGCTTTGAGCAAAGGACCATTTCAGAGCAGTTGCACTCTCCCATCTGCATTGTTTCACTTTCTATTGCTTCAGAATTCTCTCACAGCATTTCCAGTAGCCAGAATAAGCTTCTGCAGATTCAGTTGCATTAGTAGATGAGGCACATTCATAGAAATTTGTTCTGGCAACTGGATATACTATGGCAGTAATGGCAAACTTTTTTTTGCTTGGGTGTCGCACCCGCCCACCCACACCCATAATACAAAGCCCTCCCCCCCCTTCATGCGTGCAGAACCCCCCTCCCTGCACTGCTCCCCCATGCATGCGCGCATGCCTCACTGAAGCCTCCAGACTTCCGGTAGGCCTGTTGGGCCGTTTTTTCGCCCTCCCCAGGCTTCAGGAAAGCCTCTGGAGTCTGTGGATGGTGAAAAACGGGCCCAACGGGGCTATTAAAAGTTCTGGTAGGCCCATTGGGCCCGTTTTTTCGCCATCCACAGGCTCTGGAGGCTTTCCTGAAGCCTGGGGAGGGCGAAAATGGCCTCCCCCTGCCCTCCAGAAGGCCGAAAATCAGCTGGCTAGCGCACACATGCACGCTGGAGCTGACATAGGGCAACGCCTCGCGTGCCCTCAGATATGGCTCCGCATGCCACGTATGGCACGCGTGCCATAGGTTCGCCATCGCGGTACTATAGGAAAGCACCTGAAATGTCTCAGCTAGATGGAAGTGAGCTGCAAAGCACCTGAAAGTAAAGCACTTTTCTTTCCACATAAAGATACTGTAGTTCTCGATTTATGACTGTAATGGAATCTGTTATGATTGTATGTCAAGGACTATATGTACCTAGTTTTTAAGATAAACAGCAAGGAACAGCATCATAGAGGATAAGGTGGTAAATGATGGCTGTATATTGCTTATGTATATATTTTGGCAAAGCAGTTTATGGTATTTTTGATGCTTCCTGAATGCTTCATCATTTATTTATTTATTGACTGCTATGCAACCATAGGAAAATTAGCTGTCCTGTACATCAGAGCAGGCAGCTTATAACTTCAGAGGTGCATGTGATTCCTGAATCTCCTTTTCTATTTTCTGAGTTACTGTCTCACTGAAAATCAGAATTATAACTTCCTGCTACTGTAAAGTGGAGAACGCACAACACAAAAACTGAGGTACATCTCCTGTAATTACTTTATGATCATTTTTTTAAAAAAGGAAGAAAAAGAAAGTACTTCTCCCACACCAAAGAAGATCCATCCAGAAAATCTCGATCCTCCCATGGGTGGCATGGCGTCCTATTGCTCCATTAACTGCACCCTTCAACCATAAAAAGGTTGCTGACACAGTACAGATAGTCCTCGACTTATGACCACAATTGAGCCCAAAATTTCTGTTGTTAAGTGAAACATTTGTTAAGTGAGTTTTGCCCCATTTTATGATCTTTCTTGCCACAGTTGTTAAGTGAATCATTGCACTTCATAAGTTAGTAGCAATAGCACTTAGACTTATATACAGCTTCACAGTTCTTTAGAGCCCCTCTCTGAGCGGTTTATAGAGTCAGCATATCGCCCCCAACAATCTAGTATCATAGTTTTTAAATGAATCTGTCTTCTCCATTGATTTTGCTTGTCAAAAGGTTGCAAAAGGTGATCACCTAACCTTGGGACAGATTAACGGTCATAAGTATGAACCAGTTGCCAAGCATCTGAATTTTGATCACATGATCATGGGGATGCTACAAAGGTTGTAAGGCTGAAAAATGGTCATGTCACTTTTTTCAGTGTCATCGTAACTTAGAACGGTCACTAAATGAACTGTTGCACGTTGAGGACTACCTGTATGACAGTATTGTGACACAGCAGTTAAAGTTTGGACTAGCTTCCGGGAGGCCCAACTCTTATCTCTGCCAGCCATAGAATCTCCCTGGATGACTTTGGGTCAGTTGCACATCCTTTCTCAGCCCAATCCACCTTACAGGGTGGTTGTTATGGGGAAAAATAGAATGCTGTGCATTTTACTTTGTACTTCTGTATGAAAGATGGGATATAAATCAATAAAGCATAACGCTCACTGGACTCTCTAAATTCAATAAAACGCTAGCTCTACAGAGGACTTTAGGCATGCCTCCCAGCTCTGTCAAAAATGTGAACATTTGAAGGACTGGACTTCTGTTCCTCAAAGTTTTCCTTTATATACTACTGTAGGAGTCTTTTGAGGTCATGTGAAATTTGCATCTGTAAATTAGTATATGTGCTAATTGGGATAGCACAAAAATAGTGTACAGCTGATGTTCTCAAAAACATTTTGTTATAGTGAACCTTGCTAAGTCAAGAACAAACTTGTTTACGCTGCCTTAAATATAACGAAGCCAAAAACAACAACAGCAACAGTTCAGTGAATGGAAGCAGAATTGGGGTCATACAGATAAAGGGCCATCATAAGAAAATTACAGTTCCATTGTGCGGCAGTATGGAAGTGAAAAGACTGTATTCATCTATCACTTTAAGTCATATCTTAGTTTAATAATCATAGCCTTTCAGCAAGCCAGAAATTAGTCAGTCTTGGACCTGAGCAAGTCTAGTCAATTTTAGGTTTGGAGGGTTTTGGGGGGGTGTATGAGTTTTTGTTGGGTTTTTTTGTTCATTTTCTGTTGCAACTGTGTGAATCTCTTAGAGCAGTGATGGCGAACCTATGGCATGTGTGCCACAGGTGGCACGTGGAGCCATATTGGAGGGCACGCGAGGCATTGCCCTGTCAGCTCCACGGGCAAACTGGAAGTTCAGAAAACGCACTTCCGGTTTGCTGTTGGGCTGTTTTTCGCACTCCGGAGGATGCAGGGAAGCTTCCTGAAGCCCCAGAATGCGAAAAACAGCCCAACGGGCGAACCGGAAGTGCGTTTTTCCGAACTTCCATTTTGCCAGTTTTGCCATTTTTCACCGTCCCAGGCTTTGGTAAGGCCTTTGCGCAGGGATGGGGGGGGGTGCGCATGCGCAGGGGGCAGTGTGTGGGGGTTGTGCGCATGCGTGGGGGGGAGGGAATATGTGTGGGTAGTGTGCGCGCGCTAGCGCGCGCACCCCCCTTTTAGCATACGAACAAAAAAAGGTTCGCCATCACTGTCTTAGAGGTTTTGATGGGCAAATTGTATTATGGCTAGAATGGTACTGAAATATGGCCAGAAATCCTTCATATAAAAAGCTGGTTTCTTGACATTCATCAAGTGGGATCAAGAGATTGTTACTGAGATTGTCAAATATCATATAATTTTAATTTTTGAGATGCTGACATTTTATTTCTTCATTGCAAATAACTTAAGATAGCTCCATTCTGGAAATTAATTTGGGAAGGGGTTCTTTATCTCTTTGCTTCAAATAATATTAATCCTTACTCACATATTTCAATTACTTTGATTATATGAGCCATGGTGGTTCAGTGGTTAGAATGCAGTACTGCAGCTACTTCTGCTGACGGCTGGCTGCCTGCAGTTTGGCAGATTGAATCTCACCAGGCTCAAGGTTGACTCAGCCTTCCATCTTTCCGAGGTGGGTAAAATGAGGACCCAAATTGACTAAGATCCAAAAGGCTAGGAAAAGCCTGGATCAAGGAGGTTCCCCTTTTGGAGGGGCAAAGGTTTCCCGCCCTCAGGAAGAAAGTCATTGGCTTTTGTTAATGATCCAGGGCCTCTGCAAACTGCCTATTGCAGGGAATGGTCACCAGATGGCGCCAGAGAGGCGTGCTATCCAACTTTAGGAGAGGTTTTGGATAGAGCTGAAGCAGTCTCCTTTGCAAGTACTAATTTGCCTGTAGCAGAGTCAGAGGAGCCCGAGGCATGCCCTAGAACAGAGATGGCACAGGTTGGATGCAAGTCTTCCTTCAGGAAGACAGAGTCCTTGTTTGTTTCATTTCAACCATCTATGTTAGGGCGCAAGGTCACTCCTTCAACAGTGGGGCATTGGATTAGAGCTTGCATTGCCAAGGTGTACGAGGTTCAGAACCTTCCTACTCCCAGACACATAACAGTGCATTCCACTAGAAGCATGGCCACGGCGGCGGCGTGGGCGACACAGGCCTCCATTGAGGAAGTGTGTTGAGCAGCTACATGGTCCTCCCCTTCTCCGTTTATTCAACATTATAAGTTGGACTCTTTTGCCTCGGTGGAGGCAGCATTTGGGAGGAGAGTCCTACAGAGGGTTCATAATGTTGGGGGGGACTTAGGACCAGACTGCTCCCACCCGTATGGGACATGCCGACTTTGGTGTGTCCCATTCCTGGATGCTCTCATTCCAGCTCTAGGGCGTTGGTCTTACCTGAACGCCATTTCTAGTAGAGCTGGTAGAGAGCATCCATCCCCACCCTTACTAAAGTCTGGTCCACAGTCCGGGAGGGGCTACTGCTTTATAGGTATCACGTCCTTTCATCACTATACCTTCGCCGGAACTGGGAAGCAACAGTGGAGGAAGGAGTGACCAGATATGCAAAATAAAGATCATGTGCTCAGTCTCCATGCAGAAGATAGAGTTACAACCCATTCCTAGATGCGCTCTACCAACTCTAATAGAAATGGCGTTCAGGTAAGACCAACGCCCATTCTCGGTAAACCTAAAACAGAGCCACCTGGTCCCAGCCAGAAATGGATAAATGGTGGCTAGATTGGGACATATGAAAGAGTCAGCAGCCATCTTGTGAAGTCTCAGTGTTTGACAAGAGAAGCAAAAATGTGTATAAAAGTGTGTTTCTGCTCACTTTGTTATATAGAGGCGAGCATTGGCTATGGCAGGGCAAATATAAAAGTAAATTGAATGCAATAGGAATAGAGTGCTTAAATTTGTGGTAAGGCAAAAACAGGTCAGGTCAAGAATGATTTAAGTGCTGAATGAATGAATGTGGATTAAATGCAAAAGTGAATTATTAGTAGAAAAGAGGTAAGTGGAGATTTGGTCATACAGAGAGAGTGAGTGAGAATCAAATCAAATATATTAAATAGGTGAATGTATTGAGAAGAAGGCAAGGACCAAGCACATTATGATTGTGTGCAGCTGATGAAATCCCGGAAGAAAGAAGGATAAGATTTAAAGGACAAAAAGCAATATATGAAGTGGAATATGAACATGATAAAGGCAAGGATGGGTTACAAGGAGAAACAAGTATGCAGAGGTAGAGTGAAGGATGTCGGTGCTTTGAAAGGAAATAGCTTGATGTATGTGTAGTATATGTTAGAATACTAAGGTTGTCTAGTAATTGTCTTTAAAATCCTTGTTGAGGTCATTTGAAGTGGTACTTTGTTATGAAGTGCAGGGGAGTGTTTCTCTGATCAGAGCTCTTCCCACCTCTGCAGCAGACTAAAAGATGAATAGATTGGAAATCATTTACATAATAGAGGAACGTTTTATTAATATAGGGGTATTCCATTAGAATTCTTGTCTTCTCTAATTCAAGAACCAGGGGTTTCATCACATCCTGAGGTTGTGATTAATGTACCAGAATATGTACAAATAATAGGCACATTTGTGCCATCCGTGCCTCTTTCTTTTCATAAGTGGAAAAAACAAATTGACAAGTCGTCCTTGAACATAGCTTTTCATTATGTCTGAACATGGAACAGTGGGCAATAGCCTTCAAACAGGTATGGTTATAAGCCAGCTTTAAGCCGTGTCAAAAAAGGACTGGTTTTTTTTATCATGCTATATGCATTAGACAGCATATCAATCAAAATAATGAGCATCTCACAATCCAGCAGTTGTTTTGCTAATATAGTAAATTCTTGACTTTAGCCAGGAGGAAGGCGTGTCTGCTAGAGGTGAGTGAATAAACGATTAATGGGATGTTGAGCAATGGATTAAATGTACATAGTGGGTAAAATCTAGATAAAATATGCATAATAATATAAAAAGTATGTAAAATGTATAAAAATTGTTTGGACTGATTAGTACCACCATAGTCTTAGATCACTGCTGGGAGAAAGTCTATTATATTGCCTGAAATTCTGATTCTGTCTTTTATATCCAAAGTCCACTGCATTGAGATCTGTAAAATCAAGACTTTCCTGTAGTTAGTATGTATGGATATGATTCACTGTCCACTTCATAAATTTCATTTCCCTTTGAAGTTTTTTTTTATCCTCTTTCCCTCCCCACTGACAGGGATGTGTGTAATAATACTTCTGTCTCAAGGCAGAGTTCCATGGGTATAAGATGTCACAAAACACTGTTGTTTTTGCTTTGTTGTTTTACCACAGCTAAAGCCGCTTGGAAATTTATGCAGCAGAAAACCCATTGCTTATTTTGTTGTAACCCCAAAGCCATATTAAGAAGGCTTTTGTTGTTTGGCTAAATAAATGCTTGAAGTTGAGAATTTCAACTTAAATTTAGCCTTTTTCGTATTGTTGGAATAGAAAGCTGATTGAAGTCACTGGTATATAAATTGTCAGAAAGAAGCGCTGGGTCCCTAAGGCACACATAGTTCAGTTCCCATTGTTTTGAGGAAATGATAGATATCCCTGTTTGCTTTTTGAAGTAGTATATTCAAAGCTCTCATTTCCTAACAAATCTCTTAGAAACAGCTCCAAGGTCAAAGGATGGGCTAACTTTATAAATAGTTTTCATGTAAACAGTATCTCACTGTTTTTGTGTTACCTTATTTCCAGTTATTCATTTTCTACTCCTGCAGGAAGCTTTAAAGATGTCTGCAAGCCCATATTAGTCAGAAAGATTTCAACCTACAATATTTTATGCTTAGGAGTAGTTGCCACTGTTAAAAGTGATGGGAAACTTGCCATTGGTCCAATAGGCTGTGTTTTGCAGGCCTGCAAAGTTTAAGTGAAAGCTAGGAGCAGCAAGACCCAGGTTGTGGTCCTCCTCAGTCTTGGAAACACATTGAGTGACTCAAATGAGACTACTTTGCAGGATCGTTGTTGTGAGGGAAAATAAGAGGATGCAACACTATGTACACTGCCTTGAGCTCCTGTGCAGAAGACAGGATGTAATAAAAGATGAACTAGAAATGCGTCTGGATCAATTCTGCAATGGGTTTTAATAAATGCACTTGATTTTCAAAGACAGTAATATAAAGACTTCTATATAAAACATTTTAAGATAAGGCCTGTTGTGAAGTGTCCTACATGTGTGTGTTAACATGTTAATATTAATTGGAGTCATTGGTTTTTATTTTCTTAAGCCAAATTGCTATAACACAGAGCAATTTAATCAACAAAATCTACATTATATCATATAGTAAAATGTAACATCACTATTATAATTACAAGTGCATGAAAATGCTTGTAAAATAATTTAGGTATAAAACATGGATTAAAATATTATTGCTTTAAGACAAAACGTGCAACATTTTTTTAGAATTATATACTGTAGGTGAGTCCTTGGTAGAGAAAAATGTTTTTGCTTAAAGATGCCTCTTTAAACCCCAGGTCAGTTAGTGGGACAAGCAAGGGCCGTTCCTCTTGGTATCTTCTCTTTTGAGTCCAGCTCAACTTCAGTGACTTACTGAAATGATTTGCAATAGCTTTATGGGATTTTTTTTCAACTTCTCAATCCAGTTTATGGTCCTGATTTTTTTTTTTAGATTGCCTTTCATCCAGTAGCAATCAGGGCCAAGCCCGTTTTGTTTTTTGGGATGGGTAAAAATTCAAAACCTTTTTTGGGAGAGAGCTAATAGTTATAAAATGCTTTCAGTGGAAAAGCTACCCAACAGTTGAAAGATCTGAATATACTCATCTACCATGGTAACCTTGTTCATTTATCATGGTCCCTTATATGCTATTTAAAATCAGTGAAAAATTATCAGTGAAAGTATTATTAAGGATAGGTAATATAAGTAGTGAAGAAATTCTTGTTGTATTTTAATAATGTTTTGCAATAATTTGCAGTTTGGCAATGTGTGGATGAACAACATGATTATTTTTAGACTAATATGGAAGTGGAACATGTAAGTACTTTAAAGAGGTATGAAGTATGAGATTAACTGAAACAATAACCTTAGTAAGAGATCCTTTGAATTGTTATTTTAATTGAGTTGCCACAATTTTTATGTACACAATTTGTAGGGTGCTAAACAGATAATTTTGAGTTTTGATGACTGCCCAGATGAAAGCATATTCCACTCTAGTCATTGATTTATATGCTTACATGATTTGATTAAATAGCCGGTTGTAATAAGCCATATACAGGTAGTCCTTTATGTGCAATAGTTCATTTAGGACCATTCAAAGTTACAATAGCATTGAAAAAAGTGACATAATCTTTTTCTTTTTCTTTTTTAAAAAATAATTTTTATTAGTTTATATACATTAAAAAAGACAAACAAAACATTTAACAAAACAAAACAATTACATATATACATTTATACCTCTAGGGTTATCTTACAGTATTTTGTATCAACTAAACAATTATATAGTTATATCCCTTTAAACATAATATAATATAATATAAAAGAAATAAAATAAATATGTTAATGAACAATTTAGTAATATGTATAAGATTGTATTAACTTTAAGATAGAGATAAGTATTTATATATTATATGACATAATCATTTTTCATGCTTACAACCATTGCAGCATCCCTATCGCCACAAGATCAAAATTTAGATGCTTGGCAACTGACTCATATTTATGACGATTACAATGTCCCGGGGTCAGATGATCATCTTTTTGCAACCTTCTGACAAGCAAACTCAATGGGCAAGCCAGATTCACTTAACAATTAACTTAACAACTGCAGTGATTCAGTTAACGGTGGCAAGCAAGATTGTAAAACGGGGCGAAACTCACTTAACAACTGTCTTGTTTAACAACAGAAATTTTGGGCTCAATGTAGTTGTAGGTAGAGGACTATGTGTAAAGAATGGGCTTGGAGGAAGTGAGGGAGAAAAATGGAAGTTTAAACATGAGTGCAAGTATACCCACTGCCTTGAAGCTAATCTTGAGCCAAAAAAGTATGGTACTTTCCTATAATATTTCTCAGAAGCAAAACCTCCCTAACGTATCATAAATGTAGACAGGTCATAAATAATAAAACTAGATTATATTTGTTTAGTGTACAGAGCCTGCTCTAAAGGGAATGTTTGCAAATGCATACATTCAGCACCTCTCCCAATTCTTTGGGTTGGCCCTCCAAAGCTGTTTGTTAAATTATGATCTTTAGTTTAATGGAATGGGAAATAAAGCATATGACTATATTAATTACCCTTAATTTTTAAAGTTTTAGTTAATTTTAAATTATGTCATGTTACATCTATCCTGCCTACACTCCCTGATCTGGGCTATAATCAGAGACCAAAAGTTGCCCTTAGTCTGAAAAACTTATACATTACTGGTTTATAAACACTTACCAATCAATATCAATCAATCTGATCTTATTCATCTATGTATGTGAAACATGCAATGTAGGGATCACTGACTTTATATAGAAGAAATTGTCTTGGGATATGCTGCCAGTTCAGATAATTTAATGGCAATTTGTTTCGTAATTGAAGATTATAGCAGATAGTTTTATACCAGTAAGTGCTGGCTACAATGAAAATAATGCTCTATTATATAACTCGTGTCCTGTTCTGTCATTGTTTCAGAGGTGTTTCTATATATAAACAGAGAAATAGAATGACCATGGGTGGGCAGAAAAGCAGTGGGAGAGGGTACGACTTCCAACTTCCTGCCAGCTTTCCTTTGAATTTCTTTGTGAGAATCTGACTGTCATAAATCAATCCCTTCCCTCCCTCCCTATCCATGAATAAAGTTGAATAAATTGGCTTGCTGGTTGGGATCTGGCATGAAATGTCTGATGTAATGGTGAATTTGCCTTGAATAATCACAGAAAGACTTATTTGGCATCAAAAGATATTATTTGGAAGAGGCAGTTGTATTGTCTGATGTTCTTCCTGAACTCGTTTGCAGTAAGTTCATCATTGCTATATATAAATTAATATATAAATTACTTTTTTATAAATTAAGGAGTTTATTAGGCAGAGATAGCAAACTGCCTGTCCTGACCTTTCCCTTCATAAAGCAGAAATTTGCAGTTTCTTCAAGGAAGAGGAATGCTTGACAGTGAGGATAGGCTTTGGCCATGTCACCAACGTCAACAGAGATATTATGTCATGTAAGACATGCATTTTGTCTCACTCTTTCTCAAATTCCATTCTGTCCTAGTGAACAGTGTACATTAGTCCATTTAAGGTAGTAGGCTGGTTCAAAAATTGTTGCCTTGTGAGGTCCCATTTTGCCCAATTAATGGTAATGACAACAAGAGGTTTAGTAGTATATAAATGTAGATATCGGATTTACCACATTATGGTGAGAAACAAGATTATTAAGCCAATAATGCCTTGCAGGTATCCTTTATAGTTGCCTCTAGCAGTTAGCTGAAATGAAGTCTTTAAAAATGAAATCTTTCTGTAAGGAAGTTCTTGTAGCAATCTTAATTTTGGGGATTGCCTGCTGCATAAATTATCAGAGCTTGATCTGGGATAGCTTCTTGCAAATTACTGTCATGGAAATGCACTGGCATTGCAAACCCAGAACTCCTACCTTGCAAACCTTTACCTTGTGGATTGTAAAAAAAACTTCTGGAGATAGTTTTCCATTTACAAAAAGGTGGGGGGGACATAAAGTGCCATTTACCATAATGTTGCTTGTCACACACACTAGCTCCCTTTCCTAGAGGATACTATTATCTCTGCTTCCTTTTGGTATTTTGAATTAGTGCTTTTTCAGACAAAGTCATGATGCCTGTTTTATTTCTTAAGAAAACGTTGGATTGCGACCCAAAGGCATTCTTAGAAATAAAGATGATACAAGAGACTGGCACTTTACTGTGGAGCATGCAAGCTTCTGTTTTCAAATTAAAGAATTTTTGAAAATCTAAAATATCACGGAAGCCTCATGGGCATCAAGGGATGTGTTTGTGGGTTCAACAAATTCTGGATGTCCAGGTCACAGTGACCAAACTTTTTAAACTTTACATCTGGAGCATTCTGTTTTGTGTAACCTTCTGACACATAAACAGGAAGAGCGTTTATACTTGGTTGCTGGATATGGTTTCTTCACTAGGAATATTTTAGACAATATCCCATGAAATTTAATGAAAGTGTTTCAAGAAGAGCAAATTATATCTCTCTCACTTTCTGTATGTAAAATTGGAATAAATGCAAAAAAGAACTTAAATAGTGTAACATTGGATCAGCCTAAACATCTCCTATTATCTATTATAATGGAGTATTGATTTTCCTTTTCTCTGGCCTTTGTTTTACACGAGGATTCATATTTTGAGCCAATTATTATATTAATAGTATATGAAATTATTAAAATCCTGATGCTTATTTAAACAATATTTAAATATTGTGTGACTTTATATAGGATAAATATTGAAGTGTATCATTTTTCAAACGATAACAACTGCTATTAATACTTTGTGTGTTTTGGGGGAAATGAGAATAAGTCCATATTCCAGTTATTCTGGATTCTTATCTTAAAATCTGTTAATACTTTCTCCAGTGTGTACCTGGTCAGAGCAACAAGTACAGATAGTTCATGACTTACAATCACAATTCAGTCCAGAATTTCTATTGCTAAGTGAGACATTTGTTAAATGAATTTTGCCCCATTTTACGACCTTGCTTTTCACAGTTGATAAGTGAATCACTGCAGATGTTAAGTTAGTGACACAGTTTTTAAGTAAATCTGGCTTCCCCATTGACTTTGCTTTTCAAAAGATTAGAAAAGGTGATCACATGACCCCAGGACACAGCAACCGTTGCCAAGCATCTGAATTTTGATCACATGACCACGGAGATGCTCCAATGTAAGTGTGAAAAATGATCACAAGTCACTTTTTTCAGTGCCATTGTAACTTTGAATGGTCACTAAATGAACTGTTCTAAGTCGAGGACTACCTGTACTAATGGTTCTGTTAATTGCAGAATAACTATAGTTTTTATGAAGTACTGCATTTGCTCTCTTAAGACACCTTTCAGTGTGTTATGCTCCTGAGAAAAAGGAGGCAATCCTTTGCAATTTGACTGTAGAAGTCCATTATTGAGAAGGCCAGAAGTCGTTGCTAGAAGAAAGAGTAGTTTATTGTTTCAGAATGCTAATGTTCTGTACTGCTAGTATCTATGCTGGAAGCTTACCCAATATTGAAGCAGTGATCATAAAATGTTAAGAATCCATTTGTCAACCTTTTTTTTTAATGTTTTGTAGTTTTCATTTGAGGCTCTGACAATGGTGCTTAACTTTTGAAATGTCACTGGATAGAAGTCCTAAATTTATAAATCTGTTTATACTATTTTTTGAATGCTTCTGTAGTTTAACCTTCTTTTCCTAGTATTTCCTTTAAAATATTTCACATTTCTTTTATAAACATACGATGCTGAAAAAAGTGACTTATGACTGATCCTTGCCTTTACGACTGCAGTATCCCTGCAGTTATGTAATCAGAATTTGCATGATTGACATCTGAATTTGGGTGATTGACATCTGGCATGTATTAACAAGGGTTACAGCATCTCAGGGTCACTCATTGCCATTTGAAACCTTTCCAAGGGGCTATCAGCAAGTAAAGTCAATGGGGAAAACCGGATTTGGTTAACTACTGTGGCAAAAAATAGTTGTAAAATTAAGTGTGACTCACTTAATGACCATATCACTTAGCAATTGAAGTTCAGGTCCTAATTGTGGTGGTAAGTTGAGGACTATATGTATTCTCCCAAAAAGGAGTTCTTTTCCCCAGTGAGAAAAGATTCATCTGAAGTGCTTCTAAAAGACATTTACCATTAAAGTCTGTGTTGCAAGATTATGTTGACAAATTAACTGCAAATAAAAGTCAGCTGTAAATCAAGATGTTTAAATGAGACTCAGAAAATCTATCATTTAACATTCATTTAACTTGGTTTTAATTTTCTTAGTTTGTAATAGTGTGAAATTTGGAGGACTTCTCTTGGCAGCTGTAAATCCTTCTACTCTACCTGATCTTAATTTTCTGCACTTTTTCCAATGAAAAACATTAAATAGAAGCTAGCATTTCAAAAAAGAATACTAGCTTCTGTGATATGTTTTATTTTTGGAAATACCTTTAGACCTCACACAATCTCTATAAGCCACTTTAGCAATTGAAAATACTGGATGGTTTCTTTTCAATTCATTTTTTGTAAACAGGTGCAGCTGTCAAACATTTAAAAAAAGTGGAGGAATGGAAAGAAGCATCTGGAGCATTAGAAATAAGTGATACGGAGCAACGTCAACACTATTTTGTGACTGCACACAATCACAGTCACATTTTATGAGTAGGAAGAATAAAGTCCTTCAATGATCATCTCTTGTTTTGTGTTAGAGAACATCATCTTAGAATTTGCCCTTTCACCCAGCAAAAATGTTTAACTGCCAGCGTAGCTCTTGAATTACCACACTTATCTTACTCTGAAGAGGTGTAAACAAAACGAGCTGTTTGCATTCATTGTGCAACATGTTTTCCGAGAGTAAGATTGCACTAAACTTTGAATTTAATTACATATTTTTGGAATTTGGCTGACCTCTCTTTTGCTGATTTGCCTCCTTTCCTTATAGCATGCTTCGCAAATGAGATGGGGTGGGTGGGATAAGTTCATTTTTCTACAAGGTTTTTCAGATTTCCCATCTTCTACATCCAGCTGCTGTTGTTACAGACAGATTTATGATAAACTTCTTTTAAGAAAATGAAAGAAACAAATCAGGACCATCAGTCTCTCACCCTCGCAACCAATACTGTGGTAGGTTGTACATGGAAAAGACAGTTAAGAGTTCCTTTTCATGAGCACAATAACACACCGATGCAGGCTCTGAACCACATAGGACTTTAACGATCAGAACCTTGAATAGCCTTTGGAAACATACTGAAAGTCATTACAACTCCAACAGCAGCAGACTGCCCCGTGAGCATATAGGTCAGTGATGGCGAACCTTTTTTGGTTCGCGTGCCAAAAGGGGGGGGGGATGTGGGGGATCACGTGTGTGCGTGCCCACACTCATAATTCCATGCACCCCCGCACATGCACGCATGACCCCCCTGCTCCCAGCATGCAATGGCACGCCCATTTTTCGCTCTCCCCAGGCTCCAGAGCCTTTCTAGGAGCCTGGGGAGGGCGAAAACGGCCTTCCCCACCCCCTCTGGAGGCTGGAAACAGCCTGTTTCCCGACTCCCAGTGGGCCCAGAAGGCCCGAAAATCAGCCGGCTGGTGCACACATGCATGCCGGACCTGAGCTCGCGTGCCCACCGATATGGCTCCGCGTGCCACTTGTGGCACCCGTGCCATAGGTTCGCCATCACGGATATAGGTTGTTGCATTTTGTACCAGTTGAAGTTACTAGCTGATTTTTAAAGGAAGCAGTAATATCAATAGGAGGGATATGCAGTAGACACCATGAAGTAACCAACTTGTGGCAAATGACTTAAGTGGGCAGCAAACAAAGCAGCAACCAGTTGCATTCAATTGGGTGATGTTTGTCATGTTTACTGCCATTTCTTATTAGTTATAGGTTTTGTACTATTATTAGTACAAAATTGAAACTTGGAAAATTGAGTAAACGTGTTTCCTGCTGTACAGACTTTGATCCTTATTGTACTTATGTGAGCAAATTTGAGCTGTAAAATGTGATATTTAAGAACGGACTGTTTTTACTTTCTATAAGTGTTGCTGCATGGAAAGAGAATTATTGCAGAATTTGATGATGTTTCTCAGATGAAAGTGTATATAAAACCACCCACTGAGAGCATTGGAGTGATTTTAGTTTTTTTTCCTTTCCTTTTCCTCCTTATTGTTGATCAGTTCCTTTTTGCCAGATGACAATGACAGTCTTTAAACTTGTCACTTTTTACATTGTCTGGTAAATTACTGCAAAGGGAAAATAATAAATTTCTACAAGTTCAGCAAATATTGAGGAAGGAAACTTGGTATTGTGGTACAATATACATAATGACCAAAGAGGGCAGAGAAGAGCAGTAAATATAAATATAGGCACAAATGTGCATTCTTATTGCTTTCTCTCTTAATCTCCCAGCCCTTTATTTTTAGCACCATAGTTTCATGGACTTGGAACCTGTAGATCATTGAGTCCAATTCCCTAGTGAGTGCAGGAATGCAAATTGAAACAGTCCTAGAGATGGCTGTTCTGGTTAAACACATCCAATGAAAGGGAACACATCACTTGAGTAATTGTTTCCATTATTCTTTTCTAGAATTCAATCAAGATTAGGCTAATTTAAATCCATTATTTTATGTATTGCATTCTGATGGGGGGGAGGGAGAGGAAAGGTCATGAATGTGTTCTGTATGGCAGATAGTTTCAGATAGTTGTGAATGCTATCATATCGTTCCTAATGTCTATGCAATGTGCCAAATGTACATGGAAATGTTTATCCAAAGGAGG
The DNA here is from genome assembly GCA_023053685.1 of Diadophis punctatus similis. Classification (NCBI taxonomy): domain Eukaryota; kingdom Metazoa; phylum Chordata; class Lepidosauria; order Squamata; family Dipsadidae; genus Diadophis; species Diadophis punctatus. The sequence goes on from JALIGW010000001.1 coordinate 294,611,966, forward strand.
TGGGTATGGGGGGGGGGGAAAGAAGATGGGGAGTATTTTTGCTGATTGCTTTTTCTTTAACCATGGAGATCCTACATCTATTTTGCTATATAGCATTCAACCGATTTACAGGACAGACAATTGTATAACTAGATGACAAAGAAAATATGGTGAATTTAAAGCACTCTTCTTGGATTTTAAAACATTCACTGCCTCAATAAATGAGCACAGATCTCTTGTCTTTTCCTCCTTTCCTGTTATTTTTTTAAATATATATATATATAAAAATGCAGTTTACAGTTCTTTAAGCAATGGAGAAAAGAATTAAAAATGCTAAATGTATTCTACTTTTTAGAGTGTGGTAAACTTGATAATTAGAGGAGAATTTGAAATAAAATTCAGAAATAAAAGAAATCCTTTTAAGTGGAAAAAGCACCTAATCCACAAAATAAGCTCAAAGAAGAAACAATGTACCCAAGAATAGAGGTAAATGATGCAAAACATTGTGGGAAAGATATTATAACTATGATCTTTTGTGCTGTAACACTTTGTGGAAAGCCCTTGTGTGTATATCATACATAAATATCCAGCTTCCCAACATATCACATTTCTGATAGGAAATAAATCTGGCTTTCTTCCAATCTCTGGAAAGTGTTCCTATCTGATTGTCTGGAGAAAATATTTGCCCCAAGTGATCTAATTATCTCAACTCCAAACAATGTGGAAATTACTGCAACTATTGGAACAAACATAACAAGACTTAAGTCATCTGTAGTTGGCCTAGTGTTCCCACAACTCCTTTTTATGCTGTTAAATCAGTGCTTTGTTTTTAAAGTTATGCTAGGGAATAGGAATAATAAATCATGTAACACTTTATGCGTATGGGCATGCCCTTGTAAAACTAGTTAGCTGCAAGTTTTTGAAATGGAAAACTAAACTTAAGGATATGCACGTTGCTTGAGGGGTTATGAAAGTGAGGGGAACAAGCCCTATGTAATGAAAACCTGCTGTGATTCGGCTGGTTGTCATCTTCATGCATTTTATTCCCCTCAGAAGTTTTGTTTTCAGTCAAATCTATCCTGAATGTCTTATATAGTCCCTCGGGAGTAGGGCGGCATAGAAGAACAAATAATAAATAAATAAATAAAATAAAATAAAATATCAGAATTGTGAAGACCTCACAATTTTTCTTGTATATTTAATTTGTCAGTTCATTCATCTTACCATCCAATAGGGAGATTTTTCTGGATGATGTGCAAAACAAGCAAAACAATATGATAGATTAAGATGCAACAGACAGAAAATGTAAAATCAGAACTAATTCCAAAGACTGCAGTAATGATCATATATAGACATGTTAAAAAACAATCTTCATAAAATGAAACGACGACACTAAAACTGCAGTACAGTATAAAATTTAAAAGCTCGAGAAAATAACATTGACATTTAAGATAGACACTGCACGCGGACCTTTCTAGAAAGATTTCACAGTTGAGATGCTTTGAAGAAAAACCTGTTCTCCGTGAAAGCAAATGAACCTCGGATCTGATTCTTGAGAAATGTGTCTCTTTTTCTCATGTATGCTCAAGGACATTGGACTAGAGTAGACTGTGAGGAAGGGCTTGTTGGAGGCTCTTCAAGCCATTGCTGGTTCTTGCTTGGTTTAGTTCAAACTTTTGCCAGCAGTCTTTATTGTTACACATGTTAGAGTGCATACTTTTATAAATGAAATGTATTTTAATCTGATGGATGGTGTTATTGGTACATTTTTATTTGGATTAACTACTTTAATTTTATTTTCTTTTTTATCTCTATTGGTTTCTTGCCCTGAGCATTCTTTTAAATAGAAAGTTGGGGTATAATTTAAATAAACAATCTGTGCTCTGATATCAAAGCAACATTTATGCATGGAAAAGAGAAAAAGAGACTGTGTTACTTGTATGTCTTTAAGCTTTACAAGCACATCTTCAGAAGGAAGCAGAAATATTTTTATTGATTTGTTCAATTTTGTTTACTTGCTACAATCAACTCCCCTAAGTAAGAGACATTTGTTTATGTACATTTGCCATATATTTAAACTACGCAAAGCTAGAATTTAAAGCTAAAGCAGTGTCCAATAATAGTTTTTAAAAAACTTCTAGCCTTGAACATGTATATTAAATCAATGTCTCATTGTTTACAATTGATAATTACTGTTTGTATGTGCCTGTTTGCTAGAAGCACTGCACAAAATCTCAGAGACAATATAATTATTAAATGATAAAATTTATCAACAAACAATTTTAAAATATTAAAAGTACAAGTACATTGAAAGTGCCAGACATAATTTGAGACACCAATTTAAAAGTGACTGCCAGAAGGAAGATGAGTAGGGCATCCAAGATTTTGGTTAGAAAATCATTTTTAATTACAGTGCTGAACTACATTTTGGCAGTTTTTTTTTGCTGATAGTGAAACTTGTAAGACTGGTTTGGCGAGACGCTGCTAACAACACAGACCCAATAATGATTGTGACCAGCTCAAGTCCGCTGTGACCCCAGCAAAAGCTTGAGCAATTTGAGCACTTAGCAGAATGTGCTTTTTTGCCTGTTGTTTCCTACTTTTAAGCTATTGCTGGGTGAGAATTGGAATATTGGAGAATTAGGCTGGATTGTTTTTAAATGTCTTCATAAAGGTTGAGTATAAATATAAAGCCTAACCCACTATTGCAGTTAACAGTTTTTGAACAGTTTTTTAAAAATGTAATTTCCATTTCCAAATCTGTATTTCTGCTTTCACAAGATGTAGTATTAAGTAGTATTAAGTAGCATTTGGAGTTGTAATGGGGGTAGTCATGTTGTTTCATGTGCTAGAAGCACATGAGGCCACATCTATGGAATGTGTTAAGACGGTATGTAAGACCTTGTTCCCATTTCATAATTCCTTCCTCCAGCACATACTTTTAAAAGTAGCCAAAGTTCTTCTGCACTGAAACTGAATAGAATACAGTAGTTCAATTCTTAATTATCTACCTCTGAAGAACTTTGTAGCGATCCATGTGTTCTGGCAATTTCAGTATATTGTTGACATTTTCTTTGCCGTGATGGCGCAGTGATTAGAATGCAATATTGCAGGCTACTTCTGCTGACTGCTGGCTGCCGGCTGTTTGGCAGTTCAAGTCTCACTGGCTCAAGGTTGATTTGGCCTTCCATCCTTCCGAGGTTGGTAAAATGAGGGCCCAGATTGTTGGGGGTAATATGCTGACTCTCTAAACAGCTTAGAGAGGGTTGTAAAGCATTGTGGAGCGGTATATAAGTCTTAAGTGCTATTGCTATTATATATGGAGCAGGAGTTTCAGCAGGTGGTAGAACTTGACTGACTTTGTCTGCACTCAGAAGCTAAGCATGATCAGACTTGGTTTACTGGTTGGGTAGATGACACCAGGGCTATCCAGGACTGTAGTTGAAAAGTACTCCAGAAGGAGGCAGAGGCATACCATTTCCACGCTTCTTTTCAGTTGGGTCTTATTTTAGGGGAAACACGATATCTTCAAGTCAAGCTTGACTCCTGGTGAATTCATGGATACCTCGTGCAGTTTTCCTTGAAATAGAAATGGTATGCCTCTTCCCTGTTTGCTGCAAGCAGGTAAATTGCTGGAAGACAGAGGCCAAAGGGTGAGGGTGGCTGGGTGGCTGGGGCTACATTCGGTGTATAAGACGCACCCAAGTTTTCACCCTCTTTTGGGGGGTAAAAAGGTGCGTCTTATACTCTGAAAAATACGGTAATTAATTTCAACAATATTCTTAATATATATTTGCTATGAAAGACTACTCTCCTCCAAATCTGCTATATGTTTCATGTAGCAAATGTAATAAAGCCTCCTGAGGCATCTTAATGTTTGAAACATGCATTATTGCATATGCTCTTGGGGGGTCACAGATCCTCCTTCACTCCCAAACTTCTCTGTGGGACATTTTTCCACTTGGAATTTCTGATAATACTTTTAATAATAATATTTTAAAAAATGCTAGCAAAATTGGCATGTCACAAGAAAGTGTTTTAAAGAGTCACATATGAATTTCCTGAATAATTATTTTGAGAGATATTGAAAGAAAAATCAGAAAGTCCAGTTGCCGCTTGAAAAAGCACCTTTAGATATAACAGCCTCCTTCAACTTGATACTCTCCAAACGTATCAGTGCTATAATTCTGTAACTTAGTCCTATCATATGTACAGAGCTTTCCATTGGAGAAAGTGGAATATAACTGGAATGGACAATCTTGGCTTAGGCCTGCCTTGAAGATCCCTCTGTGAACAGGAAATTTAAATCTCTGGTGAAAGCACATTTTAAAGCCTATTGCACAGGAATGGAGAGAATTAGCGAACAGTGTCATACAGCAAACAGGGGACCCTGTCTCTTTGGGGATCTTGTTCTGTCATGAACAAGAGGAGATGGTGCTAGACATCCGGAAGAAGAGAGGGGAACCTGCCCCACTTTACATCAAGGGGGACTGTGTGGAGAGAGTCCCCTCCTTCAAATTCCTGGGAGTCCATCTTAGCAAAGATCTCACCTGGAGAAACAACACAACCCAGGTGGCCAGGAAGGCCCAACAGAGACTCCACTTCCTTAGGGTCTTGCAGAAGAACAAGGTGGAACAACAATAGCAATAGCACTTAGACTTATATACCGCTTCATAGTGCTTTACAGCCCTCTCTAAGCGGTTCACAGAGTCAGCATATTGCCCCCAACAATCTGAGTCCTCATTTTACCCACCTCGGAAGGATGGAAGGCTGAGTCAACCTTGAGCCGGTGAGATTTGAACAGCTGAACTGCAGTGCTGCTCTTTAACCACTGCACCACCTCGGCTCCTGATGACCTCCTTTTACCGGTCCACAATAGAAAGTGTCCTCACTTATTGCATTACGATATGGTATGCTGTCTTGACAACCACGGATAGAAAGACATTACAGAGGGTGATGATCACGGCACAAAACATCATGGGCTGCCCCCTGACATCACTAGATGAAGTTGCTAGGACTCGCTGCCTTAGAAAATTGAGGAAAATCCTCAGGGACGACTCAACCCTGGTCAGCACTTCTTTACTCTCCTACCATTGGGTAGGAGATATAGAAGCATAGCCAGTTGTACGAACAGGCTGAAGAACAGCTTTTATCCGTGGGCTGTCAGACTCTTGAATGCAACATAACATCGTAAGTATGTAGTATGATAGACTTGCAGGGCCGGTGCAACATGTTCATATTAGTGCAATATATTATAATGTAATGTTACCACATATATGTATAGAGGATTGTTGTTAGTATGATTTATTGGGTTAGGGATTTTCTTTCTTTCACTATGAGTTATTGATATGTATTTATGTTGGGGGGGGTGCACGAAGGGAGGCTCAGCCAATCTCATTGTACACATGTTGTGCATCGACAATAAAGGTTGGATTGAGTTTGCTTAAGTACTGGAATACACCTCATTTCCACATGCAACAAGTTTGGATCCACAGGGAAATGTTATTTTGCAAGTATTACAAAATTAGCAGACAACCTTTTGATGGCTAGGAATTCTTAAAAGGTCCCAGTGTGTGAGGAGATGATGCAAAAATGGAGAGACTGCCTTTAGAAGTGGCAAAGGTTTTCTGCTTTTCTCTCTTGTGTGGGTTTGTTGGTGCTAGTTTAAACTAACACGTTAAATCTTTTAAAGCTGTATATGGCAGTTTTTATTTGGTTCCCTGGCTTAAGACGACAAACACATTTTGCCAGCTTTTATAAAGATGACTAGAGAAGGTTTGAAGCCATAGAAAGAGAGTTATGGACCAGGTGCATCTCTAAGGCTGAGTTACCCACCCCTGGATTGAAAACAGACCACATTTTATGCCTGAATTTATCTTTGTCCTCTTAAATACATAGAGAGGATGTGGCCTGATAATTTTTCCCCTTCTGAGTAAAAACCTTGGTATCAGAGTTCAATATTAATTGTTGTTAAAATAATTAATTTGCCAATTTTGTACTTTATGTCTTTTAAATATATTAAGTTTTATATTGGGCTTCTTGTGTCTCTGGAATCTTCTTTCATTTCCTACAAATGCAAAAGCAGATTACTATGTTTCTATAGTAGTCTTTATATAGTTCTGAAGAGGAGGGTCAGTATATGACCTCTACATTGTAGATGAAGTAGGTGAGTGAAAAAGTAGCTTGCTAAGAATGTCCAGCAATTTTAAAGTTTGGGAGGGAGTCTACTTCTTGCTGAAAGCTTAGTCACTTACACCATATTATAGCCCATTACATTTATCTTGTCAGTTTCCCCTCCCAGTTCATTATAAAACAGTTCATCTCTTTTCTCCTTTTTGTTCTTCTGCATGCCAGGAGGAAGACAAATTGTCCGCTACTTGTGCATCTTCAGCAGTTAGATCTATGTGAAATTCACTCTCTTGCAAAAGGCTTAATTGTGCTCAACCTTCTTGATGCAATTTAATCTGAGTGCTAGGCCGCCGCACCCACATCTTGTTCTCCCATTTTTTCCTTTCTGAATATTATGTGCCCTTGCACAATACAACATACTATGTTTTGGAATAATGGATTTGCTCTATCAACTATTTATGAAGCTAGCCTTCAATGTTGAATTTTCATTTAGAAACATAGAAAACTGACAGCAGAAAAAGACCTAGTGGTCCATTAAGTCTGCTCTTTGAGTTTGTTTTTTTGTTTACTTATTTATTATTTTTTGAATTATTTTTATATTTTATATTTTACTTTAATTTTTGTGAGATAATGGACATGTGTTTATTCCAAGCATGTTTAAACTCAGTTTTCAATCTCAATTTGAGAAAAGGAGAACTGTTTGGCTAGAAATGAAAATGGAATTGAATGACTTGTATTCGGTTATTGAAAAAGGAGCTTGAGAAAATTAGAGTATGTGTGTGGGATGCATCTTAGACATTAAAAAGTAGGCTTTGCTTTAATTGCAGATCTGTGGGACCCAGTGTTTGTTGTAAAGTGATCATACGAGAGGATCACAAACATGGAATTCATCTATATAATGTGGCATTTAAAATTCATGCCTTTTCTAGTTCATGTTTTGTTTATGACTATTTCATATTTTTAAAAGCAAATGTTACTTGCAGTTGTGATATTTAAAAGATGTATATAATTCAGAAACAAACAAGGATGATACTTACCAATAGCAAACAACTCAAAGAAAGAGTACAGATAAGTGGGTGGGTAGGTGGATGGATGGATGGATACAGTTTATGTCTATGTTCTTGTTGAATGCTTTGTGGTAAAATAGCAATAGCAATAGCACTTAGACTTATATACCGCTTCATAGTGCTTTACAGCCCTCTCTAAGCGGTTTACAGAGTCAGCAAATTGCCCCCAACAATCTGGGTCCTCATTTTACCCACCTCGGAAGGATGGAAGGCTGAGTCAACCTTGAGCCGGTGAGATTTGAACCACCGAACTGCAGCTAGCAGTCAGCTGAAGTAGCTTGCAGTGCTGCACTCTAACCACTGCGCCACCTCGGCTCAAACAAATGGGTGGTTGGGGCACTTGGGGCAGTAGAATTGATGTGCACGAAAGATAGTCCTTGACTTATGACCACATGAAAGTGTTTACATGCATCACTTTTAGGTTAAACCACCTAAGCTTCTAAAAGACTTTATGAGCAATAGACACTGGGTTCAGCAAATGAAAATGCTGGCATTAAAAAACAAAGACCCCAATTTTTAACTTGGATGTTAGCAAGTAGGAAGGTTTTGAAAATGTGCAGACTTTGATGAAGGTTTTGTTGCTGGGGCACAGGAATATTGCAGAGCCCTTCAAAGAATGTCTGTAGAGTTCATAAAGCAGTTCTTTTGTGCCTGCTGCAATAGTCCGCATCTACAATCTATGCCTGTTGGATTGTAAAAATGACCTTTTTCTAGTAGGGTTGGCATATTAGTATCATATTTTTTCTGTAGGCAATAGTAGTAGAGTAGATTATGCAGTTAGACAGTTATGTATACATAAAATTGTATAGCAAGCAGAAGAAGTGGGCCAACCCTATTTTGGGGAAAACACAGGTAGGTAGCCCTTGTTAATGAATGCCTCATGTAGTGCCCATATACAGTTATGATAGTGATGAAAAAGTACCTTTATGATGAATCCCCCCATTTATGACCTTTACAGATCTGTAAAGCAAAGGAAAGCTGAAGTAAGATCCTAAGCACAGTTGTGGTTTCTTTTAGCAGCAACTTTGCTTAATGATGAAGTTGCTGGCCTCAATTGTGGTTGCTACATGAGAACTGCAATTGTTGTTTTTCTAGTGATGTTTAGTCAAAATGTTTGGCTAAATATTTCTTTCCAGGTTTGATCCATTGCATCTAGTTTGGCCCTGGGGAGCATAACATTTATGCATATAGTTGCCTATACATCAATAAATGCAAACTGGCATTTTGCTTGAGCACATGATAAAGAACTATATTTATGCTAGGCTCCCAAATGGCTTACTGTCTATTTACTGGTTACTCTGAGGTCTTTTTAGCTTTATATGCTTTCATACTTAAACAGCCATGAAACACTTCATTTGCAGGTCATGGGCTATTTCTTCAAGCAATTCTTACTTTTTTCTTCCAATACACTATATTTGTCTTGGTAAACATACAGTACATTTAAAACCACCCTCATAAAATAATAATAAATAAATGTTCTTACTTAATCCAAAAGTTCAAATAATATATATTGAACAAAAAAATAATTGAAACTGATCAGAAATATGTTCATCTTTTAAAAATTGGATTTATTTATTTATTTATTTTATTTGGGAATTCTTCTATGCCACCCTACTTCCTAAGGACTCAGGGCGGCGTACAGCATTTTAAAGAACACCAAACAATAAAATCATTAAAAACAATTTTAAAAAGTTAAAAAAGACATACAAAACCATGCATACATGGGGGAGACCTCAGATGTAAAGTTGTCTCAAATCACCCCGCCTGCAGGAAGAGCCATGTCTTAATGGCTTTTCGGAAGGCCAGCAAGGTGGGGATAATTCGGATCTCTGGGGGAAGATGGTTCCAGAGAACAGAGACCCCTACAGAGAAGGCCCTGCCCCCCTAGGCCCCTGGATAAATGTCTGTAAAGCATGTCAGCCTTTTCATGGCAAGAATGTTATGTTAAGAACTGGGTATGGATAGACTAATCTCATTCCTAGTTAAATCTTCATGTTATGGTCAAATGCTATGGATATATACCATACCACACTCCAGTATGGTATGTTTAAGTATCTTAAGTTACACCCATTTTTTTATTTTCTGCATAAAGGGATCTTTAAATCAGTAAAATAATTTAAAGTAATGGTCCTTTAACTTGTTTAGAATAGAAATAGATCATTTTAGGAAAGCAAAATAAGTTGCTGACTTTGTTAGTTCTTTATCACCTCAGAATCTCCTTTCAATGTTCAAATGATAGCACCCTAATAGGGATCATTTCATTTGTTCTCCTTGGCGAAATTTATGGTGCCCTATCCTGTTTTACTTTCCATTTGGGTAAATAATGAGTTTTGTGATAAATATTTTTCTTTATTTTTTGATGTTTGTTTTAACAATCATAAAGGTAGTTTGGCCTGACAGTTTCATAAAATGCCAGAGAAAAGTAGTCAAGTATAATTTAAATCCTTCATAGTCCATATTTCACTGCAGTACCTAAATGCAATACAGGTAGTCCTCAACTTACAACAGTTCATTTAGTGACTGTTCAGAGTTACAACAGCCTCGAAAAAAGTGACTTACGACCGTTTTTCACACAACCGTTGCAACCACCCCATGGTCACATGATCAAAATTCAGACACTTGGCAACTGACTCATATTTATGACGGTTGCAGTGTCCCGAGGTCATGTGATCTGACGTTCATAATGTCCCGAGGTCATTGTAAGCTTCTGACAAGCAGTGTCAGAAGGGAAGCCCGATTCACTTTACTGCCAGATGGCTAACTTAACTGCAGCGATTTACTTAACAACTGAGGCAAAAAAGGTCATAAAATGGGGCAAAATGCACTTATTTATTATTTATTTATTTATTATTTACATTTCTATGCCGTCCAACTCCTAAAGGACTCTGGGCGGCTCACATCAGCAAGAAATATAAATAGAAAGTTTAAAAAGTTAAAAAGACAGAATTAAAAATACAATTTAAATCACAAATCCGTCATTCATGGGCCGACCTCGTCTATGCTCACCGGAGGTCAATGGTCCCAGGCCTGTCGGAAAAGCCAGGTCTTGACGGCTTTACAAAAGGCCAGTAGGGTGGGGGTAGTACAAATCTCGGGAGGTAGCTGGTTCCAGAGAGCGGGGCCGCCACAGAGAAGGCCCTCCCCCGAGGGCCCGCCATTCGACATTGTTTAGCTGACGGGACCTGGAGGAGATCGACTCTGTGGGCTCTAACTGGTCGTTGGGAGGTATGTGGTAATAGACGGTCTCATAAATACTCTGGCCCTGAGCCATGTAGGGCTTTAAAGGTCATAACCAACACCTTGAATTGTGTCTGGAGACCAATGGGAAGCCAGTGCAGCTCGTGGAGGATTGCTGTAGTGTGGGTGTATCTAGGAACACCCACAACTGCTCGCGCGGCTGCATTCTGGATCAACTGCAGTCTCCGAACAGTCTTCAGGGGTAGCCCCAAGTAGAGTGCATTGCAATAACCAAGCCGTGAGGTGATAAGGGCATGAGTGACAGTGAGCAGAGCCTTCTGACCCAGGTAGGGTCGCAATTGGTGCACCAGGTGAACCTGTGCGAAGGTCCCCCTAGCCATGGCTGTCAGGTGTTGGTCTAATTTCAGCTGTGAGTCTAAAAGGACACCCAAATTGCGAACCCGTTCTGAGGGGATCATTCCCCCCCCCAGAACCAAGGAAGGACAGTCGGAATAGTCCTTTGGAGGCAATATCCACTGCCACTCGGTCTTGTCAGGGTTAAGTTTGAGCCTGTTGATTCCCATCCACTTAACAAATGTCTCACTTAGCAACAGAAATTTTGGGCTCAATTAGGGTCGTAAGTTGAGGACTACTTGTAGTGTGTTTCCCAATCTGGCTCCCAGCCTGGTAGTCAATGATAAAACTATGAAATGTGGCAAGCATTAACTGAAATAAACTGGCTTGAAAATTAAAACATCACATTACATAGTCCCCAGCAACTTGCACTTTTTCTGGTCGGCCATTTAATCTACATCTCATTGTATCAGAAAGTGCTTACCCAGGGCTTCAAAAATAGGGTAGTTGTTTTGCAATTGACAGGTTCCAATACAGCACTAACAATTCCGTCCATCATGATAATTTGCAAGTTGCGTGGCCCGGATTACCCTTTTGACTGTCTCGGTTTTGGCCTCAATCCTTAACTGTGGCTTTTTGAATCAAGAGTCTGCATACTAGCCATGAGATGGCAGCCTTGCTCTACTGAAACGGTTCTGAATCGAGCCTCCTCCTCCTCCTCCTCCCTCCTGTTGCAAGGCAATATAGCACTACTCTGTTTTTTCCCCACAGCAAAGGTTAAAGCTTCTCCTGATATTTGTTTTAGGCTGTCACCGTCTTCTGGCGCTTGAGGATATTTCAGATTTGTATGCAAGCCATCTACGTTGGGTCTCCTGCATGATAATGGATTTTGTAAGGGGGAGGAAAGGAGGAACGAGAAATCCTACTTGCTTCTGTTTTAGCCTCTCATTGTTCCATCAGTGCTAGAACCCGCATCAGGCATACTAAATGCAGGGAGGCTGTGGAAACTGCTGCTGTGTCCTGAAGTCACCCTGTTCTCTCAGTGCATTTTGGCACGTAACAGACAAGGTGCTTGGTGCTTCCTTGCAGTACCTCATCAAATAATGGTGCCATGGTAGCTTAACTTCAGGATTACTTGCTCTCCCTTTGCATTTGGATGTTTATGGACACTCAGATCTTAACAGCACGCTGTGGGGAGTAATCTCTAGGTCTTCGGCAGGGTGAGGAGGAGGATTTGGTGGCTGGATGGGGTTGGGGGTGGGAGGAAACGAGAAGACACTTTGCACAGGCTTAACTTTTTAATCAATATGTTGGACTATACATTCGTTTATAGTTCCCCGCAAGTATTGTGCAGTCATCTAAAAGCATAATGGTGGTTATTATTTAATATTATTAGCCATTCTTATTCAAATCTGGAACAGCAGAAAAGCTCAGATGAACACATAATGACGCTGTGCTGTAAAAATGTGCAATGGATGCAGGAGCTAAAATCTAGCTATAGGGATTAAAACATCGAATTTTCTAAAATTGGATAGCAAGAATTAGCTTGGTATCTACAATTTATTTTATTTATTATTTAGCAGGTTTATATAGCTGCCTATCTCGCTGAACATGATTCTGGGCAGAATACAACCATTGGAACAGTTAAAACAATTAAATATGAAAATTAAGATTGTGGGAGAATAATAACTATCTAGATAAAATCCAATCTTCTCTCAGGCTGCTCATGGGATCACCAGGGTTGTTGGAAGAAATATATTTTAAGTGCTTTCTGGAAAACTACCATGGATGAGGGTAACCCCACCTTGAGGGAAATGAACTTTCAGAGGTGGAAGCCACAGTTGAAAAGGCATAACTTCGGGATCCTGATAGATGGAACTCTTCAGTAGATGGATCTCTGCTGGACCTGATGTGGCAGTAGATGTAATTGAGAAGAAGTGGTTCCTCAAATAATCTTATTCCAAGTCATATAGAGTTTTAAAGATTAAAAAGAGCACCTTGAATCGCACCCAGATTGTCTTCAAGGGCAGCCCCATGTAGAACATATTACAGTAACCCATTATAGAGGTGACCAGAGCATGAGTCATTGAGTAAATGGTACCAAATATTCAAGGAAGTCTAGAAGGACACACTGAGCCTATAGAGCAGGGGTGTCAAACTTGCATCGTCACGGCGGCGTCATGTGACGTATCGTGACTTTTCCCCCTTTTGCTAACCTGGGCGTGGCCAGCTCGTGACGCATCCGGCCTGTGGGTGACGAGTTTGACAGCCCTGTTGTAGAGTGAAACAGGTAGAGATTTCCATGAACCCTTGTCTTGCCTTCCCATCTTAGTGTAATTGCTTGGTAGTTACTGCTATGGAGATGCCATTATCTGGTGTTCTCTCAACTCTCTCAGCATGTGAGAGAGATTGAGCTCCCATACTATATTCACCTTACAACAAGAAAAAGGAAATTGATTTCTTTGGGGAGAGTGCATCATTGCTGTCAGGATCCTCTGACTACGACTCAGCAGTGAATCATAGATCTACTGTCAAATAGCTTGACTTTATGACTCCTTAAATTTGGTAAACAACTCAGACATAGCTCAGCTACAGATTCCGTATACAACACTTGAGGAGATGAAAATTATTTTGATAGCCTGCCTTGGGCCTTAAACCGACAGCTCTCCCCCCCACTGCCCCAGCCATTTTTCTCCAGCCCAAATAACATCCCTATGTCCTCACTGTAGATCCATGTCAGGTTGATCAGCAAATTGATGGCTCATTTACTATTGGCATATAGCTTGATAACATCCATGTAGAAGAGGTGGCGGTTGGTAGTTTCACTGCTGAACTAGTATCTGTACGCAGTCCTTGTGATTATCTGGATAATTGGCCCAAGTCTATGCAGAACAGCAGTGGGGACAGTGCATCACCTAGATATATGCTGCATTTGATGAACACTTATTTGAGCTGTCTTGAGTTGATTTTCAGTGTGGTCTTCCACAGTCTCATTGAGTTATTGGGGAAGCCTTTAGTGTCCTGTTGACTTTGTATAGTGCCAGGCATTCATGGATATATGTGTGTGTCATGGAGTCATAGTTTTTCTTGCAGTCAATCCAGGCTGTGCTCAGATTTGTCTTTCTAGGACTTGTTTCTTGGGCGACTGCTCTGTCCATGAGCAACTGGTGTTTTGAACCTATGGTCTTGTTCCTAATGCCATTTTGAGCTGTGCTGATGCACTGGCACATATGGTCCAATAGCTTGGGGCTATGATGCCTGGTAGAACTTTCCATGTTTTAGGGAGGAAGGCTATTCTGGTAGTGGGATAATGCTGTTCCCTTGTGGGTAGACTTTCATGATTAGCACTGTTATTCCTTATTTTAGCCACGTTGGGTGGAGCTTGCTGTTAGCTCTTAGTTTCTTTAGTCCAGTGGTTCTCAACCTACCTAATGCCGCGACCCACAACCCGCCCCCGCGTCCCCCACCACTACCCACCCCGCTGTCGTGCCTGCCGCCATGACCCCTGCCCCGCCGCCGCCATTTGAGTTTTTTTACCCTCTGCGCATGCGCAAAGCGTTCTGCGCATGCGCAGAGGGTAAAAAAACCCCAAATGGCGGTGTCCGGGCGAAGTCTCTCGACCCCTGTGAAAGGGTTGTTCGACCCCCAAAGGGGTTGCGACCCCCAGATTGAGAACTGCTGCTTTAGTCAAAAGGTGTGGTTCATGTCTGGGCCTGATACTGTCCAGCTCTTTATGTTCTTGACTTGCTGTTGGATATTTGTACAGTGATTGTGAATGTTCCTGTTTTGGGAGATTGCTGTGATCTGCTTTCAGGTCCTGTAGCCACTTTGCATTATGTGTCTTCTCTTTCTCCAATATGTTGTTTCAGTACTATTCTGTTTCTGCTGTTCTTGATTGTGTAGCCAAGCACCTCTGAGATTACAGCAGCACATATCAGTTTCTTGGTTTGAGTAATGGTAGTAGGGATTGTTGTGAGGCCTCTATTGGCACCTTCTGACATGCTATTTGATGGTACTTCTCCACTGAGCCTTGGTAACGGGTCTCGAAGTTTGGCTGTACCTAGTTTATCCATGATCTTATGTCTCATATCAGCAGCTGTGCTCTGTAATGGAGAAGGTGGTAGTGGCATTCCAGCTTTAGATGTTGGTTGCACATCCAGTTGTTCTTCCGGGTCTTCTTGAGTATGGGCTGTAATGTGTAGTTGGTATATCTCAAGTTGCAAGAGTAGCTTCCTCTTCACTATGTTGAAGCATTGGGTAACTCGCTGCTTCTCTGTTAGTGTAGATGCAGGTTTTCTGTCCATCCATAGTTCCTTCATATATTTCATACATCCCCTTTCATTGGGTCTGCTGTTGTAGTAGCATTCCACCAATTCCAGGTTCTCTTTTCTTATCCATGTACAAGTAGTCCTCGACTTACAACAGTTCATTTAGTGACTGTTCAAAGTTACAACGGCACTGAAAAAACTGACATGACCATTTTTTTACACTTATGACAACTTCAGCATCCCCATGGTCCTGTGATCAAAATTCAGACACTTGACAACTGACTCATATTTATGATGGTTACATTGTCCTTTTGCAACTTTCTGACAAGCAAAGAATGGGGAAGCTAGATTCACTTAACAACCCTGTTACTAATTTAATACCTGCTGTGATTCACCTAACAACTGGGGTAAGTCATAAAATGGCACAAAACCCACTTAACAAATGTCTCACTTAGCAATAGAAATTTTGGGCTTAATTGTGGTCGTAAGTCAAGGACTACCTGTATAGTTTATCCTTGCAGTCCATTTGTCATCAGATTATCCTGGTTCCCCAACATCTAATGCAGACTTTATTAATCTGGGCAATTTCTGACCCAGTTTGATTCTCCTTGTTTGTGTCTTTGCCTAAGGACGCCTAAGTACTAAGTGGAATTTGAACCCTGTTCTTCCACATCAAAGGTGGTGCTTTAATCACATATGCTGTTTAGCCACTATATATATTAGAACTGTTGAAATAATAAAATAATATTAGACAATCTGTGACTTGTTGGGTCTTCATTTTAGAGATATTTCCATACCTAAACAGGAAAAGAAAATGATCATGGGCAGGAAAAAATTAATTGGGAGCAGGAGTGACTTCTGACTTCCTGTTGGCTTCCCCATTGTGTTTATTGATGAGAAGCTGCAGTGAGAATTGGAAATCCCTCTCCTTCCTTCACTGCCACATTGAGTCTAGAGTTTCTGTCAGCTTCTCCATTGACCAATAAAAAATAACAGGTGCCACATGGGTCAGGGAAGGCTTGCGGGGATGCCATGTGGGTTGGGAAGGGTGCACAACAGAGGTGGGTTCCTCCCGGTTCGCACCGGTTTATAGAACCAGTAGCAAACCGCTGGTGATGTAATGGTGCCGTTTCTGTCGGTGCTGGTCCATGGATGCCACCATCTTTTTTTTTGAATTTTTGGTACTGTGCATGCACGCGCAAAGCATGTATGCGCAGCCACGCGGCGCAGCGGCACGGAAGGAAGTGAACCGGCGCGGAAGGAAGTTAAAACCCACCCCTGGTGCACAAATGTGTGCAGGAGACACTGTGTAGGTTGAGAGGATATGGCATGAGTCTGGAAGGGTCCACAGGAGTGCATGAGTGGTTGGCATGGCATGAGCGCAGAGAGACTGGGGAGGTTGCACAGATGGGAGAGAGTTACCCAAGCAACTTCCAACCTTGCCTGGTGGCTTCTCCATTATTGGTGCTCCCAAAGACTTTGCTTGTGGGAAATTGGCAGGGAGTGTAGGCAATCATGACTGAGTTTACACTTCCTGCTGACTTCCCCAGTGAAGTTGTCAGGAAGTGTTGGAAATGTTGATCATGTGACCACCGCTGATCATATTAGGGCAATCAATATTTGTAAAGAACAAAAGCCAATATTTATAGTAAATAATTATTGTCTATTACAATGTATCATATTTAATAATAACAGAAATAAATAATAGATAAAAATCTATCTGGAACAAATAAAGGCAGAGATAGGTCCAAATTTTTCTCACCTTGCTTTGCTATCAAATGTCTATTTTTACGAGGATAATGCTAAGAAACCTGGAAACCTAATTTGTTGGCAAAATTTTATTTCATGATGGTGTAGTTTAACTGACTGATTGCAAATCTTCAAATAAATAGCATAGTACTAAAAGAATGGTAGAAACAATGGGGAATATTGAGAGATGTGACTGAATTCAGAAACCTTATAATATGTAGTTTGAAATATTTGTTACATTAGATTTATAAATTATTGGTGCAGTAGAATTCGATATCTAAATAATTTAAAGATTGCATGATTAAGTGGATGCAGAATTAGCATGCAGTAATATAGGTGCAACAATTGGATATTTCAATGGAAGAAGAATATTAAATTTATCCCAAATATTGTATTTAGAAAACTGTAAGAGAAGGACTGGCAGAGCCTGGAGGTGGAGTTAAAAGAGGGATTAGACTAGAATCCCTATGTAGCCATAAATGAGCTAAGTCCAACCTCCCTTGAATTCTATTGACCGATATCTAACTCCAAGTAGATACCGTTAGTTGAGAATATTCCTGTGCACAGGCATGAATAGCAATAAATCAGTTTAATTGGACTTTCATGTGTGGACCTGATCTTTTGCACCTGACAAAGATATTGATATAAGTTGTTTTATTATTGGTATATCACCCCAGTTTTAATTGCTAAAAGGGATAATTCATTTATGAAAAATTGTTGGAAAAGTAATGAGCAGGGCAGATTTTGGTGGCATTGCTATAAAGCTGAACAATTTGAAACAAATTTTAAAAGTTGAATTTTCATTTTAACCTATATTACTCTTATAACATTTTATTAACCCATATATTTCTTCTAAGTATATTCAATTAACTTTGTACATGCTAAACACTACCAGGATATTATATGCTTCTTATTGGAGAAATAAATTCCTCTCGTGGGAATGATAGTTAACCAAGCTATGGGAGTATGCTTTTATGTCCAATATAACTTTACACCATGAAAGCAAAGGTGACATAGAATTCAATTTAAAGTAGAAACCATTCCTAGACTACAATTTAATACATGGATCTACTTGTCAATTTCATGGAATATTTAAACAAGAACAACTTTTCAGTTTTCATTCAATCTAGTGTATGGTTTTATTTGGTGATTCATACTATGTTGGCTATAGTTCTTGACATTCATCCTTGCCTAGAGATTTTTGTATTGTTTCCTAAAGTGATATGCTTAATGGTCCATAATTAATTAATCAATTAAATACTGAAAATTTATAACTTTCTAGAAAATTTTGTATCCCTTGTTCACTTAATTTGTATAACTCTTTACTGTTTTTTGCTACATTGTTTAACCTTTGTAAAGCATTTAATTAAATTATATATAAATACATATTGTAACGCAAAAAAATCAAGATGATATGTACACCTTTTCCCATGATTCCCACTGCTCTTCAGCCAGCTCTTTCCTATTGGTAAGGATTAGTTTCAGAATAATGGATTTCTTTGTTTCTTCTTAACTTTCTGGAAAAAAAAATTGTTATCAGGAACCAACAAACAATTTTTTCAATTTTACGGGGTTAGTTTTCCAACAGATGCTTGGATAGTTAGTCTTTCATTATTAGTATGTCTCTCCTCCTTGAAAGTTCAGTAACTAGGAGGCCATTATCAGCATCTTCTTCCTGATTTAAGATCTGCCTGTAGTCTGTAGCGCACCATCCAAATGTTGTTGTTGTTTCTTCTATGTATTCTTATTCAAATACTTTCAGCATTGTCTTTGTGCTCAAATTTCTGGATGTTTACGTATGATTACACTTCCTTCACATATGCCACCTCTTGTCCAATTTTGTGTGGTCTATTTTTTAAAAAAAGAAATTACACTATTCGTGTTTGACGTTTATCCCACTATAATTTTCATAAATGTGTGTTAAATAACATTTGTCTTTCTGTTTGACTTGTATGCTCCCTATATTCTGTGCATTTGTATAGAGACACTGGAATCCTTGAGTCATATAATTTAACCTTATATCCACATGCTTAACATTGAATGTCTTCACATCCTCTGGATCAGGGGTCTCCAACCTATTGGACCTCAGGGACCACCAAATTCATAATTTTAAATCATGTGGACCACTGGTGGGGGGAGGCTCAGCTGCCCTTTGGGCCTAACTGTCTGCTTCTGCGAGGCCTCTGGGTGGCCCGAGAGAAAGTGCCTCTTTTGTGTTCCTTCTTTCAAGAAGCTTGGTAGACTGTCAGTGGCTTGCTGACGTTGGTGGGAAAGTCAGTCCCATATGCCAGAGCTGCTGTAGTCACAGGACTGGCCTTTTGGTCATCCTGGAGCAGCTCCTCCACCTGCCCAGGTGGAGGAGCTACTCCAGGATGACCAAAGGGCCAATCCTGTGACTACTGCAGCTCTGGAATATGGGACCGGCCTGTGGTGGGGCTGGAAATCTCTGCCATAGGGGGGGTGGCACGTGCAATATGCAACTTTTGCAATGTGCAAAAAGGAGCACAGCCTTCGCCGGCCAGAACGAGGTAATGGTGCTGTTGCGGCAGGGGGGGTGGGCAGTCGAAGCGGGCCGAAACAGCAGTGGCAATGGTTGGAAGGTACGGGAGCAAAGTGCTACTTGCATTTGTGCAGCATCAGCATTCCGCCTTCGCCGCGGTATATTTACGCCAGCTGGTGGTGCCAAGGCAGCCCTTGTCTCCTGCCACTTGGGGCTTGGAGCAGTAAACCGCGTCCGGGAAGCACTACAGCAGAGAGAAGCAGCTGAAGTCAACCCTAGCTTTGCTGTCCATTGTGGACGCTAGATCGACCCTCTGCAAACTCTCGTCTCTCGAGCCCGGCCGAAGTTTCTCGCGCCACTTCAGCGAGTGCTCCTCTAGAGATGAGAGTTTGCAGGGGGCCGATCTAGCGTCCGGGCTGGGTACAAGAGAAACGTTCATTCTCGGCCACATTTGAGATTTCTAGCTGCAATGGACAGCAAAGCTAGGGTTGACCCCGGGCGCTTCTCTCCGCTAACAGGTGGCCAAGCTAACTGCCTGAAGGACCCCATCCTGTCCCTGGGAGTCGAAGCGCAAGCGGCACGGGAATTTCAGCTGGCCTCCTCGAAAGAAATGTAAAGATTTCTCTGTGGACCACCAAAATTTTCTCACAGACCACCAGTGGTCCGTGGACCACCGGTTGATGTCCACTGCTCTGGATCACTCTCAGTCTTGTTCCCATTACTTGATGATGTAGATTTTCTGGCTTTCTTTTCCATTGTCCATAAGATTCAGTCTAAAACAGAAAATACTGGGCATTCTGCACACATATATACCCATTTAAAAACAAAATATATGTGAAATGACAAATGAATCAGTGTTGGTGATATACAGTAACTAGTGCATTGTGTATATTAAGATGGATTCTGATTTTGCCATGTTTGATTCTGAGGTGCTATGAATGTATGAAGTATAGATAACTGATCTCCAGTTTTGGCCCTTCCCATTGTCAAAGACTACAAGCTTCACCACTGGTCAGGAAGGTAGTGGCTCCTGAGAAATGTAGTTGATACCACCTGGAAGAGCAGAGATTTGGGAATGTAAAAGTTAAAGGGATTGAGGTCTGGGCAGAATAGGACAGAAGGATATTCTGATTAAGTTAAAAGGAGCAGAAGTTATAATGAGTACTAGTCCATGACTTACGACCACAATGTAGCCCCAAATTTCTGTTGTTAAGTGAGACATTTGTTAAATGGGCTTTGACCCATTTTACAACCTTTCTTGCCACAGTTGCTAAGTGAGTAATCCGGTTATTAAGTGAACCCAGTTTGCCTATTGACTTTGCTTGTCAGAAGGCTGTCATAAAAGGTGACCTTGGGACCCAGCAACGGTCATAGGTATGAACCAGTTGCCAAGCATCTGAATTTTGATCACATGATTAAGGGGCTGCTGCAAAGGTCATAATTGTGAAAAATGGTCGTCAGTCACTTTTTTCAGTGCCGTAACTTTGAACGGTCACTAAATGAACTGTTGTAAGTCAAGGACTACCTGTAAAAGCTATTTTGATAGTTTGGTACAGGAGAAGGATGTTGACTGAAAAATACCATAGAGTCACAATGTAGAACACACAGCAACTCCTTCAACATTCCAACTCTCAAGGCAAAGCAGAGAGCATTTATTCTCCCTTTCTGAAATTAGTCCTTAGGCAGCCAGCTCTTTGCTAGTATGCAGTAGTTTTTTAAATTAGTGGGGACTTGTGTTTATGAAAAATTACTGATTATTCCTTAATTAATCTCAATTGCTGATGGTTACTTATGCTTTCAATTTTTCATAATTAACATAATGAGCTAAAAAGATTAGAGTGAAAAAAGATGTTATAATGCTAACAAATGAGCTTAGACAATCACTGAAAATGGATTTGAATGTTTGTAAATGTGAAAAACTTTTATTATGTGACATGCATGCCTCGCATTTTGAATAATGAATTCAGTGCATATCTGTGCATGTATACTTGCAGCCCTTTTAAATTTCCCATTCTGTGCACTCCACTGCATGTAAGAAAGAAAATATCTGTACCTGCCAATTTGGCTTTAACTTCTACCAAGAGAGTAATTGTTTACACAGTACTTCATCCTTCATATGTGTTTAAAGATGTTTAGGAATGTTGGCCCAGATTTTAAGCAGATTAGCTCTGCTTCCTTGGGTAGTAACCTAGACCAGCGCTTAGTCTCATTTTGATACTTTTCTGAATTTTGCAGTATTGCTCTTTGCTCAAAAGATATATCAAAACATGCATGGGTGGAAAGTGCAGAAAAAAATGTGTATTGTGCTAAAATACATTAAAAATTTTGTGCAACATTTAAATAACATGATACAAGCAAAACAGATAAAAAGTAACTGCTGCCCATTTTTTAGTTCCAAGGAGACATTTGTTTCAAATAGAAGGTTTAGAAGGATACAAACAGCAGGGTAGAGTGATTTATTTCATCCAGAGAAAATCCTGATTTAAAAAATCTCAAAGTAGTAGCTGGTATTGATGAAATCTTTGTAGTCTTAAAGAGAGAAAATCTGCTGAATTGTGAACAATTAATGTATTCAGTCAATGGAGCCGAGGTGGCGCAGCAGTTAGAGGCAGGTACTGCAGGCCACTTTAGCTGACACTGATCCGCAGGTCAGCGGTTCAAATCTCACCGGCTCAAGGTTGACTCAGCCTTCCATCCTTCCGAGGTAGGTAAAATGAGGACCCAGATTGTTGGGGGCAATATAAATATACACATTGCTTACTGGTGTAAACCGCTTAGAGAGTGCTTGCATTGTGAGACGGTATATAAATCTCACAAAATAAATAAATAAATAATAAAATGGAGATTCTCAGTCATCCAGGTCATGGTTGTCCTAAAGGTGCTTTTTCAAGAGGCAACTGGTCTTTCTGGGTTCAGTCCTTTGACCAAAGCATTATATTCTGTTTGGGTAAGTTCTCTGTCACACAGATTTTTCAGAGAAACTCTGTTGCCTCTTGAAAAAGCACCTTTGGGACAGTTAATGCATTCCAATTGTTACAGTTACTTGGAACCCAGATTAGGTCTAGAAATCACAGATTTTAAGTTGCTATGATATGGCTTTCTGATGAATGTGTCTGCTTGTATCACCATGGTTCTCTGGTCAAGTGGCATTGCTCTGAAAAAGTGCATTTTAAGCATAGCAAAACATTTCTGAGTGTAACTAATCCAATAATTATGGGATGCTTCCTGGATGTCAGTACAACTTAAATTTCAATCATAAATTCAGGGCATCGTCAGGTCAATATAAATAAAAAAAAATTGAAGTTTATTGTGTTGATGGGTGTATAGTAAATTGCAGCACAGCCATGGGTGGATAAGAGATGGACAATCCTTTAAGTTGTTGTTTACTCATCATGCAGCATGGCCAACTATCATGAGATGTCAGAGGTGATGGGAGAGATATTGAAATCCAACAACCTTTGTAGGACTATAGGTTTCCCATTCTTATGGAAATGATAACTGGTATGGGAGAGATGATTTTTAAGGCATTGGATTGGATTGCTTCTGAAAGCATTTCAAGAAAGAGCAAGATTACTTGTTTGGTAACTAGCAATAAGGGGTTCCAAGTAATACACCCATAGCAAACAAAACTCCAAGGCAGGTAGATTCCTCAAAGAATAGTTTTATTTGGATATATCATATTGGCAGAGTTTCACAGTGAAAACTGACTCTGAAGGATCCCGTGGTTTTCACCTAATTAAAAGTGAAAGTTTTCCCCCTCCCCAAACAATTAGTCACATAGTCCAATCAAGGCGCCGTCTGGTTGCCTGGTAACATCACTCCTCCTTCCTCTGATCAGGTGTGAGCATGTTCTTGGTTCCCAAGAGAAAATATTTTGTTTTCGCTACAAACCCCCAGCTATCTTTATTCCCCCTTCCCTCTCCCTCAGCTCCAGTGTGGCAACACTGAAGCTCCAAGATGGCTTCGGTCAGGTCAGCTTCAGGGTTGACACTAAGAGTTTCTCGCCATTTTTAGAGAGAAATATAAGCCATTGTAAGCTATTGTTCTGTATTAAAGTACATTATTTGTAGGCAAAAGTTTTCAAATTCAAACCTTTCTATTTCCATTTAAAAGGTTCTTAGGCAGCAAAGTTGGAAGAAGGCTTTTTTCCTCAGACAGCAATGATAGACTGGTTTTTTAAAAGCCAGTTTTCATTATTTTAGACTGCATTTTTGAGAAGTAAGACTTTGCTGTTATATAATATTCTGGATTTCTTTTGTATATTGGTACGTGACACTGGTTTTTAGTTTGCCTATGGCTTTGGAGAGATCAGATGTTAATAGTATTAAACAAGCTTCCTGTTGTCTATCTTTTTAAGTATTGCAACTGGCAACTCTACTAGTTGCAGAATAAATAACAGAGAAAAAGCACTTGTGTTCAGATAAAACAGAAAGAAAATGCTGGATAAATGTTGCAAATGATTAAAATATGTAATGTTCAAAGTCTTATTCCAATGCGGCTTTTAACACTGTGATAACTAAGGGGAAAATTCATGAGAATTGACTGGGTCATATTAAAACTCTATATTAAAAGCTCTTGATTTTTTTTGTCTCTTAGAATAGCAACTAAATGCCTTTACAGATAGTACTCGACTTACAACAGTTCATTTAGTGACCGTTCACAGTTACAATGGCACTGAAAAAAGTGACCGATGACCATTTTTCATGGTTACAACCTTTGTAACATCCCCATGATCATGTGATAAAAATTCAAATGCTTGTCAACTGGTTCATACTTACGACCGTTGCTGTGACCATGATCATGTGATCACCTTTTGCAACCTTCTGACAAACAAAGTCAATGGGGAAGCCAAATTCACTTAAAAACTAGGTTACTAACTTATCAACTGCAGCGATTCACTTAACTACTGCGGCAAGAAAGGTTGTAAAATTGGGCAAAACTCACTTAACAAATTTCTCACTTAACAGAAATTTTGGACTCAATTGTGGTCTAAGTGGAGGACTACCTGTATTATACCATAGATAAGTAGACATTTTTAAACATCTAATCTAAAGCCGCAATACAGACGATAATCATAAATTACGTAAGATTATTTTTAATGTTATTCATTTGCAGGGCTGGGTTCAAGTTAGGTACCATCTCTTGCTTTAAACCTAGGAATCAAGTACTGTTCTAATTGTGTACAAATAATATATTTAAAATCCATGCTGCAGTTTTCAAATTCAGAGAAAAGAACCCTGTCATGTTTTAAAAGAAGACCCTCTGGTTGAAAGCAACCATTTACCTTAGTCTTTATCATGTCTTGCTGGCATTTTATTTGAAGAGGGTTTCATGGTCACATGTCACATGCGTATTCATGTTATCTCACGCAGTCCAGCAAGGTAGGTGTCAATCCTCCCGGGTAAACTAGACCACTTTATTCTAAGGCTACATTAACATAATCTTGCAAGTTTGAATGTACAAACCTCCCACCTTTACTTTTAACCATCCAATCAGCGGGGAGGAGCCCAGGCAAAGCCGCACGTTCGGAGCTTCTCTGGCTGGCGCATGGCATTGATGAGGTGGGGGGGCAGAGAGTGCTGCCGCCGGCTGGGGAACAGCAGCTCCCAGCCGGGAGGAGCCCAGGCCACGGGGTCATCTGCGCAGGTAGACCAGCACCCCGCCCTCACTGGCTGCTCGTCCACCGGTGCTCTGGACCATGCAGGCAGGGAGGAAGGGAAGCCCGGCTTACCTTGCTCTGCTCCCTTAGGAAGTGACCGCCGGGATCCCCTCTCCATGTCTTTTAGCACGCATGCCTGTTACTGGTCTTTGCACGCGCATGAGCGCCAGAAACCAGACCAGCTGGCCAGTATGCATGCGCACTCTGGAAATAGAAAGATCATCTTCCTGGAGCACGCATGCGCAATGGGTGGCTGTTCTTCTGGTTTCTGGCGCGCCCGTGCGCATGAAAACCAGCTGGCCGGTGCACTGGAACCCGGAAGAGCAAGGGGCGATGGCTCCGCGTGCCTGGAGAAATGGCTCTGCGTGCCACTTCCGGCACACATGCCATAGGTTCACCATCACAGCCCTAAGACATCTAGCATCTAGGCCTCTATAGCTACCAGTCAGGCCTCTATAGCAGGGGTGTCAAACTCAAGACCCAGCGGTCGGATCCGGCCTGTGGAGTGCTTAGATCTGGCCTGTCGGGCCACCCTGGAAACAGCGAAGGACCGGCCCGCAGTGCCTCTGCCAGCCAAAACGGAGCTCGGGAGGGCTGCAGAAGGCTGTCACAGCCGAAAATGGAGCTTGGGAGCCCATTTTCTCTGACAGAGTGCTCAGGCCCCCACAGGCGCCCCCACAAGTGATGTCGACCTAGCCATGCCCACTCCTGCCCTCCGACGTAAAACATGGCCCTCAATGAATTGAGTTTGAAACCCCTGCTCTATAGCTACTTACTTACTTATTTAATTTTATTATAGCTCCTATTTCAACAAACTCTGAGCAGCTTACAAAATCCAAAATCTAATAGAAGATAAAACAGTAAAACAAAACAGTCTGGATTAAAAACAGCCATTAAAACACAATGCAATCCTCTGTCTCAATGCACTGAAAAAAGTGACTTCTGATCGTTTTTCACACTTACAATCATTGCAGCATCCCCATGGTCATGTGATCAGAATCCAGACAACTGGCAATTGACTCATATTTCTAACGGTTGCAGTGTCCAGGATTATGCGGACCCCTTTTGCTACCTGCTCACAAGCAAAGTCAGTGGGGAATCCAGGTTCACTTAACAACTGTGTTGCTAACCTAACAACTGCAGTGAATTACTTAACAACTGTGGCAAAAGAGGTTGTAAAATGGGGCAAAATTCACTTAACAACTGTCTCACTTAGCAACATAATTTTTGGTTCAATTGTGGTCATAGGTCGAGGACTATTTATACAGTAGTTTCAATACATCTGGAGCAGAGGTGGGTTCTTCCCGGTTCGGACCGGGGCGGCCTGGGTCGCTAGAATTGGCAGTGAGCCAGGCCTGCCACGCCCCCGAACTGGTTCTCCCGGCGGTGCCATAGGCGGCACCATCTTGTTTTTAGCTTCTGCGCATGGCAGAAGCTTTTTTTAAGTACTGCGCTTGCGCGTGGCGCGTCCCTGGGCAAACCAGCAGCAAAGAAAACCAGAACCCACCCCTGATCTGGAGGATGAAGTTTATAGATGTATAATGTGCAGTGAGTAAGAGACAGCACACACAGAACTCTGCAGTCTTAGATTGCCTTTAAAGCTCCTTCCCTGAGAAAGCCACTTTCTGTGATAAGTTTAAGATTATTTTTTTTTAAAAAAAAAAGCTTTGATGGAATCAGTTGTTAATTCTGTTCCTGCTTGCCTTGTGAAGTAAACTTAGGGTTTTGAGGTATGAAGGCATTTTAATGCAAAGTTAGTCCATCGAAAGCTGCTATTATATTTTGTTATCTGTCAGAAATTTTTTATATGCATTTTTAAATTTCTTGATGAAATGGTAGAATGTGGGCACTTTAAAAAATGTGAACTTAAGTACTTGGGCAGATCTGTATCATGCCAATTTTAGTTCTTTGGACACACTCAAGTCTTTTCTTTTTGTTTAATCCTTACTGCTGCTTCAAATCTTGAGGAGAAACCATAAGACGAAATGTTGGGCCGTGTGCACTGCAGTGTGGAATTAATGAGATGATATTAGATGAAGGAAACAAAACCTCCTTCTTTGATATCACCCCAGTAAAAATCTGTTCATTCAGCTGACTCTTTTGGATTTGTTTCTGTGAGCTTGTGATGGTTAAAATACTTTTCTTAAATGCAAACTTGTAATTTTGATTTGATGAGTGGCAGATTGTGTATGTATGAGATTTTCTGCAGTTAGAGTAGGGTTGAGGGAGAGATTTTTCCCCTGAGGATCATCTTATCACTGTGCCAGTCCTGTTGATGCTTCTTTCTACTAGTAGGAAGTTTGCTCTTCCTTTTCCTTCTTCAACTACAAGACAGACATAAGGGGATTTTATTCCTTGTCTTTGGTCACTTGTATTAGTTACAATAATGACAAAGAAACTGCTATACCATGACTGCAACAATATGTAGTTGGCCACATCCTCAAACTATTGAGCCTTTTTGATTTACAAAAATCTCACATTGTTTTTGTTATGTATGAATGGTTTATTCTGCATTACTACAGTTGGATGTACTACAGTCTAGAGCAGGGGTCTCCAACCTTGGCAACTTTAAGACTTGTGGACTTCAACTCCCAGAGTTTCTTGGCCAGCTTTGCTGAAGAGTTGAAGTTCACAAGTCTTAAAGTTTCCGAGGTTGGAGACCCCTGGTCTAGAGAGCCCCCCCCCACTGTTAAACAAGCATCTCTTTTAGCTAAATTTGTTGATCAATCTTAGGATGGCGGTTCTTATATTTCCTAAGGACATTCTTTCATCTGCAGATTTAAACATGTCCCAGAAGAGTTGGCTATTTCTTGCCAATTGACCACTGGAAATGTCTAGCCCCTGTCGCTCCTGAAAAACATTATGATGTAGGAAGTCCAGTTTGGCTCCATCTGTGAACAAGTAGCAGCAGGAAGCTCTGTTCTTTTTTTGCATTTTGGAAGAACACATAAAACCAGCTGCCAGTTGCTCTGGCACAAAAGAAGATATGCCATGGCTCTATCCATCTACTAGGAAGTTAAGAGTTGTGAATAAAGTTGTACTGAAGGATAGAGTTAGGTTGATCCACTTTATCCAATCAGATAAAGTAGCAAGATTACTAGCAGGAGTACCTGTATTTGTTTTCCTCCCTCTTCCTTTTCCCTATTTGTGTTTTTTCTAAACTGGAAATTTGACTGTTGAAATTATTATAATAATTTGTAGAGTGGTTAGTAATTCTTAGACAACATATTAATGTTAACATCATCTCATTCTGATATATGCATGAAGGAATAGAATTACAACATGGATGTGCTTATCTTTATAGCATCTTCAAACTGGAAACCTTTGGTTAACAAATTATAAATAAGACAAGTTATACGTTGGCTTCAAGTATTTGATTTCGGAGTTATAGCCATAGTTTTTAAGCTTCCCAAAGATTTTACTATCTAAATGTAATTCTTACCTTTACTACATGATAATTTCTTTTCCTTTATATTTGTTTTTCTAATTTTTATTTTTATTTTCTATTCCCAGTGGATGAATACATTGCTATTGCAAAAGAAAAACATGGGTACAACATGGAACAGGTAATAAACAGTTGGAAAATGTTTAAATGTGTTCTCACCCCTTCTCCAGAGGTGGGTTTTTTGACAACTTGGTTTATTATTTTCGGTAAATACAAAATATGATGTAAAAGAGAAGCAGAAGTAACTATAGAGACTTTCAATATGTTGATTTTGGCTTTAGGTGATTTTTATTAACCATGTTACTGTATTTTTAGTGTGTATGATATTTGCATGTATAGAACTTCATGCAGTCATTTTAATTCTGCCTATTCAAAATGTCAAGCTGGACTCTTACACAAAAATCTTGATTAAAACATGTATGCAGAAACTAAATGTGCTCTTCCGGGAAGCTCAATAAAAGAGACAGCCAAAGACAGGGCCAGTTGTGCAGCGGAAGCCGAATGATGATTTTATGTATAAACACAGACTCCTCATATTTATTTCTGAATAATAAAAGAATATGCACTACCCAGATAAATGCAGAGAATTATTCCAAATAGAATGTTCATTTTAAGTTTCTTAAAAATGTCAAAATTAGAATTTTTAATGGCTGCCTGGTCAGATGTAGCATGAAATGGACCTCCTGATTTATAAACAAAGCAAGAGCTAGAGTCACTTCTGAGGTTTGAGAATACTTTCTATAGAAAATTTCCAGAGAAGATTTCCTAAACAGACCTAAACCTATTTATGTTGTGAGGGAGAATGAATAATCTTCTCTTTCTTAAGCAGATCATGCCCTAGGTTTTAAGAACAGTTTTCATATGTTTTGAAACCAAATGGGTTTCAGATGGAAGGAAAACCTATTGCGTGCTTCTCAGCCCTGGGAACAATGTGGTGTTGAAAGGTGAAGGAAGAGCAAGCTGGCAGCCAGGCACAAGTGTGCCCAATTACAGACCATCAATTTTGTTTTGCTCTAATGCCACACACTTTGTTTAAGTTATAGATAGTCCAGCTCACCCATGACCTTACCTAAAGTGATGTACAGCTGTTATCAAGCTCCTGTCCCTTTCTAATTTTCTTTTAATTAGAAAATATGAATTGCATTCAGCAAACTGCCAGCCTCGAGTTATATTTGCAGCAATGCATCCACTTAGAGCTCAGAAGAATTTCATCGACTTCAGAGATTGCAAAGACTCCCCCACTGGATTTGCATTGTTTGGTTTGCCTTCTGTATGGATGTTCTAGGATTGGCTGAACTCCCCATATCCATGACTTTGTGAGAGTGCCCACCATGTGTTCTCAACAGTCCAAATGAACCTCTAGCGCATAAAAGTTGGAAGTTTTTAGGCAATGTACTAATACACTTGGAGGTGCTTCTTTTTAGCCTTTTTGTTTTTCTTGCCAGCTGTTCTGTTTTCCTCACTCTGAGTCGGAGCTTATTTCTCATGTAAGAGTTCTAATGTGGGGTCAGGAAAGTACTGGGGTGTGTGTGTGTAAGAGTAGAATAACAGATAGATGGTAAAGGGGGGTGAAAGATAATGGAAGGATCAAGAGGTCAGTAGATGGACAAATGTGATATGTGTTAGTGTTTATTTGTGGACTGACTGGGGGAACAGAACTGAAGAGCATTTTCTCACATATTGACCTTACCCTCTGTCAATAATGTGGTTCCCAAATACTTTCCACTAAAACAACACAGCTCTTGGCTACAAAATGTTTGCTTGCCCCTGTGTCCCTCCAGACATAAAAGCAACAACTTTAATCAGTATGGTCAGTGATAAGGGATATTGGAAGCTATAGTTGAACAAAAGCTGGTCCACTGTAGTATGTTTTCTCATTCTGATATTATGTATTATAATTTAGCTAACACAGTTAAAAGAAATAAGCCTTAGATGAATCTGAATTCCTTTATTTCTCAACTTTTAAATCTGTCTAAAGAAAAGATTATTGGGAAGCCCCTCCTATTTGAAACACTGGAAAATAACCCAAGTAAAGGACCTGTAATTCCATGGTCTATGAGGCATGCCTTACTGGATATATGAAAAGGGTAGGATCCCTTCCTGTGACTACTTATTATATGTAGAATACTTTCAATAAATCATGCTAAGAAAATGCCAAGATGGAAACTCCCTAGATGTTCAACAATGACAACATAATGACGTGGATAGGACCACAGATTTTTTAAAGCAGTAATCTTTTCTTTTCTTTTCTTTTCTTTTCTTTTCTTTTCTTTTCTTTTCTTTTCTTTTCTTTTCTTTTCTTTTCTTTTCTTTTCTTTTCTTCATAACAAAATTGGTTTGGAGGACTGGGAAACTCCAGTGGCAGAGTTATCATTTTGCTTTGAATTATCTGAATCAAAGTTTTAGTCCAGGGTATCGGGATTCTCTATATGACTGCAGAAAGTAAGAATTGTTCAGCTAAATACTTTAGCTATTGATTGAAGTAGAAAATTTTACTTGAGTAAGCCTGAATGTCTGCTTAATTTTATTTAAATAAGTAGCCCCTTTTCATATAGATTCATTGATTTGCAGAATTAAATAGATTTGCAGAAACTGTGTTGTGTATAGAACTATCTTTTTGTGCTGCTCTGTACAGGAACTAACAGACTTTTGAAATTAGATTAAAATTTAGAATAGAGTGGGGTTTCCAGGTATCCTTTATTCACACTTCTCAAAAAAAGCCCGATGAAACAGAATAGTATTTTTCTTAATTAACTAGATAAAATGCCTCCATAATATAGAACAAAATTATTTCTTCATTAGTTTATGCTCACAATTAAAAGTTGTGAGCATTTTTGAGGATTCATTGCTTTTTTGCAAAAGTGGTCATTCATTCTCCCAGAATGTCCAGTTTTCTTAAATTCAAAGTGTAGGGGGCTAATTCATACACTACATTATACTATTAAGTTGCAGATTAACAACCCAGTAATGATGTCTACTTCTATATCCGCTGTAGACTTAATGTTCCAAGTCCCAATGATGTCAAAATGATGCAGTAATTTGCATCAGTGGCCTCAAAACATCACACACACACACACACACACATACACACACCGGAAATCCATGGATACTTACCATACAATAATGCATTGATGGAGAAGAAAGCATTCTTCACAGCATTCAGACCCTTTTGTGTTTTTTGCAGCATTTCTAGATTGAAGCGTTCTGTATTATTCATCACTCCAGAAGAAAGCATTGTAATCACTGTTCCCTCTAAGGTGCGCGGCCGCGCATGTAACGAGATAACGCCGTGTGGAAGTTTCTAACTTTCGCATGGCATTTTCTAATGGCAGAGGCTGTGCGGCTGCGCAGCCACAGTAGATGAAAAGAGAACGCCGCGCGGCAGTTTCTAACTGCTACGCGGCGTTTTCTGATATTACAGGGAACATTGATTGTAATATAACAGTGCTTATAAAGAGTCCTATGTCTTCAAGTTCACAAGTGATAATAAGAGAGAATCTCTGTGTTGCCTCCTTCTGTCACTGTAGTTTTCTGTGAAGTAAGAATGTGGTGTGTGGCTGTTGTCGCAGAGGACAATTGGGAAGTATCTAAAACAGACCAGACCATTAAAACCTGTGCTGTGATTGGCGATTTTTAATGTAAACATGCCAGAGTTATTACTGTTTTCCTTTAATTATGGACTATTCTTTCTACTCCATCTTCCCCCATTGTAGGCCCTTGGGATGCTGTTTTGGCACAAACATAACATCGAGAAATCCCTGGCAGATTTACCCAACTTCACCCCCTTCCCAGATGAATGGACAGTTGAAGACAAAGTATTGTTTGAACAAGCTTTCAGTTTCCATGGGAAAACCTTTCATCGAATTCAGCAAATGGTAAGGATCGTCAAGTGTATGAGATTGCAAGTGCAAAGGACTTGACCAGGGGTCTCCAAACTCGGCCCACTTTAAGACTTGTGGACTTCAACTTCCAGAATTCCCCAGCCAGCAAAGCTGGCTGGGGAATTCTGGAAGTTGAAATCCACATGTCTTTAAAGTGACCGAGTTTGGAGACCCCTGGTCTTGACTTAAAAACAAAATGAGGGAGTTAAAATGTATTTTAATGATTAGCTTTTATTATCCAAATACATGTATCTCCATTTTATCCTTGTTTATTATTTACAAAGTTCAGCATGCAAGCACCCAATATTGATGATAGCCAGGAAAAAGAATGGACTGAGTGAATTTGGGAAATGATAATGTGGTATATTAGAAACCTCTCATTGTACACGATAAATAGTGTATGCATATTAGCAATATAAAGGACCATTTCATTATCAATTTTTTGTAGGTCTTTAATGGAGGGAAAATAATGTCAAATTATTTTTCCATTGTTGTACAGTAAAATCATGGAGCGTTTTGCAGTAATGGTCTGTCAAAAGGTTCCATACTTTCAGAATATAGCGCCATACATGTTTGTAATATCTGAAAACCTTAGTAGCCAGGTCGGATTAAGCAATTTTCCGGGATAAAACTCAAACAGAAGGTGGTAGAAGTTTGAGATGTTTAAATATCAGTTTTACTTGCATTTAATCCTTTATCATCTGAGTGACAGAAGCACTGAAAACATTCTCTTTCCTCCAGATCTGTTTTTGTATGAAGGTATTTTAAAGAATAAAATGTTTTATATTGATAATCACTGGAGTTTAAGGGGCACACTTGTATCTGCAAGCTGTTAATTGGATGAAATAACCACATTTCCTCTTTTTGTGGCCAAGACGTCCCATTTAGTACTGTGCCTTTAAGGACTTTTTCCAGTTCTTCAAACCAGCAAATTGGTTTGTTCTGGGTTATTGAATGTTTTAAAGAGTTAAAGAATTGTGCTTCTGATATCCATAAAACAGTCTCATTCAAGACTAAGCTGTCCCTCTTTTGAGGATAATTTGATTTGAATATCTGTGCATGGTTGGATTCCATGGTCTAAATTACCCCTTCCATCCCTGTGATTCTATGACGTGACCTATGATTCTGCTGTTGATTTGCCTTCTGATAGCATACAGCTAGTCCTTTAACAGGCAGGAAATAATCTTATGCCATAAAATATTTTTGTTATAAGAGTTAAGGCTATGTAGACATTTTATGAAAAAAAAAGATGTTATTGGAAGAAAAGGGATGTCTTATGACACTCCACTTAACACATTCCAAATAAAAAAACGATTTCTTGGTCACTAGAAATAACACTATTCCATACTGGATTAGTCTTCTAGTATTTTTCTTTCCCAGTACAACTTTCTAGACAAGCAAGTAGTAATTGAATTCAGACAGTCCTCCAAATCATGGTCCGGAAGATAAATGAAGTGGAAGATGTAGTGATTCTCTCTGAGACATGCCTTTACTTGCTTTTTACTGTTTAACAGTTACTTTTGTTTGTCATAATGTCTACATTTGCCTGGGGCAGCACGTCGGCTCAGCAGTTAAGACGCTGGGCTTGTTGGCTGAAAGCGCTCCGTGACATCATGATGGCCACATGACCGGGGAAATGTCTGTGGTTGGTGCTGGCTCAGTGGCCTTGAAATGGAGATGACCACCACACCCTATAGTCAGCATTGATTATTGGAGTAAGATCCGCAGGGACTCCTTTACCTTTTTTTAAACCTACATTTGCCATCTATACTTAGCACTGTATGTATTGGAAATGACTTAGGAGCTAGAATTCCTAGAATTGGAATGTGCAGAATGTCAAATAAGCAACTGTCATCTCTCACATCTCTCAAGTGTAAAGCAAAGATGAAACAGGAAAGAAAGAGGGACCAAAATTAAAGATGCATAGGATGAGACAGCAACCTAACCGATCAACTGTTGTAGCAGAGTTTCAGATGAATCATGTCTTCAGAAGCTTCATCCTAGTTCTTATATCTTATGGCCGTGATGGCGAACTTATGGCACACATGCCTAAAGTAGCACGCAGAGCCATGTTGCCTGGCACGCGCGGCATCGCCTGTTCCTCCTCTGGGTTTCTGGCACACATTCACGCGCAACGATTAGCTGGCCTACATGTGTGCGGCAGTGCTGGAAACTGGAAGAGCTGGTCTTCCATTTTCTGGTGGGAGCATGCACACTGGCTAGCTGATTGCCCCATGTGTATGCACACCAGTAACTGGAAGACTTGCGCGCGCCGGAAACCAGAAGTTCATTTTCTGGCACGTGCATGCCCCCTGGGCAGCTCCTCTTCCGGGTTGCGGCCCCAATGAGCGAGTGCTCGCGCGCTTCCTTTTCGGCACTTGGTGCCGAAAGGCTTCGCCATCACTGTCCTATGGGAATCTGAGAGTATGCATTTATGTACATGTGCTTCTTGTTCAGCATCTACTACAGGTAGTCCTCGACTTACGACCTCAATTGAGCCCCAGATTTCTGTTGCTAAGGGAGACATTTGTTAAGTGAGTTTTGCTCCATTTTACAACCTTTCTTGCCACAGTTGTTAAGTGAATTACTGCTGTGGTTAGTAACATGATTGTTAAGTGAATCTGGCTTCCCCATTGGCTTTGCTTGTCAGAAGGTCACGAAAGGGGATCACACGATCCTGGGACAGTGCATCTGTCATAAATATGAGACAGTTGCCAAGCATCTGAATTTTGAATACGTGACCATGGGGATGCCACAACAGTCATAAGTGTGAAAAACTAATAGTCCCTTTTTTCAGTGCAATTATAACTCTGAATGGTCACTAAATAAACTGTTGTAAGTCGAGAACTATCTGTACCATATATTTTATTTTGTTATAGAATTCACACACAAAATGGTCTAGAATAAAAAATAGGCAGAGTTGCAGATGAATTCCCTGAAAGCAATAGGATGCTCTGTTTGAAATCCAAGATACTAATTGCCAGCTTCTGCTCATACTGGATCATAGCTCAGAAGCATCACTATTGGACACATTATCGCTATGTGTGCTTTTGTCAACAGTTACTTTGTGTTCCCCAGCTTCCTGACAAATCAATAGCAAGCTTGGTAAAGTTTTACTACTCCTGGAAAAAGACAAGAACCAAAACAAGTGTCATGGATCGGCATGCACGAAAGCAAAAAAGAGAACGGGAAGAAAGGTAAGCAGACGCAATTGTGAATATGCACTTCACACTTAACTTTTGATGAAATATTGAAGGCTTTTATGCTCCAGATGCACAGAACTCCTATTATCAATCAGATCACAGCCAAGTAGCTGATCTGATCTGACACTTAGAATGGAACATTGTTTTTAAAGATCCACATAATTCTAATGGTTATTTCCCATGAGTTTAATAAGGTTCACTTTCTTTTGCATGAAGAATTAAAATATGGCAGCAACTTTTGAAGAATCTCTGAGGGCTGCAGGCAGGGCTTTCAGGACCCATTTGAAGTGATGGAACCATAATAAAATATAACAAAAATCTGTAAAGCAAATCATGATGGCGGAAACTCACACCTTATATATTAAAACGAGATCACATACCATCCTTACTCAGTACATCTTCAAGACCAATGACTTAAATATGGTTTAACTTGCTGGAGAGACATTTGATGTAGTAGATAAAAGTCCACCAAAGTCTACACCAAACTGGTGCCCTCTAGGTCATATGAGGATAGTAGGTTGGGGAAATCTGGATTATGCTACAGTAATTTTGTTGTGCTTCTTTTTCTTTTTGTTCAAAGCTAGCTCTTTGAAAATTAACACAGAGCAAGGCTATCTCGCTTTTCAGAACAGGCAAAAGAAAAGAGCTTGTAAACTGCTGACATTTTGGGTACAAATGCTACTTTGTTTGTCTCCATCAGATATTTTTTTTAAAATTCCGAACTTTATTTTGTAGCTTATTCCATTCTAGTAGTAAATAAGAATATATATAATTACTGTATAAGAATGTGTGTCTAAGGTTCCATGTTTTATACAGTAATTGTACCTGTGCTATCATTTCCTGAAACAAACATAATTACCATGTCGACTTTAAAACGTCTTAGAAATTTGGGAATATGTATTGGTTTTTATCAGTGGTGAGTTGCTCCCAGTTTGGGCAGGTTCTGCGAACCGGTAGCGGCGGTGGTGGGAGGCTCCACCCACCCACCCAGAATGCTTCTGCGCATGCGCAGAAGCTTCTGTGCATGCGCAGAAGCATTGCGCGAACGCGAACTGGTAGCAAACTAATTTCAAACCCACTACTGTTTATGTTTACAGTTTATGATCATGTATACAGATGTTAGAAAGATCTATAATTCACACTTGTGCTTAGGCTTATTATGGTAAGCAGTGTAATGCTGATATATTGGTAGTTTTCCTGGTTGAACACAGCACTAGCTGAGTGGTTTTATTTGTATCCTAATTCATGGAAGGGCATCACGTATTTGATGTTCATATTCATGTTGATTGCAGAGACTATGTGCTTAAGTATGATGCAGGAAGGATTACTTGTTGCTCCATCCGCCCAAACAAAATGCAACAAAATATATTTCCTAAAGTCTTGTGTAGAACTATTTTCAATAATACAAACAAATGAATAGAGCTTGTATAACATTATCCAGAACATTGATTCAGGATCCCAATTGGTATTGAATTGCCCATATGGATTGTCAGCAGATTTAACTCAACCAATTTATGGATTTTCTGGTGGATGGAATCCTTGTTCTAGGCTGGGGGTCGGCAACCTGCGACTCTGGAGCTGCATGAGGCTCTTTGGGCCCTCTGCTGTGGCTGCCTGTCCCACCACTGGCTGTCCCCACCCTCACCCTCCCCTCCCAGTTACTCTTGCCTGGCCTGAGAAGGTAAGAGTGACGGTGGGAGATGGAGAAGTGGCTGGAGCTGATTCTCTGGCATCTCACTCTTCCTGGAACTCAGGACGGCGTTCTTATACGCCGCCCTGAGTCCCATGGGAGTTGGGCGGCCTATAAGAACCATTAATAAAATAAATAAAATAATAAATAAACTTCTTCCAGCCCTTGTTGGTGCCGGGCATGCCTCGGTTGCTTGCTCTTCACCCTGAGACACTGGCCCAACCCAGTCGCGACCAACGCCAGTCTCGCTAATACGAGGGCTGACAGGGTGGGAATGGGATCTGGGAGGATGGGATGACAGAAAGGGCTTGGTCGCGGCTTTAAAGCTGCGGCTTTAAAACATGCACGTGTGTGTGTGTGTGTGTGTGTGTGTGTGTGTGTGTGTGTGTGTGTGTGTGTGTGCAAGCGGGGAGACCCTCCTCAAGCGAGCACCCACCCACCCCAAGCACGCCTTTGCTGCACTTTGGCCGAGCCTGGCCATTCGTTTGAGGAGGGTCTCCCCGCTCATGCGCACCCTCCTGGCCTCGCCACAGCCAGCCAGGGGATCACAAGGACGAAGAGGAGGGTCGCCGGAGCCTTAGTGCAGGAGTGAAGCGCCACATTTGTGCCCAAGGCAGCCCTTGCATCCTGCTGCTTCTTGTGGATCTTGTGGCCGCTGCGCTCAGCTGAATAGCTGCGGGGGGGCACATATGGCAAGGCGATGGCCAGAGGCTTAGTGCAGGAGTGAAGCGACGCTGTACTTGCCTTCATGCCACATTTGCACTCAAGGCAGCCCTCGCCTCCCGCCGCACACGGGGGAAGGGGAGAGATGAGTGAGAGAAAAGGGAATTATCGGATCCCTTTTTTTCTCTCTCATCTCTCTTTCTCACGCGTGCGCATACAAGCAGGATACCCTCCTGGGCCGGGATCACGGGGCGGCAACAGCGACTCCTCCTCCCACTGCCGCCACTGCACGCCCAGGTGAGTAGCTAGTTGCGCTGCGCTGGAGAGCCAAAGCTCTTCCCTCCATGCATTCGGCAGCAGCAGCTGCCCCTCCCTTCCTGAGCCTAGCACCCCTTTTTGTGGTTCTGCGTCCTTTGCGGGCAGCTCAGCGCCAGTCACTGTCCCCTTCATGTTGGAGTGAAGCACCACATTTCTGCTCGGCAGCCCTCACCTCCTGCCCCTTTGGGCTGAAGCTCGCGCCCACCGCGCTTGGACAAAGAGCTGCGGGGGGGGGGCGATAGCCAGAGTGCATGAGTGAAGAGAGAAGGGGGAGAGAGAAAGGAAAGAGAGAAACAAATGAGAGAGAGAGAGAGAGAGAGAGAGAGAGAGAGAGAGAGAGAGAGAGAAGGGGAGAGGGACAGAGAAATGAGAGCTGGAGGGAGAGAATGAGAGAGAGGAAAGAGAGAAACAAATGAAAGAGAGAAGGGGTAGAAGGAAAGGGACAGAAATGAGAGAGAGCTGGAGGGAAAGAAATGAGAGAGAGAAGGGGGAGAGAGAGGGACAGAGAAATGAGAGCTGGAGGGAGAGAAAGAGAGAAACAAATGAAAGAGAGAAGGTGAAAGGGAAAGGACAAAGAAATGAGAGAGAGCTGGAGAGAAAGAATGAGAGAGAGAGGAAAGAAAAAAAACGAGAGAGAGAGAGAGAGAAAAGGGGGAGAGGGAGAGAGAAATGAGAGAGCAGGAGGGAGAGAATGAGAGAAACAAATGACAGAGAGAGAGAAGGGGGAGAGGAAGAGGGACAGAGAAATGAGAGAGAGCTAGAGGGAGAGAATGAGAGAGAGGGAAAAGAGAGGGAAACAAATAGAAGAATGAAAAAGAAAGAGGGAGAGAAAAGGAAAAAAACAAATGAGAGGGAGAGAAAGAGAAATTAGAGAAAAGGAGAGAAAAAGAAAGAAATGGGAAAACGATGGAGGGAGAGTGAGAGAGAGGAAAGAGAGAGAAACAGAGAGAAGGGGAAGAGGGAGAGAAATGAGAGAGCTGGAGGGAGAGAATAAGGGAAATAAATGAGAGAGAAGGGAGAAAGAAAGGAAGAACGAAAGAAAAAGAAAGAAAAGGGGGAGGGGGAGGAAAAAGAGAAAAACAGAAATGAGAGGGAGGGAGAGAGAGAGAGACCCATTTCCCACAGAAAAAAACAGGATCTGCAAAACCTGGGTAGGCGTGGCTGAGGGTCATGTGACTGGGTGGGAGTGATGAGTTGGCCATGCCCACCCAGGTTTTGTGGCTCCCGGTGTTTTCTTTTCTGTGGGAAATGGGTCCAAATGGCTCTTTGAGTATTTAAGGTTGCAGACCCCTGCTCTAGGCTTTGTTATGATTTTCCCCCATATTATTTTTCCAGTCATGTGTTCTATTCTTGGGCCAAAAATGCTCTATATGAAAAGAGCTCTGTGAATTGTTGCTCAAACACCTTTATAGAGTATATTTAAGAGTCTTTGATTAGTTTTAATAACTTAAGATATGAACAAACTCCTTGTTTTTTTCCTTTGTATTAATGCATCAGTCAACTTGTATCTCCAATAAACAAATTCTTATTCATCTAAACTATGATAATCAGCTTTGGAAGAAACTATTTAAAGTATTTTAAATGTTGGTTTAAGGACCTAGATCCGTGGTGGCGAACCTATGGCACGCGTGCCACAGGTGGCACGCGGAGCCATTTCGGCTGGCACGCCACGGGTCCGGCACATTCTACTTCCGGGTTTCTGGCGCGCATGCGCAGAGCTGCTAGAGCTACCCGAAGCAGAAGGAGGAGGGGCGGTTTCGCAGGCTGGGCGGCTCGCGTAACCGCTCCCTTCTCCTGCTCCAAGCCTCGCACTCCGGGCACCAGCCGGAACGCGATGCTGGCAGGAGAAGGAGGAGGGAGCGGTTACGCGAGCCGCCCAGCCTGCGAAACCGCCCCCTTCTCCTGCCAGCATCGCGTTCCGGCTGGTGCCCGGAGTGCGAGGCTTGGAGCAGGAGAAGGGGGCGGTTACGCGAGCCGCCCAGCCTGCGAAACCGCCCCCTTCTCCTGCTCCAAGCCTCGCACTCCGGGCACCAGCCGGAACGCGATGCTGGCAGGAGAAGGAGAAGGGGGCGGTTTCGCAGGCTGGGCGGCTCGCGTAACCGCCCCCTTCTCCTTCTCCTGCCAGCATCACGTTCCGGCTGGTGCCCGGAGTGCGAGGCTTGGAGCAGGAGAAGGGAGCGGTTACGCGAGCCGCCCAGCCTGCGAAACCGCCCCCTTCTCCTGCTCCAAGCCTCGCACTCCGGGCACCAGCCGGAACGTGATGCTGACAGGAGAAGGAGAAGGGGGCGGTTTCGCAGGCTGGGCGGCTCGCGTAACCGCTCCCTCCTCCTTCTCCTGCCAGCATCGCGTTCCGGCTGGTGCCCGGAGTGCGAGGCTTGGAGCAGGAGAAGGGGGCGGTTACGCGAGCCGCCCAGCCTGCGAAACCGCCCCCTTCTCCTGCTCCAAGCCTCGCACTCCGGGCACCAGCCGGAACGCGATGCTGGCAGGAGAAGGAGAAGGGGGCGGTTTCGCAGGCTGGGCGGCTCGCGTAACCGCCCCCTTCTCCTTCTCCTGCCAGCATCGCGTTCCGGCTGGTGCCCGGAGTGCGAGGCTTGGAGCAGGAGAAGGGAGCGGTTACGCGAGCCGCCCAGCCTGCGAAACCGCCCCCTTCTCCTGCTCCAAGCCTCGCACTCCGGGCACCAGCGGGAACGTGATGCTGGCAGGAGAAGGAGAAGGGGGCGGTTTCGCAGGCTGGGCGGCTCGCGTAACCGCTCCCTCCTCCTTCTCCTGCCAGCATCGCGTTCCGGCTGGTGCCCGGAGTGCGAGGCTTGGAGCAGGAGAAGGGGGCGGTTTCGCAGGCTGGGCGGCTCGCGTAACCGCTCCCTTCTCCTGCTCCAAGCCTCGCACTCCGGGCACCAGCCGGAATGTGATGCTGGCAGGAGAAGGAGGAGGGAGCGGTTACGCGAGCCGCCCAGCCTGCGAAACCGCCCCCTTCTCCTTCTCCTGCCAGCATCACGTTCTGGCTGGTGCCCGGAGTGCGAGGCTTGGAGCAGGAGAAGGGGGCGGTTTCGCAGGCTGGGCGGCTCGCGTAACCGCTCCCTCCTCCTTCTGCTGTCAGCCTCACGTTCCGGCTTGTGCCCGGAGTGCGAGGCTTGGAGCAGGAGGAGGAGGGGGCGGTTACACGTGCGCAGTAGATGTGCGCATGTGCGGTGCGGGCGCGTGCGTGGTGCAGGCGCGTGCATGTAGGTGTGGGTGCGCATGCGCAGGGGGGGGTGCGCATTGCATTTTGGGTAGTGGCACGCGGGAGCGCTGGTGGGTGTGCGCGCGCCTATTTTTGGCACGCCGAGAGAAAAAGGTTCGCCACCGCTGACCTAGATTGTATTGGGAGTTGGTAGCCGCATGGGAAATTATGTTTAATTTGACTTCTGTATTTCATCTTATCTTCATTATATATACCATGAAGAGAGGGAAGGGGAACTTTATTTGGAGGATTAAACATTACTCATGATCAAGAACAGTCATAACCTTTTTTTAATAAATCTTAAAATTTATCACAGGCAAAAGACTTAGTCATTTGTATTTTTAATTCTGAGTAATAATTATACCAATGTCTTTTTCATGGCAATTGAAGGCTTGCATCATATAACCTAAATTTTGAATGGGAATCAACTTAATAAAACTTTACTGTCTCCTGTGGGCTTTTTTCCCATGTATTCTGCTCATTGGGTAGAATTAAATTAGTCTCATAAATTTAATTTGATTTACAAGCAATTTGATATAGGTTTGGTCTTAAAGAATCCATGAAGATCTGCCAGAACCTGGACTTTATATTAATACTGTGTTATCTCAGTGCAGGAATATTGATTCAAAATACTCTGAGAACTTGTTGCTATGGAGATGGTGATTCCATTTGTACAGTTTTGGGAAAGGGGCCAACCTGGCACATGTATGCTTGCATTCATAAACTACATAAACTGCAGGCTTAGGATGTACTTGGTTTGGTAATTGAAAGCCACATTCAGCACATGAGGCACAGCAAGGTACAAATATTTTAAACATTAAATAAGCTTGCAAGGAGGTCTGTTTTTGGTTTAATTTCTCGATAGCTGAAATTCATCAAGCAAGCCAGTTTATCTGAAAACAAATATTGAAATTGGCACTGTTGTCCTTAAGATTGTAACCTGTCATGTATGGTTGCCAATCACTGAAGGAAAAATCTGTGTAGAATTGATAATTATACTGTTTCTTTTAATACTAATAAACACATCTTCCTAGATCCGTGATGGCGAACCTATGGCACACGTGCCAGAGGTGGCACGCAGAGCCCTCTCTGTGGGCATGCGCACCATCACTAACTGCTCTTCTGGTTTCCGGTGCACACATGCACGCTGGCTACCTGGTCTTCGTGCATGCCGGAACGCCGGACACCCAAAGACATGCGCACCGACCAGCTGATCTTTGGGTTTCTGGCGTGCGCATGCGCAATGGCCAGCTGGTCTCTGGTGTTCCAACGTGCGCAAAGACCAGCTTGCCGGCACGCATGCGTGTGCCGGAAACCCGAAGTCCAGGTGGCCGCCACGCGCATGTGCACTGGCCAGCTGGTCTTCGGGTTTCTGGTGCTTCAGCGCGTGCACTCGTTCTGGTTTGGGCACTTGGTGCCGAAAAGGTTCACCATCACTGTCCTAGATCCGTGATGGCGAACCTATGGCACGGGTGCCACAAGTGGCACACGGAGCCATATCAGTGGACACACGAGCTCAGGTCCGGCGCGCATGTGTGCACCGGCCGGCTGATTTTCGGGCCTTCTGGGCCCACTGGGAGTCAGGAAACAGGCTGTTTCCAGCCTCCAGAGGGGGTGGGGAAAGCCGTTTTCGCCCTCCCCAGGCTCCTAGAAGCCTGGAGAGAGCAAAAAATGGGCGTGCCATTGCATGCTGGGAGTGGGGGGGTCATACGCACATGCGTGGGGGTGCATGGAATTATGGATGTGGGCACGCACACACGTGATCCCACGCATCCCCCCCCTTTTTGGCACGCGAACCAAAAAAGGTTCGCCATCACTGTCCTAGATCATTGAATTGATGCTTCCTTTCATCAGCAAGAATACCTAAAAAATATCACAAAATAAGATTCCCATTAGGCAGGTCAGGACACATATTT
Source organism: Diadophis punctatus similis (assembly GCA_023053685.1). Classification (NCBI taxonomy): domain Eukaryota; kingdom Metazoa; phylum Chordata; class Lepidosauria; order Squamata; family Dipsadidae; genus Diadophis; species Diadophis punctatus. The sequence goes on from JALIGW010000001.1 coordinate 294,655,184, forward strand.
TCTCAGATTACTAATATATGAGTTAGCAGACAAAGTAGAAGTGGGAAAGTAAGCCATTTGGGGATTTAAATTTTAATAGACTAAAATGCTTTGCATTTGCTAAAATATGGATGATAGTTAAGCACTACGTTAAACTATTTTCAAATTTTGAACAATTACCTCTTTTTGTAATTTCTTTAGACTTTTGGAACAGAATTGATATTCCTATTTCCAGTAATATTTTTTGTGTTTATTGATTATATTTCTTGGTTAAGGTTATTTGAATTGCCTCTCCATGAGAATTCTTGGGAGTTGAAGGTGTAACAGATGAATCCAGTGACTCGTGGAGCTGAAAGTCTGTTGAATCCACTGCTCAGTGCAGGGATCCTAGTTAAATACTCTAGTATACGGCTTCCAGCACTGTCTCCCTTAGTAATTAGATCTATTAATACAGCTGTTCATACATTGAGAGTTTGACTTATAAACTAATAATACATCTGCCTTGTATTTCTCACCAAACAATTATCCTGAGAAATAAGACACCTGGATAGTTACATGTTGCATTCTATTATATTTAACTTCTTGTAAATTTAGAACTGTGGTTCAAAAATACAAATTCCCCCACTACCACATTCCCTACTTACTCACAGTTATTGGTTATTGCAGGGGGAAATGGCAGATCTATACAGTATTCTGTGCTTTCATAGATCAGCAGGCAAAGTTTAGTCATTACTGCCCATGTGAGTCCAGTAAGACAAGACTAAAAGAAATTTGCCCAGATTAAGTTGCAGAATTATTTTAGTTACAACTATCGTCTCTAAACATAATCTGTAAACAATTCTGCAGATGCATGGTTAAATATACAAGTAGTCTTAAATTAATCCAGGCTGTACAAACAAAAAAGTCTTCTTTGTCTAAAAGGGAATGTGCAATTCTTTATTCTTACTTTATAGCCAGTCACTCTTCAGGTTCTTCAAGTTGCTCTTGAGGAGGCAACTTGGTCTGAAGAAAAAGGACTATTTATTTATTTATCAAATTTCTATGCTGCCCATTATCCTTGCATTAGCAGCAATTGATGAAATTTGCAGTTTGAAGGAATAGCTCTGCAATTACAATGTAAATAATACCAATAGTGGAATAGGGGCATTGATTCTCCACTCAGATAGAATATAATCCTGCATATGTATTAGTTCATTTCACCTTCTTCATTGTAGTGGCAATCATAATGATTATACAGCTCTTTAACAATCAGTTTCTAAGCAGAAGTACGTGAACCTTTCTCTTTAAAATGTTATCCTTTTTAATTTATTTATTTTATTCAAAGAAAGAGAGAAGCCCATAAAGTATATCTTGATGTACTAAACGAGGTTTAGCTTTACAGTTTTACATCATGTTATACAGTTAATTTACCTAAATGTTTACTGAACAATTGGAAAAAGGAAACTAAACATGTAAATTATCACCAAGATGATGACCTCTTCATAGATTGTGATGGGCCATGCTGGTGTAGTGCAGTTTGTAGATGTTATTCAATTTCACAGTCTATGGCTGCTTGTGAGTGACTGGCCCAAAATCACCCAGTGCCAAGGGTGGACTAGAACATGTGTTTCCCCAGTCTCAATCTAGTACCTTATTCACAATACTATACTGTCTCTCATTAACTAATATATAGTTAATATATTAACACCCACAAACTTACACACACTCTCTAATACATTTGAAAATAGTCTTACAAGCAGAAATCCTGGTCAGAAAATGGTTGTTTAAATTTTCTGAGTTCTTCAGAATATTATATATAACATTATGTTCCTTCTAGAACATCCTGCCCCCCTGGCCTGAAGACCAGACTCTGCCGGTTGGCTTGGGGCCCCAGTAGGACAGTACATCATTGGAGGTGGCTGCTGGACTGACCCAACTTCTCCCTTCTGCAATTCTTGCTCCCCTTTCATTCATCTTTTAAATGTCATATGATTGTACTTTCACCTTTTATTTTTATTGTTTCATTTTATTTATTTATTTTATTTAAATGGATTTATATGCCGCCCAACTCCCAGGGGACTCTGGGCGGCTCACAACATGTCCATTCCATTACTGTTGTTATTTTTACATGTTTAAAATCATTTTTTCCAATTTAATTGTTGTATGCCGCCCAGAGTAGCCCCACGGTGAGATTGGCCGCAAATACATTTAATAAATAAATTATATAAGTGATAGATTAATATGAATTATTCAGTGATCATAGAATCTGTAATATGGATTTCCGTTGTCGTCCTCTTTGATTCCAAACTGTTAGTATATACTGGTAATTCAAAAGAACATAAGAAACAACAAAATCTGAATACTTGCAAAGTAGAATCAGGATGTGAAAGGGTACCAGTCACATTACATGAACCACTCTTCTGTCTTGAGTATCATATCCTTAAGAATGAGCTGACTTCTTTCTAAAAAGACACAGATATGCAGTAGAAGCAAAGTAATACTTTTTGTTTAATTATTCTATAGAAATACGATATATAAAATGATCTTCCATTATGTTCATGTGCTGGAAATGCTAATTTATTATTCCGTGCCTCCTTTATAAGCTGATTATTTTATATCAGAGCCAGTTTGGTATAGTAGTTAAGGCATCAGACTAGAACCAGGAAACCATGGGTTCAAGTCCCATCTTGGGCACTTAGCTAGTTATATGATGAACATTCTTTCTCTCATCAAAGTGCAAAATATAGATTCCAGAATGGCACACAAGTCAAAACATGCTATTTTTATTAAGCTGAGAAAGAAAATATAATGTAACCATATAAATTTAAATGTTAAATTCTTTAATAATGGGAATTTCCTGCTTGAAAAATACAAGGGCGCTGTCACAAATATCAGTATCATTTGTTTTTAAAGTATTAATTTTGCCTCAGATGCTCAATTTAAGTAAAATTAGTGTTGAACATCACTTCCAAAACTGAAATTGCGTATGCCTTCTTTGGAATTTCAGATTTTCTTCATCTCTTCTACTGACTAAGAAATAATCCAGTATTTTCTGCCTGTCTATCCTTTCTCTTCCCATGTATTTTGCAATTAAAGGTTAGGCCCATTTTAAAAAAATTAAAAATGAATTGTTAAATTAGTACATTGATGAAGTAAGATAGGGAAAAGTGGTGCTAAATTGTTCATTTATGAAGGCTAATATTAGTTAAGCTTAACCTTTAACTGTTTCCTTCTTAACCACTGCTGTATGAGTCATTACCTGTTTTCATATTGGACTGAAAACCTAAATAAGAGCTTTAAAAGAGCAGCCGTAAAAAATACAAATATTGTAGGTTGTGGAAGCAATTACAAAAGAGATTAATTGCAGATAACTGTTTACATCATATAGGCTTCTGCAAAATCTTTTTAATTTCATGGGTTGTTGGAAAGGTGTGCTTGTTCATTGAATCTGAACCTTACACATATATTACAAATAGAGCCGTTATATTTCTTATGCTTATGAATGCTCCCTTCAACAGTATATCTAGGATAGAAGTGCTGTCTCACGGATAGAATATATATCATTTTAATGTAAAATACAGTTCAGGATAAAGATTAAATTAACTTAGACAAGTGCTGCATCTTCCTCAGATTTTGAGGCATCCCTGAAAATGTTTACAATATAGTCATCTCTTTAATTGAAGCTGTTAGTGGATTGAAATAGTCAATTAATCACGTTAAACTCAGTGTAATAATCAGCAAAAACTAGCAGGACTGTCCATAAGCAATAATTTATTATTTTAAACACAATTGCTAGTGTGGGTAAATTCTAGAGGTTTGACTAGCTAGCTTGGTTGTGTATAACACTTATTATTTGTATTTTAAAGTCAAATTTGGTCTAATGGAAAGCTTCTTTATATCAGATGAGATTATTGGTCTATTTAGCCCAGTGTTATCTGTTCTGATTCTTGAGCTAGGACACTGATAATCAAAAGTCAGGGATTATTTGATCCTTTAATGTTTCTCAACCATGGGAACCAGAAGATATTTGCTTCTGGGAATTGACGTGCACACACCTTCAAGTTCCCAAGGTTGAGAAACACTGCTTCAAATCAAGATGCCAGGAATTATATCTAGAATGTGCTCACTAGATGATTCTGAACTTGAAAAGAAACAAATGATTTTGAAGAAATTATTTTTTACTTTAACTAAACTTAATAGAGTTTTCAGTTTATTTCTTTCAAGATTAGATCAGTTTGCTGGGGGGGGATTGAGATGTAACTTTTTGCCGAATTATATGAGAAAATTTTGGAATTGATTATTGTATATAAACTTTGGCTTTATCAAGCATGGGATATAACAAAATGATTATTCTCTTAAAATCAAATAGCAGTGCTACCAAGGACTTAAATCTTAAACTAATTATATTTGCTCTCTCTCTTGATTTTTAAATTGGCTCTCTGTCAATAGAGTGTGTGTTTTATTCCATTAACATCAATAGAAGCCTTGGTGGGGGTCTAGGACAACTTGCCCCGGGACTATTTGCCATGGCTAATTGGCTGCAGGACAACTTGCCACGGGACAAAAACTATATAATATAGAAAAAAATGGTCATTAAAGAAAGGATGCAAAAGGAGAGATGAAATGTGAATGACCAACATTAAAATGATTTTAAAATTTATTTGAAATAATTAAATAAATTGTTGAATTATCCTGCGACAGGTTTTCCCATGGCGAATTGTCCATGGTGAATTGTCCTGTGTCGAGTTGGCCATGGCAAACTGGCCATGGCGAATTGGCAGCAATGATTTGGCCAGGGGGAGTTCTCCCATTCCGCTTGCTGGCTCAGTGGTTAGACTGCATTATTGCAGGTTAACTCTGTCCACATCCTGGAGTTCGATTCTGAAGGGTTGACTCAGCCTTCCATCCTTCCGAGGTTGGTAAAATGAGGGGCCAGATTTTGAGGGCAATATTCTGACATTGTAAAGTAAAAGAATACTGTAAAGCACTATGGGGCAGTATATAAGTCTAACTTCTATTGCTATTGCTATTGATAGAGTGGAGAGACAGGCTAATATTACTCTGTGTCAAGATTTAATTTTGCCTTTAAAAACACTACCATTTCATACATATTTGATCATATGCGTTGGGTTTTTTTTTCATTTTGAAAAGCAAGCAAAAGTATGTCTGAAAAATGAGGGTGGAGGGGAATTGAGCTTTCTTAGCAAATTATCTGTAATTTATATCTGGCTTCACAATCTCAACAAATAGATTTTTCTAAGAAATAACACACTGAGGTTGTTTTTCTCCAAAAATACTTCTGAAACCAAAATATATAATTTTCATCATGCTTTCTTGACATAGACTTATTTTTATTGGCACTACTGATGCATCTGTCATGTTTAAACTTGCCTTATCTTACCTTTAAAAGCTTTATTACTTTTAAAAGTTACAAAAAGAAAATAATAATGAAAAATCTAAACTTGATATATTAAAGTTTACTAACTTTATTAATACTGAACTTCATTACAAAGAAATTCCAAAAATTGCTGAAACAGTAGATGCCTCAACAAAGGTCACCACTATATAGGAAACCATCCTCTAATCACTTAACTCAATTGTACCTGTGGATATTGCTGCTCACTCTGGCTGGGCAAATACACGCAGAGCAAGAGGAAGTTCTGAGTACAGATAATTCTTAACTTATGACCACAGTGGAATTTTGGTCCTAGGTCATTGCAGTCTTAAGTTGAGGCACCACATGACTGGACATGATATTATGATTTTTACGATTGTCATAAAGTGAATTAACATGGTCGTTAAGTAAATCACATAGTTAAGCAAATCCAGCATATCCAGCGGGTGTTTTTTTGCTAGAAATGGGGGGGGGGGAGTCACAAATTGAGGGGATCCTTAGTGCTTTCTGAGTTTGGTTGTTTTCTTGCAGATGTTTCCTTACCCAAACTAGGTAACATCATCAGTGCTGAAGATGTTACCTAATTTGGATAAGGAAATGTCTGCAAGAAAACAACCAAGTTCAGAAAGTACCAAGGGCCCCTCATTTCAACCCTGAGTTACAAATATTCTTTTTTAAAGTCAGAAATTGCAGTCACATGACTGTGAGATGCTGCAACTGGTCGTAAATGCAAGCCAATTGCCAACTGCCCAAAATGCGATTGTGTAATCACAGGGCCAGGGTACAGCAGCCATACCTTTGAGGATAGGTTGTAAGTAGCTTTTTTGAAGTCTGTTGTAAATTCAAATGGGGGTTAAGTGACTGGATGTAAGTTAAGGACCGTCTGTATCCTATAAATTTCCAAGTGCAAGCAAGGAAGCTTGCACACACAGCTGGAGGAGCTCTCTTGAAACTTGCTTGTGACAGGCAGAACAGGAACATATTTGAACAATGATCCTGCTCTGTATATATAAGCCTCCCTATCAATTAGGACAATGTTCAGATTTGCTTATGACACCCCCACCCTCCAACCCCAAGTAGTTATCACTTACAGTTTGAGAACCTCCGGCTTATGTAGATGATGTAATATTTACTGATTTCATCCTTGGGGGGAAATAACCCAGTCTACAAACAGCAAAGTTTCTGGTCAGCAAGTTAACATGTGTGTATGAGTCTGCATTAAAATATATACATGCATTGTAGAAATTCATAGATACAATCCATAAAACAATGCAACAGTTCATAATAAGTAATAAACAGTATAATCAAATGAGATTAAATGTCAGATTGAACATAAATATTTTAAGCATGTAACTGAATTGTAATAATGTTAATTCAAGCTTTATTTCTACGGACGGGGTGGTGATAGTATTCAATAGACTAGGTACCACAACAAAAAGGCTTAATTCTTTACTGAATAACAAATCAATACCTCTCTATATAGAGAGAGGTTGGGCAGAAATATACTGCAAAATGGCTTAGTAATAGCTACCAATAATTATATTTTTCATTGGAAATTATGAGCAATCCCTTCCATAGAAAAATAGGAAATATATGTTCTTAAATAGGCCTGTCAAACTAGTGGCCTGTGGACCGGATGCATCATGTGCAGGCCATACCCACCCCAGATCTGCAAAGGCAAAAAACATTGCGATAAGTCACGATACGTCACATGATGCGATCGAGTTTGACACCTGTTTTCTAGAAGTATCCCCTGGTATGGATTGATTTATATTGTATTCTAATATATATATGCACACACACACACACACACACACACACACACACACACACACACACACACACACACACGCCAAATACCACTCACGCATCATCACGAAATCTCCAGAACCATAAAGCCTACAAACTTGAAACTTGGCACGTATGTTCCTCTTGGTTTCTAGGTGCTTGCTAAGAAAGGATTTTTCAAAATGATCATCAGATCATTAGTTATTTCTTATATTATTATTAACACGCTCTGATGCTAAGGAGTTAGACGTTCTACTCCCCCTCCCCACCTGAAAAGAACTCTGTTCCAACTGCCAGTGGGGGTGGCCAGCACGTGACTCATCCGGCCTGTGGGCTGGGAGTTTAGACATTCTACTCCATGCTAAGGAGTTCAGTTTCGTAGCGAAGCACGGATATCCAGCTACTAATTAATTATAATTTTAGGAAAATGCTTGCATCATGATCCCCAATTCTGTAGGACTTTATGGGTTAATATCAGAACTTTAGACCTGACCATGTGGTAAATTCAGCCTTGGCAGTTTTTTCATCAGACATATTATAGCGATCTGTATATATAATATTGTCGACATTACATAAAGTATGCTCACAGTAGACTTGTGGCAGGATTTTGCACTAGCTGGATAAGCAGGATGATATGACGATGATGATGATATAAATAACCATTTTGTTATAAATAGTTATTTGCCAAGGTTCTATTTTTCAGCCATTTATGGTCATACCATGACCTACTTTGATAATTATCCAAGTGCAATGTTTAAAGTAGCAATTTACTTTGTGGTAGTGATAGTTTTAAAATTGTTATTAATTCTCCATGTAGGTCCATATACAGCAGATTAAAAATCTAAATAAATAAAATATTCCTATCAGGGGCTACTTGTTCTCTCAGATTCGGCATTGATTCTGTTTCCTGAAACTGGACTGTTATTTCTTTCTTATTATTAACCAAACATATTCTTCTCAGCCAAAAGAAACACATGCGCATAACTGGGCATATTGTTGAACATATGCTCCCTAGCAGGTATAATCTGACATTTATAAAAATGAAGAAGAGAACATATGTGATTTTAATAAATAGGCCATTCCACAGGAAGACATTTATTCATTTTGTTTTCTTGTTGTTTGTTTTATTAGATTTATAGACTGCCAGAATTGAAAGACTTTTAGTAGTTACAATAGCAATAGTTATGGTGAACTCCTGTATTCCATTTATTCAAGGAGATAAAATACAGAGTATTGGGGTGCTTATGTCTATTTGACACATCCCTTTGGGGAAAAAAACCTCAGAAGCTTGTGAAGTAGTAGTGCAAGGAAGCATTTTTATAAAAGTAAAACTAGCATCTTGGACTTTAAAAGAGGCAATTTCAATAAACTTCGAGAGAGCTTGGGAAGGATTCCATGGACGAGAATCCTCAAGGGGAAAACAATTCAAGAAGCTTGGGAAATTTTGAAAAGTGAGATTATAAAAGCCCAGTCTAGCACAATACCAATGAAGAAGAAAAATAATAGGTCTCAAAAGAAACCAGCATGGCTGCATAAAGAACTCTGACAAATTGAAAGACAAAAAGGACAAGTATAAAAAGTGGAAAGGGGGGGAATAACTAAGGCAGAATATCAGAAAATAGCCCGAGCCTGTAAAGATGAAGTGAGGAAAGCTAAGGCTCACAATGAACAAAGGCTTGCGACAAAAATAAAAAATAACAAAAAACAGCTTCTTCCAACATATTAAAAACAAGAAAAAAGTCAAGGAAACAATTGGTCCATTGCTGGGAGAAAGTGGCAAGAAGGTGACAAGCAACAGGGAAAAAGCAGAGCTACTTAACTCATTTTTTGCATCTGTTTTTACACAAAGGGAAAAAAACAGTCCAACCTATCAAAAACAGCACCACAAAAAATATATTAGGAACACAAGTTAAAATAGGGAAGAAAATGGTAAGAGAACACCTGTCTACCCTAGATGAGTTCAAATCACCAGGACCGGATGGATTATACCCCAAGGTTCTGAAGGAACTGGCTGACGAGATCTCAGAACCACTGAACTATATCTTTCAAAGATCCTGGAGCACCGGGGAACTGCCAGAGGACTGGAAAAGAGCTGATGTAGTTCCCATCTTCAAAAAAGGAAAAAAAATAGATCCAGGAAACTGCAGACCTATCAGCCTGACCTCAATACCAGGGAAGATTCTGGAAAAGATAACCAAGCAACGAATCAGCGAACACCTAGAAGCAAAGAAAGTAATAACCAAAAGTCAACATGGGTTTGTCAAAAACAGATCATGCCAGACTAATCTTATTGCATTCTTTGACAAAGTGACAAAATTAGTGGACCAGAGGAATGCTGTCGATATAATTTACTTGGACTTCAGTAAGGCATTTGATAAAGTAGACCATAACCTACTACTAGATAAAGTAGAAAAATGTGGGTTAGACAACACCACCACCAGATGGATTTGAAACTGGCTGACCAACCGCATTTAACGTGTAGTGCTCAATGGAACTGCATCTACATGGAGGAAAGTATGCAGTGGAGTACCCCAAGGCTCTGTTTTAGGCCAAGTACTTTTCAACATCTTCATCAATGACTTGGATGAAGGGATAGATGGGGAACTCATCAAATTTGCAGATGAAACCAAACTGGCAGGAATAGCCAACACTCCAGAAGATAGGCTCAAGATACAGAAGGATCTTGACAGACTTGGACATTGGGCACTATCTAACAAAATGAAATTCAATGGTGAAAAAAGTAAGGTTCTACATTTAGGCAAGAAAAACAAAATGCACAGGTACAGTATATGTGGTACCTTGCTCAACAGTAGTAACTCTGAGAGGGATTTTGGAGTCCTAGTGGACAACCATTTAAATATGAGCCAGCAGTGTGCAGCAGCTGCCAAAAAAGCCAACACAGTTCTAGGCTGCATTAACAGAGGGATAGAATCAAGATCACGTGAAGTGTTAATACCACTTTATAATGCCTTGGTAAGGCCACACTTGGAATACTGCATTCAGTTCTGGTCGCCATAATGTAAAAAGGATGTTGAGACTCTAGAAAGCGCGCAGAGAAGAGCAACAAAAATGATTAGGGAACTGGAGGCTAAAACATGAACGGTTGCAGGAACTGGGTATGTCTAGTTTAATGAAAAGAAGGACTCGGTGAGACATGATAGCAGTGTTCCAATATCTCAGGGGTTGCCACAAAGAAGAGGGAGTCAAACTATTCTCCAAAGCACCTGAGGGTAGGACAAGAAGCAATGGGTGGAAACAAATCAAGGAGAGAAGCAACTTAGAACTAAGGAGAAATTTCCTGACAGTTAGAACAATTAATCAGTGGAACAGCTTGCCTCCAGAAGTTGTGAATGCTCCAACACTAGAAGTTTTTAAGAAGATGTTGGATAACCATTTGTCTGAAGTGGTGTAGAGTTTCCTGCCTAAGCACGGGATTGGACTAGAAGACCTCCAAGGTCCCTTCCAACTCTGTTATTCTATTCTATTCTGTTCTGTTCTATTCTAATAGACAATAAAAGCAACTATTAGTTGTTGTAGGATGAAAACTTCTGTTCTGAATCAACACTTGAGCAACAGGCTTTTCAGCAGTTTTATATTTTTTCCAATATATAATAGAATATGTGATCATTCAAAAAATTCTATCTTGCTATTTATTGTAAAATTATCAGAGTGTCGCTTAGCCTGTCAATTGTGCTTCCATTTTAAGGTTGTTTTTCTTATGTTCAGTTGTGTCCAATTCTCAGAGACTGCCTGGACAAGTCCTTGCAGTTTTCTTGGCAAAGGTTTTCAGAAGTGGTTTGTAATTGTTTCCTTCCTAGGGTTGAGCGAAAGTCACTGGCCGAAGGTCACCCAGGTGGCTTCATGCCTAAGTCAGGACTAGAACTCATGGTCTTTCACTTTCTAGCCTTATGCTGTAACCACTACACAAAGTTGCTCTCATTTTATTATTTCAACACCTTAAATTATATGTCAACATCATATTCTCAGATAAAGTTCTCCTCTGGATACCGTATTTTTCGGAGTATAAGACACACCTTTTTACCCTCAAAAAGGGGGTGAAAATTTGGGTGCGTCTTATACACCGAATGTAGCCCCACCCAGCCACCCCCACCCTTTGGCCTCTGCCTGCCAACAATTTACCTCTTTGCAGCAAACAGAACAGAAGCAGAAGCCTTATTAGCACACTAAGAGATGAGTTGCCTCCCGACCTACAGCTGACAGGCTTGCAAGCCACGTGGTAAAATGAAACTAACTACGGTGGCTGTAATGAGACAAAATCCTGGGAGATAAACTGCTGGCAATGTTACATTGCTGAAATTGCAAGAAAGTAAGCTACAGCTACTGTAGCCTAGAGGTAGAGCTCTTGCCTCACAGTCAGGAGGTTGTGAGTTCTATCCTAGGTAGAGGCAGATTCTGTTAATATGTTATTTTGTTAAATGTTTGTAGAGTGTTCAAATTATGACTTATTTTTTAAAGACTGCTTTATTATTGTTCTAGACAACTTAAGAAAATGAAGAAGCTTTTTAAAATAAATTCTTGCTCTGAAGAGGCCCAGTGCTGTTGTATCTTCTTTTAAATAGCAGAAAGCCTTCCAGAAAGCCACATCAATTTTAAAGATCTATAAAAGTATAATCTGAAATGTCCTGTTTTAGTATTAGGTATTAGTATTAAAATAAGGCAGCTGAATTAAATGCTGACTTAGTCATGTTTGGAGTAGATCTATTTAAATAATTGGGAAGAGTTAGTGTGACTACATTTAAGAAAACTTTCTGGCATAATGTTCATTTCTCCAATTCTTTGCTATTTCTATGGGTCAGGCACAGAAATACACAGCAAACAGTGTATATCATCTGTGCTGTTTGCTGTTTGGCAAATTGCTGGGAGGCAGAGGCCTTTTTTCCTTGTTTTCCTCCCCCAAAACTAAGGTGCGTCTTATACTCCAAAAAAATGCGGTACTTATTCTGATCACACTTTTTAATTTTGATATGTAGAAATATGTAAGAAGGGAAATTATGCAATAAAAATAAAATGTAGATTTTTTAAAAATGTATTTACCTGGGGACTTCTGGCAGTCTTGACAGAGAAATAATTTGGTATTGTCTTATTTATTTTCAGTGAGGATGAAATGGAAGAAGCAAATGGAAATAACCCTATTGACATTGAGGTTGAACAAAACAAGGAGAGCAAAAAAGAGGTATTTTCCCTGATAATGCTTTAGTGCATGAAGTATTGTGAACCTATTCTTTCAACCATGTTTTTCAATCTCAGCATCTTGCTTACTGGGGAATTCTGGGATTTGAAGTCCATATATCTTAGTCGCTGAGATTGAGAAACAATGCTGTAAATGATTTATTTAAATATTATTAAATTGCTTTTGATAATAGCAAGTTCTGTGATTCAAGGATGTCATTCTAAGTACTTTAGTGTATCTGAGAGACATTTGAAAAAAAAATTCATATTTTATTCCATACATGAATTCTTTATGCAGCCTAATTTGGTGTACATATTTATACTTCAGAAAAATCTCAGTTTAAGAATATCTGTTGTTTTGCTTCTCAGTGTTTTGGCTGAACGCGGAGGACTTACTCTCTTGTTTGCTTTTTGTTGTGCTGTCGTCTCTTCCCATGCTTACTTAAATCAGCGTAAAATCACCATATAACATGGTGAAGGATGCATAGAGAATATGCGAGTTAAATGTTTATCCTGATAAAATGGAAGCACTGTGCTATTTCAGGATTAATTGTTGATCTTGTTTTGGGTTCCCTTTAACAATCAGATGCCAATTGTGAGCTTTTTAAACAAGATTTTGCCCCCAGATAATAAACAATGCCCATCAGCCTTCTTCACTTATCAACTACTTTTCATCTTGGATAAATTAGTCGTCTCAAGTGGAAGAAACCATATGACCAGAAATATTCTGAACAATCATTTCAGGGTTATTAAAACTCTGAAAACTGCATTGTAGCAGATGAGACAGATTGTCCTTCCAGCTTGGTATTGTGTGTTCTTATTAATAGTTATCTCAGTATCATCACGTCATTATCTCTTTATTTCGCAATGAAAGGATGATGCAAGGACTTGCTACATGCAAAATAATATATTCCATCATTGTGACTAGTGCCTGCCTTGGCTATGTTGATTGCTTCTTTGCTTTTCGGCACAATTTGATATTTTAATCTTTAAGACCAAAAATGGCCATAGATCATAGTATCTTAAAAATTACCTCCTGAATGGAAATTTGTCAGGATATTTCATTCAGCAATCAAAATCTCACTGATTGTGCAGTTCCTTGTCCTCTGGGTTCTTGGTAGTTTTTAGTACACAGTCAAAATTGCTTTTAAAAAAAGCCTAACTCAGTGCTGATTTAGAAAAGGATTTATGTCCGTGATGACGAACCTATGGCACGCGTGCCACAAGTGGCACGTGGAGCCATATTGGTGGGCACGCGAGCTCAGATCCAGCTGATTTTCGGGCCTTCTGGTCCCACTGGGAGTCGGGAAACAGGCTGTCTCCAGGCTCGGAGGGGGTAGGGAAGGCCCGGTTTTTTTGCTCTCTCCAAGCTCCAGAGCCTTTTTAGGAACCTGGGAAGGGCGAAAACGGCCTTCCCCACCCCCCCAGAGGTCCTCCGGAGGCCGGAAACATTCCATTTGCCGACTTCCGGTTGGACCGGAAGTTCTGTTTTTTTGCTCTCCCCAGGCTTCAGAGCCTTTCTAGGAGCCTGGGGAGGGAAAAATGGCCTTCCCCACTCCTCCGGAGGCCAGAAATGGCCTGTTTCCCAACTTGAAATGGGCCATTTCTGGCCTCCGGAGGGCCTCCTGGGGGGTGGGGAAGGCTGTTTTCACCCTCCCCAGGCTCCTAGAAAGGCTCTGAAGCCTGGGGAGAGCAAAAAATGGATGTGCCATCGCGTGCCAGGAGCAGGGGGGGGGGTCATGCGCGCATGCACCAGGGGATGCATGGAATTATGGGTGTGGGCACGCGTGGGCACTTCCCCCCGCGCTCCCTCCTCTTTTGGCACACGAACCAAAAAAGGTTCGCCATCACTGATTTATGTTGTTAGTGTCACTTTTAGTGGTTAAATATTGTAAGTTTGGTTGCCTGTTTATTATACAATTTCAACTTACATTTTCTTACAAGCCTCTATTTAATTTTATTTATTTAATTCAATTTAGAGTCCATCTGACTTAGGGTAGGTCACAACATAATAAATCAAAAAAATATAAACAAATTTAGATGGGATCTGGTTGCTCTATTCAAAAGAATAGACATATTACAAAGGTTATATCCATCTAGGCCTAGGACAACAACCAGGACTTCAAGGCCTAACTTAATGCCAACAGGGTGGGAGCCAGATAGATTTTAGGGAAGGGGATCTTATTCGGGTGCCATGACAGAAAACACACACTTCCTAGGTTCCAGTAGATGCAGCATCTAATCAAGAAAACCCAAGTACTCCAACTCTGTCAGCAGAAACCATGGGGATTAGGTAATCCATCACATAACCTAACCCTATGCCAGGTTGGGCTTTATAGGTAATGACCAGGACCTTGATCTGCACTCAGAAGCATACTGACAACTAGTACAATTTGTGAAGCATGGGTGCCACATGGGCATACCAAAACATGCCTATCACTTTCCACATCATTACATTCTGGACTAGTTGAAGCTTCTGAGTGATTTTCAAGCGCAGCCCCGTGTAGAATATATTTCAGTAGCTGAGCTGTGAGGTAATTAGGGCATGAATGATTGTCAGAAAGGCCTCCAATCCAGGAAGGAGTCCAATTGTCATACATGATGAAGCTGTACAAAGGCCCCCTTGGCCACAACTGCCACTGCTACCAGCTTTTCAGCAGGAGTTCTGAGTCCCAAACAACCCCCCCCCAATCTTGCATCACTCTTGAATGGGAAATGCCATCCTGTCCAAGAATATAGATGGAAATTCCACAGCTTTGAGGACCCCCAGTATTCACAACCACTCAAACTTGGTAGGATTGTTCTGGAACTAGCCACGAAGAAAAAAAAGAGGATGCACTATTTCCATCCTAATACACTAAACATATATGACTAAAGCTATCTTAGTTCTGAATCCTGGCCTAAAACCTGGTACAGGTCTAAATAATCTGCTGCTTCCAGTGTTCTCTATATGTAGGTTGACCATCCAGAAGCCAGTTGAAACCCCCAGCCCTAACAGCAAGAATTCTATGACTAACTCTACAACAAAATCCAGAAGCTCAGGCCATGATACTGCTGGGACAGGAGAGCAGTACTTGGAACAGTCTGTTTAGTGACCATTCAAAGTTACAACACCACTGAAAAAAGTGACATGACCGTTTTTCACACTTAACGACTGTTGCAGCATCCGCATGGTCATGTAATCAAAATTCAGACGCTTGGCAACTGGTTCATATTTACAATGGTTGCAGTGTCCCAGCGTCATAGTGATCAACCTTTGTGACCTTCTGACAAGCAAAGTCAATGGAGAAGCCAGATTCACTTAAAAACTGGGTCACTAACTCGGCAATTGCAGTGATTCACTTAACCACTGCAGCAAGAAAAGTTGTAAAATAGGGCAAAACATACTTAACAAATGTCTCTCTTAGCAACATAAATTTTGGGCTCAATTGTGGTCGTAAGTCAAGGATTACCTATACATCAGCAGCAAATGCAACAGTTATCTAGGGCTAAACCTCGGCACATATCTTGTTTTATGTGGAAGTGAGCGTCTGAGATCCTCTGAGACACACGGATGATAATCCTACCTTCCCTGGGATTTCAGTTGATACTGAATTTAAAACTTAGGGGAACCCAGCTCCAAGAGGGGTACTGTACACCCCTTCTGAACTCAGCCAGGTCTAAGTGATACATATCAAGTTGGAATCCTTATCTATGATAAGGTTACGAGTGAGGGCAAGCTTGTTACAAGTTGACTTGGCATTCAAAGCAGTTACAGCTCAGAGCCAGCAAAGATGTGACAGCTAGGTATAGAGCAGGGGTCTGCAACCTTAAACACTCAAAGAGCCATTTGGACCTATTTCCCACAGAAAAGAAAACACCGGGAGCCACAAAACTTGGGTGGGCATGGCCAATTCAACGTCACTCACTTCCACCAGTCACACGACCCCCAAGCCACGCCTACCCAGCCAGTTATTAGGGCAGAGAACTGGCTGTTAAAAAACACCAGGAACCACAAAACCCTTTTGACATCTCTCTCTCTCCCCCTCTCTCTGTGTCTCTCTGTCTCTGCCCTGGCTGTTTCTCCATCCCCACCGTCCCTTTACCTTCTCAGGCCAGACGAGAAGTGACTGGGAGGGGAGGGTGAAGGGTGGGGCCAGCCAGTGGTGGGATCACCCGACAGGGAGCCACAGCAGAGGGCCCAAAGAGCCGCATGCGGCTCCGGAGCCACAGGTTGCTAACACCTGGTATAGAGGGTGAAAACCAGGAACCATATAGTGAAATCACTTTCAAAAGCACATCCAATTTCCCCGAGTGTTGGATTGGAAGAAAATGAACATGATTTAAAATTGAAGAAATCAATAATATGCACTGTACTGATGACACTACTCTAATAGTTTAAAATGCAAATTATCTGCAAGGTCTTGTAATAAAAGTGAAAAAAAATGGGACTAAGATTAAATATAAAAAGACCAAAATAATAACTACAGAAAAAGCAACCTGCCTTAGAATTGGCAGTGAAGGTATGAAGTGGTGGACAGCTTCTGCCTTTTAGGACTGATGATCAAGAGTAAATTAATAAGTTAAGAAATTCAGACTAGCACATTGTGAAGTAAGTATTAATTAATATTCAGAGGCCCTAATGCATCCATACCTACAAAGATCAAAACATGCAGGCAGTAGTTTTCACAATCTCCTATGGAAGCAAAATTTAAACTGAAAAAGCAGGACTGAAAGAATATTCATATTCTTGAACTGTGATGCTGGCAATGGATACGCTGTTGGAAGATCTGAAAGATTAGGTTGGGGACATATAAAGATTAGGTTGGAGATTATCTGATCACTAACGGTTGGCACTAACTTGATGGCACATAATTACATCACTGATCAAGATTTGCACATTACCCTGTTTAAAGTTATCAAACAGTCAGCACAGAGAATAATGTTAAGTGGACTTCTTAAGGTGCTTCTTATCTTATAATACCTGATAATGAAAGTAAATCAATTTCTTTATCAATTGGATAAATTCTGAGAGTGCTACAAATTTCCACATTTAAAAGAAACCCAATCCTTGCTATACATGTTAAGGGTCATTGCATATCTGCATTCAGCCCATCTTATAGGATTTTTGCTGACAAATTGAAGAACCCTTTGAATGTATATGGTCTTCCCGTGAGTTGCAATTTACCTCTTGAAATCTAGCAAGAAAAATGGTGGTTTGCTAGTCACTTGTCAGCTCCACAACTTTTGCTTGCATTTGCAGCTCCATTTATTAAATTTCATATTTAGTCTCATAAATAAAAAAGAACACATATTGTTAACTATCCTTTCTTACTGAAAAAATATTCAAAATTATGTGTTACAGATAGTCCTTGACTTACAACCATTTATTTAGTGATCGTTTGAAGTTACAATGGCACTGAATAAAGTGACTTATGACCGTTTTTCACACTTATGACACATCTCCATGGTCACATGATCAAAATTCAGATGCTTGGCAACTGGCATGTATTTATGACAGCTGCAGTGTCCCAGGGTCATATTCACCTTTTGTGACGTTCTGATAAGCAAAGTCTGGGCGGAGGCCAGATTCACTTAACAACTATATAACTTAGTAACTTGTAGTGATTCACTTAACAACTGTGGCAAGAAAGATCGTAAAGTGGAGCAAAACTCATTTAACAGTTGTCTTGCTTAACAATGGAAATTTGGTGCTCAATTATGGTCTTATTTCAGACATTTCTAGATCACTGATCAGTCTGTTGTACCTGCTTCATTAGATACTTTGTACCAGCCTTCATTTATACCATTATTGGTCTCTTTTGGATAATAAAAAATCCAAGACTATGTAGAATAAACAATGCTTAAAACAACAACGCTTTATTGGGTGATAAGAAATTGGTATCCAAATAACATCCCAGTTCTGCAATTGAACTTTAATTTTGAAAACACTAGACAAGTAATGCTTGAAATTGTTGGCTAAAGGTTAGTCATTTGTAGGGAAATTCCTCAGGTTGAAGAAAGGGGATTTTTTTTTAAAAAAAGCAAGATTATGTCATTTCCTTTTTTCTAAATAGTAACAACAGTCATATTACAGAATGCATATGCCTATAACAATAATAGCTGGATGCAATAAAACTTTTAATTTGCTCTTAACTATCCTAGGAAGCTGATTGTCTTCAGTTGGAGCAGGAATAGGTAAAAAAAATTGTGGCACAAATTGTGGCACTAGTTTTGCATCTTGCAGCGGACAGCATTTTACAGACTCCCAGAATGTCCTTTCTGCTTTTGGCATCTGATTAACATTGACGGAATCTGTCAACAGCAATTCATAACTAAAGATGATAGAAATAAACTCCTGCAAGATTACAGCTTAATTGCATATTATGTCCATGTACACTTGTAGATGTGGAGAAGTCCTCTGCCATGAGAAAAATAGATGTGGGCATTTTAACTTGAGTGTCATTTTGATAGTGTTTTATTTTATATTTTTGCAGTTTGTGTTCAGATTTTATGTGCTTGTCATAACTATTAGTGACTTCTTGGCATTATTTTTGTGTAGAGTCAAGGGTAAAAATACCTGTCAGAGAAAATATTATTTTACTTCTAGCTGAAATTTGAGAGGCAACTTGATTCCTTGAGACAAAAATGAATGGTGTGTTCACTTATAATTATATAAGTTGCATTTGAATTGGTTCTCTTGTATTGTGATTGAAAAAAAACTGGCAATGTCCTTAGTGGATTTAATACAGAAATTTGTCTTGAAAAAAAAAGTAAAACATGCACAGGTAGTCCTCAACTTTACAACAGTTCATTTAATGACCGCTCAAAGTTACAACAGCACTGAAAAATGTGACATCATCATTTTTCACAGTTACAACCTCTGCAGCATACCCATAATCATGTGACGAAAATTCAGATGCTTGGCAGTTGGTTCATATTTATGACGGTTGCCGTTCCCCCCTTTTCCGACCTTCTGACAAGCAAAATCAATGGGGAAGCCAGATTCACTTAACAACCAGGTTACTAACTTAACAACTGTGGCAAGAAAGGTCGTAAAATGGGGCAAAATTCATTTAACAAATGTTTCATTTAACAACAGAAATTTTGGGCTCAATTGTGGTCATAAGTCCAGGACTACCTGTATTATGCCCCTAAGACTACTTTTTTTTTTAGATCAAGCCTCATATGGGTTTTTGGTGGCGTGACCAGCAAATAAATAAGTTGCCTAGTTATGCCAAAACGTAAGATGAATTTACTGTTGATTCGTTTGAATCCTTATATACACATCAAAAATCTGTGTGTCCTTTTCTTTGTTTCTAATTCAAGGGCTGGATGAGAACGTGACAGCACATCTGGATTCCATTATTGAAGTTTGGTAGTGAAATGGCTAAATTTTAGCAGTTACAATCCCTTCTCCCTATTTTTACCAAGAATAAGGGAGGACATGAATACATTAAAAATAAGAGGCAAAATGCATCCATTCCAGATTTAAAATTCACCACTTTCCTTTTTCAAGAATGGAAAGTGGGGGGGGAAAGGACCCTGTAATTTTCTAACCTCACTCAGCTGAAGCCCTCTGGTATCTTCAGATGCTAAACATTTCTTTACTTTTAAAAAAAGAGTGCCTCTGTCCTAAAAAAAATTGCAGATTATTATACTTGCATCTCTTTTGAGTCATCTACTTAGTAATCAAATTGGATTTTAATGGCCGAATTTTAATAAAAGCCTCATTAATATATAAATATCCAAAGACTTCTACTATAAATAAAATAATATTATACAATTAAGTTAATGCAAGACAAAGAGGCTATCATATATCAGCTGAAATACAACATTATAATACAGAAAGTTTCATCTGCAAAAGTATCCTTATACTGATAGGCGGAACCCCAGATTTCTGTTGCATTATACGTGATTTTATTGTAGTGCATGAGTACTTGTTTTGTATATCTTTTCTTGGCTTCTAGTTTGGTACCTAAATATAGTCTGAAAGTCTACTCCCTTGATGGACGTGGTACATTAAGTTTTAGTAAGGCAAATTCATTAAGACCTATATGACAGTGAATAGCACAACAGTGTTGGAAAGTGATGGGTGAATTGACCCCAACATAATTTGCAGTTTGTTCACTGACTTGAGAATCCAGTGTTACGAATTTAGATGTAAAACACTGGATTTTTAGATTTCAGTGCATCTTCAAACATTCATACATAAATGATACCAAAATGTATCTGGGGAATGTGGCATACATAATTGTATTACTATATGCATTAGTGGCATATTGTTTGCCAAAAATTGTTATTATTCAAGCAGGAAGTAGGTTCCCCTCCCCAAAATATGATTTATTGGTGTATGGTTTCAGAGCCAACAACTTAAAAGAGGATAATTTCTTGAACAAAGTAGATTTAACAAGCTAGAATAAAGTTATACCGTATTCTCTACATTGCAAGTAGGATTTTTCCTTTATTTTAGAAGCATAAAGTTTATGGAACGCCTATCTTTTTTTTTTCTGGATGTCATTTACCTAGTTTGGATTGTCATATCTGTTTTAAATTACAGGTATGTATTATGTTAGATATTGTGAGTTGCCCAGACACATTTTGGAGTCAGGCAGTCCCCAGATCCAACCAATCAATAGCAAATAGAGGTAACTTTGAATAAATTTAATACTGGGATGTTTATAGGGAACTGAAACTGAAGATGAATGTAGTTAGACATATGCCTTGAGGTTCAAGAAAGCAGATTGTAATAAAATCAAATCCATTCAAAAAGAAACTGGTAGAAAAAGGAGCCCGAGATGCATGGGAATTTCTAAAAAGGAGGTTGTGAAAGCATATTTGCAATCTTTTCCAACAAAGGGGGAGGGGAAGAAGGTAAAAGATGAAATCATACATCTTATTGAAGATATGAAAGCAAAAAAAAAAAATCACATAGAAAGCGGAAAGAATAGCAAGGCCACCCACAAAGGGCTCTCAAGACTTGGAAAGATAGTGTCAAGAAAGAATGAGGCTAGATTAATGAAGGATGTAAAGAACAACAAAAAGATCTTAAGATCCATTCAAAATAAAAGGAAGAGAAGTAAATGATTGTACCAGCTGCTCAGTAAGGATAACAATGGATAAGAAGTATAAAGATTGGGTATCAGATTTACAGATGATACAAAATTGGGTTGGATATCCAGTGCCCAAGAAAACAGAAATAAGATTCAAAATGAACTTGACAATTTAGAGAAATAGTTTGGGGGTGGGGGGGACAGAATGAAATTTAACAGACAAATGCAAAGTTCTTCATGTAAGAAAAAGAAATCAAAGTACTTATGTAAAAGAGCTTGGAATTATAGTTGATTACAAACTAAATATGAGTCAGCAATGTGACATAGTTGCTGAAAGGGCAAATGCAATTTGAGGCTGCGTCAATTGAAGACTAGTTTGTAAATCACAGGAAACGATCGTTCCATTTTATTCGGTATTCTTCATCTCCCATCTGAAATACTGGACACCATATTTTATAAAAGATTCAGAGAAACTTAGAGCAGGTGCAGAAAATGGCAAAACAAGGATGATAAAAGACAATCTGAGTCTTACAAAGCAATTGTGACAACTTGGCATGTTCAGCTTTGAGATAAGTCAATTGGGTGGGGTCATACAATAGTACTTTGTAAGGACCTGAAGGTAGTGAAGAGACCTGTCCTGGAGCACAGGATGGACTAAATGTCTATGGAGATACTCAGTCATGCAGGTCATGGTTGTCCCAAGTGCTTTTTCAAGAGGCAACTGGACTTTCTGTCCCAGAAAGTCCAGTTGCCTCTTGAAAAAGCATGTTTGGGACAGGATGGACTAAATTCACAAGAAATCAGATTATAGTGAATGTTACAAAGTTATAGTGAGGGCAGTTTAACACTGGAACCATTGGCTAAGTGAGCTGGAGAGCTTACTTTCAATGTTTGTGTTTAATCAGAGGCTGGACAACCAAGTATTAGGGAATGAGAACTTTTGTCCTAAACAGGGTTTCTCTTTCTGTCTTAAATTAAGAGTTGTGGTGGCGTTGTTCTACCCCAGCTACGGACCACAAAGAACGCAGTACACACAAAGTCTGTACAAACCTTAGTTTTATTAATTAAGGACTACTAATGAGCTTTCTTAGTAGTCGTCAAACACAAATACAGTTTAAAGCAGTCTTTTCTGAACACTGGCTGTTAATTCAACTTCATTAACAGCAAGCACAAGTCCAGGAAATAATAACTCAATGCTGAGTAAACAGTCATGTAGATAAGAGCAATCTTACGGTGGTTGGCAAAATGCCCAGAAGCAATTTGAAGGAAAAAGGCCAAGAGAGAGAACAAGAACCGATCAGAGTCAAGACACGAAGGAATATGAACAAACGTTGTTTCCTGCAGAGTTTTTGCTGTCATTGTCACCCCTTAAATAGGCTAGGGGAGTGGCCAATTAGCCCCAAGCCTTACTCCCAAGGAGACCTCCTCCTGAGGAACCATTCCTACCTTTTGGCAGCTCTGCGTGCCCATGCATTGAGAATAGGCTCCGCCTCCTCTTCCTCATCACTGATGGGAGCTTCTGGAGTTTCTGAAGGCCCTGGCTGAATCTCCCCCTCTGGCACCGAGTCCTCTCCAGCCTCCTCACTGTCCGCCTCTGGTGCCAGCTGCACAGGCCGCTGGCGCATTACCATATCAACCTCTTCGCTGTCAGCATCAGCTACCAGCTTCACGGGCTGCTGGCGGGCCACAACAGGCGCAGTGGTTAGAATGCTGTTTTACAGGCTAATTCTGCTAACTGCCAGGAATTCGATCCTTACCAGCTCAAGGTTGACTCAGCCTTTCCTCTTTCCGAGGTCAATAAAATGAGGACCCAGATTGTTGGGGGCAGAATGCTGACTCTGTTAGCCACTTAGAGAGAGCTGTAAAGCACTGTGAAGTAGTCTATAAGTCTAAGTGCTGTTGCTATTAAATTGCATCTTCCAACTCTATAAATTTATGGTGCGGGTGTGTGTGTGGATTATTTAATAAAACAGAACAGAGGGGAAAAAATAAGAGGAAAAATAAAAACAAAAGTAAAAAATGCAATAGTGATAAGATAAATAGGATTCTTATGCATATCAAGATATATTTTATATAACCATTTCAATAACAGATAACCATATTTCACTGTAATTGTCCATGCATAATCAGCATCTATAGGCATTTCATTCACAAGATGCAAGTAACTTCCTCTCTTCACTCCACCCAGTAATTGATGCCATAAATTTTGTCTTTCCAATGTTTAAGAACTAATCTCTTGGCAATAATAAGGGCACAGAGAATCAATTAAGGTAACCCTTCAGTTATGCTGTGGGAAGAAATAATTATGTATATTCATTTGACTTTGAAACAAAGTTTAATATTTTCATAGCCACTACTTGGAAGTTGATTCACTATTTCTTTATACGAGAAATACAAATTACACCGGCTCCGACCATAAAAATTATTTTACTATCTTGATTTGGATTACTAAACTTGGTATGACTGTACTAAACGCAGCTTAAAAACTGACTATTTAAACATTTCAGTGCCATTACTTCTGAATCAGCCACTCCTGATTTCACTATATCACACAGTTGTATTTTATAGTAGAATGATACCCCATGGTTCAAGTCAACAAAGTAATGTGTGTAATAGAATGTGTGGATGACCTTGGAGAGTGAGAGGAAGTGATGCTGCCTGGGAAACCAAAGAGAAAAAGAAGCCCCATTAAGTGGCTTAATTAGTGGCTCAAGAAAGAAATTTAGGAAGCACCTGCCGTAATTAATCAAACTGGTAAAAGTGATGGGGGGAAATTTGTACCTTCAGATTTGCAAGATTCTGTTAATGTATAGCCTGATAATAAAGTGGAAGTAGCTCATTTGGTTTTGTTTCATTTCAGGCTTCCTGTCTAGTTCACATATCACTATAATCATAAAGTGACTTATTTTGATTCATGCTGTATGAACCAGCCATTTGTAGCTTCAAATCATAATCCAGCAGAACATGGATTAGTGCAGTGTGTAAACTTTATCATTTTGTGGTAAAGTGGCTGATGTAGTCCAGGTTCAAATCTCCATTCAGCCATGAAGCTTGCTGAGTGAACCTTGGAGTAGATATTGCTTCTAGTGCCTCTCAGCCTTACCTACTTGGCAGGATTGTTGAAACGATGAACATTGAGTGCTGAGAACTAGGATTACTGCATTACTGCAGAGGATATAAAGAAGCAGATCTTTAATACTGAACTCTGGAAATTTTTCCTGTATCATTGTGTTTTTCTCATAATTTTTACAGTGCTATTGTTGAAGTGACATGGGTGAATTTATCTGATATTCTTAATAATCTACTGCTAAATAAAAGCTTCCAATTTGGGACTTAGTGTGACATTGGTTGGTAATTAAAGACACATTTAATTTTATTCAAAACAAGTTAAATTGTCCTCATGCCAAATCCTCAATCCAGAAATCTTAAGTATATATTGTATTTTTATAATGCTGAGAATTTCCTTGCCTGTACCCTGTAACCCCCAGGTGCCTACAAATATAATTTTGCATTAGCTATTTCTTCCTTCACGAAATATGCACTTATAATCTAGATCTTTTAACTAAAGGGCAGGAACAGCAGGTTACACCACAACACTGCTATGAAAAACATCTTGAGCATTCTGGAAATAGAAATAGAGCTTTTTAGCTTGATAGTCTTCCAGAACTGCTCACAACAGTCTTGAACAGCTCTTTTTTCTCAAAATGGGTGTTTTGAATATAAAAGAATTGGAATAAAAATATTTTGCACATACTTACACAATCAGTAAGAGCCACAGAATCCATAGCTCTAGTGACAAAACCGGGAAGCTAGATTTTCAATGAAAACTTGGAAGACTGACTTGTTGAGTATAGGAAGGAGGTCACTATAAGAAAAGTTATTCCCTGATTGCAGGACAAAGTATATACATTTGTAAGGGAGCATCTGCTTTGGATGTGGAAGGTCCCAGATTCCATTCCCCCTCCCTCTGTATTTCCCTAGGAAGCGGTGCAAGACTCCATCAGCAAACTTAGAGATTACTTCGGAACTGATGTAGATGAACAGGGATCTAGTCCTAAAACAACAACCTCTATTGAGGAACAACAGTAGCATAAATGCGCCTGCTAAGATTTTTCCCTTTTACAATCCCATGTGTATATACTGATACATTCAGTTACTAAAACCAGAACTAGGTACAAAGGGGGGGGGATTTCCTGATTTTCCCCATTAGATGATTGGATGACTCCTTGACCAGGGAACAAAAAAATAGGAACTATCTAGACAGATGAATATCCCTGTGAAGCTGTAGCTTGCACATACATCCTATAACTGTGGGCTCCCACAGCAGCAAAGTTATTCTCCTGCTGCTGTTAATAAAAGGAGCATCTTGTGGTAGGATTGCATGTTGCAATACATTTATATAACCAAATATTTAACCATATTTTGCCAAAAAAAGCAATGGTTTGTTTAACCATATTTCACCATACAGTATATTTCTTTTTCTCCCAAACAAGCTTAACAATGTTAAAAACTTAAAATGTATCCCTTCTTCCTCTAAAAAACAAAACAGACTAGCTGTCTAAAAATATACAATTCAGGCTTTTCCTTTCTCAAAAGTTTAATAATATTAGCAACTACCAAAAGTTGTCCATCTCTTTCATAAACAATTGCTTATGTATTGCAGTGGCTGAGTTTTCATGGTACACTAATTAGGACAAAACTAACTACATACTGATTTAGAACAAATTTCACAGATTCTTGAAATCCACAGGTTGTGTGCTTTTGAATGTCAGTTTCTGGGGAATAATAAATTGCAGAAAGTTTTTGCAATTGTATTTTGCTTGTGGCCTTCCCAGAGGCATCTGGTTGACCACAGTGGGAAACTAAGTGATGGATTTGATCAGTTTGTTTTTGCAGAGTTATTTTTATCTAGATTCAAAGTATGGTGGAAGTGTAAAGATAGAAGATGTGTTTTGTAAGACCAATATTTCAAGTTCTTAAGAAAAAGATGGCAATGGTGGTTTTGTTTTTTGGTTTCGTATCAGTTTTTGGCACCACCAAGGCATGGGCGGGTTGCTTGCTTGCCGGTGCGCTGCGCGCACATCTCTACGTTTTGGGCACATGCGCGTGCACCCCCTTGTGCAATTTTGCTTTTGCGCATGCGCGGAAGCAAAATCTCGCCAAAATCTCGTGCGCGCACACGTCCCCTCGCAAGATTTTGGCAAGATTTTGCTTCTGTGCATGCGCAGAAGCAAAATCGCCCAAAAATTCACAGAAAAAGATGGCAGCACGTGCGATGGACCGGCGGAGAGGGCTCCGGAGCAGTCGCGCGCAAATTGCGCAATCGGCCACTCCCTACCGGAGCTACACACTGGACAGCTCCGGCAGAAACCCACCATTGCACCAAGGTTACAACTATATTAGTTGGATGGCTGTTAAGTGAGAGGTGTATAATTAGCTAAATTTTTAAAATCTTTTAAATAGACTTTACATTTGACAAATGTAGGCTTTGGGAACTTTCGGGGAAGACATGGCAACTGAAAATGAAGAGCCAGCAAGTAGACTGGCTGTTTATAATTCCTCTGTGGACAAGAGAAGACTTGAGATTGTCCACACATTCTCCACACAGTTGCTTCTCATAAGGAGACTGCAACATAGCAGTCTGTAGTGGATTTGAGCTCTGGGAGATGAAGGAATAACCCTCTTTTTTGCACAAGTCACTGTTGGTACTTTCAAACTGGATTGCATACTTCTTTTCTAGTCACTTTCAAAAATGGCTTTGTTAACTGCTTTAGATTGATGGGTATTATATCACTGGGTGCGTTTTTTTCAATCTTAGTGTAAAAGTGTTGAATACAAGTTTAAGGACTTAATTTTTTATTCTTTGGGAATCAACAGCAAAAGGGTGATTTGAATTTTGATTTTGGAAACTTACAAAAAGAGAATGATCCAGATGGATATGAAGGTTGGATACCAGGGGGAACCAGAAGGAACTAATTATTACAATTAAAGGAGAAGAATACTTAAATGGAGCAAAATATTTTAACATTGGAAATATTGAGGGATATTTTTGAACAACGAACCCAGAAGTTAATTTTAAGTGGGTTTACCTCTTGAGTGTGTTAAAAAAAAAAGACTGAGACCGATCTGAAAATGGATTTTAAAATGACAGGGTACAAAAATGGCGTAGAAAAGGATACTGTCATCAAAAAGAAACTGGCTGATGTCTTAATGAAAAGGGATATACAAATGACATATCAGAAGAGTGACCAGGATAACTTTCTTATATTGGGAGACCTGTTAAAACTAAAGTATTTTGTGAAAAGGGCCAAAGGAAAAATGAAAGGAAATCAAGTACTAGAACATTATTTGAAGGGATTAAAGATCAAGATTGTTAAAAGTAAAGGGAAGAAATATAAAATTAATTAATTTGATCTCGGTTAAAATAAACGTTGCTATTTCTGGTAATATTTAATGGACTTTTGCTGATCAGAACTGAATGAGAAAGCTTTAAGGATGTATATATAGGTAAGACATGAGATATGAAAGCCAGTTTTGTGACTTTGGTCCAGTCGCTCACTCACAGTCCAGCCCACTTTACAGGGTTGCTGTAAAGGAAATAGAAGGGGGAAGGTGTGTTGGATATGTTCGCTGCCTTGAGTTGGGTGTAAAAATAATAAAGGTGTGATATAAATTAAAAAACAAAAACAAAAATATGGGAAGAAGAAATAATTTATTATATTTTAAGATAAGGAGATGAGTTGTTCATACTTGTGATGAAAAGGGAAGTCATTTCTTTGTTTACTATATTCTTATTTTTTCTGTCTTTTTTATTTTTATTGATTTTATTCTCCATAGTGGGTGGAGCTATCATCCATGATGGGTTGACCTCGTCCATCAGCCAATGAGGACTGAGTCTGTTAAATTAGAAAAGTCCGTCTCCGTCTCTTAAGGCCTGCTTTTGACTCAGTTCTCAGACTGACAGGACATATGGTCAAGTTCTCCCATCCTGGATAACAGCTCCACTCCTCAGTTGGACAGTTAAAAGTCTCTTTCATCAGATTCATCATACTGTGAGTTTTCTCCCCCAGCGTGCTCTTTAACCATCTCGAGCTGCAAGATAAAGACAGAGCAGCAAAGGGAGCCTTGGGTCCAGCCACCAGGGCCGTAGCCTCCAGCCGTGAGGTCCGGATCTAAAAAAATCAGGGGATTCCCTTCTTTCCGAACTCAGGAGCTTGCACTCTCTTTAATATCGTGGCGGCGGATTTCTGTTGAGGCAGCGGTAGTGGCTGAGGGAGTTCCCCGCTCCTGACACACTTGCAGCGAGAGGACTCGCTGGAGGGGCGGTTTTGAATATTAAGAACTGTGAGCTGCAATCCCGCTTGAAAGTTACCGCCTGTCGCAGGAGCTATCATGCTCAATCAACTGACGGCCACAAAGCCCGGAGCTCCATTTTACCGCGCACGGCCATATTATTCGTAGTTCCCAAATCCTCGGGAGGGTGGAGAGCTATTCTCGACCTAAAAAGGTTGAAACGTCACATCAGATACGGATGGTTCAAAATGCACTCAATTCACTCCATCTTGGCCTGCGTTCGGAAGGGGGACCTCCTTGCCTCGATCGACTTGACAGAGGCCTACCTACACATTCCGATACTCCCTTTACATCCCAATGACAGACTCAGTGCTCAGCCAGGGGGCAGTTGTCCATCCGGACACCCGGTGGCTCCAACTGACCGCCTGGCGCTTGAGTGGGGTGCTCTGAGCTGCCGCCAGCTCTCCTTCAGGGTCATCGACACTATCCAGGCCTCCAGGAGGCCCTCAACCGAGCGCATCTACTCAGCAACATGGCAGACATTTTGCAAGTGGTGTTCACGGGTGGATTGCTCACCTGTTCAATTGTCAGTGGTGAAACGTCTTGAATTTCTGCAAGAGGGACTTGACAAGGGTCTTTCGCTGAACACCATCCGGTGGCAGGTGGTAGCCCTTTCTTCTGTGTTAGCCTGTGGCTTGTTAGAGTCTCTGTTGCAACATCCTGTCATACACCACTTCATCAGAGGAGCCACCAACCTACGTCCCCCTTTTGTTCATAGGTTTCCCATCTGGGACCTAACGAAGGTTTTACGCTCGCTGACAGGGGCGCCATATGAACCTCTTCGCTCGTCTTCCCTTCGCTTCCTTATCTATAAAGTAGCGCTCTTGGTGGCAATCACATCGGCCAGGAGAATCTCAGAGATTGCTGCCCTTTCCATTCGGAAGGACCTTTGTATTTTTCATTCTGACAGAGTAGTCCTCCATCTCGATCCAAACTTTATACCAAAGATAAACTCCTGGTATCATCAGGCTCAGGAGATCGTCCTCTCCAACTTTTCCCTAATCCTTCCTGAGCCTTGGAGCACCAGTGGCACACCCTCGATATCCGGAGGGCCCTCCATATATATATATCAAACGCACGGAGATGCTGAGAAGGATGGAGGCTCTCTTCGTCTCTTTCCATCCAACTTCTTTAGGCCGAAAGGTGACTCCGTCCACGGTGGGAAGGTGGATCCCCAGTGCTATCGCGAGAGCGTATGAATTATTGTCCTTACCATGTCCAGCGGGGGTGACTGCGCACTCCACGCATAGCGCGGCAGTGACGGCAGCCTGGTCCACCCAGGCTTCTCTTGAAGAGGTCTGCAGAGCGGCCACCTGGTTGTCGCCATCCTCTTTCGTTTCTCATTACAAAATTGACGTTTTTGCTTCGGGGGACGCTGCCTTTGGTCGCCGGGTGCTCCAGAGAGTGCTTCCACAATAGCAGCCTTGGACCAGAATAGACCCTCCCGTCGGACACTTAGCTTTGGCATGTCCCATCATGGATTATAACTCCACCCACTATGGAGAAGGGCGTTGGTCTTACCTGATACACACCTTCTTGTAGGGTGGAGCTATCATCCAGCCCCACCCATTGACTGTCTGGCCCATGTGGAGGGCCTTTTGTTTCCAGGGACATTGTTTTCGAGAGACCACATTGAACACTGTTACTGATGACCACACCTTGAGTCTGTGCTTCGTCTTCATCAAAAGCGGGCCTTAGAGACAGAGGCAGACTTTTCTAATTTAACAGACTCAGTCCTCATTGGCTGACGGACGAGGTCAACCCATCATGGATGATAGCTCCACCCTACAAGAAGGAGCGTATCAGATAAGACCAATGCCCCTTTTCTGCACTTTCTATTTTTATTGCATTTTTCTTGGTAGTAGTTTTTATATTTTAATTATAATTTTTAATAACATTACTATAAAAAAGATAAATGCAGGCTTTGGTTCTGCCTATCCCCATAAGCTTTGATTTGCCATTGATTCCCTGCAATGCTGTTCAGAACAGTGGACGTAGCCATGCATAGTGAAAGTCAAAGTTAATTTGTATCTGCTGCGTTTTCCAAAAGGAAACAGATGGTTGTAATATTTGAGTTTGTCCCCTTTCCAGTTAGTATAAGGTATGTTGACTTACACTCCTTTGTTTTTTTTTACACACTCCTTCAACCTTCCCAACCCTGTACCCTTCAAATGTGTGGGACATAGAATCATAGGCGAAAGGGGGCCTTGAACATTATTTAGTCTCTCTCCCCACTCACTGCAGGAATCCACTGCTGTAGCATCACTGACAGATGGCTATCTAACTTGTTTAAATCCTTGCAGTATAAAAGATCCTGCCTGTTCCCAAAGCAGTCTATGTTTATTATTAGGATTTTTTTCCTGATGTCCAACTGAGATCTACTTCCTCGTAACTCTTTTGGTGTTCTGTAACAATTATGAACAGTTCTTCATCTCTTCTATATTATACCTGTTCAGAAATCCTATTACACTCGGTGCCTCCATAAATCCCTAATAAGACCCTTGCTACCAGCCCCTTCTTTGTTTTGGTTTCTTTCTGGATAGGCTCCAGTTTCTCAGAGACCATCCTAATTTGTGGCATTGAGAACTGATTGCAATATTTTAGGCACAGTCTGACAAATGCAGAATAAAGAAGAACAATGACTTTTGACTTCAATCACCATAGTTCCTTAGCTAGCATTGCTATAGGCTGTGCTCTCATTGTAGATGTAAGATTTTCAGTTCAAAACCCCAGCTTAGGGATCTTGATATAATTACAACAACAACAACAACAACAACAACAACAACTGTGACATTGACAAGTTGTACCTACTAAGAAGAATAGAGGGCAGAGGGCTATTGCAAATCCATCAAACTGTAGAAGAAGAAAAACGAAGTTTGAATAACTATGTGAACCAAAGTACAGAAAAATTGCTGCAGGCTGTGAAAAAGGAGAACATTATTAAAACAACAGAAACAAAGACAGAATATAAGGAAAAACAGCTAGATGACAGATTAAATAGATGGTAAACCAAAGCTTTGCATGGACAGCACTTGAAAAACATTGAAGGAAAATGTGATAACAACTTGACATGGGCATGGCTTAAGTGGAGAACCATCAAGAAAGAAACAGAAGGTTTAATACTCGCTGCTCAAGAACAAGCACTGCAAACTAATGCCATGAAAGTGAAGATACAAAAATCCACTGACAATCCAAACTGCCGACTTTGCAATGACAAAGTTGAAACTGTTTCACATTTAATATGTGAGTGCAGCAAAATTGCACAAACTGATTACAAAGTTAGACATGATCGAGTTGCTAAATTAGTCCACTGGTCATTATGTAAAAAATATGACATAACTGTATCCGAAAAGTCATGGGAGCACAAAGTGGAAAAAGTTACTGAAAATGAGACGTTGAAGATCTTTTGAGACTTTCGAATACAGACAGATCGTCATTTGGAACACAACACGCCAGTTATCACAGTTGTCTAAAATGGAAAAGTACAATTTATTGACATTGCGGTACCAGGAGACACCAGAATCGAAGAAAAGAACTGGAAAAAATCATGAAATATCGCGACCTGACCATTGAAACTACACGATTAGGGATGAAACATGTAACAGTGATACCCATTGTCATCGGGGCACTTGGTACTATGTCCAAGAATTTTACTAAGTACATCATCAAATTGCAGCTTCCTGCAATAACACCAGCAGAACTGCAAAAAACTGCTACTCGGAACATCATACATCTTAAGAAGGTATTTGGTTGATACCTAGGACACTGGGAGCAACCTGTATCAACCATTAGCACCAGTCAATGGTATTTGTGATACATTTTTAAATGTTTAGTTGACTGAATAAAAGAATATAATAATAATAATTAATTAAACTCATCATTTTGCCTATATCTCTTTTATCCAAAATACTTATGAAAACATTTATAATATCTCTTTTATGCAAGTAATGTGTGCATGCTTGCTTGTGTGTCCAATGATGACATAATTTGAAGTAGAAGGATGACCTATTTTCCCACTTTCTAAATTCAAGAAGTGGTGGGTTTATGTGGGGGAAATAATTAGGCATGGTTCAGCCCCTTTCTTATTAACCATTCTACCATCCACTTTTACTTTGCAGATTTTGTGGTGATGCAATTAAAAGCAACAAGCAATCTTTCCTGGAAAAATTAGACAAAGACAAAGCTAACTGGTCTACAGCTCTGTAATTTTGTAGGTGATATAGCTGATTTTCCAAAATTATCCCAGAACATTAAATCTGTAAGAGGATGTACATTTTTTCCTTTACTGTCATATTTTTCTAGAAGTAACATGGCTACGTTTCCCCTCACCTGCAGAATTCATAGCTTTATCGTTCAGTTAAACAGTATTAAACATTATTATGGTAATAGGGGATATTTTAAAAGATTTTGCTGTCAGTGTTCACATCAGTTTTTCTTAAATTATATTAATGACCCCTTCTTCCGTTCTAATAATTTTTTTAATTTGTGTATCTCACTATAGCTTAACATAAAAATTAATATTTCAATATTTTCACACTGGAGGGAAAGTAAATCTACATTCCTACATAAACATAATAAGGAAACATGGATCTAAGTAGAGTTCTTTAAGTTCAGTTACTCAAGAACAATATAGATTGTCCTTGCTTAGCAAGGTTGATTACCAATAGCACTTATGTACCACTTTGGAGCCCTCTCTGAGTGGTTTACAGAGTCTGCATATTGCCCCCAACATTTTACCGACCTTGGCAGGATGGAAGGCTTAGTCAACCTTGAGCCAGTGAGATTTGAACTGATTCATGACTGTTTGAAGTTATAACAATCTTTTTAAAAGGCTACTTATAAGCCATCCTTGAAGTTACGATTGCTGCATAGCATCACCACCATTTTGGCCTCATGATTGCATTTTGGGCATTTGTCAACCATCTCACATTTGGGGCCAATATGCTGACTTTGTAAACCACTTAGAGAGGGCTGTAAAGCTCTGTGAAGCTGTATGTAAGTCTAAGTACTGTTGCTATTTACAAGCGGTTGGCTCGTCCTGTGGTCAGATGATCATGATTTGCTATGTTTTTGCCATTTTCCATTTACAGTGTGTAATGAGAAATATCTTCTCCAACCATATCTTAGTGGCATGTTTTTGTTGAAAATGTATTGCCAGATGCCTGCCAAGTTGGCTTGCATCTGCTAGCCAATGATTGTTTGTGGTATCAAAAAACTCACCATGTTTTTCTGAGTTTTCAAATTTACAGAAAGGTTGAAAACATGAATGGTGACCACCTATCTTTGTGCTGAAATGTGACAGCTAAGAACTAGGAGTCTCTGCCATAGCTTAGAAGATAAAACTGGAATTTAATTTATTCCATACTATAGAGAGATGAACTCTTACCACTTGTAAGCTGGTGAGAGGTGTTGGAGATGCTTTGATGTGTCAGTGCAAAACATTGTAATATATAAAACTGCCCTTAATCCCTATTATGTTATTGACCTATATAGATCAAGTTATTTTCTGCTAACAGTAGCTAAGATTTTCTGGCTAGACCTTTGGTGGGAAACACAAATGTCCTTATAAAGGCATATTTCTACCCCCTCATACGTTGTTTGTTTTGCATACCACACTATTTTTTCCTTCCATTCAGTTGTGTCCGATTCTCAGAGACTGCCTGGACAAATGTACAAAATGTACATATAATGTCTTGAATAAACTGCAGTTAGCAAAGTTCACCTTAACATGCTAAACTTAAACCAGATAAACCCATATAATACAGCTTATTGTAATAGGTGAAGTCAGTCTTTCAACATAAGTACTAGATGAATGCTGCATGTGGCTTTGAATATGCTTTAGTGAATCAGTGTGGGCATAGGATCGTGTCTAAGGAAGACAAGGAGCCTAATTACAGTATATATATATATATATATATATATATATATATATATATATATATATATGTATGTATGTATGTATGTATGTATGTATGTATGTATGTATGTGTATATATATATGTGTGTGTGTATATGTATGTATGTATGTATGTATGTATGTATGTATGTATGTATGTATGTATATTGCTGCCTTACAAGGCAGCTGGCCTGGGTTCAAATCCCAGTAAGGGGTATGGCTATCTGACGAGAGCAAAATAAGCTCGAAATAGATCTATAATAGTCTCCCTTTATTTTCATTTATCAGCAAAAAATCCTACATATACATATATACATATATATACATATATATACATATATGTTTTTCTGTCGTGTTATCCTGGTGTACCCAAATATGGGAGAGAAAGCATCACAGCTTCCATTTTTGCCTTTCAGCCCCTCACTGGGACCGTCCAGGCTGTTGTTTTTTTTTACATAGCCGACACACTAATCTATATGTGTAGGATATAAAAAAAATCCTACATATATACATATACATATACATACACACATACATACACACACACACACACACACATACATACATACATACATACATACATACATACATACATACATACATACATACATACATACATACTCTTGTTGAGGGAAACTGTCTTGGGAAGAGTTTCTTTTCCTCTTTCCTGCCAGCCCTTATCTGAATCCCTCTCTCATGTATGCCCAGTCCATTACTGAGCATTCTCTCTTCAGTACTTGATGCTCAAACTAGCAAAATCCTAATTAAAATGCTGGATCAGGTTTGTTTTCAAACCAAAGACCAGCATCAAGATTGAAAGCTGATTTAAGTCACTGGCTTGAGATCAAAGGAAGATTAAAATCGACTAGTATTCCTTCAAGGTGCACATTGAAATAAAACATGGTTATCACTGAGCAGACATGGAAACGGACAGAGGGAAGCAGGCAGCATGACTTTTCAGGTAGAATGGACTTGTCAAACTAAGGTGAGGCTCATGCACCTCCCCCCGCCCTTCTGGGAATTCTGTGTATACTGTACAATTTCCGGTTAAGCTTGGAGGTTATTTTCCTCAGAGTCGGAAAGCTCTGTAGTGGTTGCTTGATGCCTCTATGCTTTGCTGTTTTCATTTGAAGAAAGGCAGAAGCAATTATGGCTTTCCCTTAACAGGGAGCTTTTTAAGGGTCTTTTTCACATTCTGGAGACATGTCCTTAGTGTTATCAAAAGATTCAGAAGAAATTTTAAAAATTACATTGCTAGTGGAGTGGCAGGCAGATCTAAGTGTTCCTTTGCAGGAATCTAAAACAGTATCTCCAATTCATTCTTTATGTTTCTTACTTGTCCCTGAAAGACCTTTTTCTAGGGCAGATTTCATACCAATGCAAAAAATCTTTATCCCTCAGTTTTGCAGTGCTGCATATAAAAAGGAATGAGCTTTAAGGATTAGCCTGCAATCATCTGACCCTTCATGTTTTGTCTTAAATTAGTTTCTTCTTCTTCCCCTCTGGCTGACACACACGAAATTGCATATCAAAAATAATTTTTAGATTTTTTTTCCCTAATTCAACCACTCCCATGCTCAACTGAGATATCTTCTTTTATTTCTGATACACTGTTAAACTGAGGTGCTGATGGCCAGAGCTTGGAAAGAGTGCTTTGGTTGGTTTTCAGTGGCATGCCTGGAACGTATGGTGGATATTGTCACTTTAGTCCTCTATTATTGAGTCCTTTTCTCAAGATGGGGAGAAAGGATGGTAGTCTTTGGTAAAAGAGTATTTCTCATATATGTTGGAGCCATTGCATTATGTGTGGTTTTGGGTTAGTACAGTTGTCTTCTGTTTCAGTAATTTAAGGAAGATACTTCATCTTACTTAGAGCTGTGGTGGCGCAGTGGTTAGAATGCAGTATTGCAGTCTAATTCACTGCTCACTCCAGGAGTTTGATTCTGAGCGGCTCAAGGTTGACTCAGCCTTCCATCCTTCCAAGGTCGGTAAAATGAGGACCCAGATTGCTGGGGGCAATATGCTAATTCTGTAAACTGCTTAGAGAGGGCTGTAAAGCCCTGTGAAGCGGTATATAAGTCTAAGTGCTATTGCTATTACTTCATTTTAACAAGATAGGTATATTTTGCACTCTTGTGTCTCTCCTTCCAGTGTTGTTGTTACTTTAGCAGAAAAGTACTTGGGCAGCACCAACATACTGTCCCACAGCTCAATGTGCAGAGAGTCTTATATGATTTTTAAAGATGTTTGGCCTATGGCAAGCCAGAAGAATGATGCCATGATGCCTTTGTACTGGACAGGCCTACTGTGCAAGTTGACCTTTGTGAAGAACTTTGAAGGGCAAAATGGATGCCCTAAAGATTCAAGAACTCATATTCAGGTGACCTCTGTGTTCTGGGAAGATTAAAATGAGATGCCTATTTCACCCATTAAATTGTGAAAATGCTGACCCTATCCACTGGTTTAGTAAAAAGGTGAACCAAGACAGTGTGTCCCTTTTGTAGTTGGCTTTTGTAATGCAGGATCTTGGAAAAAGAATACACTTATGACTGTCCCCTTCAGGATTGGGGCATATTTGGAAGTGGCAGTGGTTGTGGATAGCTTGTGGTTGAATCATCAGGCTTACATACTGTAGATCTCTCCTTTGCAGATTCCTCCCGTGGAAACAATTCCTCAGGTAAAGAAAGAAAAGCACAGTACCCAGGCTGCTAAGAACAGGGCCAAGAGGAAACCTCCCAAAGGAATGTTTCTCTCTCAGGAAGACGTGGAAGCCGTGTCTGCCAACGCAACCGCTGCCACCACTTTGCTCAGGCAACTGGATATGGAGCTCGTCTCCATCAAGCGACAGGTATGTGTTTTCTCCCGGCAACAGAGCGAGGCTTCTTTTTAATCATCTGATACATATTTTAAACAATCTCAACTTCACAGCTCCCTGGGAGGATTTATAGCTTGGGTGAGATGTTTTGCATCAGGATGAGACCTGATTAACAAGCTGTCAGTTGCAGTACATTTTAGAGGAGAATTATTTCAACTTGGCTTTCTATTTACAGTGCAGCAAGATGAATTGCCAACTTCCTGTATCTTACTCAGGACGTCATTACGGATTTCCATAAATCAGTTTCCATGTTTCTCCACACTTTGGGCTTTCTTGTTTCTGAAAACTTTTATACCAGTAATCAATTATTTTATTGATTTCCATCTAAATTCTAATTCTACACATTCAAGTATAAAATAGTAGAATATTTTTCCTCTGCCTTACCACTTCTATGCAGCTGGCTTTTATTCTTCTATTTCCTCTATTGGTTGGAAGATTACTGCTCTGGTCGTTTGTTTGGTCCCATGAGCATCCACTTAACCATATCCATGTAACAATGATCAGTTCCTTTTATATTTGCCACATTGTCTGTTCTACTTGACATTTTAAAAGATTATTTTAATTTTAAAAGACATTTAAATGGAAAACTGTGGATTGCAAAGCACAACTTCAACCTTCAGCATCACCAGTGTCATACGTTCCACCGGCAGGTTAGATAGATAGCTTTTATTATGATCAGATGTTGGGGGGGAAAACTCCATAGGCATCTTCATAAAATAAAAATAATGAGTGACTGCAGTTCAGAGGGTGAGTTAGGGTTGTTGTTTTTTAAATGCCGTGGTGTTCAAAAGAAAGACATAGGCAAGCAATGGGAACACAATCATTTTAACAATTTATTATTTATTTATTTATTTGGAGGTTCTTCTATGCCGCCCTACTCCCTAAGGACTCAGGGCGGCGTACAACATTTTAAGAAAACAACCAAACAAATCATTAAAAACAATTGAAAAAACAATTAAAAACACATATAACACCATACATACATGGGGGAGACATCAGATGTAATATTGTCTCAGAATCACCCTGCCTGCAGGAAGAGCCATGTCTTAATGGCTTTTCGGAAGGCCAGCAAGGTGGGGATAATTCGGATCTCTGGGGGGAGTTGGTTCCAGAGAACAGGGGCCCCTACAGAGAAGGCCCTCCCCCTAGGCCCCGCCAGTCGGCATTGTTTGGCTGACGGGACCCGGAGGAGGCCCACTCTGTGGGACCTCACCGGTCGAAGGGAAGTATGAGGTAGGATGCGGTCCCGGAGGTAACCTGGTCCTAAGCCATGTAGGACTTTAAAGATGATGATCAACACCTTGAATTGCACCCGGAGACCAATGGGCAGCCAATGCAGCTGGCGGAGTATAGGTGTTACGTGGGTGTATCTTGAAACACCTACCAGTTGCACGCGCAGCTGCATTTTGCACCAGTTGAAGTCTCTGGATACTTTTCAAGGGTAGAACAATGTAAGAGTTCTGTTGGGAATCATCCAACTTAGTATCTTTTTTTTTTTTACAAGTATCAACATTAGAAAGTCCCCAAAGAGGCTAAGAACGAAAGAGCCTATCCCCCATTATGGCTTCTTAACTACTGAGTTATTGGATGTTTGGGTGGGAGGGGAAAAAGGACAAGACCCCAGTCTCCCCAATTAGTTGGGGAGGGAATTGTGGTTGTTGGAGGAATGAGGGCTCTTGTTTAAATTATTGGTGGGGGGAATATTATCTATTGTTTTAGAGAATATTTGAAATTAGATCAAATTTTATGCAAACTTTATATATTATCCATACTGAAAGAGGAACCTTTCTTTTCAGATTCAAAATATCAAACAAACAAACAGCTCTCTGAAAGAGAAACTTGAAGGGGGAATAGAGCAATATAGGTTACCAGAGGTAAGTTTGTGTTCTAATGGGAAATTATATATTTTTCCTTCTTTTCTGAAGTTTACAGAAGGGCACCTGATTAAGTTGATCAAATTTGCCATTTATCCCTATAATTACATTGGGCTGCAGAGGTTCCTTCAGGAGCTTCTGAGGCCCAGTGCAATTCAGGGAATTACCCCAGTTCCTTTTCTAGCTCCAGTATTGGAGTTAGGATGAGAGGAAGTGCACAGTTCACAATCAGGAAGATGCCAAAAGCCACAGTCCAGATGCCCTCAAATTTTGACTTGGTTGACAAAGCCAACCCATGCATGGACTCTGGTAGCTAACTTTGTGCTAAAATCATTGACCGCTCCCTTTTATCCCCTTTTTCCTTTCTGCTGTTATAAATTAAATGTTGTTAACTAAATAATGGACTACCTCTATAATTTCACTTGAAAAGAGATTTTTTAAAAAAAACATGCTGAGAAGAATAATGCAGGGTTTATTTAACAAATGACTGCTCAAGCAATGTATTCACAGTTTCATTTGTATACAGTTTGGGGGCTGAGGTTTAAAAGCACATCTGTAATCTAAGTAAATTATTCTCTTTATGTTTCATGATGCTTAGGTAACATTGAAATTTAATGCACGCTGGACCACAGATGAACAGCTTCTTGCAGTGCAAGGTATGGCGTTGCAAATATATTCCTGTCTGTAGGGAAGATGACCCTGTGTCTTGATTTCTGATGGAGCATTTCCTCATTGGCCAGCGAAATAATTCTCCAAATTTCTGCTTCTGACACATGTCTTAGGGTTGATGCTAACCTTGGAGACCTGAACTGCATTTACTGTAGGGTGGTCAGACTCATTCATTTTTGCATTGACAGTTTCCCATATGCCAGATGGTGACTGACCCAGTTGCTCATATTTCAAGTCATGATTGTTGGTTGAAGTGGGTGGAATTTGACTGGACTATGCTAGCCTTATTCTTGTATTTCTGAGTGTGTGTGTGTGTGTGTGTGTGTGTGTGTGTGTGTGTGTGTGTGTGTGTGTGTGTATTCAGTGTGCATATTTTAAACATGAGAATAGTTTGTCTCTCTGTGTGCTTGCACTGTATGCAAAATGTGCCCAATTTCAGCCACTGCAGGCATACTTACAAGGGGATGCTTACAAGAAGAGGTCCTTTTTTCTGCTTTCGTCAGGTTGTGGAAACATACGTATTAATATAGA
Source organism: Diadophis punctatus similis (assembly GCA_023053685.1). Classification (NCBI taxonomy): domain Eukaryota; kingdom Metazoa; phylum Chordata; class Lepidosauria; order Squamata; family Dipsadidae; genus Diadophis; species Diadophis punctatus. The sequence goes on from JALIGW010000001.1 coordinate 294,695,745, forward strand.
AATATGGCTTGGGAGTCCCTGTGGAATCCGTCATTAGCATTCATTTATTTATTTATCAAATTTGTATGCCCAGGGGCACTGAGCGTATTTGAGAGGAGTCATAACTGGTTTGTCCAGGCAGAGGAGGCAAGTCTTCTCAAACCTGCATTCTGTTCTGCAGCCAGTGATGCCGTTTTTATACCTATCTGTGATTCCCTTCTGAGAGCCCTGTTTCTCCTATCCACCATCAGAAATGTGAACGTCCCAGTGATAAGTTGAATCCGTACTCCCCTTCCTGCAATAGTGGTTGGCAACGAATCTGCAGGTAGATGGAATTGTGGCTGAGTAGATTCAAGTACAGCAACACATCTGATTGAGAGATGATACCACTAGCATGGAAGCCATCTTTTGCATTGGGCCTTCAGGCCTGCCACAATTAACACTGTGGGAAACTGGGAGGGGGGATTGTATGGAGCATGAGTGATATGTAGTCATAATAACATTCTTTTCTCAGAGAGTCAAGACCGTCTTGCCCTGCACCTGGAGGGGAGTGGTTAGGAAACATCTCCAGTTGGGACAGTGTCATGATTGGACCATGTGATGAACTGTGGGTGCTGGGCAGGGGCTTGAACTTTCTTTTGGGTGGGGAAAACTTGGAAGCTTTCAGATTCGGGTTTTCCCAGATGTGCCAATATGACATCTCTAATCGAATGGAACTTTGAGGACCTCATGCCTCGGAGTTTTCTTGTGTTGGGGGTGTTACTTGGAACCCTGACATTAACCTGAATCCTCTTTAAAAATCTCAACCAGCTCCCCCGAACTCCGGGGTGCTGTCCGGGGTCCTGAGCCCCAAATGTCAACCCGAAACCGGGTGGCGCAAAGACTCAGGGAAGATGGAGGAAGACAAGAAAGCCATGGAGGGAACCATGGGGGCTGGTTCGGCGATTTATGTTGAGACCATCTACTCTCCTTCCCAAGCCGTGGTGGAAAAGGAAGAAGCCGTGGAGCAGGCGCGCCAGCTGGATGCCCGGCCCAAAGAGCCGGCACTTGAGCGAGCCGGGCAACCGGACCTGACCCTGTGGGAACCACGCCGACGCAGGAGATGATGGCTGGGACGATGCTGTCGGGACCGCAGATGGTGGAAGCTCAGCGGAGCAGATCCCAACCCTCAAATGGAGAATACCGTGGCAAGTGTGCCGCAAGCACTTCAGAGAATGGGGATTCCTGCCGCCGTCACGCAGCCAGTTGCTAGCCATGCTCCCGGAGCAGTTTGGCCAACTCAGCTTGGGCAGTGCTGCTCAACCCCTTGGGACCGAGCAGCCCAGATGGACCCTGGCTCAACCTATGTTCACCTTCCCGGGCCAGCAAGCCGCAGCACCACTGAGCGGGGCATCTACCTCCTTTCACTTGGCACAGAGCGGTTCGTTCCATAGCCTCACGCCTCAAGCCCAACCTGCTGGGCTGATAGTCACCACGGGATTGGGGATGACCCAGCAGCAAAGCTCACTGAACCAGCCCGGCCCGGCATCATAAGGGCCGCAGCAGGGATTCTGGGGACCCAGTACTCTCCCTCAGCAACAGCAACAGGTCTTCGGACTACCTCCAGCAAGCCAGATCCTTCCAGGGTGGGCATTCTACCCCAGCCAAGGCTGGGTACAATATCAGTGGACACCTGCCCCGATACTGCAGCCAGCGGCCACCCACCAATACGATTGCAAGCTCAACTCCCTCCTATGGTGGTACAAGGGGAAACCCATTATGAAGTAAAAAAGATCTTGGACTCTAGATTATATAGAGGACGGTTGCAATACTTAATTCATTGGAAGGGGTTGTCTGAAGCCACTTGAGTTAAAAGTTGGGATGTCAAAGCAGACAGGCTAGTTAAACAATTCCATGATAAATACCCTGATAAGCCAAAGGGGTGGGGAAGGGGGATTTAGTATTTTAACAATTAACCCCCTGTGTTACTCTCGTTTCAGGACATGATCTTCTGATGAGGGAGGGGGGTGGCCTGTCAGGCCTGGAAGCCATCTTTTGCATTGGGCCTTCAAGCCTCCCACAATTACTGTGGGAAACTGGGAGGGGGGATTGTATGGAGCATGGGTGATATGTAGTCATAATAACATTCTTTTCTCAGAGAGTCAAGGCCGTCTTGCTCTGCACCTGGAGGGGAGTGGTTAGGAAACATCTCCAGTTGGGACGGTGTCGTGATTGGACCATGTGATGGACTTGTAGGTGTTGGGGAGGGGCTTGAACTTTCTTTTGGGTGGGGGAAACTTGGAAGCTTTCAGATTCGGGTTTTCCCAGATGTGCCAATATGACATCTGTAATAAAATGGAACTTTGAGGAACCTCATGCCTCGGAGTTTTCTTTCGTTGAGGGTATTACTTGGAACCCTGACATTGACTAGGAAAGGGAGGGCATCATCAAAAACCATAGGATTTTGCCATTGAAGAAATGCAGTGGTGGCATTTGGATCTTGCTCACAAGATGCCAACAGGAAAGGAGAAACCTCTGGAGTAAGAGGTATATTAGCCACTTAAACAATTACACACAATTGTAGAAATCCAGCCAGCAAGTCTTGAAATTGATAATTGTACTATTTAATGATGTTATTATTGAGATTTACACAAATTCAGTAATTTCAGGGGATCATTGCATGCCCAAATTTGAGAAGCCCTGTATTAATCAATTAAATATTTTAGGAATAGGATAGTTGCTTGTGCTGTTAATATTTTGTTTCATTTTAAAATGATTTTGAAATATTTAAGCCAAGAATGTGAACATACTCCTATAGATGGAAAAGAAAAATGTACCGAACAGATTAAAAAGGAGAAATAATTACACAGATTACAGAGTTTAGTTTTCTTGCTGACTGTTTTTTTTTAAACAATGAACAACTAACATTAAAATCACCATATTCGCCTTGCCACAATATGATGTTTTTCATCATGAGAACAGCATACTAGATAGGATATTATATTCACTGGGCTAACCAATGGTGAAGTCCTTCACAGTATTCTTGATGTTTGATGGTGTATCAAGTTTTCAGGATTGCTTCATTTTTAAAAGATTGTTGCTGGGTTTTAATTTGTTTTTAACATTGTTCACCAGCTAGGCTTTTGAATTGGATGGCCTTAAATTAATTTATAATTATCGTTTTATTTATTCTTTAGGAGAAGCAGTGATAAGCAAAGTACACAAAAGAAGAAAGAATTAATAAGGGGGGAATCTCAAAGTGTGGGATAAGAAAAATTAAAAGGAAATATAGCTAAATCTATATTTGGCCATAAGAAATATCAAATATTTTCAAACATATAGTTTTAGTAACATAATTGGTTTAATTGGTTTTATGATCAGTGTAAATTGTTAATTTTATTGTAGAGTTGTCTTGCATGAGATTGGTGGCCATGTTTGATAAATGAAATAAAATAATAAATAAATACCCATATTGAGGCAGAATCTTAAGAAAGCCAAGATTTACCACTCTTCTATAAACCTATAATTGGTTTAGAAACAGTGTGACCCTTGATGTATCCCTTAAATTTAGTTGTTGACTTTGAAACTATAAATAGTATATCCATTCCATCTCAAGGAAGTTCATTTGCTGTGTCAATAAATTCTCTACAGCCTCTACAGCATACTTTTTTTTTTGCAGTACTGTTGATGCAAATACACGCTCATCAAGTTTTATTCTGACATCTCATTCAAGGTCACAAGGGGATCTAGGCTAAATTCTCACAGCCATGTCTACTGGATGATCTTAGGCCATTCAATCTAATCTAGCTCCCTGCATGCTTGTGAAAATGCATGCTACTCTGGACAGGATTCCTTAGTATGAGTTTGAAGGTTATATACATTGTCCTCTGGGCTTCAGAAATGGTATTGATAGATATGTTTTCTTTTGTAGCAATCAGGAAATATGGTCGTGATTTTCAAGCAATCTCTGATGTCATTGGAAACAAATCTGTGGTGCAAGTGAAAAACTTTTTCGTAAATTATCGGCGGCGTTTTAACATAGACGAGGTCCTACAGGAGTGGGAAGCTGAGCATGGGAAGGCTGAGACAAATGGAACCAGTACACAGAAACCTGTTAAATCCCCGGATAATACTATTAAAGTATCTGAAGAAGAAGAAGAGGTAGTAGTAGATTTTTTTTTGTTACTTGAGAGCAGTATGTATTTATTGTCCCAAACTGGATTATAGTGTTTTTGGTAGTATCAACTCTTTGGTTAGCTTTTGGATAACTGTACTATATAACCATGCTGTTTGGAAATGGATATCATCACTTAAGATCATGGTTGTCCCAAATGTGCTTTTCCAAAAAGCAATTGGACTTTCTTGTTTTTTGTGTTTTGTTTTCTTTGAAAACGTTTTGCTTCTCATCCAAGAAGCTTCTTCAGTTCTTGGATGAGAAGCGAATGTTTTTGTTTTTATTTTGAAAACATAAGTCCAGTTGCCTTTTGGAAAAGCACCTTTGGGTCTCTCAGGAGAATATCATAGTGCTAATCTATAAAATCTTCCTTTTCAGTCATATTTGCTCCCCTGGTTTTCTTTTCATACTTTTTAATATTTCTATGCATTCAAAGTGTGGTTTTAGACTAATATTATTTGTAGTTTTTAATTTATTTTGGCATTATTTACAATTCCATAAATATCTGAAGGAGGTGAAACAGAAATGTATAAATTTGTGCCAAAGAGACAGATTTGACATTTGTGCTAACATTTTTTCCTCTTTCTCGCTTCATTGAAAATAATGTTTCTGACAATAGAACTTGGTGTTTCAGAATTCTATTTGTTATTGATTGAGAATTGAGTAATAATAGATTCTGAGGAGAGAGAGACTTATTAATTCATTGCTCTACATAACTATCTGTGAGTTTTCCTTTCTTTCAATGTCTGCTCTTCTTTCTTAAACCAGAAATGAAATGAAATAAAAGGGGTATGTGCGCGTGCATAAAAAATAATTTTAATATTCTTCTATTGCAGGCTACTTCGGTTTTGGATGTCAGATATTCATCCACTTCATGAAAAACTCAGGTAGCCTAGAACAATGTTATGTTTGACTACTATGTTATCTGAAATATCAGGTATTAGCAAAACTTCGGACAGCCATCTGCATCATAACTCTGTGGACAAGCAGCTATTACCAAAAAAAAAAAGGAAAAAGGAAAAAGAGAGAGGACAGATCACAAATATAGGCAAACACTTTTGTTCCTGTTCTGTATTTGCCTTAACTTTCTCCTCAATCTTCCCAACCAACCACCGATCCAGTTTCTGCAATTCCTGGAACAAGCTCTCAGTTTTCAACACCATCAAGTTTTAAAGCATCAGTGACTTCTTGAACCATCTACATCCCTCTCTGTAAACTTTGATTAGCCAACCTGGCTCCTCGTCATGCTCACAAATTACCTCCTGACAGCAGGGGCATTTCTAAAACATACTCTGTAGTAAGATAATAGTATGCATTTCTATATGCCCTTGTATGATTTAAACTTATTTTTTATGATATAATAATTTCTGATAAGGTAACCTTTTATTTTATTTTTTAATGAGTGAGTTTTCTGTTAAGAAAAGTATTGTGTCTATGCTGATTAATCCTTTCCAAAGTGATGTCCTCCAGTGGTCCCAATACTTGGAGGCACACTGGGGAAAGCTGTGCTAGTTGGTCTAGTAGTTTATTTGAAATTAATGATGGGGGGGGGGGGTTGTTCGATGTAATTCTGTTCTTATAGTCAACTCCTCCTTAGAAAGCTCACTGATATTAATTGTGATTTTTATTATTATTATTATTATAATGAACCTTTTTATTTAGTGCAAAAGGGAATGTGCAGTGTGTAACCTTGCTTTGATTCTATATATGCATATACTTTTCCATTCAGTGGACTTGCATTATAATCTCTAGGTGAGTAGCAAAATAAGTGACTTGATTGGATATCCAGGGGTTTAAGACATAGCAACAGCTTGTTCTAATTTGAGGTGCTTTTAGACCGCTATATTGGGGACCTCATGTTGTATTGAGGTGAGTGGAAGCTACCTCTTAGCTTTCCATGGTTAATTGCTGGTCTGAATCAGCAGTAGCAGTAATCACAAACCCAAAATAGAGTGCATCAGTACTTAAAATGCTTGTTGGCAAGTAATCTTCCAGTCATACATTTTATTCCATTTCTACCCAACCAATGGCTCTCCTCAGATGACTCTAGGCATTTGGCTTTGACAGCATGGGAGGTCCATTCTTCTGAAAGATGCTCAGATGTGGGGGGGTTTAATCAGTGAGTTAGTTCTAACAATAGAAAGTTAAGTTAGTATTTTAATTGGGCATGCAGCAATATTTTTCCCCACATTGACTTTGATATCTTCTCAACTCAAATGGACAAATCAGATAAAAATGAACTTGTAACTACAGTTACTTTTTGAGTTCCTGAAGACAGTGATCTAACAGTTAACAGCTTCAAAAAATGTTTCCTTCACTCACAGCTTATTATGTTAGGGTTTGCCTTTGTCAACTAGGATTGACTCACCTATTTACCAATTAATAATTGAATGTTGCAATGACACCACAGCAAGTGCCAGAAAAACACCACAAATGTTTGAGTTGGGTGAGCCTGGTCTGGGCATAACCATTAAGGAAATCTTTGTCTGTCTGTAAGAGGAGAAGCCATAGACAAGTCTTAAGAATCAATAGAGAATAAATCCTTTATAAAGAATGACAAACAGCTGGTCTAATATAGAACAGAGAAGTGGAAAAGCCCTAAGATGCATATGGCAAAACCCATGTGCCTCCTCCCCACTCAAATTAACTTTCAGTAATACTGCTTTATGTTTATGAAATCTGATTCAAATTATCGGCTCTGGGAAATTGATATTTTGTGTATTTTTAAATATCCAGTTCATGCTTCTCCAACTTGGCATTTCAGGATGTTGATATTTTAATCTTTAGTTACGCTGTTTGGAAATGTAGTCATCATCTGGAGGGTGCCAGGTTGAAGAAACAGACTTATTCTCTTTATGTGAAGCTGAGTGTTTGTTAAAACACTTTCAAATGTTTTGATAAAGAATTGGCATATTTTAACTAAGTTATAAGGCAAACTTGGTATAGCATCCAGTCCATTTGGGTGAGGGGGGGATGATTTTTTAAATCTATCTACAATGGTAGGCAGTGTGCAATTTTATAAAATCTGAAAAATATCTATGTAAATATTTTATATTCTATTAGCAAAAAAATTAGAATAAGATAGAGCAGCTGGAGTGGACTGCCTGAAATCTATGTTAGCTAAGAGCTAAAATGTATGATAATTGCTTTATGTGGTGTGTGTGTGTATTGTTGGGTTGTACCATTTTAGACTGCAGCATAAATTAAATGTTCATACGCTCTCCCATATTTTTATACACAAAAATATGGGAGAGCTTATGCACATCTTTGTACATTGTTGCATGCACACATTCTACTTTATTTCCTTGGTCACGAATGGGTTGATAATGGTTGGACTAGCACATCATGCTAAGCCATAACCCATGGTTCACAAATAACAGTGGTTATAACTATGGCTCATACAACATGCTAAACCAAAACAAAATGAGATATATTCCCCACTTTTGTATATCTGGAAGAGATATTGCATTGATATTCAGTTTGCCAAAAACCAGTGATCCAAATTTTTGAGTCTTTCGAAATTACTGTCTTTTAAACAAGTTATAACAATGTTTGCACTTTTTAAAAAACATTGATATGTAGGTTTCTTAAAACAAATTCACTTCTTTTATCCCTGTTCATTTCAGTAACATATACACAACATTCCTTCTTCTTAAATGGCATTACTAACCTCTTCTAGTGACCCTAAAGCTGTTTAATCCTACTGAAAAACAGATGAATACAAAGCAAGGGTTCTTTTTAATGTGGTGCTAATAGTAAGTAATCCATAGAAGTGGTTTGTCCTTCTTCTCCAAACAGGCCCCAGGGACCTCCTGAATAGAATGAGAGATGAGGAGGAGTAACTGGGCTTAGGAGGTCATAGTAACTGAACAGAAATCTCTCTTAAGCAGAAACATCACCTGTATACCATCCAGGTTTTGCTAGAACAAAGGTGAACAAGACAAAAGTTCATTAGGTAACTAGTTCCTTGAACATAAATGAATTAAATCATATTTTCATTATGACATTGTTAACATTTAATAACTGCTCCAGCCTCAAGTGGTACAATTAAATGATGAATCTAATAATCATGTGGCTTCGCTCTGAATACTAATATGTTGCATTGCTCTCTTCTATGAATTTACCAAACAATATGATCAGAAAAAGATTCAGTTTTGGCTCATTCCCCTGTGGAAATTGACACAGAATCCCTCTATGAGGACGATAACTTATGTATAATTTCTCATTGTTTCATTACTATCATATTGTAGATTTCCCCCCTGTTAACTAAACTATGCTTGTAATTGTTCCATTGGGAAATGGGAAAACTTATTTAGCTTTTAGGTTTTTTTAAAAAAAATCTGATGTTTTGTATGGGACAAACCAGATTTGTTATTCAAACATTATTTAATCAAGGCTTCATGTATTGATTTAGAAGGGTCCACAAAGATTGCTATATAATATGTAAAACTCACATTTTGTTTTCTTAAACTAGCAATGTGAATGTTATAGTTATATATATTTTGTGGAAGATGGAAATTTTTATTTCTTATTAGGTATAAATTATTGCGCATAACTATAGTATTACAAAAAAGTGATACTTCTTTTTTTAAAAAAAACCAGCAAAACCCTAGTTTTAGAAATCTTAACCAATGTATTGTATATGCACCAGAATTTTACATTTGTTCTATTTAATTTTTAAATGTAGTTGTGTAACATGACAGTAAATTTTTCATTTTCCCTGCCTCCCTGCTCCATTAGAATATGTTATTACTTGAATATTATATCTTAACTAGACTGAAATGCAGCAATTAAACATCTGTAATCTAGAATGAAGGGAACGGAGGAAGCAATATATACGATTCCATGTATAATACAGAACTTTGTGCAACATACATGTACAATCATACAAGTTCAGTAGTCGTTATAGTGGTAATCCTGGCAAACAGGCTGTTGTATACATATTTCAGGGATTTTTAAATACGTTTTGTGAAGTTAGCCTCTTTTACTGCTTCTTTCTTGTTAATAATAACAGTTACAGTGATAGTGGGATATTGCACCCACTAGTTTGAGGTCCTGGCCCATGTGTGACTGTTACCCCATGTCTCCTCATTTTCAACAGAAGCAGTGAAAAGAACCTCTTGCCATTTATGACTACACAGCTGTGAAGTCTTCAACATATTCAGGAAGTCTGCATTTTCTGATTTAGGTGAATCTGGTCTTATCTCTGCCTTGCATGTCTTCTGCTAACCAGGCAGAGATCAGACCCTGCAATGAGTGTTGTGCATGGAGGGTAACTGTGGAGAGAGAAGACGTTGGTCTTATATCACTCTGAAAGTGAAATTAAATCAATGAATTAGTAGTCTCTTTCGCTATGTGTAATTCTCTAATAGGAAGAAAAAAGTTCCCTCTTTTTTAAAACCCAGTAGCTTTATTGCAGGATCGGCAGATCAAATTCAAGAGAGATCTGTTTCTTGGGGTAGGGGGAGAAATCTAAAGGTATCTTGAAGTCAAGAAATTAGATTGATTGTTCTGTGGCTCTTGCTCTGGGGTAAAACAATACCCAGATTTCTCTGCACTTTTTTTAAAAAAAGGTGTTAAATTATGATCTTGGCAATTTCCCCCATTTTAGATAGCTTTTGGCTAAAACATTTTAATTTAAATTCTCTCCTCCTTTCCATCATTCTAATAAGATGTTGGAATTCTTGCACATCAAATACGAGTCAATCGTTTTGTTAGGTTAATAGCTCACTGCATAAAATTTGGAATTTAACATTAATTTTTAAAAAAGCAAAGGGTGCAGGGGAAGTTATAAGAGAGATATAGTCCCTCCCCCCAGTCTATATTTTTTAAAATGTAGAAAAGATATGTGCCAAGGTATACAGCTAAGTGCTGGTATTGTTAATGAATATCAGAATTTCAATTTGATTAGCTCCACTATGGGTAGTAACTAGTTGAAACCCAGCATCTTGTGTGATGTTCTACTCCCTAGAAACAATGCAGTTCTAGGCACAGTTTGCTGGGCATTGAGACTGCATAGCTTCCATTCATTTCTACAGGGGATGGGTGGGATAGTTGTACAGGAATTCCCTGGCTGCATGTATTCTTAAAAAAGAGAGGGACTATACATCAACAGTGCCTGTTAAATTGATGCCTCTGTGGACGGTAAAGCACAATTACTGCAAAAGCTACAGTTCTGAAACGGAAGGTCAGTATATGTCTATGCATGTTGTATATTAATGAATGTTTACATTCATGTTCTCATCTAAATTTATATTGGCGTGTATATTATTGCATTATTTAGACCATCCTCCTAGAACCTATTGTATTCCAGATTTGTTGGAGCTTCAATTCCCAAAATTCTCAGCTAGCATGATTATATATTTTGGGAGTTGTAGTCCCATAACATTTGGAGGGAACCAAATTGAGAAACATTGATATAGTTTTTATCAGCTTATGTTAAATTCTCATAGACGGCGTATATGGGTCTTTTCTCTCCCTCTCCAATATTTTATGATGTATAATGTTACGTTTGCAAATATAATAAAATTCTGTGTAGCCTTTGAACTGATAAAATATTTCGTATCGGAGAGGGTTTTTTTTTAAAGTATTATAATAATGTTGTAAAAAATATTTTTCATATTTTTTCTTTCACATTTTGGCTTGTTTTTTTCCTATTTAGTACACCTGTGGTAATTAATGTTCATAGAATTATAAAGCTATTTACGCACTGAAAAATAACAATTCAGAGATTCTTTTCTTTGAATTGTCAATTTTCAGGTTCAACTCCCCCCCCCCCGAAATTATCTACATTCAGTTTTTCTATTATTTCCAATGTTTGCTGACATGACATTAATGAAGCAAAGATCAAGCCACTGATATAATTCTATATGTCTTTAAAAGCCGCCTCCTTCTAAAATGAATGGATCATAACTGGTTTATGTCACCTTCTGGAATTTAAGAGATTTTCCCCTGGGGATTCCAACCCCCATTCCTCTTTACTTCCTTTATTATCCAGTTTAGGTTACATGCCACTTCCTTTCCGAGCATATTGAATGATTTATTAAGTATTAAAATTAATAAAATCCATGTGTAACAGAATTATAATCAGTTTGATGTGCCACCGTTCAGGATTGCTTAGGGTTACTTATCATGAAATGCCTTCCCGAAGAGCAATGTGTTTTCACAGTTTTCAAAAACATATTTGGGAAGGTTGGTCCAAATATCTCTGTATATTCACAAATGTTTTTATTTCATCTTTTGAAACTTAAGATTTCACCATTGTTCATCTATGTCCACTTCCATAGTAGACTCTGCATGCTTTCAAAAGACCCATTGTCAAATCCTGACAGACCTCCAACTGTAGTTCTATTATTTCCAAGTTAACGAATTTGGGCTGCTCTTAATTATCCATTCCAAAATGTGTTTTTATCAGGATGCCCAGCTAGATCTGGAGTGAGAACAGATATTTGTTGTATGCCCCAGAGGGAGGCTGAAAAGCTCCGTTTGTTTGTGCTTACAAGTTCAAAGTCTTACCAGTATGTTTCAGAGATATGTGATTTGCAAAGAGAAGTTTCTAGATTGATCTGTCTGTCTGTCTGTCTGTATATCCATCCATCCATCCATCCATCCATCCATCCATCCATCCATCCATCCATCTATCTATCTATCTATCTCTTTTAACTGCCCATCAGGAGGCAGACTTTATTGTGGAGACCCACCCATTGTATAGCAGACATATTGGAATTATAACAGTTCTCAGGGAGTAGAGGTGAAAATTGAACTCATTGGGAATCCTAGGAATCTATATAAACATATCTGAGGAGTACCAGGCTAAGGAAGGCTGATAGAGACAATATTGAGTTAAAGAGACATGACAGCTCTGTGCTGTTTACAAGCTTGCTTTTCACATATCTAGTTGCCTCCAGGACTCCCCACTGAAAGAATTCAATCTATGCTGGATGGAATAAGTAAAGGGAAAAGTTTTATTTTTCAATTGTATGTTTCCCTGATTATTTTTGCTTGCTGGTCCCAGTTCTCTGTATTGCATCATTTCCTGCAATGTTGACTCAATGAAATACACATTTTAACTATCACTCTGTTTTTCAGGCTTTTTTTGGTAATTGTGGCATTTTGGATCATGACTATATCCAGTTTCAGCAATCTGTCTCTTATAGAACTGTCCTAGGCTTGACTGGTGTGATAATCCACATCCTGGCAATTAATTTGATAAATTCTTGCTGCAAACAATTGTTAAAGTTCACAAAGAGGAGCAGAAGCAATGATCTTTCTTAACATGTGGCCGAGAAACTTGAAAAATCATTTGATGGAAGCTGTCATTAACATTAATCACTATTTGTAAGATAATTATTTTCTTATTTGAAGAAATCATGTATTTTTACACTGCATAAATGAGTGTGTGGTGGCCTAATGGTGAAGACACTTCCCTCCCACTTGGAGGAAAAGGGTTCAATCCTAGGTAGCAGCAGATGTTTCTCAGGGTGCAAAGAGAAAATGTCTGCTGCGAACTCCATGTAGGCATTTGGAAGGGCATCCAGCCAGTAAACGTTCACTTCCATTCAGTCACCCCACTCTACCCCGAATTAAGGGATTAAAAAGTTTTTTAAAAAATCAACTTTATATGAATTTTATAGACATAGTGAAATTTGTATAGAACATGAAAACAACTTTAGCATACAAGTAGTCCTTGACTTATGACTATAATGAAGCCTGTCCATTATAAGTCCTAAGTTGTGACAGTCATAAAACATGACAACCTTTTTGTCATTAAGCAAATACAACAGTCATTAAGTGAACACTGCTGCTGTTGAATGAATCAATGGTTTGCTATGGGCACAGTTTTGCTGAAAATAGGAAGTAAATGCTGGTTGCCGAGTACCCAAAGTTCAGTTACATGACTGCAGGAAGACCTCAATATTGGAACGTCGAATCTGGGTCGTAAGAAGCTCCCAGGTAGGTCTGTCTTAACCAATAGTTGCCAAGCGACTGTAAGTTAAGGACTATCTGAACCAACTAAAGGTATATATGACAATTATCAAATTACTGCCTTTTTGTATAACACCTTTTTCTAATTTTTAAATTGAAACAGCCCCTGGGTTTGTTAAATGAAACATTTAAGGCTATAAAAATGGCACTGGAGTTACTGCTATCTCAGGTTGGTTGGTTGGTTCAAATACATTTGTACAGAAGTACAGCAAGTACACAATCTGTTTCTCAGGGGAACCATGAATACTAGAGGCTGTACATGTTTGTAGCTATTATCCAGAAACAGATTTGCTCTCCTCTTTCTTCAGCTTAGGAAGTTAATGAAAGAGAGAACACACGCAAGAATAAGCTAAGTAGATGCTGTACCACGCATTGGAGCGAGGCTGTATGTTTTAGAATTGAGTTGCCCTATTTCTAAAGTTGAAAGAGAACAAGAAGACCACAACACACAGCTGATAGAGACAACTCAAGGCTTCTCTTGCTGACCGCTGATCATCCAACTCTGGGTAATGCTGTTGTGTCACTAGCTACCTCCAGGACTAGGGAATGATAGCTTTTGCATTGAGATTTATAACGATTTACCACACTCTCTGGGTGGTTTACAATGTCAGCATTTTGCCCCCAACAATCTGGGTCTTCATTTTATCAACCTCAGAAGGATGGAAGGGTGAGTCAACCTTGAGCCCTGTCAGGATCGAACTCCAGGCTGATGGCAGAATTTGCCTGTAATGTTGCACTTTAACCACTGTGCCACCAGGACTCTGTATGATGTGGAGCTCTGTAGAGATCTCAAAAGATTAATTGCCCCCAATCACCCTTCCATGATTTTTTGGATCACCTATTGACTCCCACTCTCCAGATATTTACTGAGCCCCTAATGATTCCCAGCTATTCATTGACTTCTTGGATAATCCCATCAATCCTTGGGGGTCAGTATTGATCACTTTGGGGGATCTTGATCTAAGTGGTCACTAAGAATCAACACCAATTTAATGGCATAGAACCAATCGATTCTATAGTATATAGCCTGACTCAAATGGACCTTTTATCACAACTTAATATTATAAATCAATGAAATTATATTCACCTCAACATTCAAGACGCAAGGCTCTTTTGGCTCCATGCCAGAGTTAGAACATCCTGGGCACATGGCTGTGCAACTCCTGCTTGGGATGATAGAGAGATTCATTACATGCATTTTCATCCCGCCTGCCCCATTCTGCTGTCTGCAATCTCTGAAAAGGCCTTCAATAATAATGGGAGCCTTCCTAAATGAAGAATTAGAAGAGGATGCTGAGGAGGAGCAAATATAGTCCCAGTAAGCTAGAAGTTTGCCCTTCGTTTATGATTAGCCCCACAGTAGGGTAGCAATGCCCCTCCTGCGCGAGCTGCACTGGCTTCCGGTGGTCTACCGGGTGCGCTTCAAGGTGCTTGTTACCACCTTTAAAGCGCTCCATGGCATTGGACCTAGGTATCTCCGAGACCGCCTGCTGCCACAAACTACCTCCCATCGACCAGTGCGCTCCCACAGAGAGGGCCTCCTCGGGGTGCCATCAGCCAAGCAGTGTAGGCTGGTGACACCCAGGGGGAGGGCCTTCTCTGTGGGAGCACCCACCCTCTGGAATCAGCTCCCCCCAGACTTAAGAACCATTCACGACCTGTCCACCTTCCGCCGTGCCCTCAAGACGTATTATTTTTATCAAGCCGGGCTGGCATGAAAAAGTTTTTGGGGGTTTTAAAATTTTAAGATTTTACCAAATTTTAATTGTATTAAATCCCGGCCAAATCGAATATTTTATTTTAATTGTATATATATATTAATGTTTATATTGTGTTTTTTACTTGGCTGTTCACCGCCCTGAGTCCCCTGGAGAAGGGCGGTATATAAATCTAATTAAACTAAACTAAACTAAACTAATTATTTAAAGAGTTGCCAGAAACCCGAGATTTGGAAGGTTGCAAAGAGTTGCAAGGAGAGGGTGCTAAAATCTTTCTAAGATGTATTTGGTTTTAGAGCTTATTTTTGTAAGATAAAGTTATATAAGATAATAAGATAATAAGAACGATAGTTCTATAAAAATATTCAATACTATTGAGAGAGATCCATTTGTTCAAAGTGTCCCAACTTCACCCAAAAGGAAGCAGTTGAGCATTGATGTGAATTGTAACTCTGCTGTTGAGACAATCATTCAAGTTTTTGCTGCTTTCTGGGGAAAAAACCCAGAGGATTTGCAATAAAAACAGCAAAGTCACAATTGCATGAGTAGAGACCAGTATTTGGCACATTAAGAAGCAGTTAGAAAAGTTCCATGGGAGTACCTATTTATTTTCTGCATTGATTGTGTTACATTTAACAAGTAGGTTATAAGCCCCACTGTAGAATTCTCACTATTTGAGTGGAACAAAAGCTTGGTGGCTTGTAAAGGCATTTTTCCTGTAGATACAATGATTCTTTCGTTTCATTGTAAAATGCCAATTTTATCTTTTTTGCATAAGAGACCATATTACCTGGGGGGCCTTTTGTACTGAGAATTACTGTCTTAGTGGATCCAGCCACCTTCTCATTGTGACAGCAAACAACCCAGCAACAACAGGTTGTTTGCTCTTGGCAATGCTTGCATTGAAGTTAAGGAGCTTTTATATTTTGAATGCTGTACAAGAATGTCAATTGTGATGTTTAGAGGACTAGGTGTAGATGGTGGGGCCCAAGTTCAGTGGTGGAGCACATATTTGCCATGTAAAAGGTCTCAAGTACTATTTCTATTGTGAAGGAGTCGGAAGAAGGTGATGGGAAAGGTCTTTCTTTCTTTCAAGCCCCAAGAAGCTATTGAGATCAGAGTCTCAATACAGGCAAGTATTCAGGGTTGGTTCAGATGGATGAGTGGCTTAGCATTTATCTCTGGCAGATGACTACCCATTCTCTGATTTCGAAATGCATTTGCTGAAGGTGCATTTGGCAGCAAAAATAAAAGAGTATAAGCAGGTTACAGAAAGAATGGTTGCTTTCAGGAAAGCAGTTTTACATTTTGACATCTGGCTTAGAGGAGTTGAAAACTCTACAGCAGGGGTTTCCAATCTTGGCAACTTTAAGACTCATGGATTTCAATTCCCAGGATTCCCTAGTCAGCATTCTGGAAGTTGAAGTTCACAAGTCTTAAAGTCACCAAGGTTTGACATCCCTGCTTTACAGCTTTCGGGCTTTCAGCTGAATTTTGATCAGGGCAGAAACGTGTTTGAGTTAGGTTGCAATAGAATAAGAATAGAATAGAATAGAATTTTTTATTGGCCAAGTGTGATTGGACACACAAGGAATTTGTCTTGGTGCATATACTCTCAGTGTACATAAAAGAAAAGATACATTCATCAAGAATCATAAGGTACAACACTTAATGATAGTCCGGGTACAAATAAACAATCAAATCAGATTAGGAACCAGTCAATGTAAATCATAAGGATACAAGCAACAAGTTACAATCATTAGTGAGAGGAGATGGGTGATGGGAACGATGAGAAGATTAATAGTAGTGCAGACTTAGTAAATAGTTTGACAGTGTTGAGGGAATTATTTGTTTAGCAGAGTGATGGCGTTCGGGGAAAAACTGTTCTTGTGTCTAGTTGTTCTGGTGTGCAGTGCTCTATAGCGTCGTTTTGACGGTAGGAGTTGAAACAGTTTGTGTCCAGGATGTGAGGGGTCTGTAAATATTTTCAAGCCCTCTTTTTGACTCATGCAGTATAACAGGTCCTTAATGGAAGGCAAGTTAGTAGCAATTGTTTTTTCTGAAGTTCTAATTATCCTCTGAAGTCTGTGTCTGTCTTGTTGGGTTGCAGAACCAAACCAGACAGTTATAGAGGTGCAGATGACAGACTCAATAATTCCTCTGTAAAACCGTATCAGCAGCTCCTTGGGCAGTTTGAGCTTTCTGAGTTGGCACAGAAAGAACATTCTGTGTTGTGCTTTTTGATGACGTTTTTGATGTTAGGTGTCCATTTTAGATCTTGCGATATGGTAGAACCTAGAAATTTGAAGGTGTCTGCTGTTGATACTGTGTTGTTTAGTATTGTAAGAGGTGGAAGTATAGAAAGGTTTCTCCTAAAGTCTACCACCATTTCTACGGTTTTGAGTGTGTTCAGTTCCAGATTGTTCTGGTCGCACCACAAGGTTAGTTGTTCAACCTCCCGTCTGTATGCTGATTCATCATTGTCTCCAATGAGACCGATCACTGTTGTGTCATCTGTGAACTTCAGTAGTTTAACAGATGGATCGTTAGAGATGAAGTCATTGGTATAGAGAGAGAAGAAAAGTGGAGAGAGCACACAGCCTTGGGGGGCCCCTGTGTTAATTGTACAGGTATCTGATGTGATTCTGCTTAGCTTCACCTGCTGCTTCCTGTTTGTTAGGAAGCTTATGATCCACTTACAAGTGTGTTCAGGTACCGCTAGCTGGTTTAGCTTAGTTAGAAGAGCAATAGCAATAGCAATAGCACTTTTCTTATATACCGCTTCATAGTGCTTTACAGCCCTCTCTAAGCGGTTTACAGAGTTCAGCATATTGCCCCCAACAATCTGGGTCCTCATTTTACCGACCTCAGAAGGATGGAAGGCTGAGTCAACCTTGAGCCTAGTGAGATTTGAACAGCTGAACTGTTGAACTAGCAGTCAGCCTGCAATGGCTGCATTTAACCACTGCACCACTTCAGCTCTCATTCCAGCAACTGGAATGCTGAACTAAAGTCTACAAAGAGGACCCTTGCGTAGATCTTTGGAGATTCAAGATGTTGTAGGATGTGGTGCAGAGCCATATTAACAGCATCATCTGTTGATCTGTTTGCTCGGTATGCAAATTGCATGGGGTCTAACAGTGGATCTGTGATGGTTTTCAAGTGGGACAGCACTAGCCTTTCAAAGGTTTTCATAACTATAGATGTTAGAGCAACTGGTCTGTAGTCGTTCAGTTCCTTGATGGTGGGCTTCTTCGGCACTGGGATGATAGTAGAGCGTTTGAAGCAAGAAGGAACATAGGACATCTCTAGCGATTTATTGAAGATTCGTGTGAAGATGGGGGCCAATTGGTCAGCACAGACTTTTAAGCAAGAAGGAGTTATCTTGTCTGGGCCTGGAGCTTTTCCTGGCTTTTGTGAAATAGATCTTGCACTTCCTTTTCTGTGATCACCAGGGGTTGTGAACCCAATGGGATGGGTTCAGTTGTAGGAGGTTTGGCTGTTGTTGCTGTGTCTGGGATGGAGGTTGTGGAGATAGGTGGCTGTAGATTCCTTTCAAACCTGCAGTAGAACACATTCAGGTCATCTGCCTGTTGTTGATTCCTTCAGCCTGAGAAGGTTGTTTGCCATAACCAGTGATATTTTTAAGAGTTTTCCACATGTTTGCTGGTTCATTTGTTGAGAACGGATACTTTAGCTTTTCAGAATAGCTTCTTTGTGCTGCTCTGATCTCCCTTGTTAATACATTTCTGGCCTGATTGTACAGCATTTTATCACCTTTTCTATAGGCTTCCTGTTTGGAATGACTAGCTGCTTAAGTTTAACTGTGAACCAAGGTTTGTTGTTGCTGTATATTCGCAAGTTCCTGGTCGGTACACATAGGTCTTCACAGAAGCTGACATATGATGTTACAGTATCTATGAGTTCATCCAGGTCTGCAGAGGTATCTTCAAAAATATTCCAATCAGTGCAGTCAAAGCAAGCCTGTAGCTTTAATTTTGCCTCCTCAGTCCAAGTCTTCACTGATTTAATTTTTGGTTTTGTGGTTTTAAGTCTTTGCCTGTAAGCAGGTACAAGGTGAATCATGCAATGATCAGAGTGTCCCACAGCTGCTCGTGGTAAAGACAGATAAGCATCTTTTAGTGTTGTGTAACAATGGTCTAAAGCAGGGGTAGGCAAAGTTGGCTCTTCTATGACTCGTGGACTTCAACTCCCAGAATTCCTAAGCTAGCATGATTGGCTCAGAAATTCTGGGAGTTGAAGTCCACGAGTCATAGAAGAGCCAACTTTGCCTACCTCTGGTCTAAAGTATTATTGCCTCTAGTGGGACAATTGACATGCTTGAAAGTATTTTGGTAGCCCTTTCCTTAAGTTTGCCTTGTTTAAACCTCCCAAAATAATGGCCAGTGAATGTTTCACATGTTTCCAAAAAGTCTAAAGTAAAAGGTAGCCTAGGGTGAGGGACGAGCTGTGAACTCCACTGGAAGCTCTGGTTTTCTTTCCTCATTCATCAGCTTCTCTGTTTCTGTGGCCTTTTTGGTCATGGGGTAGAGAGGTCAGTAGCCTAAAAACAATTCATAGATTTCTCTGACTGTAGGAACTCTGACTATCTGGGTGTTTGATTCATTTTCAAGGACTTCTCAGAGTCTGGGGAGATCTAGACCCACTAGGATATTCTTAACAATTTAACACTGAAAAATTCCATATTATTTGTGCAAAGTTTGCATATGCTAAGATTATACGCTACAATAATTTGCATATGAAACCTCCCTTCAACTCACCCATCTGTGAAAGTATCTTACTATTTACTTTTTTAAAAAAAAAGTCTTAAGGGAGTATTTTTTATATTGAAAAGGAATTCTTCCCATTAAGCATAAACACTCCCTAAGGGAGTAAATTATATTTGATTATTCTAATTCATGGCATCAATCTAACTATTAAATCCCCCATTTTAATCCAGTTTACATTATGCTTGCTTTCAATTGGGACAATTTAGTTTCTGTGCTGCAGCTATAGATTCTTCCAAACCTTTTTCTTTCTGTGGATGTGAACAATACAAGCGTAGGAGTTATTGGATCAAACACAGCCTTCCCTGACATGGTAGATCAAGATCCTTTTTACTACTGAGTGAAAGATCAGAGAAAACCATATTAAAAGATATTGAAGCTAGTTATGTGTGGACTGGATGGCATGACAATTAAGTAGATAAATAGGTGGCTTAAGATCTCATTAGTGTTGCTTGTCAGACTGAAGTGAGATATTGAAGAGCAGCACAAGATCAGGTCCTGGGCCCTATAATCTTCCCACATTTTTATTAATGACTTATTTGACCTGCCTTGACAAGAGTGTTTGTGAAAATGGCTTTGGAGCAGTAGGTGCTTAAAAATGCATAGCAAGAAAAAGAAGGAAGATGAATGCCTTGGGGAAAACAAGGAAGACATAAGATGACTGAATAGGCTAAACAAGCAAGAAAGGAGCCCAGTGAATGAACAGAGGAAAACAAGAAGTAAAAGAAATGAATTATGTTTTAAAGATTTAAAAAAAAATCACAGGAAATTTTAGTATTAAATTAGGAGAACTCAAAACATGATCATGAAAGAAGTGGAACAGGCAAGTGAGGTTAAAGGAAGAAATATTATAAGCATTTTATGAGAATAATTACCGTATTTTTCGGAGTATAAGACGCACCGGCGTATAAGACGCACCTTAGTTTTTGGGGAGGAAAATAGGGGAAAACAATCTGCCTACCAGGTATTCATCTGGCTAGCGTCCTTAGTCTGGTCAGCTTCAGCACATTATTTTATCCCCTGGTTAGAACTTAAAAAAACCTTCTTCTGAGAGAGTAACAATGAAAGAACCTGCAAGCCAGTAAGAGCTGGGAAGATCGTTAGCACCTGGTTAGGGCTAGAAAAAAAAGCTACATTCGAAGTATAAGACGCACCCAAATTTTCAGCCACTTTTAGGGAGGAAAAAGGTGCATCTTATACTCCAAAAAATACGGTATATAACGGGAAACATTTACAGAGTAAGAAAAACTAGGAATCAACTACTTTAAAAAGTGAGGTTCCACAGAAAGTAGACCAACTTCAAATAGGAAAACATCAGATATTTTTCATTGAGGCAATGGAAAGATTAATCAGTATTATAGGTAGTCTCTGACTTATCAGAATTGGAATGGGAACTTCCATTGTTAGGCAATTATTAGGTGATTATTAAGCGAGTCACGCCTAATTCAATAACTTACTAGTTGTTAAACAAATTCTGCTTCCCCCATTGACTTTGCTTGTTGGAAGCCCCCTGGGAAGATCGCAAGTGGTGATCATGTGATCCCTGGCTCCTGCAGCTGTCAAAAAATACTGTATTTTTCGGACGCACCGAAGTATAAGACGCACCTTAGTTTTGGGGGAGGAAAACAAGGAAAAAAGACCTCTGCCTCCAAGCAATTTGCCAAACAGCAAACAGCACAGATGATATACACTGTTTGCTGTGTATTTTTGTGCATGTGTGCCTAACCCATAGAAATAGCAAAGAATTGGAGAAATGTACATTATGCCAGAAAGTTTTCTTAAATGTAGTCACACTAACTCCTCCCAATTATTTAAATAGATCTACTCCAAGGTAACTAATACTAAACAGGACACTGTTACATTTCATACTATACTTGTACAGAGCTGTTAAAATTAATTAAAATTTCTGGAAGTATACATTATTCTCTATTATTTAAAAGAAGATACAATAGCATTGGGCCTCTTCAGAGCAAGCATTTCTTTTAAAAAGCTTCTTTATTTGTTAAGTTGTCTAGATTTACAGGGATCTCCAACCTTGGTAACTTTAAGACTTGTAGACTTCAACTCCCAGAATTCCACAGCCAGCAAAGCTAACAAAGCTGGCTGTTGAATTCTGGGAGTTGAAGTCTACAAGTCTTAAAGTTGCCAAGGTTGGAGACCCCTGGCTCTAGAACAATAATAAAGCAGTCTTTAAAAAATAAGTCTAATAATTTGAACATTCTACAGACATTTATAGTTATTCACTTACCCCTTTGCAGCCAGTTCAGCAAAAATAAAAACCTGCGTGTCTAATCTCTCCCAGCTATTTGCCTCTTTGTAGTTAGTTTCACTTTCATTTTTCCATGTGGCAAACCTAATCAGCTGTTCGTCGGGAAACTGCTACTGACTTGCTTGGCTTTACAGGCTCTTCCCTCTTTCCTGCAAGCAGGTAAATTGCTGGAAGACAGAGGCCAAAGGGTGTGGGTGGGTGGGTGGGGCTGTATTCGGTGTATAAGACGCACCCAAGTTTTCACCCTCTTTTTGGGGGTAAAAAGGTGCGTCTTATACTCCGAACAATACGGTACATGTGGTGAATGTAGTCTGGATTTCCAGGAAGGAGGGCCTGCTTTCCAGGGGGCAGAGAGAGACAGTAGAGCTTGAAAAGTTTGGTCGTAAAGAAGAGTGTTACAACAGCTCCTTCCTAGTTATTCCCAAGTATATCTGTAGTTATGCAAGTAGTTGCTTTAGACTGGCAAAATTCTGTCTGTAGATGAAGAACGATCAAGGAAACTATTCTTAAGTAATTCCACATTCATTCTTGGGTCCTGATAATAAATGCTGGTTATCAAAAACCCAAATTTTGATCATCCCCGTGGGGATGCTGTAACAGTCATAAATGTACAAGGACTGGTCATAAGTGTCTCTTTGGCACCATCATAACTTTGAATGATTGATAAACAGCCATAAGTCAAGGACTACCAGGAGTCGTGTTTTAATCCTGATTTTAAAATAAGTTGTTTTTGTATAGTATCTTCTAAACTTTTTTACTTTTTTTACAGTCCCCTCTTTCTGGATACTTCCTAGCATGTTAAGTCTGTCTATATATATATATATATATATATCTAACTCATATTACACTGAAATACCTGCTGAACTATTTAAAGCTACAAGCAATTAAACTGATGACAGCTGTATGACAACAAATAAGGAAAAAGAATTGTGTCACCCAGAAATCGGAACAAAATTGGTATGCATATACCAAAGAAGGAATATACTGTATATACTGTACCTGTGCAAGTTTCTACCGCTCCAACAAAAAAAAAACCCCTCCCAATTTCCCAGGCTGAAAACTGGCAGTTAGGAAGAGAGGGGGGAAAAATTCTTCCAAGACTGACAAACTGCACTTAAAAAGAAGAATAGAGCCATACATGGAGGAGAGGATAGTGAATGAACAGGCAGGCT
Organism: Diadophis punctatus similis; assembly: GCA_023053685.1. Taxonomy (NCBI): domain Eukaryota; kingdom Metazoa; phylum Chordata; class Lepidosauria; order Squamata; family Dipsadidae; genus Diadophis; species Diadophis punctatus. Next base: position 294,718,808 of record JALIGW010000001.1, read on the forward strand.
TCCGAAAAGTCAGATAAGACACAAGAGCAAACAGCTAAGAAGGATAACATGAGCAAAAAATTATAAGAGGAGGTGTACGTTTCTTTTATTCTCTACAGCAAATCCTTTGTTTAAATCATGCCAGAATATGTCATATAGTAGAGTGAGTGAGTGTGCCAGAATACCTGATTATTCTCCTAAGCGGGTCTTTACAATATAAGAGAAGCTAATGCAAGAATTGACCTTGGGAGAAACAAAGTGTTTCTCACCTCTATAAAGGAGACCAGACCAAGAAACCAATGCCACATAGATCTAAAACTGCCTTTATTGGAACATCTGTAGTAAGACAATCTTGAAAGCCTGATTGTGCTGCCTCACTCCATCACTTTATCTTTGTGTGAATTTGGGAGAGATTTATCTGAGATATTTTATCAAACTAATTTGTTGGGGAGGACTCAAGCTCTGTTTGTCTGATGAGTGCCTTGGTAGTGATTCTTCCTCCTGTCCTTCAAAGTTATTCCCTAGGCCAGTGATGGTGAACCTTTTTTTCTTCTGGTGCCAAAAGCACGTGTGCGTGCGCTATCGCATGTGCGTGAGTGCCCACACCCATAATTCAATGCCCCCCCTCTCCGCATGCGCGCATGATCCCCCTGCTGCCCCGCCTCCTGCGCATGCACGCCTGACCCACCCTGATCCCCCGCTCCCCTGTTTCCCAACTTCTGGTGGGCCCAGTAGACCCATTTTTTGCCCTCCCCAGGCTCCAGAGGCTTTCTTGGAGCCTGGGGAGGGAGAAAATGGCCTCCCCCACCCTCCCGGAAGCCCTTTGGAGGCTGAAAATGCCCTCCCAGAGCCTCCGCGCAAGCCGAAAATAAGCTGGCCAGCGTGCAAATGTGCGCTGGAGCTGAGCTAGGGCAATGGCTCGCTTGCCGGCAGATATGGCTCCATGTGCCACCTGTGGCACGCATGCCATAGGTTCGCCATCACTGCCCTAGGCCCTTTACAGTGGTTCAGCATAGGAAAGAGAATGAAATGTGAATGCACATTATCTCCATCTCTGTTTACTGTATATGGCTAATATAAGAATGGCAGGATTGAAATAGTTGACTGCGAGACTAAAAATACAAGACTAAAACATTTTGAGGGAAGGAGACAACATCACTTGTGTCAAACCTGAATTTGATCGGGTTCATTTCAATGGTGTGGGATGGGATGACAACTTGTTAGCTGAAAGTGCAGATTAGAAGAGCTCATTAGGAAAGTAGACTGGAAAGTATAAAATCTGAGTTAATATTAAATATAAAGAAGACAAACATAACTAGAATGTGTATTACATTTGTTGGGAAAGGTTAAAAGTGAAGGCAGTAGGTAGGTGGCCTTTACTAGAGAAGCGAAGAGTCAATTTATTGGAAGGAAAACAAAGAGGAATAATTCTACATTAATAGAATGGCTTACCTTATTTTAAATTAAAATAGTAATAGTTTTCCATCTAAAGAAGAGAAGAAGCACAAGTCCAAAGTCTGGAACAATGCAACAGATGTGATTTGCCACTGGACTTGTCATCCTTCTCTTGACAAAGCATTTGTTTTTAAAAGCTGGAATAAAGATTGTGATCCATTTGAAAAACACTGAACATTAATAGTATGTCATAACTTTAAGTTGGGACTGATAATAAATAACTACATGGAAGATAGAGTTGCAAAGATCAGTCCATCTTATTAGTGTCAGATTTCACTTTACTCTTGTGACAGAAAGAATGTAAAAAAATCTACCCCAGATAATGTTTTATTCTCTGCTGTCTAAGGAAAGTGAATAGGCAAAGTACTTGTGTGTATATACCTATGTTTAAATCACAAAACATGGCCATAAGCTTTCAATGTAATAGTAATAGCAAAAAAAAAAACCAGTAAGAGAATACCTGTCTGAACTTGATGAATACAAATCAGGACTGGACGGATTACACCCAAGTGTTCTAAAGGAGCAGGCAGATGTCATCACAGAACCACTGCACTACATCTTTTAAAAATCCGGGAACACGGGGGAACTACCAGAGGACTGGAAAAGAGCTGATGTGTGGTTCCCATCTTCAAAAAAGGGGAAAAAACAGACCCAGGAAACTACAGACCAATCAGCCTAACATTAATACCCGGGAAAATACTGGAAAAAAAATTAAAAAACAGATCTGCAAACACCTAGAAACGAACAAAGTAATAACCAGCAGCCAGCATGGGTTTGTTAAAAACAGATTATGCCAAACCAATCTCATTTCATTCTTCAACACAGTGACTAAATTAGTAGACCAACGAAATACTGTGGACATAATATACTTAGACTTCAGCAAGGCATTCGACAAAGTAGACCACAACCTACTTCTTCATAAGCTAGAAAAAAATGGGATAGACAGCTTCACCACCAGATGGATTCACAACTGGCTGACAAACTGAACTCAACGAGTAGTCCTTAATGGGTCAAAGTCTACATGGAGAGAAGTAAACAGTGGGGTACCACAAGGTTCCGTCTTAGGCCCAGTACTCTTCAATATCTTCATAAACAACTTACATGAGGGAATAGAAGGGGAACTTACCAAATTTGCAGATGATACTAAGCTGGCAGGAATAGCTAACACCCTAGAAGATAGGCTCAAGATCCAGATGGATCTTGACAGACTTGAACACTGGGCCCTATCTAACAAAATGAAATTCAATGTAGAGAAAAGTAAAGTCCTACACTTAGGTAAGAAAAACCAAAAGTATACATATAAACTGGGTGAAATCAGACTTAATAGCAGTGACTGAGAGAGGGATCTTGGAGTCCTAGTGGACAACCAGCTAAATATGAGCCAGCAGTGTGCAGCAGCAGCCAAAAAAGCCAACGCAATCCTAAATTGCATTAACAGAGGGATACAAACTAGATCTAGTGAAGTACTAATACCACTCTATAAAGCCTTAGACCAGTGATGGCGAACCTTTTTCCCCTCGGGTGCCGAAGGTCCGTGCACGCACGGTATCATGCACGTGCGAGTGCCCACACCCATAATTCAATGCCTGGGGATGGTGAAAACGGCCTCCCCAGTCCCCGCAGAGGCCCTCTGGAGGCCAGAAACGGCCTGTTTCCCGACTTCCGGTAGGCCCGCTTTTCGCCCTCCCTAGTCTCCAGAGGCTTCCCTGGAGCCTGGGGAGGATGAAAACGCCCCCCAGAGGCCCTCCGGAAACCTAAAATGCCCTCCCAGAGCCTCTACGCCAGCCGAAAATCAGCTGGCCGGCGCGCAGATGCGTACTGGAGCTGAGCTAGGGCAAAGGCTCGCGTGCCGGCAGATATGGCTCCGTGTGCCACCTGTGGCACGCGTGCCATAGGTTCGCCATCACTGCCTTAGACCGTCAGGGGTGAAATCCAGCAGGTTCTGACAGGTTCTGGAGAACTGGTAGTGGAAATTTTGAGAAGTTCGGAGAACCGGAAAATACCACCTCTGGCTGGTCACAGAGTGGGGTGGGAATGGAGATTTTGCAATATCCTTCCCCCAGGAGTGGGGAGGGAATGGGGATTTTGCAGTATCTTTCCCCTGGAGTGGGGTAGGAATGGAGATTTTGCAGTATCATTCCCCTGCCATGCCCACCAAACCACACCACACCCACAGAACCAGTAGTAAAAAAAATTGGATTTCACCACTGGACCACACCTAGAGTACTGCATCCAGTTTTGGTCACCACACTATAATAAAGATGTTGAGACTCTAGAAAAAGTGCACAGGAGAGCAACCAGGATGATTAGGGGACTGGAAACTAAAACATATGAAGAACAGTTACAGGAATTGGGCATGGCTAGTCTAGTGAAGAGAAGGACTAGGGGAGACATGATAGCAGTCTTCCAATACTTCAGGGGTTGCCACAGAGAGGAGGGGACCAAGCTATTTTCCAAAGCACCTGAAGGCCAGACAAGGAATAATGGATGGAAACTGATCAAGGAGAGATTCAACCTGGAAATGAGGAACTTTCTGACAGAACGATCAACCAGTGGAACAGCTTGCTTTCGGAAGATTTGGGAGCTTCAACACTTGAGACTTTCAAGAAGAGATTGGACTGCCATTTGTTGGAAATGGTGTAAGGTCTCCTGATTGAGCGGAGGGTTGGACTAGATGACCTACAAGGTCCCTTCCAACTTTGTTAATCAATTAGTTATCAGCTTAATGTGAAGGTGGATGCTATACAGCCAATGCAGTTCTTTAAAAGAAAATGATTTAAACTAGAAATATTCCTTACTTTGCATTGATTCTTGGTTCAATCCTGTATATAATTTCTTCAGAAATAATCTTCCTTTTGATCAAAGATACTCCAAGATAGGAATATACACCAACACCTGCTTTTCCTATAAAATAATCTGAAGAATATCATATATCTGTGGCAATCAATAAAACTCAGTAATTACAAAGCATTATAATCAACATATACACAATGCACCTAAAATTACAAAGGTCATAAATGCTACTATAAATCAGTGAAGGGCATCAGTCTCTTTAATAACTTAGTTTTCAAAAGTTTATGGGAAGCTAAAAGTGCAGGTATTTTTTACTTTCTCTTGAACTGCAACTCAAAATATTATTTCTCATCTTCTGTTTCATATTTCAAATGTAATTTGGAAACAAAGTGAAATCAGGAGATGTTATAGTTTGATAAAACTATATCCATTGTAAGTGGAGGAAGAGATGGTAGAAGTTTAGTTTATTGAATGTACGCAATGAAGTGTCCCATGTCCCATGCTCAATGTAGAGAAACTTTATGCCCCTTCTATGCGAAGACCAGAAGCTCAAATGCTTTGGCCACCGGATGAGAGGAGAGGACTTATTGAAAAAAAAACCTGATGTTGGGAAAGATTGAAGGCAAAAGTAGAAGGGGATGGCATAGGATAAGATGATTAGATAGTGTCATTGAAGCGGTGGGCATGGGTTTGGGCAAACTCTGCGAGATAGTGGAGGACAGGAGGCCTGGCCTGTGGTCCATTGGGTTGTGGAGAGTCGGGCATGACTTAGCGACTGAACAACAAAATCCCAAGACCTGTGCTAAAGGAAGCAAACCTATCGATTGCCAAGACAGATTCCTGGTGACTTACAACACTATGTGAAAAAAAACCAACATAAAAACACAGCAAGAATAAACAACAAAAAACCAATAGCAAAACAGATTAAACATACAATCCTAAATTTTGAAGACATTGTAAGTTTAATCAGCACCCTCAAGGTCAAATTTTTCCTTCCAAAAAGGAGCTGCTTCTTATTATGTAGATAAAATAATCTTCATCTTTGTAATTTGAGTCCACTAGTTCAAGTATTTCCCATCCAGGGCAATAGAAAAACTTGTTTCAGCAGCTACAAGGCAGCTCTTCAAATACTTGAAAGTTGCTATCATGTCATCTCAATCTCCAGGCTAAACATACAGTGGTCTTTCTCTCTTCCCTCACAGGAGCTGCGGTTGAGGCCTCTTACCATCTCTGACATCCTTATCTGTATGTCTGGATATATTTCAGATTTTGACACACTTCTTAAACTGGCAAATCCAAAATTAGACACAGTTGAGCTATGTCTGAAACAAAGTGGAGCTGTCGTATTAGACCTCACAAACTGGAAGTTATACTTCAGTTGAGGCTGCCTAGAAATGCCTTTGCCTTTTTAACTGATATACCCCATTGCTGACTCATACTCAAGTTTATGTCCTTTTAAATCATTTAGATCTTATTAAAGGACACCCCTCCATACACAGTGAACCCTCCCTACAAACCAATGAGAAGCCCTTCCCTATATGTGAACTGCTTAAAATGCCCTTGTAAGAAAACATTCACAGCAAGCTGAATTGATCTGGAGTGGCAATAGGAGGAAGAATCAGACGGGGCCCACTAACCCAGTAAACTAGATGGTTGATGTTTACTGGCCATATCTCAAAGTATAGCTACCATGCTGATCTAGGAAGAAGGAATTAATAAGGTCACCCTGATAGATTTATCAACAACATTCCAATGTTGTTCTGTAATTTACACTATGTCTGCCTTTGTTGTGTCTTTGAAAAGTAGTAGACTGAACACTAGTTGTTGAGTAGTATTAGTAATGTTGAGAGTCTAGAAAGAGTGCAGAGGAAAGCAACAAAGATCGTTAGAGGACTGGAGACTAAACTGTGCAATGAATTGTTATGGAATCTGGGAATGTCTAGTCCCGTGGTGGCGAACCTATGGCACGCGTGCCACAGGTGGCACGCGGAGCCATAGCGGCCGGCACGCGAGGGTTGCCCACCGGCAAACCGGAAGTGCGAAAAAACGCACTTCCGGTTTGCCGGTGTGCTGTTTTTTGCACTCCGGAGGGTTCAGGGAAGCTCCCTGAAGCTCCGGAATGCAAAAAAACTACAAAACGGACAAACCGGAAGTGCACTTTTCCGCACTTCCGGTTTGTCCGTTTTGTAGTTTTTTGCATTCTGGAGCTTCAGGGAGCTTCCCTGAACCCTCCGGAGTGCAAAAAACAGCACACCGGCAAACCGGAAGTGCGTTTTTTCGCACTTCCGGTTTGCCGGTTTCGTCGTCCCAGGCTCCGGTAAGCCTTTGCGCGGGGGGGGGGGGTGCGCATGCGCAGGGGGCAGCATGGAGGGGGTGTTGTGCGCATGCGTGGGGGGGAGGGAATGGGTGTGGGCACGCGAGCGCGCGCGAGCGCACCCCCCCCTTTTTGGCACGCGAGCCTAAAAAGGTTCGCCACCACTGGTCTAGTCTAATGAAAAGAAGGATAAGGGGTGACATGATAGCAGTCTTCCAATATTTGAGGGGCTTTCACAGAGAGGAGGAGGCCAACCCATTCTCCAAGGCACTTAAGGGTAAGACAAGAAATAAATGATAGAAGCTTAACAAATTCTAGATCCAATCTAGAATTAAGGAGAAATTTCCTGTCAGTGACAACAGTGGAACAGCTTGCTTCTAGAAGTGGGTGGTCCATCAATGGAGGTTTTTAAGAAGAGATTGAACAGCCATTTGTCCAGAATTATATAGGGTCTCCTATTTGAGTAGGGGGACTAGAAAACCTCCAAGGTTTGTTTTTCTGTATTCTACATATAAACTATGGTTCTGTTTTTCATTTATCTCCCATCTTTATTCACTAAAAGCATTCATGGTAGCTAACACAAATTAAATATTGACTTCCATCTTGTTCTACAGAACATAACCTCTAGGTATGTTGGGACTGAAACTCCAAAAATTCTCAGCCAGCAGTCTCAAAACACCTGAAGAACAAGCTGGGAAGGTTAATGTAGACATGTACCCCACCCCTGCTTAAGGAAAAGTGTAAAGAGGAGGACAGGAGGAACTATTTTGACTTCTTGGGAGGAGTAATTGTTAAAATCTTACAAGCAGGGGTATCATTATTCACAACTCTATAATTACCATGGAGTTTTTCCACACAGGAATGTCCTAAGAAGCTCAGAACATAAAACCCAACTATCTTTCAATACATAGCCACCATACAATTCGTTGTTGGTTTCAACTGGCAATTGGGATTGGGAATACCTTTTGCTGTCATAACCTCAGAGCTGCATGGGTCATTAAGTGAGAAGAGGCAGGATTCCCAGCTAAGGAGCATGGGGGGGGGGATGGAGGTATGTGCAGGCGGGAGCTGGAGAGAATGGACAGGCCAACAACAACATGCAAGCGGCCACTGGGAAGTATGGACAGGCAGCGGTAAGATGTTACAGAATATGAGATTCCTGGGATCTCATTTTCCATAGTGGGACTCCAGGAGAAAAAGCATCAGGAGTTACGGGAGCGACTTGCAACCTTCCCTGCTGGTTTCCCCATTGACTTTGCTTGTGGGGAACTGGTGAGGAAGGTCACAATTTGGGATCATGTGACTGAGGGACACTGCGACACTTGCAACTTTATGGTTGCTGAATGAGTGATTGTAAGTGGAGAACTACCTATAAACAGAATCCATTCATTCCAAAACATAATGTATTACTTGGAAAAACACCTCCATTCAGTAACACTAACTGTGATTGGAGCAGCACGTAACATTTTAAATTCATTCTAAAACCTGTAGCATCCATCATTCAGAAATACAACATCAGATGATATTATATATCAATAATGCTCAGAGCTGTCTCAGATGCACTAATGTTTTCCGGCATAGTCCAGGATTGATAAATGAGACAGCCAGCAGCCTATCACTTTCCCCAAACTATCAGTTTTCTTCCATCCGGCAGTCAAGAGCTCTTCTATGTCCCACCCCCACCCCACTTCATTTTGGAGAGCAATAGAAAGGAGAACAGGGAAAGGCGCCATTCAGCTTCGCTCGTGTTTGGCTGCTCCTGCTGGCTTGGGCTTCTGCCAGTTTTCAGAGATTCAACCCGCAAGTTACTGAGCCAGTCAGTGTTTCAAGCACTAAAAGAAATGCTTCCCTGTAGATAAATATCCACATTTTCTCAGTTGGGGGATGGAGCAGGGCGTCAGGAGTGACTTTCTGGAAAGTGTTGATTCTGCAAATCCAGTACCAGATCAATATGATCTAAGAGCCCTCCAAACGACAAGGGATCATGTTCTTGTGACACTGAACTACAAGCCACATTTTCAGCCACGTGTAGTAGTGTGTGAACCCAAAATAGGGTTATTAAACATGGCTAAGCCCATTGTTTAAATAAGAGCCAATTGTTTCTCAGCCATTGCTCTCGGCAGGCGGTTGCAACTTCTGGATATGCATCAAAGCTCCAGCGTTTCTTTCAGAACAATGAGAAACCTTTTACATGTTTTAATTAGAGGCTGCTTTTCTGTTAGAAGAGGAACAGAAGCCAGTGCCTTGTCCTTTGCATGTAGCTCTTAAAAGCACATGCAGCAAATCACCTCTCTTACTTTGGTCTTCCACTGATCTCAGCATTAAAGAGCCTTTCCTGACGTTCACTCAGAATCTTGTAACTTGAGACCATTATCCCTCTCCATGCATTCTGGGATAACAAAGATCCAGTCTCTGCTTCCTTTTTAATGAGATTTTTTTAAAAAAGATACTTGAAGAGCACCGTGTTATTGCCACTCACACATAGTCCTCTCAATCCAGCCAGGTTAGACTAATTCCCAATTTTATCCCCTTCCCTTGCTGAGGTATCTGTGGCCACAGTTTGTCGAAGTCTGAAGGATTCTTTGAGATGAGAAATGGCACCTCAAGGCAAAGAGTTCACCCTTGTTAAAATAATGATTGAAATGGGTAACGTGAGGTTAAAACACAAGGAAGTAATTCATGACATGACAGCTGAAAGGCAGCAGAACTAAAACATTCAGCAGCACTTCTATTCTTAAAAAAAAGCAGATTATAAGATGTGAAGATACCTTTACCAGGTAATAAAATATTGTATTTATCCAAAAGGGAGATGACCCCATAATCAAGGTAATCCCCTTAAAGCAGGGGTGGGCAAACTATGGCTCTTTGAAGACCTGTGGACTTCAACTCCCAAAATTCCTGAGCCAGCCATGCATGCATGGCTGGCTCAGGAACTCTGGGAGTTGAAGTCCACAGGTCCTCAAAGAACCATAGTTTGCCCACCCCTGCCTTAAAGGAAGGACAGAAGAGACACAAAAAATTAAATAAACACTGTACAATTACCAGCTCCTCACCTTGTTCAATGGGGGATTGTCAGCTCAAGCTGAAACCAATTCCCAGAAATCCCACCAACTCCAAGAAAATATGTCTGGGTGACTTGTACATGAGTGTTCACATGTGCTCCTGCATACAAATACTTGCCAGAAGCCACCAAATGAGACAGAAAACACACATACAGAGAGAATATCCATTAATAGCGTGGATTAAAATTAACTGCCTGTAAAATGAGGTAGCCCATTTAAGAAATTAATTGATCCCTGTCTGCACATACCAATTGTTCTCTCTCTCACCCTCACCCTCTCTCAAAGACCCATGCAAACATTACCACCTCCACCTTCTACCAGAAACAGCAAAAAGAAAACAACAACTTGAAGTTGGGGTAAGAAAAGAGAAGGAAAGGAAGGAAAAGCCAGATTGGGTAGTGATATAGTGTGGCCAAAAAGCAACAGACAGGAAAGAAAACTAAAGGGAGAGAATCCCTGCTAATGCATTAATAATAAAAAAGGCTAAAATAAATAACCTCTCTCAAATCATATTTCACCTTCTGATTAATCTCCAAAGGTGCCTCTGCTGTTCCCCAGACCAGTAGCCCAGATCTACCTCCTGTCCATGTCCCCCCATGTTTGGAGGGAAAAAATAGTAAATAAGTGGAGTGGATTCAGTCTGAAAGAGCACAGCGCAAGGGAGGAGGAGGAGGAGGAGGAGGAGGAGGAGGAGGAGGAGGAGAAGAAGAAGAAGAAGAAGAAGAAGAAGAAGAAGAAGAAGAAGAAGAAGAAGAAGAAGAAGAAGAAGAAGAAGAAGAAGAAGAAGAAGAAGAAGAAGAAGAAGAAGAAGAAGAAGAAGAAGAAGAAGACGATTTATGGCAACAATTGTGGGCACCTGCTTTACAAGAGAGACCCACAACACTGGGAAGGAAACTCCCCTACTAGGGCTGTCCTTGAACCCTACTGGGAGTGGGTAAGGTCCCTGTTCTTTAGGTTAGATGAAATCTCAGTGGGGCTTTGTCTTGGGATAAGAGAGTCAATTTGGGTCTGATTAAATTAGGCAAAGAGGTGAAGTGGGTTTGATCCCAGCCATTTCCAAAAAAGTGGGGGCAGGGGGGGGGAAACAGCTTCCATTTTATTTGTTAGATTTATTTTCTCCTCTACCTCAAATTAATTCAATTCAATTCAACCTTTATTGCCAATGCACAACATCTGAACAATGAGATTGGCTGAGCCTCCCTTAGTGCACCCCCCCAACATAAATACATATCAATAACTCACAGTGAAAGAAATAAAAACCCCTAACCTAAAATTTAAGGGATTACAGGGTCATAAAAAGGGAAGGGGTTTTTCCCCTCCACTACAGTACATACATATTTTGCATATTTTGAATGCCATCGAGATACTAGCATCCTTTGTGTCTGTCCTTCTGACAAGCCTCACAGGAATTGGGGTATATATTTTCTGTTCTCCAGGATCAAGCTAGTCACACAGTTGATTTAGTTCCTATGTTTATAAAAATGTGGGTTTATCATTTGTATATCACCCTGCCCCAAATTCGTATGTGCGAAAGCAAGAGAAGCAGAGAAGTTACTTGTTTTTCCATCCAAGGGATACACAAATCAGCTTATTATTTTATTTATTTATTTATTTTGTCAAGTACGTGTTGGTAATATACATAGATGTAACATTGTTTATATACATAAGATTGGTACTGAAAGAGGGAACATTAGGACAGGGATGGTAGGCACGCTAGTGCACTTATGCACGCCCCTTACTGACCTCTTAGGAATCGGGTGAGGTCAACAGTGGACAGTCTTAGGGTAAAGTTTTGGGGGTTTGGTGACGAAACCACAGAGTCAGGTAGTGAGTTCCAGGCATTTACCACTCTGTTGCTAAAGTCATATTTTCTACAGTCAAGTTTGGAGCGGTTTACTTTGAGTTCGTATCTGTTATGTGCTTGTGTATTGTTGTGGTTGAAGCTGAAGTAGTCATTGACAGGAAGGACGTTGTAGCAGATAATTTTATGAGCTATGCTTAGGTCATGCCGAAGGCGACGTAGTTCTAAGCTTTCTAAGCCTAGGATTTCAAGTCTGGTTACGTAAGGTATTCTGTTGCGAGTAGATGAGTGGAGGTCTCTTCTTGTAAAGTATCTCTGGACACTTTCTAATGTATTTATGTCCGATATGTGGTGTGGGTTCCAGACAGATGAACTGTATTCGAGGATTGGTCTGGCGAATGTTTTTTTTTATTATTATTCAAAAAGTTTTATTAGTACAAAGTACAAAGTACAAGCATTTTTATCAATTTTCTCCCCCCCGTCCCCCCTACCCACAACCCACTCCCTTCCCTTCCCTCCCCCCCCCCCGGACTTCCCAGAAAAAGTACAGGGCATAGTATTCAATAACATAAGTTTAAATTGAATTGAAATAACTTCTTAATTCCCCCATTTTTTTTGGCCTCTTTAACTCCAAATTTTTAAAACTATTAAAAACATTAAAAATTAAAGAGAAAGTAAACAAGTGAAAAACAAAAATAAATAAAATAAAAAAGAAACAAAGATGAACCTCATAAGCTAAACTAAGTAATAGCATAATTTTACAATATCCCAAAATGTTAACTTCCCAATATTATATATATATATATATATATATATATATATATATATATATATATATATATATATATATATATATATATATATATATATATATATATATATATATATATATATATATATATATATATATATATATATATATATATATATATATATATTAATAATGATAAAAAAATAATAAAAGTTAAGGATTAAAAACTAACCCCTTGTGTTTCAACACCCTTAAACTTAAGCCTAAAATCCACCAGCTTATTAATAACATAATATTATATATATAACATTTCTTTTAGACACCAAACCATAAAATACACATTAATAACAATATTCCTATACCTTAAAGTATCAGCTTCAAAATATATATTATCTACTATACTAATAATAATAATATCCAAAATATATAATAATAATAATAAAAAGAGTAAGAACTGACTCCTTATGTCTCTAAAATTTTAAACTTAATCCCTATATCCTCAAAATATTACTACCAAAATATTACACCAAATCCAATTTATACCTTCAATATATTAGATATAAAAATACCATCGATAACAATATTAATATTTCATATCCTCAGATTAATGATAACGAAATAATACACTATATCAAATTTATAACTCCAGAATATATAATATATATCTATAAAATAATCTAAAAATAAGATAAAATACCATTAATAAGACAATATTAATACAAAATAAGAAAAGAAAAAAAGAAAAAAATGTTTACAATCTTGTTCATCTTTCCAACCATCCTATAAGTTTCAACACCATCTGTCCTTTGACCATTTCAAATCTGTCGATTCCGCTGTCATCTGATCCCCTTCCTCCGTCTCCTTTTCCACATCGCAAACATCTATCTGGCTCTGCCACTCTTTCCGAATCATTGGAATTATTTCCTCTTGATCACGTATATCTGGACTTCTCTTCTCCTCCTCCCTTATTTCCATGCCTTTGTTTACTGGAATTTTAGAAGTATCAGCCTTTAAAACATTGATGTAAAATTCTGTAGCTTTCTTTATTGTATTTAATCCATATCTTTTACCCAAGAATTTTACGGTTACTCCTGTTGGTATATTCCATTTGTATTGTAAATTTTGTATTTTCAATTCCTGGACCAGAAAGGAATATTCTCTTCTATCTTTAAGCATCTTGGCAGGAATTTCTTTCCATATCCTTATTTCTTGACCATTTGCTTGAAGATTGTTATTAAAAGTCGCCTGTATGATTCTGTTCCGCAAAGCTCTGGTAGTGAAATATATTACAATGTCCCTTGGCAAGTGGTTTTGTTTTGCATACCAAGAATTAATTCTGTATATCTTATCGATTTGTGTAGCCAATTCATCTTTAGACAATCCAGACACCTGCTCCAGTGCCTCTGTCATTCTTTCTTTCAAATTTTCAATTTTTTTTTCCTTCAAGCCCCTAACTCTTATAGCAAATTTCATCTCTTGAAATTGAGAGATCATCACTTCTTTTTCCAATTTTAATATATCATTTTGAACCTTGGTTATATATTCTTCTGAAATTGTTATATTTTGCTTATTTTTTTCCAAATCCTTCTCCAAAATTTCCATATTTACTGCTAATCCTTTGCAAACTTTCACCACATCCGCTCTCAATTGTAAATTCATCTTCTCCATAGCAACCTGCATTTTTTTTTCTATCTCAGCAAGTTTTGAATTAAATTCTAAAATTAACTCATTTTTCATAAGTTTCAAGGTATTAAAAAAAGTCTCAGGTGTTAAAGAATCAGGCATAGATTGTTTCTTTAAAATATGATCAAAGGAGTACTCAGTTCTTTTATTCACTACAGTCTTTTCAAGTTTAGAAGCCATTTCAATGTTTTCAAAAAAAGGACAAAAAAAGAGGAAAAGGAAACCCAGATCTTTACTTAAAAAAGAAAATTCTTTTCCAAGTCCAGAGCCATTTAGATTTTTCCTTCTATAAAACTATAACTTAATTCCAAAGAAGAGAGAAAAAAATCATCCTTCAAATCAAAGGTTTCCAGAGGAAAGGGCTGCTAACAAAGCAAAAATAACTTTCTCTTTTACACCACCGTTGCCAATCGCCATCTTGTTGCCACTCCTTATTAAGTTACTTTGTTTCTTCCATCTTAAAAACCCAGGAATGGAGTTAAAGAACAAACTAGTACCTCCAGGACTCCTGTCTTCTTCTGGCTGCTCTCTGTATTTTAAAAATAATTGTACCTCCTTTAAAACAGCAGCGGTGGCCGTGGCATCTTGCTCCGCTTTCTAGCGGAGGCTTCCAGCTTTCCAGAGCAGCAGACAGGCTACCTGGGGAGCCCTCACCCTACGTGCCCTAAGTTGACTTTTAGGGCACTAGGGGGGCTCTACCCCACCTGTCAGACTCTCATCTCTCCCCTTCGCCCGGGGAGAGATTTTCAAGCCGCCAGACAGCTGATCTGGCGGCTTTTACGGAAGGTTGAAAGGATGCCCTGCGAGGAGCGCCAGCGAAACCGACGAGACCGAAACCGGAAGTCCGGTCTGGCGAATGTTTTGTATGCTCTTTAGTGTGATATTACTGGAGAAGAAACTGCGTAAGATTAGGTTAACAACTCTTGAAGCCTTTTTGGCGATGTTGTTGCAGTGGGCTTTGGTACTTAGGTCATTTGACATAAGTATTCCAAGGTCTTTGACAGAGTGAGGGTCTGTACGGTCTTGTCTATTCAGCTTGTATTTAGTGTTCTGATTTTTTTGCCAATGTGTAGGACAGAGCATTTGTTGGTTGAGATTTGGAGTTGCCAGATGTTTGACCATGTTTATGTTTGACCATTATTATATTAAACACTAACAACTAGTATGAGAAACTGTTCCCTTGTAAACCCATTTAGTATCAAGACGGGGCAAGAAATGGCAAGGGACTTAATGCTATGTTCCAGTCTCTTGGAATAAGATGGTTTTAATTGGATCAATAGGGATTGCAATTCTGTGAGCTTTACTGGCAAATCTTTTCTAGAAATCATTCCAAAGACCAAGGTCTAAGACGATGCCAGGCTCACTTGACCAGAAGGTAGTGATGTCTCAGCAGGACCCTCAGGGGAAAGCACTTTATGAAGTCTCACACATGCACCCAGTACAACCTTTGAGTCATCAGTGGCAAGATTGCTGGACGGGAGCAACAATGACTGTCTCTGCAGTTCTGCAGAGAAAATGGTGCGCGAGAAAGCCTCCTGTGTAATATAACTGTGCTCGGTATGATAATGGTGGCTTAAGAGAGTTAGCGTTTACATTTCATATTTTTCTTTGCTCCTAACAATGCTGCTTTCTATTCCGAGCTCCTATGAACAGGTTGTGAGATAAATCAAAACCGTACTGTAGCACTGTAACAGTTCAAAGCTTCCTTGAATGATGATGCTGAATTTCCTCTTAGGAAAAATGCAAGTGTGTGTGTGTGTGTGTGTGTGTGTGTGTGTGTAGAATATGCTTTCATAATGAGCTTTTTACTATATAGTGGAATGAAATAATAGAGGTATAGTCACTCTGGACAATCAGAGAAAAGCTTTTCTTCACCCATTTAAGACATTAGTTTTATTGATTTCATTGCAAGACTTGAAAAAGACTTTCTTTCCACATATTCTTTTCCTCCTTCTGCTGCTGAACCTCAGTGGCTTCTGTAAGAGATAACAGGAGATAACAAGTGGAAGAGTGCAGGGTGGGGTGGGAGGACTAGATAATACAGGGTATAAAATGGAGGAAAGGATAATGGCAGTGATAGGCAGGGGGAAATGGAGCAAATCCTTCCAGAAGAAATTTAGTTCCTATCTGTACTTCTTGCCCCTGGACAAGGAAGCAGCTCCTGGGTGCTTCAGACTCCAGATGCTATTAGGAGCGCTGGTGGCACAGTGGTTAGAATCCAGTACTGCAGGCAAACTCTGCCAACAGCCTGGAGTTTGATCCTGATGGGGCTCAAGGTTGACTCAGCCTTTCATCCTTCCCAGGTCAATAAAATGAGAACCCAGATTGTTGGGGGCAACATGCTGACATTGTAAACCACCCAGAGAGTGCTGTAAAGCAATATGGGGTAGTATATAAGTCTACGTGCTATTGCTATTGCTATCTTGTTTCCCCCAAAATAAGACATCCCCTGATAATAAGCCCAATCAGGCTTTTGAGTGCATGGCAATAAGGCGAAGCGCTTATTTCAGGGTTCAAAAAATATAAGACAGGGTCTTATTTTGGGGGAAACAGTATTAAACACTAGGTCTTAGGTAATAAAACCAGCCACTTTCAGAATTTAACTGAGCCAGGAGAAAGACCTGGAAGATATCACTAAGACCTAATTGGAAGAAGTTGGGATCTTTCTAGTGAAGGGTGCCTCAACTGGCTTTTGGATCTCATATAAACCCTGACCTTAGGGCAGGAGAGGTGATGTAGCAGTTGTGTATCCCAAGACCCACCAGAAGTTGCAAGCAGTGCTATTTGCAGGTTGCAGGAACTTGAGGTCTTGCTCATATTGCTGGCCCAAAGGACAAGTTGGGGCTATTAGTATTGCCCTCCTAGCTGCACAGCAACCTCCTTCACTGAACTATTCAATGTTATTGTAAAGTTGTATATTTGCCCAAATTATTGGTACCGAGTGATTTCAACTTCCTACTTCTGGGATTGAAAGCAACAATGACAATATGCTTCTACCAGGTCATCAATGGCCAAGGTCAGATACTATGACACATGCCTCTACCATGTCATCAATGGGATTTATCTGGTGTTCACTTCAGAGCAAATGTGTCATGATCTGATCCTGGGGAACTTTCCCATCAGTACATTATCAAGGGCATATCGCTTCCTCATGATAATGGAATTAACCGGAGCCCCCAACCTCTTCATTGAGGTGGGATCCATTGGTTTGTCCCAGGTGTCTGATGGATTCAACAGGTTTCTTGTTGGTGCTTGGAGAGTTTCCTAGCCAACTGGAAGGTAACATTGTTGGATACCTTATTAATCTTTGGAATATAAAGGCAACCAGAGGTAACAGGATCAGCAAAGGCATAAGATGGGCAAAGTGCATGGGCAGAATGCATGCATTCTGGACCAGTTGCAGCTTCTGGATGGTCTTCAAGAGCAGCCCAATGCAGAGCACATAGCAGTAATCTAATAGGGAGTTGATTAACACAAGTGACTAAACAGTGCCATCCGATACAGACTAGAACAGTGATGACGAACCTATGGTACGCATGCCACAGGTGGCACACGGAGCCATATCGGAGGGCACATGAGGTGTTGCCCTATGTTAGCTCCAGCGCGCATGCGCGCGCTGGCCAGCTGATTTTCGGCCTTGGGGAAGGCCGTTTCGCCCTCTAAGTGCAAAAAACGGCCCAACGGGCAAACTGGAAGTTTGGAAAAATGGACTTCCAGTTTACCTGTTGTGCTGTTTTTCACACTCCGGGGCTTCAGGAAGCTTCCCTGAAGCCTCCGGAGTATGAAAAACAGCACAACGGGCAAACAGGAAGTCAGTTTTTCCGAACTTCCGGTTTGCCCGTTTGCCCATTTTTTCACCGTCCCAGGCTTCAGTGAGGCCTGTGCGCATGCACGGGGGTGGGGGGTTGTGCGCATGCACAAGGGGCAGCGCGGGGGGTGCACATGCGTGGGGGAGGGAATGGGTGTGGGCACGAGCACATGTGCTAGCGCGCGCACATACACCCTTTTGGCACGTGAACCAAAAAAGGTTCGCCATCACTGATCTAGAAACTATGCCTTCTCTGTTTCTGCGTCTTCCCTGTGGAACAGCATTTCCCCTTCCCTCACTGAGATTTGGATGGCCCTTATCCCAATGGCTTTTCATAAGGTGTTAAAAACTTGGCTTACCAAATATTAAGAATCTAAGTATATTATATGAATATCATTGTGCTGAAATAATATACTGCATTTAAACTGAGAAGATGGAGCAGTAGATTGTCAGTTTGACTAGATTTAATAATATGTTAAAGGTCGAGATAGCTGTACATTAATACTTTATGGATATATCTTCAGATTTTTTTAAAAGTTACCCATTTAATTACTACATCGTGTATTCTTTTTTGATTATATTAACAATGTTATATTTTTGGTTGTACTTCCTCATATCTTTTAATTTTTATACTTTACCCTTGACTTTTCCTCCAGGCACTGGGCCAAGAAGCAGCTGAGCCTATTTTTAGGGGTTATTAATGTAACACTGTATGTATGCTGCTCCAAATATGGTGTGTTTTAGTTTTTGTTGATGTTTTTATTGTTGTCTTTAGTTTGCTGTTCACTATCTTGAGTCCGAGGTGGCGCAGCGGTTAGAGGCAGTACTGCAGGTTACTTTAGCTGACTGTGATCTGCAGGTCAGCGGTTCAAATCTCACTGGCTCAAGGTTGACTCAGCCTTCCGTCCTTCCGACGGAAAAATGAGGACCCAGATTGTTGGGGGCAATGTAAATATACATTGCTTACTGGTGTAAACCGCTTAGAGAGTGCTTGCACTGTGAGGCGGTATATAAATATCACAAAATAAAATAAATAAATAATTGGTCAAGTGGGTTGCCATACAAATAGAATGAATGGAGGGATGGATGAGAAATGACTCTCAATACTGTATTGCTGCTACTTGGAATTTTTCATTGAATGGAAAATGGAACTGTACATAAAACATGGATTTCCTCCAAGTACAGCATCTCTTCTCAGTGTGCTAGTAATCTAGATACTGTTTAAAAGGATTTAGAGTGCCAACAGGGCAATCCTGTCACTCTTATTAGTCTTCTTTCCTAATCTAGTAACTGGATTAGACCACTTGGCATGTCTTAAGAATTTTAGGAGTGATGCTTTAATATTTAATATTTTGGAAGGTACACTGTAACTATATACTATTAAATGCATATAAAATATATTCACATACACAATAGTAACTATATACTATTAAATGTATATAAAATATATTCACATACACACATATTCACATACACGGTCACATACACATACATTTATATACACATAAAACATATGAAGAACAGTTGCAGGATTTGGGTTTGGCTAGTCTAGAGAGTAGAAGGACTGGGGGGGGGGGACACACATGATAGCAATATTCCAGTATTTGAGAGGCTGCCACAAAGAGAAGGGGGTCAATTTATTTTCCAAAGCACAAGAGGGCAGGACAAGAAACAATTAATGGAAACTAATCAAGGAGAGAAGCAACCTGGAATTAAGGAGAAACTTCCTAACAGTCAGGACAATTAACCAGTGGAACGGCTTGCCTTCAGAAGTTGAGGGTGCTTCATCACTGGAGGTTTTTAAGAAGAGACTGGACAGTCACTTGCCTGAAATGGTATAGGTCTCCTGTTTGAGCAGGAAGCTGGACTAGAAGACCTCCAAAGTCCCTTCCAGCTCTATTCTGATTGATTGATTTATTGATTGATTGAAGTATATCTTTCATTATTAAGTGTGATTGATAGGGTTGGGTTTCTAATGCAAAGTCTGGATGTAATTCCACCTGGAAGTAATTCCACAGAGTAATGGAGTATGGTGTGTGTGTGTGTGTGTGTGTGTGTGTGTGTGTGTGTGTGTGTGTGTTTCTTGGTTATTTCTTATTGACTTGCTTCTTTTCACTTTGTAATAACATTATCAGTAACATATGCAAAAGTAACTGGGCCATTTCAGGGATTCCTCCCTGTTTGTATTACAACTAGCACTGATATATAGTATTTTTATAGCTGAGGACGAAAGGAGGAAAATGGCTTTGCTAGAACAGGCAATTATAATTATAATTATAATTATAAAAAAATAATAATACAAAACAGTGTATGCAAATATGCAAAAACACAAAATATTTCTACATACTGTAAATATGTAGCATGTTTATACAATGTCTTTCAATGGTAATTTATTGAAAAAGCTCATGGGTAGACCTCCATAATTTTGCCTATAATGTTAGTGGAGTTAGAGAAGCAGAAAAAATAATGTTAGAGTGAAAACCACTTGGTGACTTGCTAAATAATGAATGTAACTAGGATAAGATTTTAATTGGAACCTTATGCATGGTCTGCAAATACCAGCCAAGCTGGCTGGAAGAATTCTGAAGATGTTGAATAGACTATGCATTTTTAAAGTAAAAAAAAATGGGGGGGAGTGATTTTAATGTTTCCACTGAAGAACAGATTAGAAAAGATTGAGATCAACACCCTGCAGACATGATGTTTGTTTGTTTGTTTGTTTATATCATGCTTTTGGGGAATTTACCACTGAGAAGAAAACAGAGTTAATAGATTAAGTAAAAATAAAGGGAAAGAATACATAAAAGTCAAAAGTAAAAGGAAGAAATACCAAGATCTATTGGTATTTCTATTTGATCTATCTGATCAAAGTTTAAATAGATAAGTTGTTATCCCTGATGATTCTTAATGGACTTTTGTGGACCAAACTGAATGATGAAGCTTTCAAGATTTATTTACAGATAAGGCATGAGATATAGAAAGAAGAGAACAATTAAGAGCCTTTTAAGAGAAGATGATTAGTTACTAAAATTGCTTTTGCTTCCTCATACTTGTTGCTATGAAGGGAGAATTCATTTATTTCCTTTCCTTTCCTTTCCTTTCCTTTCCTTTCCTTTCCATTCCATTCCATTCCATTCCATTCCATTCCATTCCATTCCATTCCATTCTTCTAGTAAGTATTAGTTCTTATCTTATTAATTATAATGCGCAATAAAATCATTATAAAAAAACACTTCCCTGTTGTGCACCTAGAGTCATCTATCTGGTAATTTTTCAAGCTGCCTCGCTCTTTGGAGGAAGAGCAGCTCTGCTGCTAGTAAATTGACTTTGTTTTCTTAGATTAGTCCACAAACATTGCAAAATGACTGTCACCATCCAGGACCATTTCTGTGGCAGGAAAAAAAACTGTACTGTGCTGCCTGAATGAAAAATAAAGCCAAAGTTAACTTGTTTGTGATCTGAATGCAAAAGATAACAATGCGGTACAATGCAGGCTCTCATTTTTGGAAGTCTGATTCTTTTAGGCCTGAAGAAAATCTTGTCCATAGCATCTTAGGAAACTCAAAGGTTATTCATTCAATTATTTGAAAATTAACGTTGTGCCTTTCCATTTTCAGTACAAAACCATGATGATGGATTGAAAACAAGAATCGCCGTAACAAGGAAATGCTCCAGTGTACTCAAATAGCTTTAGCCAAGTCAAGTTCCCCACAAGAGAGATGGCTGAATTGACACTCCAAGAAAGAATGATTCACAAATTAAGTGGCACTTCAAAAATATCATCTCATCAGACAGCAACACATGTGCAGCCCTGGGCTTGTTTCACCTGGGCTCAGAAACTCAGCAGGATCAGGTCTGGTTGGTGCTTACCTGGCAGACCAGCAAGGAATATAATGCTGTAGGCTGGATTGAGAAGAATAGTTTGGAAGATGCTAACGTCCATTTGTCAACTCTGAAGCGAACCTGGCTGGGGCCATTTTGGAAGCTTCAGGATTGCCACAATGCGAAGAAGGAATAGAGAGGGGGGGACATAGTTAGATGGGGTTTTTGTAGCCACAACAAAATAGTTTCCTGTGGGAACCAAGGACATTCCAACAGGTGGCTGGAGAAAGGAGGAGTGAAGTAACAGGCAACTGGCCAGCACCTTGATTGGACAATGTGACTGATTGTTTAAGGAAAGGGGGAACTTTCACTTTTTAATTAGGTGAAAACCGCGGGGACTTTTCACCAGTTGTGCCAATATTATATCTGCAATAAAACTGTTCCTTTGAGGAATCTGCCTGCCTTGGAGTTTTGCTTTCTAAATGGGATTATTACTTGGAACGCTGACACCATACTGTTGCCCCAAACACTACAGCTGCATGAATGCTTATGTCATGACCAGGAGTCAAGCTCAATTTAAGGAGATCTTTACATTTCCAAAACGTCTTCAGTTCTTGAATTTGCTTCTTTTATAAACACATGCGACAGCACAAACACATGCCAGATCTTAAGGCAGATTTTTTTCTAACATGTATTTTTACATTTGCATCTTTCTATTCTTCTGTCAACATAACATTTTGAAAGACAAAGATTGGCCTAAAGCAATTTAATTCCATGGTCAAGAGTGGACTTGAATTTGGTTCTTAGAGGTTTTCATTTTAACACCAGAATCGTCAGTTTACGCTGGTGTCTAGGATGATGTGAAAGAAAGCTATCTTTAATGCATTCCAGTCCTGTTTGATAAAGAATTGTAAAGGTTAATTTGCAAAGAAACAAATAGGCAATCAATAAAAATGGTGCATGATTAGAGTTATATTTATACCTGAGCTCCAGTTCAGACTCTGGTGGCTGTGTTTTGAAATAGTGGAATTTTCTGGAGGGCTTCAGAGGAAACCTCACACAGATAGCATTACATTAATCTGAATATTAATATTTCCATTTAATTGTAGTGGTTAATAGCTATTGTAAAATTTTAATTTTACTGCTCGTTTCCTGGATAAGAAATTAATAAGGAATCAAGAAAACATGTCTCAGTCTAAGAGAAAATCTGTGGCCCTGTGGAATGGATATCTCAGTCAGTTCTGAAAATGCCCAATGAGACTTCCTGAAAAAATGGATGAAACAGAATTAAAAATAATTGAAAAGATCTGTAGGAAGCAGTAGGAAGGGGAACGTTTTCTCTAAGAAGGAATGTAGAGGTTTGGATCAGTCTTACTTTCAATCAGGGGTGGGTTCTGACTTACCTCACTGCCGGTTCGCTTCCTCCTGTGCTGCGTGGGCGTGCTTTGCGTGCGCGTGCGTGCGTGCATGCGCAGTGCTGAAAACCCAGCTTCTGCGCATGCACATAAGCAAAAAACAGCTTCTGCGAGTGCGCAGAAATGAAAAACAAGATGGCGGTGCCTACAGCGCCACCGAGAGAGCCGGTTTGGGGGCGTGTCCAGCCAGCCATCGCTGCCAGTTCGGCGAGCGGGGGGAAATTCCTGCTACCAGTTCTATAGAAACGGTCCGAACCGGCAGGAACCCACCTCTGCTTTCAATCCTATGCAAACTTTGTACTTGATTCTTACATTTAGGCTCTGCTACCTGGGAAAGCAGATAATGAATTGATACTTTTAAGTGCCTAGGAAGATTTTTCTGTTTGCAATGCCCATTTCAAGATTTAACTAAAACCTGATTTTTTTTCAAAAATTATTTTTTTTCCTTAGTTTTTCTTTTCTGTTTCATGCCCTTTTATTCAGGGACCTGTGATTAACAATTAATTGGAGCACAGTGGTTAAGTGCAGTATTGCAGGCAAACTCTGCCCGCAGCCTGGAGTTTGAACCTGATGGGGCTCAAGGCTGACTCAGCTTTCCATTCCTCTGAGGTCAGTAAAATGAGGACCCAAATTGTTGGGGGCAATATGCAAATAATGCTTCTACGTTGTAAACTGCCCAGAGAGTGCTGTAAAGCGCTATGGGGCAGGGTATATAAGTCTAAATATAATTGCTATTGCTATTTGCAAGTTCCCAGTTACTACTTGGTGAGCTTTCTTCCCCACCAGACACATTGTGTATGCTCAAAATTGTATGCTTCACAGCACTGACCATTCATATTACAATAAGTTCCAGAACAGAACTGAATTCAATAACAAGTACATTATATACTGCACAAAACCCGGCTATGCTTCAAAATGGTCTGTAGGACAAGATACCATTTAGTGGATTCATACTTGCCACATCTAAACTGAATGAAGAACTGGTGGGATGTCTTACCTGAATTCAGACCAAGTCTTGTTCGGCAAGCCTTGGTACAAAACAACCTTCATAGGAGCCGAGGTGGCGCAGTGGTTAAAGTGCAGCACTGCAACCTACTTCAGCTGACTGCTAGTTCAGCAGTTCAGCTGTTCAAATCTCACCGGCTCAAGGTTGACTCAGCTTTCCATCCTTCTGAGGTCGGTAAAATGAGGACCCAGATTGTTGGGTGCAATATGCTGAACTCTGTAAGTGTGCTATTGCTATAGGAAGGTGATACATGGCAGTCAGGGTCTTTTCCAGGTTGCTTCCTCTTGCAGAGACATTTCTGCTGGGATGCTATGCAAAGAGAGCCAGGCAGAGACACCCTGGGAAAGGTCTCAGAGGAATTGCACTGAGTTTACTGCATTTGCCTCCACCATTTGAGGACTGCTGTGCTTGTGCCACCAGTTCCCTGCAAAAGCCCCTTCCTCTATGTACACAACCATATCGTGTAACACAGAGATGCCTAAGGTCCTGCAATATAATGCAATGCAGGTCCCACTGAGCCTGCTCAGAAAATGGGGAAAGATTTTATATCAGGGGAGCCACATAGAGTGCTGCTATACATCCTCCTACTAGTTGGATCATAGCTGCCCTAGTTTTACAGACATCCATGAACTGAAGGGAACAAATGCAGATGTAATGGGAAAAGGAAGAGGGGAGCAAGGGACCTGTGTTCTTATGGGAACGCAATGTTTAAAATAGAATGAATGTTGCTGCTTTTCTGAAAATATGAATTTAAGGCCATCAAAAGGTGAACTGAGATGCAGAACAGAGTTATAGTTAAAATATATATTACAACTGGGCCTTTTTGTGGATTGTACATTGCTTTAGAAAACAAAATGGGTTCATCTAGAAAGGTTCACTAAGCTAAAACAGATTTTTTTTTAAAGAACATCTGATAGCAGCTATCTTCTCCACCAAGGGCCAAGGTGGCGCAGTGGTTAAAAGCAGCACTGCAACCTACTTCAGCTGACTGCTAGTTCAGCAGTTCAGCTGTTCAAATCTCACCGGCTCAAGGTTGACTCAGCCTTCCATCCTTCTGAGGTCGGTAAAATGAGGACCCAGATTGTTGGGGGCAATATGCTGAACTCTGTAAACTGCTTAGAGAGGGCTGTAAAGCACTATGAAGTCTATATAAGTCTAAGTGCTATTGCTATTGCTATTGCTACTGCTACAATGTCTATGGAGATTCTCAGTCATCCAGGTCATGGTTTATCCCAAAGGTGCTTTTTCAAGAGGCAACTGGACTTTCTGGTTTTTCTTTGAAGATATTTCGCATCTTATCCAGGAAGCTGAAGAAGCTTCTTGCATGAGAAGCGAAATGTCTTCAAAGAAAAACCAGAAAACCCAGTTGCCTCTTGAAAAAGCATATTTGGGACTACTGCTACAATCTATTTTCCTTTCTTTTCAAGAAGCCCTTCTCCTTCCTTTACTACTTTAGGATGAGGAAGTTGCTAAATTGCCTTAGCAGATAGCTCTATTTTGTTGATCATTGTGAAGTTGCCAGGCACAGTTGTCACACAGGATTTCTCAGAAGGAGGAAAGGGGATGGGAAAGGTAAAATTCCTTAGCCAACGGACATAAAACACACACAAGCACAGTCTGAAATTCTAATCACTGGGACACTTGGGATTCTAGTCTTGCTTTAGGCCAGTGATGGCGAACCTTTTTTTCTTCGGGTGCCGAAATAGTGCGTACACGCGCTATCGCACACACGTGCGTGCCCACACCCATAATTCAAAGCCCCCCACTTGCCTCACCCCCCTGTGCATGCATGTGTGACCCCCCACTCCCCCATTTTCCCGACTTCCAGTGGGCCCAGTAGGCCCGTTTTTTGGCTCCCCAGACTTCAGAGGCTTTCTTAGAGCTTGGGGAGGGTGAAAACGCTCCCCCCTGCCACCCCGGAGGCCCTCCGGAGGCCAAAATCGCCCTCCCAGAGCCTCCGCGCGAGCCAAAAATCAGCTGGCGTGCACACACATGTGTGCTAGAGCTGAGCTAGGGCAACAGCTCACATGCCAGCAGATATGGCTCCGCGTGCCACCTGTGGCACCCGTGCCATAGGTTAGCCATCACTGCTTTAGGCACAAAGCCGTTCGGGTGACCTTGGGCCAGTCACTCTCTCCCAACTCTAGGAAGGAAGCAATGGCAACCCACAGCTGAAAAACCTTGCCAAGAAAACTGAAGGGACCAGTCTAGGCACTTCTCAGGAGTTAAAAACTGATTTAAAGGCACAAGCACACACAGCTGGAAATGGCTGAAAAATCTGTATTGAATTTTCTTTAAGATAATTTTTCTTCTGGTGTGACCATTACTCATATCATCTATTCTCCCAAGGGATTAATTAGTACTTAAATTGATGTAACAATCTTGAAGTCTGTGAAATAATGTATCTAGAGATAAGCAGGAGCTCTTAAAATGTCTCACATTAATGGTTGTATTAAAATACCTGGGGATAGCCTCTACAAATGTAGTGCCTTTCAGATTGGAAGGATTCAGTACAATAATGGAACTGCAGCTCTCAGACCTGCTAACCAATTGAAATCAGATTATGAAATAAGCATTTTGTGAAATTGGCAATAATGCAAAGTAAGTCAGCTTGTGAATAAGGTCCACGAGCCTCCCATATTCTCAAATTTCAACAGCGGTGCTTACCCTGGTTTAATTTTTTTGAGGATGAGATCACTGCAAATTTAAACTGTTTCTGTATATTTGAGTTTATTTACAACTACATTTCTACCCTACATCAACTTCTCCCTAAAAATCCCTTTCAGAACACTTTTCTCTGCTACCTTCTCACACTTGATCCTCACTGCATTTTTTAAGTGATTTATTTCTTCCTTTATAATTTTCTGGCTCCCCCCCCCATGTCTAAAGAGGGGTAGAAGAAGATAGCATCTCCCCACCCCCACCCCATGGCTCTCCTTCCATTCAGAATATTCCAGAAAAGTCATCTACTTATGATTTTCTGTCACTGAGTGACCTCTTAAATATTGTAGCTCATTGACATTACTTTGTCCAGTCCCAAATTCAAATCCATTATTGTTTCAGGCAAGCCCTGAGTAGTGCAAGTATCTCTCATGACAATGCCCCAGCAATGCTACAAAATATTCCTATATTTTATTTATTTATATTCATTTATCAAATGAATACAGCCACCCATCTCACAAAAAAGTGACTCTGGGCAGCACACAACAATTAATTAAAACAATCAATATATAAAAACAGTCACTATTAAAATATAAAAAACCCAAGAGAGTAATGGAGCCATCTTAAAATTTCACATCCAGGCCTGGTGATATAACCAGGTCTTGAAGGACTAGAGTAGAGTAGAGTAGAGTAGAGTAGAGTAGAGTAGAGTAGAGTAGAGTAGAGTAGAGTAGAGTAGAGTAGAGTAGAGTAGAGTAGAATAGAAAATAGAATAGAATAGAATAGAATAGAATAGAATAGAATAGAATAGAATAGAATAGAATAGAATAGAAAACAGAGTTGGAAGGGACCTTGGAGGTCTTCTAGTCCAACCCCCTGCTCAGGCAGGAAACTTATGGAACATTAACAGGGATGGAGCTAATCTCACTTTGGTTGGCAGGAGACAAATGTTCCATAATGTGGGCACCATGGCAGAGATAACTTATATCAAATGTAAGTCTCTAGTTAGGGTGCCCAGATACCTTTGATCCAAAATTAGGACAGTTTTTAAAAAATAGCACTTCTTAAGATAACGTTTATTACTCCAACAAAGCCAATAAAACATCATATTCACACGTATTTACTATTAGATGATATCTTATTCAGCAAATGTTCGTCGCTCAAAATCTTTTTATACATTTCGCCACACGATGAAGAAGAATGATTTATTTTAATTTGAAGCAAGCATTTCACTTTTTGGCTATTTCAGAATCTGGAAAGATTGTTGTCAAAAGTTTGTTAGTACATGGCCGTGTGATATGCTAGAACTGCTTCTGCAGCTGACTGACAAAAAACTGTCCTATTTCAGCGGTTGACTTCTTGGATTTTGAATTTTCATCGTGAAGTTTTGTACCACAATGTCTAGAAATGTTTGGGGCACCTGTACTTCCAATATCAATGTCC
The DNA here is from genome assembly GCA_023053685.1 of Diadophis punctatus similis. Taxonomy (NCBI): domain Eukaryota; kingdom Metazoa; phylum Chordata; class Lepidosauria; order Squamata; family Dipsadidae; genus Diadophis; species Diadophis punctatus. The sequence goes on from JALIGW010000001.1 coordinate 294,746,801, forward strand.
GATGAACAATATGAACAGAATGCGAAAGTGTCTCCTTTTCTACTCTTTTTAATACCATCAAAATCTTTAGAATATTCTTCTCGGTAAAGATTTTTCCTTTTTGTAGCCATATTATAGTAATAAAGTACTGTATTTTTCGGAGTATAACACGCACCTAGATTTTAGAGGATTTCAAGCCCAGCTGTTGCCTCTTCCACAGCCCTTTGCTTGTTTTAACGGGGAGGTTGGGCCAGGCGTGCGCGCGCGTACGGGGGCTTAACTGGGCGGAAATGCACTTTTGGCCCAGATTCGCTTTGGCGGGCACGGGATCGGCGGACCCTTCGCCCCCTTTCTTTCCCCCCTCCCCCAAGCTGGCTTTGCAGGCTCCTCAGGTGCCTCGGGGGGCGAAAGAAAATAAAATAAAACCACAATTTTATTACACGACCGCTCACTTTAAACTAAGAAAACATTTACAGTATTTTGAATAATTTATCACAACCCTGAAAGAAAGCATTAAAATATTACACACGAAAAATGCACACGAAATCTTCCGTAACAATACATAAGAGAATCTGCCTGAAAATGAAGTGATTGAACTAAAACACAAGTAGTGCAAACGTACTTTCATTTAACGTTCATCTTGATTATCCTAAAATTTTACAAAAGTTCAGGACAAATCAGGACGGGAACTTGAATTTCAGGACAAAATCAGGACATTTTCAGAATCAGGACAAGCTTCTAAAAATCAGGACAATCCTGATAAAATCAGGAAATTTGGGCACCCTATCTCTAATAGATGATACCCACAACATGCCTTCTCTGTCAGTCTGCTAATGGGACTGGCTCAGGGGCGGGTTCCTAATTTTTTTCTGCCACTCTGTGGGCATGGCTTATTTTGTGGGTGTGGCTTGCCAGCCATGACTGGGTGGGTATGGGCCTCAGGAGCTTGGCAGCGGCTGGAGAAGCAGGGGGCATTGCCCACCCGCAAAGCAGCCCCCCGCAGCGGGAGCAGCAAGACCGCGGCAGCGGTTCTTCTAGGAGGCTCCGTCCAGCCTGAATGCTTCTCCCCATTCGATGATCCTAGGCTCCTGCCGCCCATTCCCCCTCCCCTCAGCAGCTCGAGAAGCCTCAAACGTGCGAAAATGCCTAGGATCATCACCGCGCGTTTATGGCTTCTCGGACTGCTGAAGGGAGGGGAATGGAGATAGCTCCTGCCGCCCGTTCTTTCAGTGTCTCACGCGCTCCCTCAGCCATCCTCCCCTGCTTGGACTCACTGTGGGGTAGGAAGGCAGCACATGCGCAGTGCCGGAAGCTCAGCTTCTGGGCATGTGCAGAAGAAAATTTTTTAAAAAAATAAAAAAAATTTTTTTTAAATGGCAGCGCCCAGGCACCGGCAACCCACCGCACCGGTACTGTGACGTCACCAGTAGGCCGCTACCGGTACTATAGAGTGGATCGCATCTGTAGGAACCCACCACTGGACTGGCTGATGTAATCAAGGAGAGGCAGTCCCTCAGATAACCTGGCCCCATGCTATGAAAGGAGTTAAAAGTTAAAACCAGCATGCTGAACTGGACCCAAAAGCAAACTGGCATCCAATGCAACTCGGTATATACTGAGATAAGCAATCCCTGGCCTATAGGCTGCATATGAACCCCCCGTTTCTCTGCAGGCCCCAAATATTACAATGCTGAATATCAGCTGCAAACTTTAAAGAATCAGTGCCATGATTTGCCACTGATTTTTTTCTCACAACATACAGTATGTAAGCCTTGTATTTACCGTAGCTTAGTATATCAAAAAATGAGCAAAAGCCAATATGCTGAAAGCCCATCAGCACTCAAAAAAATTGTAGCTTTGCCCACTGTTGATGACGTCATTCTAGCTTTGATCACTCAGTACATAGAAAGAAGGACAGTTCCAGCCATTAAAATGTTGACTCTTCCTGTACAGCTGTACTCCTCTCTAAACAGATGCAAAAGGATTCTATGCACTCAATGCACTCAATTGACGCACTGAATTGGTTCCCAACATAAAGATGCGCTAAAAATTCTACAATGGCATGTTGCATGTGTACGTTTACGATGCCTCTTAATTACACTGCAGAATTTGTGTCCTAGCAGTAGCATAATTAGAATAAATGTAGAGGAAGCAGCTGCTTTAGGAAATGCAGGCCTGTTCAGCAACCCCCTTGGTACCCACACTTTGCCCATGCATTATGCGCAGATGTAGAAGGGAAGGAAGATGACCTTGTCAGAGATAGGCAAAATTTGTTCCTGAAGCCATGGAAAACAGATCTCAAGTCCAAAGTCCGAAAGTCTCTGCATGGTTTAAAATACTTGTTTTGTCATTTAAGCCACCCTTCACTGCCCAATCCAGAAAAGTGGTCCAAACCATTTGCCCTCACCCACCTGGGGAGATAAGTCACCAGCCATACATCCAGTTAAAAAACAAACCTTTATATATACACACACACAATCTTAAATAACAAAACATACCCTCAAAAAAAGCACTATGGTTGACTCACTGTAGTAGACCCTATCTATACCATTAAAGTATAAACAGTCAGATACTGAATCCAAACTAAATCACCTTGGAATATAATGTTCCAACTAATTGTGAATTTATTGATTCTTTATTTATTTGGGTTTTTTGTGTCATTGTTGGACAGCCTTAAAAATCCTATATCCCTTCCTTCTGTTTTTAGTGTACCAAATCCAATGGGGTGCTTAGCTACCCAACATTAAATTAACCTCCAAGCTCACTTTGCCAAGTTTACTTCATGTCAAATTCATGGCTGCTTTGCTTTTCAATATCAAAATTTTATTTTGAACAGATTTGAAATTTAATTGAAGAAAAGATTCCTCAATTTACTATTATGAGGTTGCATCAAAACACTTTTGGCTACTTCATTTTGGCAGAACTGGATGAGAAGAGGGGGTAGTATATCTTAACCTTCTACGGTAGTAGTAGACATTAACATTGCCTGATTGCAGCTGGACACCTTTAAGGGCAAGGGCATAATCATAATACATTTTTAAAATAGTCCCTCTGCACCAGTGGTAAAATCCAAATTTTTTTACTACCGGTTCTGTGGGCGTGGCTTGGTGGGTGTGATGTGGCTTGATGGGCATGGCTTGGTGGGTGTGGCAGGGGAAGGATACTGCAAAATCTCCGTTCCCACCCCACTCCAGGGGAAGGATACTGCAAAATCCTCATTCCCTCCCCACTCTGGGGCCAGCCAGAGGTGGTATTTGCCGGTTCTCTGAACTACTCAAACTTTCTGCTATCAGTTCTCCAGAACCTGTCAGAACCTGCTGGATTTCACCCCTGCAGTCTGCACCTCTTTGAAACTAGAGATAGTAAGGATGAGCATTTACAATGACAGCGCAGCAATCATCAGATTGTCCAATAGACAGCCTAAATTATCCTGAATCAACACAGAAAGTGTCCTACTTGTACTTAAAAATGAAATTGTTCAAAATCTATTAAGAAGTAAGCCTTTACTGAAGATCAAAGAATAAACCATCCTCCGGGCTACTTAGTTTTCGAAGCACTGACTACTCTTTCCCCAGTTTTGTGTGCACCAAATTTTGAGTCTGTGCCAGAAATACCAGTCCATCTAATCTCCAAATGTCCTTCTCAGCCCCTCTCACCAATAGGTGTCTCTGGGCGGCATCTGTTTCAATTCAACACCTCAAGTCACTTGAGAGTCTTGAATCATAGGAGTAATTTGATCAAATGTCCTTTACATTCAAAATGTTATACCATTCCACCGAACACCAGCTGCCATACAAAGAGGCATATACTTCTCACCTGCAAGTCCTGGTTGAATAGCAGGCAAGACAATAAAATATGGAAAATGAAACAGAAAGCAAAGTCTATTGCATGGCAGAGCAATCAAAGTTGCCTGCAGCTCTTGGTCTTAATTATTTCAACCCTCTCCTCAAAGTACAGTTTCCAAACTACAATGGAGCCCCCCCTCCACATCTTATATTGGATATTATATGACTATTATGAGAATATGATCTTAGTGGTTCCCAAAATAACTTGTTTTTAGATTTCCAAAAACATGCAAAACAACTTTTTGATCAAATTGGGTGCTCTAACAGTGGCACACACCCATTCTGTGGGAGGAAGACTCTTAACTTATCCCCTTGAGGTGAAGTACTGCGTTGAAGCGGAAGAATTTACTTTCATCTCATGGTTTGGTTTTGGAGTATAATGATTCAAGGCTGTGGCTGTATCCAGGAATGATAAATTAAGCTTTCAAAAGAGAGGCAAAATGTAATTCCAACCTAATTCCAGAGCTTCTGGTTATCACCCTGTGCATTTTATAGGTAGCATCATGTTCTAATTTTCTTTCTGCCACCTGTAAAATCAGCTTTGCAGTTGTGAACAAATAATTCCCACTTTCCTCTCTGAAGGAGAAAAATAAATGTTATATTAGCTGTGTGAAATTTGAGAGCACAAGGTTGAGGAGATCTGGGTGAAAGCAGGTGAACAGCAAGTGAAAGACTTGGGTGGTGTAAATAATAGAGTAACAGAGTTGGAAGGGACATTGGAGATCTTCTAATCCACACACACACCCACCCACACCACTTAAGCAGGAAACCCTATACCAGTGATGGTGAACCTAGCACGCGTGCCACAGGTGGCACGCAGAGCCATATCTGCCGGTACGTAAGTCGTTGCCCTAGCTGAGCTCCAGGACACATGTACGCGCTGGCCAGCTGATTTTCGGCTTGCGCGGAGGCTCTGGGAGGGCGTTTTTGGCCTCCGGAGGGTGTCCGGGGGGGCAGGGGAAGCCGTTTTCACCCTCCCCAGATTCCAAGAAAACCTCTGGAGCCTTGGGAGGATGAAAAACAGGCCTACCGGGCCCACACGAAGTCGGGAAACGGGGGAGCGGGGGGATCATGCGTGCATGCATGGGGGGGGGTCAGCACAGGGGGATTGCACGCAGATACGCATGGGGATGGGGGGCACTGAATTATGGGTGTGGGCACTCGCGTGTGTGCAATAGCGCGCATGCACGTACTTTTGGCACCTGAGGAAAAAAAGGTTCACCATCACTGCCCTATACTATTCTGGAGAAATGTTTGTTCAATCTCTTCTTTGAAAACTCCAGTGATGGAGCACCCGAAACTTCTGGCGACAGAAGCTACAATACAAGTCTTTCGGTAAGTAAGGCAGAACAACACATATTAATAATATATGCCTGTCACAGGAAATTTAGTATATTTCTCCATGCCTTTGCTTCTTTGCAATTCATCTGAGCTTGCACCATGTCCCTACACTAATTCATGCACAGTCATTTGTTTCATAAACCTGTCACCTCTCTCTACTCAACCACATCTTTGTCAATGTTGCCCTTCTTCTCAACCCATTCAATCTTCATCAGCTATCTCTCTATGATTTAATTACAACTATGTACTTCTTGTGTACTGGACATTCCCTTTTCTGCTCAATTCCTTTTGTATCTGTTCATTCTTTAATCTCATCTGTTCTTTTTTAACCACACATATTTTGAAATTACATCCATTCCAACTGCCCTGACCTTTACTGTTTTCCAGATATACCGATACCCGTCACTCACTTCCATGTAACAAAGTTTATAGAAACTGGTGTCAAACAAGCTACACAGATATGTCTTCAGCAAACCAGACCTTTTATCACCGTCTAAACCTGAAACCTTATTGTTTCAACATTTTCATAACATTTATTATTTCCTTTAATCAGTTTTTGAAGACTTAAAATTTATAGGATTGTGTCAGTTCTACTTCTGGCATATTGCTGTTATTCCCAAGAATTCCCCAGAATACTACTTCCACATTTCCTCCTGTCACTTTAATTTCAACTTATTTCATGATTTTTATTTATTTATTTAAATTTATTGGCTGCCCAACTCCGTTTTAATTCCACTCACACTGCTGTTTGCTCTTTGTTTAGCCCTCTTTCTATTTCCATAGCAATCGTTTAAATGGCCCTTTTACATTTCCATTCAAACCACTCTGCATTTTCTCTCTTTTAATCATTCCTTGCCTTCTTTGACCACATTCTTTGGATCTATCTTTTTCCATCTAGTCTCATTATATAATCTTTCTGACATTTTTTTTAATGCAGCAATCACTTTTCTGCAGCAGTCATTTCAATATATGCATTTCCCCCCTCAGCCAGTTTTTTCCATTTCATCATTTTTCCAAGCAGCCTTTTTCATACTTATAATAAATAATAATAATAACAGAGTTGGAAGGGACCTTGGAGGTCTTCTAGTCCAACCCCCTGCTTACGCAGGAAACCCTACACTACTTCAGACAGATGGTTATCCAACATCTTCTTAAAAACGCCTAGTGTTGGAGCATTCACAAGTTCTGGAGACAAGCTGTTCCACTGATTTATTGTTCTAACTGTCAGGAAATTTCTCCTTAGTTCTAAGTTGCTTCTCTCCTTGATTAGTTTCCACCCATTGCTTCTTGTTCTACCCCCAGGTGCCTTGGAGAATAGTTTGACTCCCTCTTCTTTGTGGCAACCCCTGAGATATTGGAACACTGCTATCATGTCTCCCCTGATCCTTCTTTTCATTAAACTAGACATACCCAGTTCCTGCAATCGTTCTTCATATGTTTTAGCCTCAAGTCCCCTAATCATTTTTGTTGCTCTGCTCTTCTCTGCACTCTTTCTAGAGTCTCCACATCCTTTTTACATCGTGGCGACCAAAACTGAATGCAGTATTCCAAGTGTGGCCTTACCAAAGCATTATAAAGTGGTATTAACACTTCGCGTGATCTTGATTCTATCCCTCTGTTAATGCAGCCTAGAACTGTGTTGGCTTTTTTGGCAGCTGCTGCACACTGCTGGCTCATATTTAAATGGTTGTCCACTAGGACTCCAAGATCCCTCTCACAGTTACTACTGTACCTGTGCATTTTGTTTTTCTTGCCTAAATGTAGAACCTTACTTTTTTCACCATTGAATTTCATTTTGTTTGATAGCGCCCAATGTTCAAGTCTGTCAAGATCCTTCTGAATCTTGAGCCTATCTTTTGGAGAGTTGGCTATTCCTGCCAGTTTGGTGTCATCTGCAAATTTGATGAGTTCCCCATCTATCCCCTCATCCAAGTCATTGATGAAGATGTTGAAGAGTACTGGGCCTAAAACAGAGCCTTGGGGTACTCCACTGCATACTTTACTCCATGTAGATGCAGTTCCATTGAGCACTACACGTTGAGTGCGGTTGGTTAGCCAGTTTTAAATCCATCTGGTGGTGTTGCTGTCTATCCCACATTTTTCTACTTTATCTAGTAGTAGGTTATGGTCTACTTTGTCAAATGCCTTACTAAAGTCCAAGTAAACCACATCGACAGCATTCCTCTGGTCCACTAATTTTGTCACTTTATCATAGAATGTTTTGCCTTTGCCTTTGCCTTTGCCTTTGCCATTGCCATTGCCTTCTTGCCTTGCCTTGCCTTGCCTTGCCTTGCCTTGTCTACCCTTCCCTTTTCCCGCCCAGTTTATACATATTTCTGTTGTATCCTATAATAAACATTAATTGTTTTCCCTCTATTCCAAGCTGCTTCCATACCATTTTTCTTGCAATCCCCTTCCATTCATTCTGTTGGGTGATCTTCTTTCTTTCCTAATACTTGTAACCTACAGGACTCATACTTCTTCTTCCTGCAGTTATTCTACTGAAGTCTTATTTCATTCACAATTTTTGTTTTCTTCTATGTCCATTTTCCCGATGCTTCTTCTTCGCACCATACAAATGGCCTATGCTACATTCAGAACTTTTCTGCACTTGTGTATTCTATACAAATTGTAAAACAAACTGTTGTCACTACTTCTGCATGTTTTCAGCACTGTTTGTGCAAATTTTGTAACAATTATTTCAACAATATGTTGTCACAACAGATATGAGAGAGGAGGAGGTTATATGTCCCTTAAGAATGCTTCCAAACTGGGAACATGAAAAAGATGGCACAGCTTTATATGGGAGAAATTGATTGGTTGATTGTGTTCATCCAGTTCATTGCTGAGTATTAGCGACTAGCCAGATATATGTGTTGATGTTGCCTGTTTCTAGTGTGAGCAGCAGCACTTCTCTTTATCTGGACAAGTCTTTCTAAATTTTGTTTGATATTATTCTATGTCAAATTTGTGTAAATCATTAGTATTCAGTTTTGATCTGGATGGTGTATAAATATTATGAATGAATATAAATGCTTTCATATCATCTGAAATATTTTAGCGCAATTTAGACCCAAGGAGCCCGCAAAATTAAAATAGGAAAAACAATTTATTTTAAGTATTGATACCTTGCATTTGTCACAGTCAAAACACTGATACAAAGCTAGAAAAAAATGACAGATAAAAATGGTTATATCAAGATAGCTGCAGTAGTTGGAAAAATATTTCCCAATCGGAGGAAATAAATGGCACAGGAAGGAATCAATAGAAATATAACATTCAAGAAGATGGTTTTCTCTAGTTATCATTTACTCAAATGCTCAGAATAGAGCATTTCCGAAGACATCTAGCCCATAAGTACAATGGCATCTTTTGAGACACGTCTTCAGGTGCCCTGGTCTCAAGGAGAATGACTTACTAAACAACATAGCATCAATACACTGAATTATAGCAATAGCAATAGCACTTAGACTTATATACCGCTACATAGTGCTTTACAGCCCTCTCTAAGAGGTTTACAGAGTTCAGCATATTGCCCCCAACAATCTGGGTCCTCATTTTACCCACCTCAGAAGGATGGAAGGCTGAGTCAACCTTGAGCCTGGTGAGATTCGCTCTGCCAAACTGCTGGCAGCGGGTGATCAGCAGGAGTAGCCTTCAGTGCTGCACTCTAACCACTGCGCTACTGCGGCTCATAGTGTGCTCCAGTTATCAGACTTTTTATGCCATTTGGAAAAGAAAATTCTAACTTACCAGTTTTGGGAGGTTTTGGACATTTAATCATCCTTGTCCCTTAAATTATCCTTATCCTTTAACTTTATTCCTTAATCAACAGAAATATTGGATGCCTAATTAAAATTGAATACATTTATTGTATTTCAATATTTGATTTACCCTTTTCCTTAAAAGTGTGGCTTCTTATATTACATCACTGTTAGTCCCATTTTACAGAATAGAACAGAAAGAGTTCCTTAACTCAAGCTAAGGAAAATTATGTGTCTATACAAGCAAGTATATAATTTTGTGAACCATGCATTATTTTCCTATATTACTTTCTTTTCACCCATAACTTGCAACTTATTGTACTTCGATAAAGGCATTGTTGCCATTAATTTGTATGTGAACGCTTACCGTATTTTTTGGAGTATAAGACGCACCGGAGTATAAGACGCACCTAGATTTTAGAGGAGGAAAACAAGGAGAAAAGTATTCTGAACCAAATGGTGTGGTAATATATTATTTAATAAAATACCAGTGTAGCAGAATACTTTTGACAACCATGTATACTTTTTACAACCATGTACACTTTTTACAACCATGTATACTTTTTACAAACTTCAAACTTGACAGCTTTAAGACTAATGGACTTCAACTCCCAGAATTCCTCCTCCAGTCATGCTAGATGGGGTAATTAGAAGGCAAAAACACTTCCTATTTTTTTGCGGAAAATGGCCCATTTTTCACCTATTTTTTTGCAAAAATGGGGCATGCAGAGGGTTTGGGAAGCCTGCAGAGTGCTCCTAGGGGGTGGGGGAAGGCAAAAACGCCCCCATTTTTGCGAAAAACGGCCCATTTTTCACAAAAATAGGATGTGGAGATGGGGCTTCGGGAGGCCAAAAATGGCTGTATTCGGTGTATAAGACGCACCGCCATTTCCACCCTCTTTTTGGGGGCAAAAAGGTGCATCTTATACTCCAAAAATACGGTTATTTAGGATTTGCAATAAGTTACCAAAGAACAAGAACATCAGTGGAAATGCCAGGACAGCAACAAACAGCAACAAACATTGAAAGTTTATTAAGAAATTGTCTCTGAATATGCTCACACCACAAGGGGGCCTGTACATAATCTGCTAGGTGAGCCCAAACATCAAGGATGGTCTCTGGAATTGGACTCAAAAAGGAGCTACTTTCGTTAGACAAGTTTTATAACCCTGTAATTGAGTTTTCCCTCTGCACACCCAGGATAATTAGATAAGAGCCATGATGGTGCAGTGGTTAGAATACAGTATTGCAGGATAACTCTGCCCACAGCCAGGAGTTTGATCCTGACTGGCTCAAGGTTGACTCAGCCTTCCGGGGTCAGTAAAATGAGGACCCAGATTGTTGGGGGAAATATGCAGACACTGTAAACCACTCAGAGAATGCTGTGAAGCACTATGGAGCAGTATATACCCTGTTTCCCCCAAAATAAGACATCCCCTGATAATAAGCCCGATCAGGCTTTTGAGTGCATGGCAATAAGGCCAAGCGTTTATTTCAGGGTTCAAAAAAAATATAAGACAGGGTCTTATTTTCAGGGAAACACAGTAAGTCTAAATGCTATTGCTATTGTTATATTAATGAGGAATAAATGTCTAGCAGGCTGGGTGCATGCCTCAACACTGGGTGCCTGCTACAACAAAAGAGGGAACTAATTATCTGATTGGAGTTAGACTAGAGTTTCATAACCTCAGCAACTTTCAGATATAGGGACTTCAACTCTCAGAATTCCCCAGTCAGTAAGGCTAGTTTAATTCTGGGAGTTGAAGTCCACAAAGGAAATTGTGGGAGTTGAAGTCCACAAAGTTGCTGAGGTTGAGAAACACAGGGTTAGAGTAAAAAGTTTGTTATCGCACAAGTTGTAAAGTAAATGGGAAGCGCTTGCTTGTCCAAGCATCCTCTCTTCCAAGTGTTAATTGAAAAATGCAAGTCAATCTCAGGACAGGCAGAGTGTTTCTGCTGTATGTGCACTGTTCGTACTTTAAGACTCTTTAAAAAAAAAGCTGAATTGGAACTGGCTTTGAGAGGGGGTGGGATTTTGATCTCAGATAAATTCCCTTGCAAAAAAATAACATAGAACACACCAGGGAGCCTGTACATTAGATGATCTGTATATTTCTAAATTTTTATTATTTTTCTCCACAATACATCTATACATATACCATAATTCATAACAAAATATACATAGTTATACATTTCCATTCAATAAAACATAAACCAACATTCTAATTTGCACCTTTTATACTTTTATTGCCTGCCTGTTCTTCCCTTTATGTCATATCACTCCCCTCCCTCTATCTCCCTCTCTTCCCTCTACCTTCTTTCTCCTTCTCTTCCACTTTCCTACTTCCCTCCTCTCCCCTTCTTCCCTTCCTTCTCTACTTCCTTTTCTCCCTCTTAACCCTTCCCTGAGTGTATCTAATCACAATCCATCATATAGTTAACGGACAGGTAACTCATATCCCTAATTCCATTTAATTATCGGTGCAACTCTTAAACTTATTTTTTCCCCAGTATCCATATTTATACATATATCTTATATTTTCCTAGGTATATTAACTACTATCTTAATGCTGCCCCCTCAACTACCTAATTTTGTCATCTGGATCTACCACCTTCAATTTTCTATTTTCCTCAAATTTAATCAATATTGCTTGTCTTCTATACATATTCATTTTCTAACCAATCATAAAATTTCCCCCATATATTATAGTATTCAGAGTCTTCTTTATCTTTAATTTTCATTGTCAATCTATTCATTTCCGCACAATCCAATATTTTTTTAATTATCTCCCCTTCAGAAGGGGATTTTGTTGCTTTCCATTTTTGCGCAAATGCAATTCTAGCTGCTGTAATTATATGAATAATTAAATATGTGTTTTCTTTATTAAATTTCTCTGGTAATATACCCAACAGGAATATCTCTGGTTTCAATTCTATATGTTGTTTCAATATTTTTCTATCCATAATTGAACTGAGCTCCAATACAATTTGGCTTCGGCACATGTCCATCTCATATGATAAAAGGAACCTAGTATTTGCTGACATTTCCAACATGTTATAGATTTATCTTTAAACATTTTCGCTATCCTTTCCGGTGACATGTGCCATCTATAAAACATTTTATAAAATTTTCTTTATCATTCATTCATAAATCACTCATTCATAAATCCATTCTCTCATCCATGTCAATACTGCAGCATCATAATATAACTCCCAATTTGGAAGCCCAAATCCACCTCTTAGTCTTGTTTCTTGTAGCATTTTTATGTTTATCCTCGCCTTTTTTCCTTGCCATACGAACTTCAGTATCATTTTATTTACTTCTTTAAAGACATTTTTTCCTAATCTTATTGGTATTGTTGAAAATAAGAACAAGAATCGTGGCAATATGTTCATCTTAATTAATGATATTCTTCCCATCAGTGATAATCGAAGATTTTTCCATTTTTCCAAATCTATTTCAATTTGTTTCTTTAATCTGTAATAATTATCTTCCTTAATTGTCATACATCTAGCTGTTAAATGAATCCCTAAGTATTTTACTTTTTTTGTAATCTGCACATTTAAATTCCTTTTTTTGTTTTTCCATCATATTGTTCACTAAAAGTTTTGTTTTGTCTTTATTAATTTTTAATCCTGTCACCTCTCCATATTTTTCAATTTGCTGTATTAATTTAGGTCCAGTCTCTAATGGTTCTTATATGGACCTCTCTAGGGAGTTTATTTTTCATCGCATATCTAGTATGGAGTCTGTCTATTTTGTCAATTTCAGTGAGTATCTTTTCTTTATTTTCTTCCATTGCTTCTGCCAAGATTTCTGCCATTATCTCCGCCAAGTTTTCTCCCTTCTCCTCTAGCACATTTTGAAAATGTAAATAATATTCTGAATGATCCATCTCCAGTGTAATAATTGTTCTCTCTTGTCGTTGGTCTGTTTCTGTAAATCGATCATCCAGCTCCTCCATCTTTTTCTCAGTTGCTTCAACTTTCCCTTCCACTTTCTGTAGACGTTGTTCATTCTTTTCCATCAATTATTTAACTTCTTTCAATTCTTCTTCCACTTTACCTATACTTTCTTTATAGTCTCTTTAAGATCTGCTTGCATAGCTTGCATCATGTTCTTCAATTCCGTAGTATTGAATTTGTCTGCAGAATCTGTTGCTTTCTGTGCTGGACTTTGTGTTGTTGATGTAGTTGCTGCTGACGAATGTGATGGTATCTTCTTCTTCTCCATCTTGATCAATTCTTATATTCCAAGTATTTGTAATCCAATATTGTAATTTATTGTAATCCAATAAGAATGCAAAAAATAAAAAATAATAAAAATAGAGTGAACAATAGTAAAAAAATTTCAATATGTTTCAATAAAAAACCCCCAAAGAAAAGGAAAAAACAAAAAATAATCCAAACCTTCAGTAATCCAATCTTGAAAAAGCAACAGCCTCCATAATAATGCCCCCCCAAAAAAGGAAAAAGGAAAAAAGAATCCAAGGAAAAATAAATTGCATCAAAGGAAGAGCAAAATTAAAAAAATAAAAAAATTATATACTATATACTATTTCTGCAGGCTCTTCCTGCCTTAATCCTTCAAACCAAATCAAACAAAAATAGAATAATAATAAGTTTAAGAGTTGGACCGATAATTAAATGGATTTAGGGACATAATCTAAATCTAATCTAAATGAACGGTGTCATTATCTGAGTAAAGTAAGCAATTCGGCCTGATAATTTGTTTGAAAAATAAGGCAAGATCTAGGAATGATTTAAGGTGGCTATGCCAGTTCAGATCCAGTCACACAAAAGAGAAGATAATGATGGTGATGAGATCAGCTAAGGCACAAAATAAATGAACATGGAAGAAGAAGTTAGGATGATGTCGATAAATATAAATGGATTGAATTCAGCTATAAAAAGGAAAAGAATATTTAATAAATGTTGGGTATATTACCAGAGAAATTTAATAAAGAAGATACATATTTAATTATTCATATAATTACAGAAGCTAGAATTGCATTTGCGCAAAAATGGAAAGCAACAAAAGCCCCTTCTGAAGGGGAGATAATTTAAAAAATATTGGATTGTGTGGAAATGAATAGATTGACAATGAAAATTAAAGATAAAGAAGACTCTGAATACTATAACGTATGGGGGAAATTTTATGATTGGTTAGAAAATGAATATGTATAGAAGGCAAGCAATATTGATTAAATTGGAGGAAAATAGAAAATTGAAGGTGGTAGATCCGAGTGACAAAATTAGGTAGTTGAGGGGGCAGCATTAAGATAGTAGTTAATATACCTAGGAAAATATAAGAAATGGGGGGGGGGGGAATAATAATAAGTTTAAGAATTGCACTGATAATTAAATGGGACATAATCTACCTGTCTGTTAATAATAAGAGGGAGAAAGGAAGTAGAGAAGGAAGGGAAGAAGGGGAGAGGAGGGAAGTAGGAAAGTGGGAGAGAAGGAGAAAGAAGATAGAGAGAAGAGAGGGGGATAGAGGGAGGGGAGTGATATGACATACAAAGGAAAACAGGCAGGTACTAAAAGTATAAAAGGTGCAAATTAGGATGTTGGTTTATCTTTTATTGAACGGAAATGTATAACTATGTATATTTTGTTATGAATTAAGGTATATGTATGGATGTATAGTGGAGAAAAATAATAAAAACTTTATTAAAAAAAGAGAGAAGATAAGAGAAAGGTATCTTCCCCCGCAGATTAGAGACAGTGGAGAGGATGCAATTTTCTTTTTTTTGAATAGTTTCATGTCAGGACTGTTTGAGATTCACTCTTTTATAATTAGCTGAAGGTTTTCAGTGGGTGCAGATTTTGACTGGCCTTCTCAGGAAATGCTATTTGCAATGATTGTGCCCTCTCTGGTCTCTTGTGTGATTAATTGGTTCATATCCTGAACCACACAAAGCAGCCAGTGTTATGTAGGGGATGAGAATGCCTTAGACTGGAACAAGGTCAGTGATTCATACATTACAAAACTGTATCTTGTCATAGTAATGGATCTGAGGGTCTATATTGGTGAGCAATGCAATACAGTTCCCAGTATGATTTATGTCTATAGAAGCAGACTCAGGGCCCAGGAAAAAAAATGAAGCCAAATATTTATTCTGTTGAAAAATCTTCTAACTTTTGGACTCCAACCTACAGTCTATTACAGGAGTCAGGCCTCTTAGCTCATTCTTATGTCATCCAAATCCACTTTATCTTTTTATTCTTCTATCCGTTTTAGTACACGAAAGGAAAAATGGAATTTTAAAAATGCCATCCACTTGCATTCTGGAGAGTCTGATTCCCTTGAAAGCTAACCATGGTTGCTTGATGAAAGGATCAACTAGGAAGTTCAAATGAAATGCAACATATCCCAATACATATCCAAAGATCAGTCTTTCCAAATGCAACACTGGCTGGGAATTTCCTGAGTTGTAGTCCGGATACATTTGCAAGGTTCCAGAGCAGGGAAGGCCAAGAGTACAGTACAGGGGCGGGTTCCTCTTACCTGCCTAATGGTGCGCTGCGCGTGCATCATCTCGTTTCACGTGCAGTCACGCTCGCTACACGCGCGCGTCCCCTCACGAGATTTTGCTTCCGTGCATGCGCAGGAAGCAAAAAGAGCCCAAAAATTCCAGAAAAAAGATGGCGCCGCGCGATGGACCAGCGAAGAAGGCACCGGAGATGCCACACGCAAATTGCACAATCGGTGGGCCGCTACCGGGACGGCAGAGTGGACCGCACCGGTAGGAACCCACCCCTGGTACAGTACCAGGAAATCACCAGACAGATGATTCTTGCTTCCATTCACAGGACATTGGAGGTCCAATCTCTTATCCTGTGCTTCCAACTTCCAGGATGTGTTATACTTGGTTTTGGCTTAGCATGTAATGTGAAACAAGCCATTGTAGTTAACAAATCATGGTCAATAACTTGGTACAATATGCAACCCTGCTCGGTTTGGGGCATATTTATCAAATTATACTTAACACAGTGTTAACACACTTAACAAGACCTGTGTGTGCAATGTGTAAACCCAGTCTGTGGCTGGGTTTGCACAGCATGCCTAATCAGGTCAGTTTGCACGAAATGTAAAGGCAGAGAATGAATAGATTCAGTATCCAAGTGAAATATGTTATGTAAGTGCAGTCATTTTATGCTGAAGATTCTTTATTAACTGATTGTCAAAAAGTTTTGGATATTATAACACTGATATCCATCCCGGAGGATTTCATAATGTGCTGACCCTGGTGACCGATTTTGTACATTGAACTCAGCCAAAGTATTTCATTTTTACAACTTGTTGAATTTTCTGTAATAGACTGGATTCTCACAACACACTAAACTATAACCTAACAAACTATATTATGGTTTAATGAGATATGTAAATATAAGAAAGGAAGAAAGAACATGGACCTATTGTTTCAGAGCCTGGGAGAGAGTGGAAAGTGGAGGAAGAAAAATAATTTCTTAATTTAAGATAAATTCATGGACCTTTTATGCTTTACAAATTAGACTTCAAATTAGAGTCCCAAGGACACTGGTTTCTTGTCTGCATTGGGATCTCTAATACACCATTAATGTCTGACACCATAGGAAGAATTACAGAAAAAAATATTTAATAGCTTAGGAGGCTCCATTGTCATGCAGTTCACGTACCAGCTTGTAATTCATAAATTATGAGTCTGCCCAAGCTACTAATTCATGGTTGTGATTATTTAAAGGTGGCCTTTTGGGGGGGGGGGGAAACACACTTTCTGGATTTATAGTTTTTTAGCTGAAATTTCAATTTTCCCAACGAAACCAGGCAGAGTGCATTGCTGGGTGTGTAGTGAGGGTATGGGTGGGTTTCAGTAATACATAATAATAAGAGCCAAGATGTACCAAAAAACCCAATAATGGCAATAATAATAGCAAAACATAGTAAGAATAGTGATTATTTCTACATTGTAAATAGGGATTTTCAGAGTTAGCCAACTGTATTTGCCAACTAGTTTTAGAATGCCAAAAAAGTTTGTATGGCGGAGTGGGCATGGTGAATCATTTTTTCCCCCAGCTTCATCCGGAGTTTAGGGGTTAAAGATATGGAGGAATTCTTCTCTCTCCCCATCACCTCTAGCTAGGATATCTGAAACATCCCCCTTTTTCAGTTTCCCCTACATTAAAAAATAATAATATTGTGAGCAGAAACACAATGCAGCAGGATTAGTTGGAATCTCTCACCTTGATGTGATTTTTACTGTCAAGGAAATCATCTGAGGTACCTTCCCCTTCCCATTTACCTGTAGTCTTAAATGCTATATTTAATTTTACCACATGTATCTCTGTCACCTGTACAGATAATCAGTTATTAGAAGTCATTTTTAGGAGATGCCATTTCCCTAAATTCTTCTAAATTCCCACCTTCACCTTCCAGATGTTGCCGAATTACAATTCTCAACAACCTTAGCCAGCATAGTTAATGGAAAGATGATGAAAATTGTGCCCCAACATCTGGAGAGCTACAGGACCTTGTTGTTCCTCAGCTGTCCTTAATTCTCTCCTTGAATATTCAGGAGTAAACTTCTTGGGAGGCATTTCCTTTGATATTGATGGGTCTACCCAAAGGTGTTATTTAGAGAACCCAAAAATGTGACTGTACAGTTGATGTGAGACGTCTTAAAACAGTTCTACTTCTCCAGAAATGCTTGTGTACACCTATGCTCATATAAAGGCTAATATCACTGTCAAAGCCCTGCTTGGTTACTTTCAAAGGGAATAAGTGGAGAAAAAAGAGGAGTCATTAGAAATGCCAAATGATTGCAACGTGCTTTGAAATACTGCAGGGAACTCATCAAAGCTAGCTATAAATACCCTTCAAAATTACCATAAACTGTCTGCAGCTGTAGCAGAGAAATCGCGGCAAATGGTCACTCATCCACTCAGGCTAAATCCCAACTTCTCCCCCTCCAAGGGGAAAGCTTCATATTGCTGGGTTTGCAGAACACATTGGCCCCAGTGGCATTTGGTTGATGTGTGTTTAATTTATTTGGTTATGCTAAATGTTACATGTCACATACTTTTCATGACTCAAGGTAGTATAAATCACGAAGAATACAATGAAATGTCCTTAAAATTCAAATAAGCGTAGCCTAAAGGATACACATGTCCCCACTGTAAAAATTACTAAGGCTGCCCAGTCACAGTTGGCATCCAAGCATCCTGCAAAACAAAGTGCCTCAGGAGGCAAAGCATTTCAAGGTTCGTGACCAACTGCAGAAGAATGATGTTGATCCTCTGACCCCTTTATTTCATGTGAGATGGGGACTCTCAGAATCCCACTCCTAGAACAGAGCAGAAGGTACACTAAAACTTTGATGGGAGACATAGGATTTGAGCTATGTGGAACTGAAGAAACTGGGCAGCCACTTGTCAGACATGGTATAGGCCGCAGGGATGTCAAACTGGCGACCTGCGGGTCAGATGCATCACCTGCAGGCCACGCCCATCCCAGCTCCGCGAATGGGAAAAACATCATGAAACATCACATGACAGCAATGTGACGCACCGAGTTTGACACCCGTGGTATAGGATCTCCTGCTTGAGCAAGGGGTTGGACTAGATGACCTACAAGGTCCCTTCCAACTCTGTTATTCTTTTCTACTGTGTGTTTTCTAGGTCTAACCAAAAGACAATAAAGGCACTACTGTTGACTCACAAAGGGCTGTAATTGGCACACCAGCCAAACACCGTCCTGGCCCTGGTTTTGATTTGTTGCTCCAATTGGCTGAAAATCCAAGAGGACTGCCCACCTCCAAATGCAAACCTGTTCCTTCAGGGGAAATGCAGCTCCATCCAGAAAGCTCCAGAATTAAGCCAAAACAATCTCCAACAAATAACAACTCTGTGTTCCAGATACTTACCAGTAATCTGAACTTGTTAAAAGTGCAGTGTATTGCGCAAATCCAAAAAGGGCTTTATGGAGTAAACTATAATTTAGCCGTTATGCTATCGTGTTGGGCTGCGGGTGGGACTCACCCTCAGCCATGGAAACTCACTGAGCCAGTTTCTCTTTCTCAACCCAATCTACTTCACAGGGATGTTGGGATAAAATGGAGATCCCCGTGTAACCCAGGCTGAGTCTTGGATCAATGGGGGACAGAAATCAACTAATAATAGTTACGGTATCTAGAAGGAGAATAAGCCTGTTCCCTATTATCCTAAAGCAGTGTTTCTCAACCTTGGCCATTTGAAGATGTGTGAACTTCAATTCTGAGAATTTCCCAGTCAGCTATTTATGGTAGAAACACTCCCTAAAAAATGGTGTTGAATATGCCTCAATTCCATAAATGGCAAGCACTCCCAGAGTTGTATTTAGCTGGTCTTGGTTCTCTTTACAATACTTTTATTTACATACATGCATATACAATATGGACAGCTGGAGATATATCGCTAGCAACCAATTAATGCTTTACGTCAGATCCCTTCAAATTGTCTTTAATCTCCTTGAATCTAGCTCTATCCCTTTCCTTTTAAAATTTAAGTTTTATTTTTACTCTTAGACAAAGGGATTCAGTTCTCTACCTCAATCAGTAGGCAGCAGTGAAGAATGGGGCTGATCTTTCCTGGGTAATGGCTCCCATTAAGAGAGATTTTTCTCTACAAGTTCAACCGGTTTAGGCCGTGTGAATTACTCTGCCCACCGCTGCAAGTGGATTCCCAATAAAGGGGACTAGAAGGGTGTCTCACATATGCTGCTCTGCCAACAAGTAAAGATTGTTTATTCAGATTCTTTAAAAAAAAGTGGCCTTAATTTATTGCTGATTGAGCTTTTAATCAGGTGGTTGGCTTTTCTTTTACTGATACCTTTTAAAGGATGAGTCTTTTTCCCTGTTGTTTGCTTTGGTCACTAGCAGTATATATTATTTTTGATGAATGGTTGTATTTAATAATAAATAGATTAACAAAATAAATGAACAAGAACTGCTTATCTGGGAGGGAGAACAGAAGTAGCCAAAAATGATCATTATCTTAATTTTGGGGAGGGGATTCACTGTGTTCTTCTAGAACAGGGGTGTCCAACTTGCGGCCCATGGCCCAGATGCATCACGCGCTGGCCATCCCCACCCCTGGTTTAGCGAAGGGGGGGGGGGAAGCTGTGATATGTCACGTGACGACAACGTAACCCTGCGAGTTTGACACCTCTCCAGATGCTTGTGGATTTTAAATCCACATAATTTTCTAACACTGGAATAAGTAATTGATGGGGAATTATTTATTCATTTATTTATAAGGTGTATATGGAAACCCACCTTATAGCAATACAGGGAGTCCTTGACTTACAACAGTTCATGCATGGCTGGCTCAGGAATTCTGGGAGTTGAAGTACACAGGTCCTCAAAGAGCCATGGTTTGCCCACCCCTGCCCTAGCCCAATACCTGGGGAAGACCCAATTTCTCAAGATCTTCCTGAAGACTAGGAAGTGGGTTGCTGGATCTTGGGAGGCAAGCGTTCCACAGGACAATTAACTTTGCCCACAGTCTGGAGTTTAATCCCAATGGGCTCAAGGTTGACTCAGCTTCCATCCTACCAAGGTTGGTAAAATGAGGACCCAGATTGTTGGGGGCAATATGCTGACTCGGTAAACTGCTCAAAGTGCTGTAAAAGCATCACGGAGCAGTATATAAGTCTAGTGCTATTGCTATGGAGAAGGCCTACTACCTAGCTCCCACCAGATGACAACTTTTAAAGGAGGGCACCTGAAACACACTCACCCTTTCCCACCTGGTGGAATTGCAGGTATCCTAAGAGAGAGTTGGCTCTGCAAATATAGGAGTTGTAATCCCAGGTTATCTTAGAGAAAAGATATTGCCCTTTGAATGTTTAGATAATGAGCATTGTTTGGAGCAAGGAAGATTATGAGTAACAAGAAACTAATAAATCCAAGTTGAATATTAAAACATGCCCTTGACTGTTAATGTCATTTGTTCAGATGGGTAGTTGCAAGAGAATACCTAGTATAACACATGCACCCAAATCCAAACCTAACACCCAGACGTTAAACCACAACTAGTGAAATTATTAGTCTTTAAAGGCCTAGCTCAAGGCTTGTCTTCTAAGTGGGGGACAGTTACAACTCATAGGAATGCCTTGCACGGCTATAGAATGACTGCTACATAATCGATCTCATGCATTTTTATTCAGAAATAAGTTCTGCTGTGTCAACTGGGCTTAAATCTCTGGTAAATGTGCTTAGAAATATATTTACAGTGCTATTTAAAAGAAGCAGGAGCAATTTGATCTGCTGCTGAAACATGAAGAACATAAAGTCCAAGGTTTCTAGCTAAAGAAACACCTACAACAACCTGTAGGTCTCCTGTGAGCTGCACTCTACTTTTGCTGCTCCTGCTAAAAATGCTTTTTAAAACATATTATGATGCCATTTTTTAAACCAAACACATATACGTACAGAAAACAGATGTGCTAAGCTTGACATAACTTCTCCAGAATCTTTCCTACCTTATCATTATGATTCCTGTGGCCTGCAGAGGTTGGGACGAAAAGTAAAAAAAAAAACTTTAACTGAAAAAATTAAAATTGCCCAACCTTGGCATGCAATATTCGTATGTAGGAGTGGAGTATTAGACTTGGCAAATATGTTTTGATATTTCCATAGAGCAGTGGTCCCCAACCCCCGGTCCGCGGCCCGGTACCGGGCCGCAGAACAAATGGTACCGGGCCGCCCTGCGGTTCTAAGGAAAGACCGGCGGCGGGACCAGAAGCTGCGCGGCTAAACCTTGCCGTCGTTCGGCAGAAGGCGAAGCCTTTCCAGCGCGTCCCGGGAAATCCCGCTCGTCCGTGCGCCGCTTCCCTCGCGCGCGCCTTCTTTTCATTCCTTTCAGAAGTTTTTGGCGGCGGGGGCAGGAGGATGCTGGAGAGCGGCGGCAAGCCGGTGAAGGAGGGCGTGCTGGAGAAACGCAGCGACGGCTTGCTGCAGCTCTGGAAGAAGAAGTGTTGCATCCTCACCGAGGAAGGGCTTCTGCTTATCCCACCCAAGCAGGAGGCGGCGGCAGCGGCGGCTTCTTCTTGCCAACGGAGAGACGGCGGTAGCCGCCGCCAAGATCAAGCAGTTGCCCTTCTCCACCATGAAGACGGTGGACTGCGTGGAACGGAAGGGCAAGTACATGTATTGCACGGTGGTGATGGCCGAGGGGAAGGAGATCGACTTTCGGTGCCCACAGGATCAAGGCTGGAACGCCGAGATCACGCTGCAACTAGTGCAGTACAAAAACCGGCAGGCCATCCTGGCGGTCAAGTCGACCCGGCAGAAGCAGCAGCACTTCGTCCAGCAGCTCGGGCCCCGCCTCCGAAGCTCCTCCAACTCCGCCTAGATGGGCCACCCCGACAGGTACTCGCTTCCCGTCTTTGCTGTGCAGCTGCTGCTTTTCCGACACCTGGGGAAGGGGAGACCCCAGAGACCAGAAACAATTTTCCTGTGATCTTGACGTGTAGGGGCTTTCTTACATATACTCAGTACATATTTAGAGGCACGTGGGGCAATAGAGTATGGGAAAGAAATGGCCCCACATGGACTTTTTATCTTTTCCCACAAGCCCTGTTTAACCTGGTATCCTGCA
The DNA here is from genome assembly GCA_023053685.1 of Diadophis punctatus similis. Lineage (NCBI taxonomy): Eukaryota > Metazoa > Chordata > Lepidosauria > Squamata > Dipsadidae > Diadophis > Diadophis punctatus. Next base: position 294,769,353 of record JALIGW010000001.1, read on the forward strand.
AAAGTGTGGAGTTACAAGGGCTGCATCTGCTGGAAAACTGGATAACTATCTTTTGCAGATTCTTGTGTTCAAAACTAAACCAGTAATTCAGTTCTTAATCAGCTTCTTGTGTTCCTCTTGCGGTGCACAGGTAGTCCTTGACTTATGACCAGTTGTTTAACGAACGGTCAAAGTTACGCCCAGGGGCGGGTTCCTAAATTTTTTACTACCACTCTGTGGGTGTGGCTTAATTTTGTGGGTGTGACTTAATTTTGTGGGTGTGGCTTGATGGTCATGTGACCGGGTGGGAGTGGCTTGATGGTGGGCGTGGCTTCGTGGTCATGTGACTGGCCAGGCATGGCTTCATGGTCATGTGACTGGGCAGGTGTGGCTAAGTGGTCACGATCCTAGTTCCCCCTACAAGGATTCCTGCATCCGGACCTTTTACAATCCCCCAAAGGATTAAAAGAAACCAGATTCCATACAGCTCTGAACCCTTAAGGCAAACCAAATACAAGTGGTCCTTGCTTAATGGCTTAGCAATTGCTTAGCAAGTGTTCAAATTTATGACTGACCTCCTCAGAGCTACTTGACCTGTTTTTTGAGTTTTGACAGCCTTATGCATGCACACATGTACACATGCGCGCACACATACACATTTATGACCAGCTACAACATCCCACAGTCATGTGACTGAGGTTTTCTATGTTTTTTGCCAGTTCCCAACAATTTCTTCTGGTTTCTGGTTAAAAATGCCCATAAGGGAAAATGGACTCATTTAACAATCAGTGTTTGCTTAATGACCACAAGGTTCACTTAACAACCATGGTGTTTGCCTAACCCAGGGGTCTGCAGCCTTAAACACTTAAAAAGCCATTTTTCTATTTTCTTTTAAACAGGTATCTCTCTCTGTCTCTTTCTTTCTCCCTATCTCTCTTTCTCTTCTCTCTCTCATCTCCTGTCACTCATCTTTCATCTCTTTTTCTTTCTCCCCCTCTTTCTTTCTCATCTCTCTCCCTCTCTCATCTCTTTCTCCCTTTCTCTCTCTCATATTTCTCTCTTTCCTGTCTCTCATTCTCTCCCTCCATCATTTTCTCATTTCTTTCTCTTTTCCTCCTCTTTCCTCTCTCTCATCTCTTTCACGCGTGAGTCCAGTCCCCTAATCATCTTTGTTGCTCTTCTCTGCACTTTCCAGAGTCTCAACATCCTTTTTACATAGACTAACAGTGTTTTCAAGCTTCATACTTTTATGGCATTTGGCTCCTAAAATTCTCCAGCCAGCATGCTGGCTGGGAAATTCTGGGAGTTGAAGTCCATACATCTTAAAATTGCCAAGGTTGAAAAACACTGGATAACAATTACATCTATTTCAAGGACATTTATATTAAATTAACTTAGGCATAGTGCAGGAATTTAAAATTTACAATTTGCTGCAATGGTTCACCCCTTTAAAAAAATTGCATTTGGCACAAAATGCTGCTCCAATAGCTGCATGCTTTGCAGTCAACTATATCTCTTATTCTAGAGAATGAAACCATAAAAATATCTGAATTCTGAATTCTAATATCTGAATTAGTCCTGATAATTCATGGCAGCAACATGTGTTCAAATCATTGATTGTTTAGTTAAAAGAATTGTGTTTTGACCACAAGAGGATTTGGGTTCATATGTTTTAGCCTCCAGTCCAGTCCCCTAATCCAGGAAAGCTGGCTGAGGAATTCTAGGAGTTGAAGTCCACAAGTCTTAAAGTTGCTAAGGTTGGAGACCCCTGCAATCACCTTAAACATTCAAAGAGCCATTTGGAACCATTTTCCACAGAAATTGAACCCCCTTAACAGCCTTACTCCTTCCTCCCTCCCTCCTTATTTTACCTTCCTTCCTTCCTTCCCCCCCCCTCTCTCAGAAGCCTTCCTCCTTCCTCCCTCCCTCCTTATTTTACCTTCCTTCCTTCCTCCCCCCCCTCTCTCATTATTTAATACCTCTCTCTCTCTCTCTCACACACACACACACACAGAGTCTGATTGCAGGCAAGCTCCGTTGTTTAAAAGAGCTCCCTCATTCCCCCCTCCCCCCTCGCTTCCTTTTGCTTTCAGCTTTCCTTTGCTATCTCCGTTTATATTTGCCTCTGTTTGCAAGGGAAATAGTGCCTAGCTGTAAATTAGAGAAAGGCATTTTCTGGGGCTGAAAAGTTGAGGGGACCCAAGCAGAGTGGATTCTAACTCACCTCTCTGCTGGCTGCATTCCTCAAGATGGCGACCGCATGTACAGGGCCGGAAGCTCGGCTTCTGCACATGCTCAGAAGAAAATTTAAAAATAAAATAAAATAAAATAAAATAAATTCAAAAAAATAAAAAAATAAAAGAAAGCCAAAAACAAGATAGCGACTGCATGCACAGGGCCGGAAGCTCGGCTTCTGCACATGCTCAGAAGAAAATAAAAAAAAATTCAAAAAAAATTCAAAAAAAATTCAAAAAAAATATGGCGGCTCCCAGGGACCTGTAACTGACCATGACGTCACCAGCCAGTTGCTACCGGTGCGATAGAGTGGGCCGCACCGGTAGGAACCCACTACTGGTTACGCCAAATTACCCAAAAGGTACTTACAACCTGGTTCCATTGGACCCCCCCCACATAGTCACATGATGGCATTTTGGGTGCTTGGCAACTGGCCCACATTTATGGCCATTTGCTACATCCTGTGGTCAAGTGACCATGGTAATAATCAACGCGACGCCACAAACCCCCCCCCCCTCCCAGTGGGCCGCGGAAAAATTATCAAACGTTGACCGGTCCACGGCAATAAAAAGGTTGGGGACCACTGCCATAGAGGATTCCACAGAAGGATTCCACAGAAGGATTCCACAGAATGAGACAAACAGGAAGCCAGGTTACAGTAGGGTTACAGGATCTTCAGTAGATTCTTCAAATTCCTGGAATAAATCCAAAGTGAAATGCAGGTGTAAATACAGTTCATCTGTGCCGTATTTATTTATTTATTTATTTATTTATTTATTTATTTATTTATTTATTTATTTATTTATTTATTTATTTATTTATTTATTTATTTATTTATTTTTAATTTGTCAAAACATGTACAAGATAACAGGTATGATATAAACATAAACAAAACAATGTAGGTACAGGTAAATTTGGACAATAGGACAGTAAGACAGGGACGGTAGGCACAATGGTGCGCTTATGCACGCCCCTTACAGACCTCTTAGGAATGGGGTGAGGTCGACTGTAGACAGTCTAAGGTTAACGTTTTTGGGGTTTGGGGAAGAAACCACAGAGTCAGGTAGTGCATTCCAGGCATTGATCACTCTGTTGCTGAAGTCGTATTTTCTACAGTCGAGTTTCGAGCGGTTTACATTGAGTTTGAATCTATTGTGTGCGCGTGTAATGTTGCGGTTGAAGCTGAAGTATTCATTGACAGGTAGGACATTGTGGCAGATGATTTTATGAACTACATTTAGATCAGATCGAAGGCAACGTAGCTCTAAGCTATCTAAGCCCAAAATTTCAAGTCTGGTGGAATAAGGTATTCTGTTGCGAGCAGAGGAGTGGAGGACTCTTCTTGTGAAATATTTCTGGACTCTCTCAATTGTATTAATGTCCGATTTGCAGTGCAGGTTCCAGACAAGTGAGTTGTATTTGAGAATTGGTCTGGCAAATGTTTTATATGCTCTGGTTAGCAGCGTAATATTGCCAGAGAAGAAGCTACGCAAGATTAGGTTAACAACTCTTAGTGCCTTTTTGGCAATGTTGTTACAATGGGCTCTGGCACTTAGGTCATTAGATATGAATACGCCAAGGTCGTTGACAGAGTGAGGGTCGTCTACAAGGTTGTGTCCTCCAAGCATGCATTTTGTGTTCTGATTCTTTTTGCCAATGTGTAAGACAGAACATTTGTTGGTTGAGATTTGAAGTTGTCAGTTATCAGACCATTGTGATACATGGTCTAGGTCTTTTTGAAGGGTAGAAGTATTGTCGGTGGTGTTGAATAGTTTAACATCGTCAGCAAAGAGAACGCAGTTGCTTATAATATGATCACAAAGGTCGTTTTTGTAAAGAATGAATAGTGTTGGTCCTAGAATGCTGCCTTGAGGGACACCACTGTTGACAGGTGCAGGATTTGATAGGGCACTCCCTATTTTAACCATTTGTTGTCTGTTTGACAAGAACGCAGTTATCCAATCATGAAGGGGACCAGAGTTGCCATAAGATTTTAGTTTCTGAAGTAGTTTGTCGTGTATTTATACTCCAATTAACATAGTTGGATTCTTGCAACCATCTATTTATAGAGCTATTTTTAAAGAACTATGTCCAATGTCCTTGAGAATACCAGCTCAGCACTTTTGTAATACTTATGCATTTTTTTCAGTCAGCATTAAGTAAGAGTGGTTTATTAGTTATACTTAGATGGACTGGGCCCAACTACTAAAGGAACTTTCCAAGGTACAAGTGAATAATAATGTTTTGGATTTTATTTATTTAACAGGAAAAATGCAACAAAGGAAGATTAATGACCCTTTTATTGAAATCTACTGAGATTTTTTCCCCAAAAGTCCCTTTGTTTCATTTCAGAAGCTTGATAAAAATGTGAAGAAAGTGAGGGGAAAACTCTCCCTCCACATATATTTCTTGTACTTGTGGACACCCAGTAAAACCAACTGACACAAGATTCAACAGAGATAGAAATGAAGGATTTCTTTACAGTATTCAGTGCATCATATGCTTATGGAGTTTACAAAAAATGATGATGAATACCAGCATAATAGCTTCCAGAGGGAGTTAGGGTTGAGAAGCTGAAAGTCATAGGAGAATATCCTGCTGTTTTATTAAATGAAAGCCAATTGGAAAAGAGCCCAACAGAAGACAAGGTTACTAGATACTGTAGTATCATCAATGATGACCCAAAGGTGCTTTTTCAACTGGACTTTCTGGTTTTTCTTTGAAGACGATTCACTTCTCATCCAAGAAGCTTCTTCAGCTCTGGCTGGATGGTGGGGAATGGAAGGATTTATACTCCTTGCAGATAGCTGGTCATTTGCATCCTTTTAGTGGGTTGTTAAGGCCACCTGGAGGTTTATCTGTATCATCTTGAAAAAGCACCTTTGGGACAACCATGACCTGGATGACTGAGAATCTCCATAGACATTTAGTGATACAAGGCTAAGTTTACAAGAACACAAAGAAGCAGTTTCTAATAGAGAATTTGGTTAAATTATGTCCATCAGTTCATCAAGAAATGGCAGTAACTGAAAAACAACATGCAGAAAATAAAATTGTCTTATAGTGAAATGCACAGCAAACAAATTCAATAAATAATTAAAATAAAAATGAACACACATTTCTGAGAATGCAGAAAATTCTTTCCAGACCCATTACCTAGGATAGGGGTAGGCAAAGTTGGCTCTTCTGTGACACATGGACTTCAACTCCCAGAATTCCTAAGCTAGCATGATTGGCTCAGAAATTCTGGGAGTTGAAGTCCATGAGTCATAGAAGACCCAACTTTGCCTACCCCGACCTAGGACAAGGGTGTCAAACTCAAGGCCTGCAGGCTGGATCCGACCTGCAGGATGCTTAGATCTGGCCCATGGGGCCACCATGGAAACAGTGAAGGACCGGCCCACGGTGCCTTTGCCAGTGAAAACGGAGGCCCTCCCGAGCTCCATTTTAGCTGGCAGAGGGTTGCAAGAGGCCGCTACAGCTGAAAACGGAGCTCGCGAAGGCTGCACATGGCTCTCCCAAGCTCCGTTTTAGCTGGCAGAGGGTTGCAGGCCATCCCAGCCAAAAACGGAGATGAGGAGCTCGTTTCCGCTGGCAGAGCACTTGGGCCACGACATGTACCCCCCGACACGAATGATGTCAATCTGGCCACGCCCACCCTGGCCACGCCCACCCCATCCCCCCAAGGTAAAACACAACTTCTGTTTTCTTTTCTTGGGACTCTGGGTTTTTTATTTACTTAAGATGTTTTGGAGGGCTTTGATTGGTTTGCATGCTAGAGTAATGCCATGTGTTTGCAATGATCTGTTGGTTGTTTCTGAGATGTTTTTGATGCATGGTAGTGTTATCCTTTTCATAGCTTGGGTTGGTTGTGCTATAGTGGTTTGAATAGTCAGGCACGTTTTGGTAACATTGCATGAAAATCCATTTCATTGGAACATATTGTATTTCCTTTTTCTGATATTCTGGGTTGCTGGAGTGTGTTTGTACTCCTTCTGCCCATTTCAGTTCAAAATGCCCTGAACTTAATCCTCCCATCTTCTGCTTGATCCCTAGGGATCATTGTAGCAGGAATAGGAAATATTTCCCCGTTCCATATTTATATTTTAATGCAAAAGCCAAGGGGCTCCAAGGTACTCCCAACAACCAGAGTCTCCCCTATATCAAAATTACAATAAAGTTATGTGCATTGTGTCAGAGGAACTGAACAGTTATACATAAATGAAGAGGCCTTAATCTGATATTTTGCCCATTTAATTCAGTACCATTTCCTTTGTATTTTATTTATTTATTTATTTATTTATTTGGTAGTTTTTCTATGCCGCCCTACTCCCTCAGGACTCAGGGCGGCATACAACATTTGTAACTGACAGCAGAAGCCCTAGTCACACAGATAGAATTCCTTTTCAATACTACTACGAGAGTTTATTTTATTTTATTTTATTTATTTATTTTGTCAAGCGTATATATGATTACAGACAAAGTATAAACATGATTGTGAATACATAAGATGTATAAGCATGGTTATGAGTACATGAGATGGTTACAAATACATAGGGACATTAGGACAGGGACAGTAGGCACGCTTGTGCGCTTATGCATGCCCCTTACAGACCTCTTAGGAATGGGGTGAGGTCAACGGTAGACAGTCTAAGGTTAAAGTTTTGGGGGTTTGGGGAAGAAACTACAGAGTCAGGTAAAGTATTCCAGGCATTGACCACTCTGTTTAGTATTTTTTACCTATGGGAATGGTCATCAATCCATATGTTGGTAAAGGGGGATTAGGCAAATAGTTGGAGGATGATCTACTAATGGCTATATTCACCATGCAGTTTAGATAAGAGTAAAAAGCTGATAATCTTAAATCCCTCAGTTTGTGCAGGGAAACTGCAGAGAAGGGCTATTACTGTTCAGTTCGACATGGGGATGTTCTAGAATCTAGATGTAACAAGTTGCCATTATATGTCACACAATATAGTATAGTATTGGCCTGATTTATCTTGGCTCATATTCTTAGATGCCAGGATTAGAATCTGGGCTTTTCTACATACAGAGTATGTGCTCTATCATTGAGCCGTGATCTTTGTACATACTTTTTTAATTAATGGTTTTAATTACAGTAGTAAAAATGAATATAAATTAAACTTTTAAAAAATGGTAAGAAAATATATATAGTAAAATGCAATAAAAAGAATATGGTAAAGAAAAAGAGACTTCCAACTTTCATTATGTGTATACAGACATTTAGTAACTCTTTCCCCATTAAGGTTATAAAACAATCTCTCTTCCCTTATCCCAATCTTTAGCTATAAGCAATTCCATAAAACATCGATTTTTTAATCCCAGCATCAGCAGAAAGACCATAAAGGTTCTGCCAGAACTTTGCAAATAAATATATTATTTTAACCTTGATCAAACAAATCAACTTTATTTTCCTTTAATTTCTAACTGTCTTAAATTCTAGTTCATTTAATATTGTCATAGAAATTGATTTCTCTACAATTCTTCTTTATCTCACTGCATAGACTTCTTCAAGGATTTAGCAAGTGTCAGGCCCAAGCTCAACACAACAAAATGAAATCCAGTTGAGTTCAATCCTTTATGTCCTTGCTCTTAATGGATAAATTCTTGCCAAGCTAAAGCTATAAACTTCTAACCCAGCAGCCCCCAACCTTTTTGGCTCCAGGGACCGGTTCCATGGAGAGAGATTTTTCCATGGACCAGGGAGTGTGGGTTGCACAGATGGGGCTTCATTTGTTTATGTGGCCCAGTTCCTGGCACACTGCGGACTGGTGGTGGTCCCTGGCCCAGGTGTTGGAGACCCCCTGTTCTAATCTAATTATATCCTATGAGATTCTAGGGTGTGGCTTCCCTGAACTACTTCCTCATTCCCTCATTTAGCTTGGGACTGTGCAATCTCTTAATCTCAGCCTCTTTCTGATTAGATTTACTGCCTCCTTGCCGGGAAACTTCTGTGCTGCCAAAACTCCTAACCACTGAGTCTACAGGTGTACATTCCGTCACATCAAGACTTTTTTGTAGATCCAATCAGAAAACATTTCCAGGTCATTCTTTTGGTTTGTCATTGTTACTTCCCCTTCAATTTTTAAAACTTAAGCTAGTGTCTTTTAATATTTCCAATATTATAACATCTTGGGTCACTTTGTAAATCCCACTTAACCAATACGAAAAGCTGATTTGTATTTTTCTTTCTTTCTACTTAGAATATTTAGCATTCTCTTTAGTATTCCCAGTTTCTAAAATGATAAATTCATTCGTTATGAGCCAGGATAGCCAAAATAACTCTTGTTACCACAAGAAGCATTCATTTTTCATAGTTAATTCCAAAATCTTATTGTAAAAGTTAATATTCCAAATTTAACTGGACCCTTAATTAATTTGCAATTTCCTTAGTTCAAAATCTTAGCTTGTTGTTTACTTCAAATTCTTTAAGTTCTTCAGTTTAACTTAATTCAGTAATTAATTTTCCTTTGTTCAGAGTTGAACTCACCCATGGTTTTTCAAACTTGTCGTTCCAAAGATCTCTAATAGTTTTAAGATAGTTATAGACAATTTCCAAAAGTGAAGGTTTGAAAGATTTAATGTCTTTTTAAAAGCTCTGACATGTTGCAAGCAATGTGGCTGATTGCATCATCCCCTGGCACTGAAACCCACAGAAAAACCATTGTACTTTGGTCTCCTCATGAAGAGCCACTGTTCAGAACACATATGGACCATTTCCTCTCCTCTTCTTGTCTGGAGAAGTTCTGAAGAGCCAGTCTAATCACTGGTTCTTTGGTCTTTGTCATGGTTTTTGGCTGTACTTTCATGGAGAAATCTTCATTCATTCTGTCCAGACTTTCAAGAATAATGTGGATCTGCAAGTTCCACAACCTGATGCCAGTCTAAAAATACCACATAAAGAGTTGATAATAGAATGATTTAGTGATCTTACTACAGCCATGGCTTGTTATCCATATCCCTTTGCATAATCCTCCTTCCTGTTTTCAATAATAACTGTTTTACAAAGTAGAAAATGTTATGAGTGAAGATGCCCCAATATAGAAAATAGCATTTATTTCCACTATTATATGCAAATCAGGCTTTAAAGGACCCTCTCCTCCCCACCCCCCAAAAAACCAGTAGATCTTGGTTTGTGGCAAAAACCAGTGGACTGCTGCTTAGCTGACATTTTAAGAAATTGAGTTTGAAATAAGACCAATTCTATAAATGATGGTGTTAATTTCATTTTCACGCAGAAAAATGATGCGATTGGACACCAAAAACATAACAGATCATTGCAAATGTAGACTAATGACTTGCAAATTATATTATTATTCCTCTTCCGAGTATGTTTAAGTCACTGAAATTGGACTGCATTAATGGTCCAGTTATTGAATGTAAGCAAATGTAATTCTACAAAAAAAAAGAGAGAAAAACTGATGAAACAATTTCCAGCCAGAAAGGCATGAAAAGTACTGCTAGATTCTCCTCCCTTTGGGCATTTTGGTAATCCATTTATACTTTTTTTGCAGTTTTGCAGCCAATCCTGGGTCTGAAGGATTTCCTGTTATCAGGGACTTCCACGGGGATGGTTAAAAAATAAAAGTCAAGATGGTAACCACAACAGTGGGATTGACGTTCTTCCCAAGAGAGAGACTTGCCTGATTTCATAAACAGAGAGTCTCTCTAAGGAGAAGGCTGACTGCCAATGCCATCTTCCGGACTGGATATAAGTAAGGAAGTGGAGAATGCCTCATGTTTATTTCTGGGTTTATCAGCAGTGAAGCAGGATGCAATGGGCAAGCTCTATGATTGCTCTATTTATTTATTTTTCCAACCCAAAGAAATGCTAGAAAGAAATTGCATGAAGAAGCTCAGTACTCCATCCATTTGTGGGTCTTTCATTCCGAGTCTCCCCACTTTTCCTTCCTGGTCCTATGTGTGGAACAGAACTGTTACTATTAGAATTCCAAACGCAATGCCCTGTATGCCTTCCCTAATTTCTTTTAAATTAATTTTGGGGAGGCAGTCAAAGACTTACAGGGTGAAGAGATGATGCCGCAACTTCATCACTTCATGCAGGTGGTCAAGAATTTCCAGGACAGGAAATGATAGGTTATGAAGGGATTGATTCCTTGGAAGTGGTGAACTTTTAAAAAGCTTGTATATGTCGCTTTTTTACATCCACCTCCTTTGAAGGTGGAAAATTGTGCCTTTACGTCTTGGCATTTTGCTGCCAACATGTAGAAACATGTTTACCAAGTGGGGAATGGACTGAAGGGGCTCTCAGCCTGGAGGTTGCTCATTCCTATATGGAGACTTTGCGCATGGAGTCTGGGCACAAATATCACTTTGAGGTTGCTATTTTTGGAGTGTGATCAGAGCGGTTTTCACTCTGGGTTTTCAAATTCGTGAGAATGTTGTGAGGGTAAAAGAACATATTGCTGCAGCATTATGAACTATCACTACTAAAATGATGATACAGGTATTTAGGGGAACAGAGGCAGATAGGGCTGTAAATACATAAATAAAGCCTTCTCAAAGCTGCTGCATCAAATATATGCTTCAAATATTGACTGGGAACTGGCCTCCATCTTGGAGAAGGCTGTCATAGAAACTTTGCATTAGCGCTGTTCCCCGCTATTCATGCTATCTACCATGACCTGGATGGCCATCATGGAGGCTCAGATTGCCAATGCTAATTTTAAAGCTGTTCAGTTCTGAACCAAATTGACTTTGACATATTGATTTTTCAGCAAAACAGTGAAATCGATATTGATATCTTGCAAGACAACAACACAGAGAGGTGATTTCTTCATAAATAGGCCCCAATCTTCTAAAAATCAGAGGTTATATGTCCATGGGGTTGTGCTATTAATCAGAGCCAAAGCCCATTAAATTTAGTATAATTTCTCTAAAGTGAACGTATTGATAAATCAAGAAAACAAGTCAAGAAAACAAAATTGTTTATCTGTGTTTGGGGAAGGAGTCTTTCTCAGTCCTGTTTCTTCCAAAATAACACTCCGTATTCACAAATCAAAACAATCATTTTCATATCCTAATGGTTGATATATAAGATGCCCACTATGGATTTCTCTGAGACTTGTAAGGTGGAATAAAATAGACTTCAAAACAGTAGTTGCACAGAAGCATCGAACAGAATCTACTAACATTTATCTCTGGTTGGGGGAAAAAAATAGATATGTACATTTGTTGATGAAATATGCATCTGAAAAGAGTGAAAGCAGGATTGAAGGGGGAAAAAATAAACTAGTTATTTTTTTACAAGCCTGCATGGCAGAACATTACATTAAAGAGATTGTTATCAGGAAATGTCTTAAAATGAAGACATCTTGTTTACATTAAAGTTGTATTTATTAGGAGAGAGCCAGCTTGGTAGTGGTTAAGGGCAGTAGGATAGAAAATGAGATCTGGAATTCTGGTGCCACATTAGGCATAAAGCCAGCTGGGTGACCTTGGGCCAGTCACTCTCTCAATTTTAAGAAGAAGGTCAAAGCAAACCACTTCTGAAATCTTGCCCAAAAAAATTGCAGGGATTTATTTATTTATTTTATTTTATTTAAATGGAAGACAATTGCCAGGAACCAACACTGACTTGAAGGAAAAGAAAAAGAAAGAAAGAAAGGAAGGAAGGAAGGAAGAAAGAAAGAAAAGAAAAGAAAGAAAGAGAAGGAAAGAAGAAAGAAAGAAAGAAAGAAAGAAAGAAAGGGAAAGAAAGAAAGAAAGAAAGAAAGAAAGAAAGAAAAAAGAAAGAAAGAAAGAGAAGGAAGGAAGGAAGGAAGGAAGGAAGGAAGGAAGGAAGGAAGGAAGGAAGGAAGGAAGGAAGGACAAGCATAGAAAGATTTTTGCATATTAGGAAAAGTTGTGAATGAGAGCAAATGCAGATTGGAAAAATAATAGACTAAGATAATGCCTAGTGCCATCCGTATGGGAGAAACCAGAATAAAAAAAATTGCACCCCTTTCAAATGGGGTACAATATCAATGCATGTACAAAATGGACAAAGTTTGCATTGCAACACTTTGTCCATCACTGTACTGATTTTGTCACCCTCTGATTCTGCTGATAATGTCTTACTGGGCACTATACAACATACATTAGTTTTATCCTGATCCGGATATCTCTAACTGTAAATTATAGTAAATATTATGAATACTTGTGCCATTCTGTTATGAAATTGAAGGTTATGACTTGAGCAGATTGGTTAGCATTTTCACCTTTCCTCAAATCACAAATGAACGTACAGTAGGAGAAAACCCTATGGATGAAGCTGCTTAATACGAAGCATCAAGGTTATCAGAATTTAAATCAATTTAACACCTGTGCCAAGGGAAGAAACATGCTATTTATTTAATTGTCATTTAATTTATTCGGTTATTAGCTAGAGCTGAAGCAAAAAAAGAAAAAAAAAAGCACTGTAGGCTGGCACTAAAACCCAGGAGGAGCAAACCTACAGAAACAATTGTTCAGGAGCTAAATTTAAGATACTAAAATCCCAAAGAAAGATGATAAATCTTGCAGCTTAGGCAGAGCTTGAATAGAGATGCTTCAAGTAACTTCAATAAACCTCAGTCAGATCTTTCTTTCTTTCTTTCTTTCTTTCTTTCTTTCTTTCTTTCTTTCTTTCTTTCTTTCTTTCTTTCTTTCTTTCTTTCATTCTTTCTCTCTCTCTTTCTTTCTTTCTTTCTTTCTCTCTCTCTTTTCTTTCTTTCTTTTCTTTCTTTCTTTCTCTTTTCTTTCTTTCTTTATTTCTTTTCTTTCTTTCTCTCTCTCTCTCTCTCTCTTTCTTTCTTTCTTTCTCTCTCTCTTTTCTTTCTTTCTTTTCTTTCTTTCTTTCTCTCTCTTTTCTTTCTTTCTTTCTTTCTTTCTTTCTTTCTTTCTTTCTTTCTTTCTTTCTTTCTTTCTTTCTTTCTTTCTTTCTTTCTTTCTCTCTTCTACTTTCCTACCTCACTAGATAACTATGTAAAATATGTTAAAATAAGAATGTATATATTATCTAATAAAATGTAAAAAGCCAAGGTTTGAGGGTTAATAAAGATAACACATCAGAACAAGATCCATATGAAAGTAGAAAAAGAACCTGTATATGTTTACTGTATTCTTAATTTTAATTTATATTTTCCTATTTTTTTTGTATTCTGTATTTTACTGCATATTACTGCATTGTTAAAACTGAGTACATGTTTGAGAAGAAAAGCATCATTTGCACTGACTAAAATAGAAAAAGCATGCAGTCTTGACTCTCGGTTCAAACTAGCATTAGGGGAATGTAACATTTCATTGCCAGAGTAATGTAACCATGATTTATAAAATAAACCATATTTTGCTAGGTTTCTTTCTATAACACATAAAGGCATACTTCAATTTATAAACTGCAGTGGCTAGATTTACACAACAAATTATTAAAACTAAAAAAAAATTATGGCAACATACTAAGCCAGTGTTTTTAGGTCTTTAATTACAGCTCACAAACTGACATTTAGGCTATAATCATATGATATACTAAGCCACCAAATTCACTTAATGAGCCCAGACTGCTATCCTAAGCCATCTCCATCCACAATCAATCTTACACAGCTCTTTGATCACAGAGTCATACTTACTATGTCTCTTTAATTGGAATTGCAGCTCTTTGAGGTTTATGGAATTTGAAATGGAGACATATAAGAGATTTCCATATCATTTTCCGTAAATGCCAAATGGTGGCTGCGTGGCATAATAACCTTCAGATTTTTATGAAACAAGCCTTTTTGGTTGACGATATTTAGATACACAGCCTTTGATGGAGATCCTTAGATTGACCGAAGTGTTGTGATTCTAGCTTGAGTTTAAATACCTGACAGAAATCTAGAATATTGTGCAGGGAGCCAGGCTCAGCTAAAATGAATCTACAGGTAGCCCTCGCTTACTAATCGATAGTTGGGATCAGGAAGTCTGTCACTAAATGATATAGTTTTAAGGTATGATGTCAGATGACAGCACCAATGTACGGCAGTAGTTCCAGCAGTTCAGTGGTGAAATCCAATTTTTTTACTACTGGTTCTGTGGGCGTGGCTTGGTGGGCGTGGTGTGACTTGGTGGGCGTGGCTTGGTGGGCATGGCAGAGGAAGGATACTGCAAAAGCTCCATTCCCTCCCCACTCCTCGGGGAAGGATATTGCAAAATCTCCATTCCCACTGCACTCTGGGGCCAGCCAGAGGTGGTATTTGCCAGTTCTCCGAACTACTCAAAATTTCTGCTACCAGTTCTCCAGAACCTGTCAGAACCTGCTGGATTTCACCCCTGCAGCAGTCCCATCTGCTGTGGTTAAGCAACTCCCATATGGATACAGCACCCAATATTCACATGATTGTCATTTATGACACTCTGCCCATTTTCCCATTCACTTTGCTTGTTGGAAGTTGGCAATGAAGGTTGTAATTGGTGATCACGTGATGGTGGGGCACTACGATGTTGTGATTGCAAGCTGGTTGCAAAGCACCCAAATCGCAATCATAAGACCAAGGGAATCTGTGATGGCCACAACTACGAGGACCAATTGTAAGTAGCCCTTTAGCTTTGAATGTTAAAGTTCTGGCAAGAATGGCTGCGGAATTTGAAAGTTGCCAAGGTTGAGAATCATTTATCTAAATTTGCATATTGCATTGAACTTGTGAATCCAGCCAATGGGGTTTATAAATCATGTCTTTGATTAGTCAACCAACCATAGTTTTTTCTGTTATGCAAATCCATTGTAGCAGTGATTTTCTGTTCTGAAAGAAAACATCTGCCCAGCATCTCAGACAGAGCTCTTCCTTCTTAGAAGTATGTTACCTTTGGACTGAAAACATCCAGCACTGGATTTGGGATATTTGACATATTGTATAAACACTACTTTCTCACATCATGGTATTAAGATTGGGGCCATGTTCACATGATTCAATTGGCTATAAAACTCAGCTAGAGAACATGTGCATGCTGCCACTTTTACATACAGAAATCTAACACGCCGGGTTTGCTGTTTCATTGAGTGTGTTGAAACTCTAATGACCTCTATCTTGGATTCCATTTCCTTGGGGTTTTGTTGCAACTCACAAAACCCGAGGGGTCACTCCTATGCATTTAATATACAAAGCATTTAAAATAAATTTGCTTAGAGTATTGTAGAAGTTGCTTGGTTACTGTTATTTTTCCCAAAAAGGCACATTTATCTTTACATTGGATTCACTGTGTGTGGACGGTGAAGATTAGAACTATTGCTAAGAATGGTGACATTTTCTGCTCACATGTAGAAAAGAAGCGTTGTCACTGTAGCTCTTTCTTTTAGATAGCAAAAGACTGTGAACAGCATATCTAATTTCCATAAGCAGCTTTGAAAATATAAAGGGCAGTTTATTTGTTTCTGATTAAAATGATTAATCGGAACAGCCTGAAGCATGAAAAGAAAGCAATGGAGCTTCTTTTCTAAACAATGCAAACAATTCCATCATTCATGCATTGATTCACTGTGGATAAGGCTGAATGCAACGAAATGTTGGTAGACTCAAATATATAGATACAGGATAGAGTCAATCTGAATTAATTAGTAACTACACAGCAGAAGAATCCTATGGAAGCAAATGAAAAGTATGCACATTGGGACAAAATATTACACACACACACACACACACACACACACACACACACACAGAGAGAGAGAGAGAGAGAGAGAGAGAGAGAGAGAGAGAGAGAGAGAGACAGACAGACAGACAGACAGACAGACAGACAGACACACACACACACACACACACACACACACACACACACACACTGCGTGTATGCACAACTATACAGACCTTTTTCCCCCCAGTGCAAGGAGATGTTTCCTGTAAGTGGCTCAAGGCTGACAACATTGGGGAGACCAAATTACAGTTATAGGGATAGGACTGAATTGTCATTTTGGGGGGCATCCACAATCACATGCATCTATAACTAATTTACAGTGGCATCAAAATGACAATCTAGGCATTCATGAAGTCATGGCATATATGATCCAATCATGTACTTTAAACAGAAAATCTGGTGCCAAAACATAAGTTGCATCTTTTACATAATGATATCATGATGCACATGTACGGGTATTTGCTCCCCCCCCCCCATTGCCATTGCCATTCTATGGATGACGATGAACCCCTGCTTTTTATTAAACAGGCAGATCTCATCATGTTCCCGTCACAAATCCACTTGTCTGTCTCCAGCAACTGAATTTCCAAGAGCTCTCACCTTCTGTGATGTATCCTTGGCACGGGAAGACAGCCAAGTTCACACTCTGTAGAACAGGCATCGGTAACAAGCTGCAATGACATCAAAATGATGACACAGGCATCATGGTACCATTGCTCACATAATGCAAGTGCATCCCGGTGTCCTAACATTTGAAACAGCTACATAAAAGTAAAGCATGATATGTCCCAAAGGTGCTTTTTCAAGAGGCAATTGGACTTTCTTATTTTGCTTTGAAGACGTTTTGCCTCTCATCCAAGAAGCTTATTCAGCTCTGACTGGATGATAGGGAGAGCTGAAGAAGCTTCTTGGATGAGAAATGAAACGTCTTCAAAGCAAAACAAGAAAGTCCAGCTGCCTCTTGAAAAAGCACCTTTGGGACAACCATGACCTGGATGACTGAGAATCTCCATAGACAGAAAGCATGACATATGCCATCATTTGTTTCCCCTTCTTCCCCTATGGCAGTGGTTCCCAACCTTCCTAATGCCACGACCCATGCCCCGCCCCCGCGCCCCCACCGTGACCCACCCTGCTGCCGCCATTTGGGTTCTTTTACACTCTGCACATGCGCAAAGCATGCTGCAGACGGTAAAATAACCCAAATGGCGGCAGCGGGGTGGAGCGCGGTGGGGGCGCGGGTTGTTGGGCGCGATATGGCCAGGCTTGTGGCAGTGGGGGGGGGAGCTGAGGATGCCGGGGCGACCCCTGGGAAATGGTCGTTCGACCCCCAAAGGGGTCCCGACCCCCAGGTTGGGAACCACTGCCCTATGGCACCCTGTGCTTTAATCCTATTGTGCTTTGTTTAGTTTGGGTTTATTGTGTTGTGTGAAAACCAAGGTAACTATAACTGTTAGTATGTAAATCAGAGCTTAATATGTTGTGCTAGCTGTGGCTTATTCAGTAAAATCATAAAAAAGAGCCGAAGTGGCACAGCAGTTAGAGGCAGTACTGCAGGCCACTTTAGCTGACTGTGATCCGCAGGTCAGCGGTTCAAATCTCACCGGCTCAAGGTTGACTCATCCTTCCATCCTTCTGAGGTAGGTAAAATGAGGACCCAGATTGTTGGGGGCAATATAAATATACATTGCTTACTGGTGTAAACCGCTTAGAGAGTACTTGCACTGTGAGGCGGTATATAAATCTCACAAATAATAAATAAATAAATAAATAAATAAATAAATAAATAAATAAATAAATAAATAAATAAATAAATAAATAAATAAATAAATAAATAAATAAATAAATAAATAAATAAAATTAGCTATAACTTAGCACAATGTCTAAACTCGAGACATTTCCACTGGTCTGTTGAGCTAATCCAAAATCAGTACCAGATTGGCGTGACTGGTGTATAATCATATCTCATTGACTTTATTTGCAACTGAGCTGATTTATTTCTGGATAAGCTGCAATACGTCTCAAACGGAACTTTAAGCCATTCTCCTTTTGAAATGCTGAAGGTTGAACAAGATGTGGGAGGGCCAGCTTTCGATTGGCAGGAGCTCTCCTATCACTTTGCCCCCCCCCCCGGGGGGGCTCTTAGTCCTCCACCAAAGAAGAGCCACCAGAGCATCGCAGATGACTTGAAAGAGAGAAGAAAATGCCGGTTCAGCTTTGCAGCTCTTCCTCTATAACAGTGTTTCCCAACCTTGGCAACTTGAAGATGTCTGGACTTCAACTCCCAGAATTCCCCAGCCAGCATTCGCTGGCTGGGGAATTCTGGGAGTTGAAGTCCAGACATCTTCAAGTTGCCAAGGTTGGGAAACACTGCTCTATAATAACCTTTCCAACTTGGGGGGGGGGGGCAGGAGGAGAATAAAGCCCACAGAATGATCTAAAAACTTGACAAGGGTGAAGGACTCTGAATGCTGTTTCTTCCCTCTCCCATTGGGCAGCTGCAGGGAACACTGATTGAGGCTCCTTCAGGATTCAAGAGACTGAATTGTCCAAGAAACAATGAAGATGATCACCATTGCTTCTGAGGAACTGGGAAGCTGAAATGGGGACAGCGTAGAGCTACCCCCAGCCAACATCTAAGTTTTTAAGATCTACTGTAATTCTGCGCAGTTCATCCTGTACTCTGAGGTCAGCAATAGCTGATTTTGCTATTAATTTTTTTTAAAATATCAACTGTTCCTTTCACTTTTTCTATGATCATTTTATGAAAAAAAAACATGTCGCTGGAATTAACCTTCCTTATTACAGTTTAGGAGGGCTCTCATTCACTTAGGCCTTTTAATGTTTTCATGTTATTGTTTCAGTTTTTAGTATTTTATATTTTCTTGGTGTTAATGCAGGTTTTTTATTCTTACTTTAATTAAACACCCAGCACCATTAAAGGAATGAGGGGGGCATATACACTTTCTAAATCCAATCAACAGGAATGAAACAGGGGGGCCTTTTCCATCTTTCCAAGAACAACTTTCTTTCTTTCAACAACATCTTTCCCAGAGACCAGTAAGATCCCACAGAGTTGGGCTTCTCCGGGTCCTGTCAGCCAAACAATGCTGGCTGGTGGGCCCGCGGGGAAGAGCCTTCTCTGTGGCTGCTCCAGCTCTCTGGAACCAACTGCCACCCGAGGTCTGTACCACCCCACCCTGTTGGCCTTCCGTAAAGCCGTTAAGACCTGGCTTTTCTGGCAGGCCTAGAACCATTAACCCAGAGAACAGATGTGCGAGTGCAAGGATTTTATAAATATGATTTATTGTAATATGCTTTTAGATGCTTTTAGATGTTTTTACTGTGATTTCTGTTGGTTACTGGTAGTGAGCTGCCCGGAGTCCATGCTGAATGGGGCGGCATATAAACTGGACCAAATAAATAAATAAATAAACTGCTTCCAGAAATGGCTGTTCTCTGCAATCTCTCTCAGAAGGTGGAAGTAGGATATGGCTAACATATTCCTTGCCCATTTCAGCAGTTCCATATCAAGTGTGCTTCAAAAGAATCAGATTTATATTTAGCTTCTGACTTGCAAGCAAATGTATTGCACACTGGATAATATGCCATGTTAACAACCACGTGGCCCTGTGACTTTTCTCTCTTGTAGCCAATTTTTATTTCTTTCTGAGGGGCTACGTCAGCCCATCTATGGTATGGAATAGAGAAAAATCACCTGTTATCCTACTTTACACCTCTCCTCTGCTGCATTTATCTAGACCTGCAATATTCAAACTGGTTTCTCTGGAACCCCAAGGTTGTAGGAAAATCATTCAGAGGTTCAACATGAAAATTGCTGTGTTTGTTGTACCATATGAAATATATTATTGCCACATTAATTGTAACATTTTGTTCAAATAAAATGTATTACATCAGGGTTTTTTTTAAAAAAACATCTGAAAGTTGCTAAGGTTGACAAACACTGATCTAAGTGGAACCTGGCTTGATAAGAAGCCATTCTACAGTTCACCTTGGCTAAAAGATCAAGCAGCATTTTCCTAGGTTTTGAAAACCATCCTGTGTTCAAAGCAAGCATTGTGACAGTTTGCTCATATCATCTGTCAGAATCTTAAATCTCATTTTCATGAGAATATTTTTTTTTTTGCTACGAGCGCAATCTGACTAAGGCTAATGGAAGAACTACCATTATGGATTTAAGCTGATTAATGAATTGGTAGGAAGCTAGTTTCTCATGGTTATGCAGTTCAGTAATAAATCAGGGTTTCTGGGAATACCGTACTTACTTTTCTTTCTCCCCTGAAGCTCAGAGAAGATTCTAAGCAGCCATGTTATTACTGGGAGGCTGGAGGTGAATGAATAAAATCTGCTGCAGAATTCCCACAACCCTGCAGCAGAGATTGCTCTGCCTGCCTCCTGTGCCTTTTCTGATTCAGCGCTTTTCCCTCCTATAGCTCTAAACTTGGCAGCAATGAGGTGTGATTAGAATAAACAGGACTGCTTTTGGAACAGCGTTTCAGAGCATGATTTTCCCTTCATAAAAGCTGCTGCAGAATGATGAGATTGATGGACAACATCGTCTTTGACACCCTATGTTGCTTTCAGCCAGCGGCAGGTTGATCTCTTACCTCGCTACCGGTGCGCTGCACACACATTGCCACATTTTGTGCATGCACGTGCACGCTATGCGCATGCACCCCCTCATGCAATTTAGCTTCTGCGCATGCGCGGAAGCAAAAAATCGGCAAAATCCCACACGCACGCACATCCCCTCACAAGATTTTGCTTCCACGCATGTGCAGGAAGCAAAAAAAGCCCAAAAATTCTGAAAAAAAGATGGTGACATGCAACAGACCGGTGAAGACAATGGACCGGTGTTGCGCGCAAATTGTGTAATAGGCTGGCCGCTACCGGTGCGGTAGAGTGGACCGCACCGGTAGGAACCCACCACTGCTTTCAGCCTTCAAAAGCAGGCTACGCATGGCAAGAACATTCTCAAAAATTCTTGAATGTTATCAGCTCCTCCTGACAAAGCAAATGTTCTTGGTGGTACTTATTGTGCTTTTATTAAATTTTACAAAACGATAGCCTAGCTGTATGATGAAACTATGCTAGGGAGGCAATCCATCTCAGCTTTCGAGCCTTACCATATGGAGAACAGAATGTTGTCTCTATGTGTTCTTCGTTCTTTCTCTATTAATACTGTTTGCATAGCAGGATAACCACAAGGCAACCTTCTGTTTTACCCCAGAGCGACAAATGTGGCGTGCTAAAATGAAAATCAACATTTCATCTTTGTCAGTGAAAGGAAATGGCACTGATGTTGCTCAACCAACTGTTATACGGTTGCCTTAAAATTATCATGAATGGTTGGAAGTTGGCAATGAATGCCATGTTGATGTTATGGCACAGGATGTGCTTATACTGAAAATTCTGATGATGATGCTATTTAGCTCGCTTGCTGCTTGCTGCTTGTTCTGGTATACCACCTTCCGCTTAGGTTCAGTACATGTATGAATACTAGGAGTGGCGTGCTTCTGAAATGTTTCATGCTCCAAGGACTGAACCTGAAGCTTTTTGCAGGCAAAGCTTATGCTCTGCTTCTGAGCAAGGTGTTTTTCTTTTCACTATAGCATTGACTATTGTCCAAAATTAAACCATCATCACACTGAAGGGCCAGTAACAGAGTATATCATTGTAAAGCCAGTAGTTTTATTTTTCCAATTCATAGGTTTTTCTAGTTTTGAAGTGTTCACTAACCTACCATTGGGTGGGGCATTATTTTGGAAGGAAACATGGGGGTGTATGTGTGTGTTTAAAAAATTCCCTTCTCACCCCTATGGATGGTATGTGTCTTCCTCAACCTTCTGTCCTCTACCAGAGACCTGGGAGTTTGAGGATTCTGCACAGTATATTAGCTGTTCCTAGCACTGCACTCCTCTGGACAGACAGCTCTGACATTGTTCCTACGATCTGTTGCACAGGTGGGATTCAACCGGATCTCACCGGTTGGCCCAAACTGTTAGCAAATTGCTGATGCAGTTCGGAGAACCGGTTAAAAATAAAGTGCAAGAGAGGTTTTTCTCTCTCTCTCTCTCCCTTCAGTTAATAGCTACACTTAACAGTTGCAGCTGGAATGCAGCTGATACACGCTGAATCAAGTCAATAAACAACAGAAACTGACAGGATTAGGGCAGGGAAAATCATCAATCACCCATCTAGGGATGGGATTAACTTCTTCCCTTCAGGAAGAAGGACAAGATTACAAACATTTTCATTATAAAGAGTATTAAGTAACATTTCTGTGATCAGCTGATACTCCCTGGAGTTTCCCAAGATCTTTTATAGCTGCTGCAGTGTTGGCTACTTCTTGTTTCTCCCTGGGGGAAAAGATACAGGAGGGGACAATGATGCAGCTTGATCATACAGGCCGTGAATTTAATGTATGTGTGGTCCAGTCAGCTGTATTGCTTCTTCTGTGAAGCACCCAATTTAGAACATAGAGAACATAGAATAAGTTGGAAGGGTTAATGGCTTTTGGCAGCAAGGCTAGGCTTTCAATTAGCCTGAGCAGCTGCTCTTAGTTTCCCTCTCAGCTGCTGTGTTTGCTTTGGGGTTGACTTTTTTAAAAAGGGGGAATGGCTGTTTTAAGTTTTTTGCATTGTTTTAGTGGTTCCTGCCACTGTCCTTTTGGGGTGTACTTCCCTCACTCTTTTTGAAAGCATCTAGTGATGGAGCACCCACAGCTTCTGAAGGCAAGCTATTCCATTGATTGATTGGTCTCACCCTTAGGAAATTTCTCCTTAGTCCTAGATTGCTTCTCTCTTTGGTTAGTTGCCATCCATTGTTTCTTGTTGTGCCTTTTAGTGCTTTGGAAAATAGATTAATTCCCTCATTTTTGTAGGAGCCCCTCAAATTTCCTGACAGAACAATTAATCAGTGGAACAACTTACCTCCAGAAGTTGTAAATGCTCCAACACTGGAAGTTTTTAAGAAGAGATTGGATAATCATTTGTCTGAAGTGGTGTAGGGATTCCTGCCTAAGCAGGGGGGGTTGGACTAGAAGACCTCCAAGGTCGTTCCCAACTCTGTTATTCTATTCTATTGTAAATATTGGAACAGTGCTATTATATTGTGCTATTTTATTGTGAGTTGGACTAAGGAGAAATTTCCTAAGGGTGAGACTAATCAAGTGGCCACACCCACCCAGACACATGACCCATTTCCCACAGAAAACACCGGGAGCCACAAAACCTGGGTAGGTGTGGCTGGGGGAGTCATGTGACTGGGTGGGAGTGACATTGAGTTGGCCATGCCCACCCACTCACATGACCACCAAGCCACGCCCACCAAGTCATGCCCACAGAACCACTAATAAAATAAATTGAATCCCACCACTAATCTGTTGGCATCACTCTTCCAGTTTATGAGACAAGCCCCAAGTGCATTTTCTACCATTGGGACCTTTACTTCCCACATACTCTCTAGTTCCTCTGTTAGGCCCTGGTAATTCTCCTGCTTCTCATATTCCTCCGATTATTTTTTATCAGGGCAACTTGATTTACCCAAATATGAGACCGAGCATACTGCTTCCGCTTGATTGATAAGAAGCAATGCTCATCATTCCCCCCTGATGTTGCTTCACTTGGTACTGTAACTTCCATCACCACCATTGACTTCTGGTTCTTGTCTATTATCACAATGTCTAGTTGATTGGCCAGTATTTGCCTGGTTGTCTAGATCTGGACATCCCATAGGATTTTATTATTCTCCACAATCTTCTGCGGAATCTACCATCTGGGCCTGCAGAATCTAGTCCATTCACTATGCATATGTTTCTGTATGCAATGCCAGCTACTTAGTTGTGCCATTCAGAGTATACTATTCCTGTTTACATCTTATAGCCTGTCACTATAATATTAAGGCTCCAAGTAAAAAGCCTTTAGACCAGGGGTGTCAAACTCAAGGCCCGGGGCGAGGTGCTTAGATCTGGCCCATGGAGCCACCCTGGAAACAGCAAAAGACCGGTCCACGGTGCTTCTGCCAGCAAAAACGGAGCTCGGGAGGGCAGCAGGTGGCCCTCCCAAGCTCCATTTTCACTGGCAGAGGTTTGCAGGAGGCCATTGCAGCCAAAAACGGAGCTCGGGAAGCCATTTTCGCTGGCAGAGCACTCGGGCCTAAAGGCACCCCCAACATAAGTGATGTCAAGCTGGCCACCCTAGCCACACCCACCCCTGTCCCCCAAGGTCAAACACAACCCTGATGCGGCCCTCAATGAAATCGAGTTTGACACCCCTGCTTTAGACTGTCTACCACAGCTCCTGTAGAAATGGTTTTAAATACCAAATCTCAGGCCATTTAATTTGAAAGCATCTCCCTGCTATCCCGACAGTGTGTAGGCTTCGTTGCTGTTACATCTTGAACGGACCATGCATAATCACTGATGCGCTTGCAGCGGGGGAAATACTGGAAGTTTCTTGCTAATATCCTGGCCCATTGGAATTCACAAACATAAGCTGAATGTTAAGTTAGAGAAAAATGAATGCATTTGTTCTGTTCAAAGCTCAGGATTAAGAATGAATTCCTCAGCGTTCATCTGAAACATAGTTAGAAAATGACAGCCTCAATATCTGGGGAAGAATTATAATGATTCTGATTCAGGAACATTCCAGAAAATTAGTTGGCCTACACAGCATGGCTGAAACTGAAGAGCTGCAAGGATTTCATCTTTTCCACTGTTTGAGGAAACAGGTTTAGTGTTGTGGGAGAGATGGTGGCAAGGAGGTCGACGAGGAAAATAGTTTAGTTGTAAAGAGATAATATAGCCCAGATGTGAGAGCCACATGACAGCCATTTTAGAGACTCTGCCCCACTTAACTCACCATGTAATGAGGAATTTACTTTGACAGGATTAAAGATTATGTTTTTACTTCAGACTAACATTAAAGACATCTTTCTGAAATTATGATACTTGCTTCTTTGGTTTATCAGCTACATGGGGCATGACAAAGATTGCATTTGGAGAGCTTTCTTAATCAATCTGCCCCCCCCCCCGCAAAAACAGAGACATCATTGATATTGATATTAAATGTTTTTAAGATTATGGTTTTTAATTTTTATATTTGTTTTAATGCTTATTTATATTGGTTTCTTGTATTTTTTCTGTTGTACGCCGCCCGGAGTCCTCCGGGAGTTGGGCGGCATATAAGAAATACCAATAAATAAATAAATAATTAAAATCACTTCGATATGTGTTGGACTACATCTTCTTTCTTCCCAACCTGCATAAAAATGCAGTTCTAAGCAGTAACCACTTTATTTATTTATTCAGGTTTCATTGGAGGTAATCTCACCACTGCTTTCTTCTAGCTAATAGGGATTTATCCTTGCCTGAAGGAAGCAGTAATAAGGGCTGCACAGTCCTTTGGATTAAATCTCAAGGAGGTTTTTGCCATGATTTAGCAACCATATCATTTCCCTCCAGGTATACGTGAAATCTACCATGTGATTGTGTTACCACTGAGACACCTTTATGAGACCAATGTCAGCCCTGGAGGCCATCTTTTTCTTTGGATCTTCAGGGCTGCCACATTTAGTGCTGTGGGAAACTGGGAGGGGGGATTGCAGGGAGTTGCGGGGTATATCTAGCCATAACAACATTCTTTTCTCTGAGAGCCAAGGACATTCGGCCTGCACCTGGAGTGGCGTGACTGGGATGCACCTCCAGTTGAGATGGTGCCTTGATTGGACCATGTGATGGACATGTGGGTGCAGGGGAAGGGACTTGGGCTTTCTTTTGGGTGGGGAAGCTTTCAGATTCGGATTTTCCCAGATGTGCCAATATGACATTTCTAATAAAATGGAACTTCGAGGAACTTCTAGCCTTGGAGTCTTCTTGCGTTGGGGATGTTACTTGGAGCCCTGACAACCAAACTACTATGACCTGCACAGCCTTAGAAGTAATAATATCTGCTGTTCATACATGATCTATTTATGACTTATTTCGCAGGTCAGAGATCAAGGGGTGAAACTTAATTCTCTAAGCATTTGGTTCAGGGGTATCTACAATGACATACTTAAATGGCATACTAGTCACATCCATTAAAATAATAGTGTCTTAGCTCACACTGCCACTAGTAATTTTATTTGCAAAGTATCCAGAAGAATTCACTTGCTTCTGCATTTTGGTCTCTCCTCACCACCCCACTGTTTTTATCGAAAGACTGGGTCTTTGCCTTTGCTGTGTCTCTCTTTAATCAGGGCCCAGCCTTTCCTTATCCTGCCATGCTTAAATTTTCCCGCAGCCCTTCTATAGCCCTTCCTCTTTCACAAAAGAGGGAAATTTATTCTCATCACAAGTCTTTTGACATTTGCTCTTGTCTTTCATTGCTGCCATACTTCTAGGATGGGGTCAGGCGCATTTTGGAAGGGACTAAATTAAGTGCCTGGGTCATTGTGCCATTCCAAGGGAACATCAGAGCCTGCTAATCAAATTGGACATCTAAAACCGTAACATCCAGGAAAAGCATGCTAGAAAGCACATTGCAACAAGCAAGCAGCCTTCGTGTAAGTTTTCATGCAGATTGTTTAAAAGTCATTGAGTACTGAAGAAACAGAATTATAACATTGTGAATGAGCAAAACACAAATGTAGCATGAATAATTCATACACAAAGTTATTTGTTTTATCTTTTCTTGATCACTGATTGAATTAAACTAGCCAGGTATGATGGACAGCGCCTTTATTGATAGGCCATCAGTCTCTCCTGTCTATTTCAGTACCTAATCTAAATTAATAAAACAATAACTACAATAATATTTTCTGCGGCTTCATTTACACATGGTCTCAGGGAATTTATAGAGTATAAAATTAAAAATATAGACAGAAATAAAAAAAATATTCATTACCATTCTTATTGAAAAAGCATTGGATTTTATATCCTGGGACAAAATTGACTTCGGTGTTAATTGCAAATATTCAGTAGTTATTCTTAACCTTAGTAAAGATTTGTTAATTTTCATAAGTGAGAAAAATTGTGCACATATGTATGCCTCCAAATATTCCTAGTATCAGGAATCAGAGTTATTGAGTAACTTGGGAATTTGCTCCTGTGAAACTTGTAAAAACCCAGAATTCCATCAGCCTTGAATACAACCCAAAACTTCTAAAGTAGGATAGTGGAGAAATCAGCAACCATGGATGGACTCTCCTCATAGTGACCTGGTTGTACAAAATGTTATATGGAATGTCAGAGAAGTGTCTGGGTTGAAGCTGGACTTGGTTTTGGACCTGTTTGCTCTGTTCCTGGAGAAGCGTGCCAGAGGATGTACCATGCCTGAGGACCCAATAGAGATTGTGAAAGTAGCCCGTCTATTCTTTGTGACTGGTATCTCACCTTTATGGACCTTTTTCTTTGGTGGGGTTTGTTGGCAGCTGTGTTGGAGAGAAAGTTGATAGCCAGGCTGGTCATCGGCAGTGGAGGAACTGGGCATTTCTTGCAGCTAATTGACAATACTGAGGGATTCCAGTTGCATGTTGATGATGGAGGTCCTCCTCTCACTGTAACATTGTGAGGCCCTGGCAGTTGAGAGCTGCATCCTGGCAGATTTCCATCTGGGAAGTCAACCAGGATGTTGGGACTTGGAGAGTGATGATGGTGAATGGGGAAGGAGAAATGACAGTAGAGTGGCAGGCTATGGTGGACCCTCCATCACTGCAGAAGCCATTTTGCCCTCTCTTTAGCCAGTCCCAGAAAGGAAGATGATGTGGTAATTGGTGACCACTTTGACATGGATCTATCAGCTAAGTTATCAATGACTGTGGACTTGGGTTTTCCACTGAGGACTGTTTCTCATCTCTGGATGAGAGCCAAAGGAGAGAATTAGTAGGAGTTGGAGATAAATGGAAGGTTGCCCATGATCAGTTGGTGAGAACAATGCCTCTGTGTTTGTGGCTATGTGGCTATGTTTGTGGCTCCTAAGGACCAAGACAACGGTCCCTCCCTGGTTCTGGAGGGAGTGAAATTGACTCCCTCGGAACAGGTCTGCAATTTGGGGGTCCTCCTAGATCCACAGCTAAAATTAGAGCAACACCTTACAGCTGTGGCTAGGGGGGCCTATGCACAGGTTCGCCTGGTGCACCAATTGCGGCCATACTTGGAGAAGGAGGCTCTACTCACAGTCACTCATGCCCTTGTCACCTCTCGATTGGACTACTGCAATGCGCTCTACATGGGGCTACCCTTGAAGAGTATTCGGAGACTTCAGTTGGTGCAAAATGCGGCTGCGCGTGCTGTGGTGGGTGTGCCAAGGTACACCCACGTTACACCTATACTCCGCCAGCTGCATTGGCTGCCCATCGGTCTCCGGGTACAATTCAAGGTGTTGATCATCATCTTTAAAGCCCTACATGGCCTAGGACCAGGTTACCTTCGGGACCGCATTCTGCCTCACACTTCCCTTCGACCGGTTAGGGCCCACAGAGTGGGCCTCCTCCAGGTCCCATCAGCCAAACAATGCCGGTTGGCGGGCCCTAGGGGGAGGGCCTTCTCTGTGGGGGGGCCCGCGCTCTGGAACCAACTTCCCCCAGAGACTCGAACCATCCCCACCCTGCTGGCCTTCCGGAAAGCCGTCAAGACATGGCTCTTCCTGCAGGCAGGGGGGAAAGACTAAATCCATCTGAATTCCCCCCTTGGTATGGTTGACTGTGAACACTTTTTTAACTTTGGTATAGCTTTTAACCGTTGTTTTAAAATCACTGTTTATTATTAATGTTCTTATACAATTGTTGTATGCCGCCCTGAGTCCCTCGGGAGTAGGGCGGCATAGAAGAACAAATAATAAATAAATAAATAAATAAATAAATAAATAAATAAATAAATAAATAAATAAATAAATAAATAAATAAATAAATAAATAAATAAATGTTTGTGGGTGAAATGGGGGAGGTGGTTACTGGGTATTCTGATGGCACTGAAAGCTAATGAACCTAAAGTGCCTTGAGGAGCCTGACTTCCTCTTCCTGGAATGGATGAAATTGGGAACAGTGGGAATGTTCCCTTAGCTTAGGGAATGATGCTGTCTTTGGGTAGCGAGGATTGGGGCAAGCCAAAGTATTATGAGGGTGACAGGCATGGGGAACGTGTGGCTGATGTCTTATACTGGTTTTCCATTCCAGCTGAGTTTTGGGCCAAGATCATCAGCCAAGAACCTGGGGCAGAAGTGATAGTCTGGTGGTTGTTCTCCAGAAATCTCTTATGGCTTTCAGGGGCACTACACCATGGTTATGGATGTGACACTCTGTTCACTAACTTGGAGCCTGGGGATCAGTTGTGATTGTTGCTCCCTGTTCCATAACAATGTTCCTGCCTGAATGTTTTGATAACATTTCTGGATTGGCAGCAAACTTCCCTAGACTTATGATTGTTGTAAGGTATATGCTTCTGGGTTCAGTTCCAAGTGGGGGAAAAAACACTGGATTCATGGAAGTTGCTTGGAAAGAAGGTTTAGCATGGTGGACAGGAGCACATGGCATGAGCCCCTGAACAGAAAAGGTAGATCACAAGTTTCTAGATGTAGGTGAAGAGAAAAAGGGAGGGGGAGATGCTGAGTCTCCTGGTTTTACGACCTCTGTTGGGCCCCACCTCCTAGTTTCCTGTTCCTGTGTATGTAATGCACTCCAATTGGTGGTCAGACCCGCCCCCAAGGGGCGGGGGTCTTAGTTAGCCTTTTAGGCTGTATCCCAAGTTTGTTTGAGTGCTGGTAATTTTCCAGGTGGTAGAGGGCTAATCCAATCATGCCCTAAGGGTGAAGGTCTTAATCCCATCACCCTGGAGCTGAAGGAGGGGGGCAGTGAGCTGCAGGAAGCTGCTTTGTATTTAAAACATGTTTCTCCTTTCCTCATTCAGGGAACCAAATTCTTTCCTTTTTCAATATTTCCTAGGATATTTCATTTTTCTAGAAGATGGGTGGGTGCTAACTTTCTACACGATCTTGAGGGATTTCAATCTGCCTTCCCTAGCAGTGAGGTCTGAGTTGGCTCAGGAGTTTATGGCCACCATGACAGCCATGGTTTATTCTAGATCATCCAGAACTGACACAGGAGAGTGGTCAGACATCAGATTTGGTCTTCGTCAGAGCAGCGGCTTTGTGATCTGAAACTGGGGGTGCTGTTGGTACTACCCTTGTCATAGTCAGATCATGCCCTGATTATTATGGGATTCTCTAGCACCACTATCCAGTCAGTCCACTTCAGGGGCGGGTTCCTAATTTTTTTACTACCACTCTGTGGGCGTGGCTTATTTTGTGGGTGTGGCTTGCTGGCCATGTGACCGGGTGGGCGTGGCTTCTCGGACTGCTGAAGGGAGGGGAACTGAGATAGGTCCTGCCGCCCATTCCCCCTCCCCTCAGCAGCTCAAGAAGCCTCAAACGTGCGAAAATGCCTAGGATCATCACCGCGCGTTCGTGACTTCTCAGACTGCTGAAGGGAGGGGAATGGAGATAGCTCCTGCCGCCCGTTCTTTCAGTGTCTCACGAGCTCCCTCAGCCATCCTCCCCTGCTTGGACTCACTGTGGGGTAAGAAGGCAGCGCATGCGCAGTGCCGGAAGCTCGGCTTCTGGGCATGCGCAGAAGAAATTTTTTTTTTTAATGTAAAATTTTTTTTTAAAAAAATGGCGGCGCCCAGGCACTGGCAACCGACCACACCGGTACTGTGACGTCACCAGCGGGCCGCTACCGGTGCTATAGAGTGGACCGCACTGGTAGGAACCCACCACTGGTCCACTTCCAGTGGTTTAGGTATTAGGTCAGTCCACTTCCAGTGGTTGATGGACCCAGATGGATTTCAGAGGTTATTTTTAAATAACAATATGTGGCTATAATGACACCACACATAATGTTTTGAAATAACAATATGGGTTTTTAATAATACTACATGTAATATGTTACCTAAAGTATCTATAATTTGTTATTAGCAACTGCTTCCCTCTGTGAGGGAGATGGGCAGTTTCTAAATTTGATAAACAAACAAACAAACAAACAGACAGACAAACAAACAAATAAAATGCTTCAAAGTCTTTTCTATTTGAATCAGTTGATCTTTATATCTCTAAAATCTGTAATGCTGGAAGCACCTGCTTGTATTGGCAAACAAGAGGTATAGCTATCACTTCACTTTTCGCAAAATTTGCTGTTATTGAATCTTTACTAGACTTGTTAATATTTTAGGGGGGGGAACCTTTGTTGTTTGGCAAATGCTGCTTTAAGTAACAGAATATATGTTTTTCCAGTGATTGCATGTTATTTTATCAATACATCATGACATGGTGCTATAATGCTGATTTCTTGGAAACAGAAATTGTCTACTGACAAATAAAGTATTGCTATGGCGGCGCAGTGGTTAGAGTGCAGTACTGCAGGCTACCTCTGCTGCCTGCCAGCTGCTTGCAATTTGGCAGTTCAAATCTCACCAGGCTCAAAGTTGACTCAGCCTTCCATCCTTCCGAGGTGGGTAAAATGAGGACCCAAATTGTTGGGGGCAATATGCTGACTCTGTAACCGCTTAGAGAGGGCTGTAAAGCACTGTAAAGCTGTATATAAGTCTAAATATAAGCTATTGCTATTGCTGAATTTTACCTTCTACTTTTGTGGGGGGGGGGGGGAATGTAATTTATCTAATTTCTCTTGGAAAACTCTTCCCCCCCCCTACAACTATTTTCTTGCTTTGCCTCTCCAACTTCTGACACAACCCAGCGATCCTCAATCCATTTCATTCAACTTACCTAAATTGCATAAAAAGGTTATTTCTGACTTAAACTCTTCCACTGTGCCGAAAGATGCTGCATACAATTGTGCAACTCCAGTTATTTCTTTGTCAGCGCTATTGCTACTTTGCACTAATTAATAGCAAGTTGTACAATAAGGTGATATAATTTCATCTTGCATAATTTTAAAAAGTCAGCGGAGGCTTTTAGGGAGTGTGGTACTAATAGAATAGAACCTGCTTGCTTACTGGTGATTGGAGGGTGATAAAATGCTCCCCGCATGCATAGTAGGGAACGTAAATCACTATGGTGACAGATGTGTAGTAATCAGAGGTTATAATGACACTGGACCTGGGCCTAGGGAAGGGTAGGAAAGGTACTTCCTACCCTGCTTCTTTGGGCTGTAATCAGAGGTAGATCCTGTCATTGCCCCATGTACAGAGCCTCTTGTCTACCTGAGGTGGCCTGAGCAGGTGGGGGATCAAACCTATCACAGTAAGACTAGGGCCAAAACATGCTCTATCTGCTCCTACCACCATCACAGCTCTGCCTTGCAATAGCTTGAAAAGCCTGGCTCAGTGCCCAGGCAGGGCAGGGTGAGTGGTGATTGCACAGTTAATCCTGCCTTGAGATGTTGACATGGCTTGGGCCATGTCTTGCTCCCATTGCCACTGCTATAAATCCTCTTTGCTACAGAGAAGTACAGCTTTGTGCTCAGGTGACATGCTGAATGCGCCAAGTCAGAGCCTTGATGCGCCGGGAGCCTCAGCTTATCTTCCTCGCTTGGGTCCTTTGGGCTGTTTTATTTCCATCCTGCTATTGTATGAGTTGTTGGAAAACTACTGTGGGTATTTTCCAGTTTAGTGGAAAACATATTTCCAGTTGATTCCTACATCCGGATCAGAGCAAATTCAACTACACAATTAGACCTAATGGTTACTTATTAACATCAGGCAAATAATCAAGCAGAAAGCACCCTAATCAAGAAGTTAGGAAGGACAAAACCATACCCCCACCAACACTGGCAGGGAAAGCTATTATATATAAATAGGGAGCAAACCCCACACCCACTTGCACTGACAATGCTATCTAGTTGTATAATGAAACATCTGCAAGCAAACAACCCAATTCAGAGAGCACCAAGGACTCCACAGTTCCTAAGTTACATATATTCTCTTTTATTTGGTTACTTATTAAATTTCAGTAAAGATCACAACAAAAGTCAACAAAGGATAAAAGATAGGCAAAAGCATGTCTGGGGGGGGGGAGATTTTTCTATCTATCTATCTATCTATCTATCTATCTATCTATCTATCTATCTATCTATCTATCTATCTATCTATCTATCATCTATCTATCTATCTCTCCTCTCTCTCATCTATCTATCTATCTATCTATCTATCTATCTATCTATCTATCTATCTATCTATCTATCTATCTATCATCTATCCATCTCTCTCTCTCTCTCTCTCTCTCTCTCTCTCTCTCTCTCTCTCTCTCTCTCTCTCTCTCTCTCTCTCTCTCTCTCTCTCTCTCTCTCTCTCTCCAGTATCTATCTATCTATCTTCTGACAGAATTTTTCAGTGTCACTGGAAACAATACTATGGGTGATTAGAATGGGGCATATGCAACCTATATGACCCCTGTTATTGGACAACAGGAACATTTATTTGCTTGCTTATTTGTCTACTGCATCTCACCTACATGACTCTGGGCAGTTTACAATAAAAATATAAAAAGTAGTATAAAAGCATAAATAAAAGAAGAGTTAAAACTGGTTTGAGGACAAAATTAAAACCACTTGCTCTCTTTGACTCTACTCACTACAACTATCTCCCTCAATATACATGATACAATATATTATCTCAGCCTTATTTTTGTACCAATTAGTGTATTTACTGCACTTACATGTATATTTCCTCTTTTAACGGCTCTTTCAGTCCATCATTCTACTATTTTTCCTCCCATGGTGCCATAACTTTTGCAGCACAGTGTTTATGGAGAGTCTCAAATATCCAGGTTATAGTTGTCCCAAAGGTGCTTTTCAAAGGCGACTGCACTTTCTTTTCTTTTTTCCCCTTGAAAACCTTTTGCTTCTCATCCAAGAAGCTTATTCAGTTCTTTAGTCAGAACTGAAAGAGCTACTTGGATGAGAAGTGAAATGTTTTCAAGGATAAAAACCAAGAAAATCCAGTTGCTTTTAGAAAAGGACCTTTGGGATGTTTTGCAGAACAGCTACTTAATTCTTTTTACTCTGATATGGGAGCTTCCACTGCCATTTTCTTTATATTCATTTTCCATTGTTTTTGTATGGACATTAAGCCAACCTATTTTGTTTTTGTACATGACTTGCATTCTCTCTTTCTGCTTTTTTCCCCTAGTTTTCCTTTCCTTTCCTTTCCTTTCCTTTCCTTTCCTTTCCTTTCCTTTCCTTTCCTTTCCTTTCCTTTCCTTTCCTTTCCTTTCCTTTCCCTTCCTTTTTCCTTTCCTTTCCCTTCTTTCTTTCCTTTCCTTTCCTTTCCTTTCCTTTCCTTTCCTTTCCTTCCTTTCCTTTCCTTCTTTCCTTTCCTTTCCTTTCCTTTCCTTTCCTTTCCTTTCCTTTCCTTTCCTTCTTTCCTTTCCTTTCCTTTCCTTTCCTCTCCCCTCCCCTCCCCTCCCTTCCCCTCTCCTCTTTCCTTTCCCCCCAAAATTCAATTTTGATACTACCAAGACATAGAGTGCCCTACATTCAGAACCTTTCATCACTTTTATATCCCCCCCCCCCAAATCCCTTCTATCTAATTATTTGATTGCCACCATTCACTGGAATGTAGCAAGTATTTATCACCAATCTATATCCTTACCTTCAAATACATCTTCAACAACCCTAGATGATACCATTTCATACTTCCTGACATGCATTTTAGCCCCTTTATCTATAATTAAATGTATACTATTACTCTCCTGCTGGTATTCATGAATTCTGTAAGTTCAGACCAACTTAATTCTGCTCTATCGTAAGTTTCCCCTTTTTCTTAGTTTCATAGACACACACAGTTACTGTTTTTCCCCATCATTTCAGTTAGTAATCATGCTTTTTACATTTTATCCCTCTTACATTCCAAGTTATGAAGTTCCATACACTATGTCAGTTACCAGATGGTCCTACGTATAATCAGAATATTCCTCAAACGTTTTCAGAACAGAAGAAAAAACATCAAAGGTGCATACACATCCAACAGTGTTTGAACACTCAAAACAGTGTTTGGGTGGGGTTTTTTTGTGTGACATGAAATAGAGATTAATGACAAGGACTGGTGTTCCTTCTGGTATTTTCAAGCTGAAACAGTTGTTTCTTATTGTGTTCTACAAACAATGACCCTACTGAATTCCAAAGTTTTGTGACATTGTAGGCATGAAATATCTGCATTTTATGCCTTTTTGCACACTTTTGTCCTTCCTCTCTACCTTCCTTCATGTTACCTTTTATTTTGTTTGGCATTCATCTTTGCCCGTTGTTTAAAAGAAGAGAAGGCAAATTACCTTTGGTTGATAATGCTATTGATAGAATTGCCACAAATGAGTCTGTATGCTTCCCAGCTCATTAAAGCTGCATTGTTCGTTTGCTTTTGTGTTTTCACTGTAGACTGATTTCTGAAAAGCTTGACTGAAAGAAAAAGCAGTATTAGGCTAACATGCTATGAATAACTCTTTTATCCAAGATGGAGGGGAGGGAGGTGTCTGAAAATAATAATCTCATTTCATTAAGACTGTTGCAAAAACAAAACATTCAAGTTGTAGAATATAGCATTTGAAAAAAAAACTGTTCTTGTTTTATTTTATTATTATTTTGGTTCTCTTACATCATCATCCATTTATATCATTGTGGCAACCTAGCGCCCCGGAATTAGCAGTCTCTGAATATTTTTCCTTTAACAGTTCCTTTAACAGCGCCAGAAAACTCTTTTTTATATAATTTGGGATATGGAAGCTACACAAAGGTTAGGGTTCATGTCTCCCTTTCTCTTTTTTCTCCCTCTGCTAGGAATCTAAAGGGAGAAAATTATGAGTGAAAGCCCTAGATCCGTGCCACAGGTGGCACGCGGAGCCATAGCGGAGGGCACGCGAGCGTTGCCCACCGGCAAACCGGAAGTGCGGAAAAACGCACTTCCGGTTTGCCGGTGAGCTGTTTTTTGCACTCCAGAGGGTTCAGGGAAGCTCCCTGAAGCCCCGGAATGCAAAAAACGACGAAACGGACAAACCGGAAGTGCATTTTTCCGAACTTCCGGTTTGCCCGTTTCGTCGTTTCTTACCGTCCCAGGCTCCGGTAAGGCCTTTGCGCGGGGGTGGGGGTGTGTGCGCATGCGCAGGGGGCAGCATGGGGGGGTGTTGTGCGCATGCGTGGGGGGGAGGGAATGGGTGTGAGCATGCAAGCGCGCGCTAGCGCGCGCATCCCCCCTTTTTGGCACGCGAACCTAAAAAGGTTCGCCATCACTGCCCTAGATGAATCAAATGGCATTACAAATAGGTTCAATGAAGGAAAAGCCCTGTCTTAATGACAAAGGCTGTCCTTGGTCTTTTGTCCCCTTTCCTTCTGAATCCTCTGGGAATGCATCAAACAAAAGTCAGAGATGTACTGGACGTGCTTCATTCCTAAGCATCTCTGGGAATTCAATGTCCATCTCAAAAGTTGTTTCAGATACAGCTAAGATTATTGATTTTTTCTGCTGCATGGATGAAAACCAAACAACAGCTTTCTAATTTGGGGAAGAAGTTAAAGGATGTGGTATACTAGCAGTAATGAGCACAGAAACTTTAAACTGAAGTTAAAGTGAATAAATTGCCAGCTTTTTTAATCTAACGGAGATGTATCTACTGGCTCAGATGCCTGGCCAAGAGCACATTTATCACTGCATTACTATCAAACCTTCTGCAAATATTCTTGGATATGGATAGAGATTTGTAGTTTTGCAGAACGATGGGAGATCCTTTTGCTATTTTTGTTTTACATTTTTCCAACTGTCCACCCCTCTGACCAACTGTGGCTCTATTCATTTTAATTCTGCCTTTCCAATTCAGTGCGCAATTTGAGGAGCCTCCTGGATTCACAACTGCTGCTTGAAGAGGAGGGGGTCTGTAGCTCTCTCTCTCTCTCTCTCTCTCTCTCTCTCTCTGTGTGTGTGTGTGTGTGTGTGTGTGTGTGTGTGTGTGTGTGAGCTTGTGCACCAACTGCACCTATTTCTGAATTGAATGGTCTTGCTCATATGACTCATGCCTTAATCACCTCCCACTTGTGCAACACACACTCACCTTTATGACATTCATGAGGGATGTGAGCTTGATGACAGACCTCTCTCTATGACAATTTCCCCACACGCCCCTTTGTGGAAGTCTTTTCTTGGCAGAGGTGAAAGTAGTCCCTATTTTGTTACATTTTCATGGTACTCTTACTCTTTCATGGTTCATAAGTGAGAGAATTCACCTTGACATTTTATATTTTGGATTTTATAGTTGTGCATTACTTTATTTTATATTTTTAATAGTTAAATACTTTATTTTTTACTTCATTTTATTTTATTTCTGACGGCCTCCCAGAGCATTCTTGCCAACAGAAATGTAGTCCATTTCTCTCAATATACACAGAAGAGCAATTCATGAATGGTTATTTAGACGAGTCTAAATCTAGTCCATGGCATGACTGCATGTATTGACTGCATTCTGTTCCCTCAGCAAGTCTTCTGCTGCTTTTTAAAGTCATGAAAATCCATTTCCTTTCAGCTGAAACTTGCTGAACATACATCTTTTATATGTATGTATGCAAGTCATTTTAATCAATTCAGCTTCATTTGCAACTTCTTTCAGTTTTTAATACAGCTACACCATTGGCTGTATGTACCTGCATCTAATTGTTTTCGCAATGGGAATGTTTCTTAGGATAATGGAGAATATAGAACTGGAGGCAGAAAAGTGGGGTTTTTCCCCCCCAGCCTAATCTTCCTTTAGCAGAAGTTGCCCTAAATTTGGGGTTACTTTCTTTTTGGGTAAACAGAATATGTTCTTTTCTTACTGACAAAGCTGTCCATGATACTCATATTTAAAATATAATTGTAATAAACCTTTTTATTCACAACTTTCCTCAGTCTAAAGTGTTTTGTATGAATTTTAATTGAAAATGATGGCCCCTAGATTGGTTGTGAATGTATTTACACGGGCTTGATTCATTTTAACCTAGGTTTGTTTGGGGTTAGCATTTGCAATGCAGCCTGTCTGGATAGTTTAAAATGTAGCACACTTTCCAAATCCAGAAAATGGGTCAATTCAATAATCTGGTTAAGGTTTGCATGAAAGCAGTCACTGCCAACTGGGGGAAAAGGTGTGGATACTTTTTAAAAAATGGCAATACCTTGGCATTCCTTGCCTAGAAGATGAGAACAAAGAAGCCAACAAGTGTATCCATGGGCTACGCAGAGGTTCCCAGAAGCCTTAGGGGTGATCTCCTGAGACATCTAAAAATGGTTACCAAATAGTGTCTTAATAGAAGAAGGAAACCGTTCAATACATGCTTGGGGAGTTATTGTATCTAGTGTAACTAATTGAATTGAATTTTAAACAAAATAAGGTGATTTATATATTTTTGTTCCCCCCCCCCCGCCTTCCCCTTTTATTTGAATTTGACTCCAAATCACTCAGTTGAAACACCTTACGTGAGCCTGTATTTCTTCTTGGAGCAATCACAAAGAGCAAAATAAATAAATAAATGAAAATATTTGGATACTAGTGATCAAAATAAATAAGAAATTCACTTAATCTCCTGCAATCATTGCTCTACAGTGTCTACACAGTTTAATATTTTGTACTGACCGGGAGTGAATCTTTCTAGTCACTCTTAAAGACTGAATCTTTTTTCCTCTGTGTGGAAAGTGCACACATTATCACTAAGCTGCAGCCTTTCCCTTTTTATTGTGCTCTCAGTCTAGTACTGTACGGTGTTTGTCAACCTCGGCAACTTTAAGATGTGGGGAATTCAATCCCTAGAATTCTAGCCGTATCTATTTCTAATCAAATCAAATTCAATACGATGAGTGGCGGTCTTAACACGAACCTCCTAATACAGTGCTGCCAAACTCACTGCTCGCAGGCTGGATGTGTCATGTGCTGGCCACGCCCACGCCCGGTTTAGCGAAGGGGAAAAAGTCACAATATGTCATATGATGGCACGACTTTGACACCCCTGTCTTAATATCTTTTCTGCAATGTTGCATGATGTCAAAGTATCATTCCCACTCTCAAAGATTCTCTTTATTGGGTACATCATATCGGTATGTTCAGATGTGAAGCCAACTCTAAATATTTCCTGTGGTTCAGTATAATTAAAAGAGTAAATGATTCCCTCACCCAAGTGTCACAGATCACCGTTGCCCAACTGGATGAATGGCAGATTCTTCAGGCACTCCCTTCCTTTCCTGCTCAGCACTTGTTGAGATGACCTTGGCTCTATCAGCCTCTGCCTGTGTTATGTCTAGCACCTCGTAGAATAGCGTTCCAAACTTCTATCCTCCCCCACATCTGTGTGGCAACTGAGAAACTGGAAAAAAAATGCCTCAGCCAGAGTCGTTTTGAAAGTTGACACCCAACTACTATGAGTGATTTAGGAAAAATTTATACAATTTGGCGGATTTGGGATAGAAAGAAGTTTTTAAAGAATGGCCTGATCAAAATGTTGTCCAGCTCTGGATTAGAAGACAGAAATGTCAGTTATTAAATCCATTTTCTGCTTCAGTGTTTCCCAAATAAGAAAAGTAAGTAAGTGTTTTGATTCTGTTTTGTTTACAGCAAACAGCAATTTCCTTTCTGCTGCTCCTGAAGCTTAAGGAAGATTCAGTTTTAGTTCTGATTCCTTCAGGAAAAAAAATGTGCTTTACCTCACAGAGCCAATGGATCTTACCAAATAATCAAATTGGATTCACAGTATTATGAGGTCTGGCACTTATGCTTAATTATAGCACTGGATATGCATCAATAAAATATGAGACAGGTTTTATAGCCTGACTAGGTTCTCTTTCCTTTGCAAGTTGAATCAAATATACAAGATAAGAATGTTTCCATGTTCCAGAATTAAGCCTTCCTTAACATATAATTTGCGTGACTCTGATTTAGAATCTGGAATTTGCTATTGTAGTGTTGGGCCAGTCTGGTTTGTTATGGTACAGAGTTACCTTTGGACAGCTAAACTGCAGAAACACAGTCTGGATTTATCAATAGGAAATGTTCAAGAATGACAGGGAAGCTGTAGCCAACATAGCCAGTCATAGAAGAAGCTGCAGGGAACTTTTCTTCTTTTCTCTTGGATTTTATTTTATTTTATTATGTATGTATGTATGTATGTATGTATGTATGTATGTATTTATTTATTAGTGAAACTTATATACCGCCTCATAATGCAAGCACTCTCTAAGCGGTTTACACCATTAAGCAATGTATATTTATATTGCCCCCAACAATCTGGGTCCTCATTTTACCTACCTCGGAAGGATGGAAGGCTGAGTCAACCTTGAGCCAGTGAGATTTGAACCGCTGAACTGCTGATCACAGTCAGCTAAAGTGGCCTGCAGTACTGCACTCTAACTGCTGAGCCACCTCAGCTCATGTATGTATGTGTGTATGTATGTATGTATGTATGTATGTATGTATTGATCACCCTTCTTACC
Source organism: Diadophis punctatus similis (assembly GCA_023053685.1). Taxonomy (NCBI): domain Eukaryota; kingdom Metazoa; phylum Chordata; class Lepidosauria; order Squamata; family Dipsadidae; genus Diadophis; species Diadophis punctatus. Next base: position 294,809,680 of record JALIGW010000001.1, read on the forward strand.
ACCCATCTTCTGGGTGGCTTACAGTCATAAAAATATGTCTATACACATACATTAAAATCTAAGGACCTGTGGGGATGGTGGGGCGGAGTGGAGGGGAGAGGTGGGATCTGTTGTTACTCAATCAACCACCTCCACTGTGCTGTTCCCCCACTGGGGCCTCAAGCCAATTGACAAAGCCACATCTATAGGCCCTTATGAAAGGATAGGAGGGTTGGGGCCAACCTCACAATGGGAGGGGCAAGATGTTCCAGTATGTTATTGACTTAATGGGGCACTAGATTAAGGGTGCTTCTTTATTTTGATGTTGCTTGAAATGATGGCAAGATCATTCGCAAGGGATCCAGTGTTGAATAGTAGTTAAAGAGCCTTGGTGGTGCAGTGGTTAGAATGCAGTATTGCAAGCAAATTCTGCCCACAGCCTGAAGCTGGATCCTAACAGGGCTCAAGGTTGACTCAGCTTTCATCCTTCGAGGTCAATAAAATGAAGATTCAGATTGTTGGGGCCAACATGCCAACATTGTAAACTGCCTAGAGCAGTGATGGCGAACCTTTTTTTCCTCGGGTGCCGAAAGAGCGTGCTCGCGCGCTATCGCACATGCGCGAGTGCCCATACCCATAATTCAATCCCTGGGGAGGGCGAAAATGGACTCCCCCATCACCCTGGAGGCCCTCTGGAGGCCAGAAACGGCCCATTTCCCAACTTCTGGTGGGCCTAGTAGGCCCATTTTTCATCCTACCCAGGCTCCAGAGGCTTCCCTAGAGCTTGGGGAGGGTGAAAACGCCCTGCCCCGCCCGCCGGAAGCCGAAAATACCCTCCCAGAGTCTCTGTGTGAGCCGAAAATTAGATGGCCAGAGTGCACATGCACGCTGGAGCTGAGCTAGGGCAACGGCTCGCGTGCCGGCAGCTATGGCTCCGCGTGCCACCTGTGGCACGCGTGCCATAGGTTCGCCATCACTGGCCTAGAGAGTACTGTAAAGCACTAGGGGGCGATATATAAATCTAAGTGCTATTGCTAAATGCTAATGCTAATTCTATTAATGAACCAGGAATCATGAGAAAATCCATCCTCAGCCACTAAAGTTTATAGGAAGATTTTGAGTCAATCATTGTCTCACCCCCAACCAATTACACAGAATTGTTGCTGAAGTGCGAGGTGAAATGAACAACAGCAACAAATGTTGGGAATATAAGATATCAATCTTTTACAAAATAACATTGAAGGGTGTTTAGCACTCTGTGTGTGTATATATATATATATCTGCCTGTTTGGGAGACCTCTCCTGATTTTGTGTTGTCCATTTTTATGAGATCTCATAATTTGAGCCAGGAGGTTCTGATTTCTAAAATTCTAAATTGAGATTTTGCTTAATAGCATAGCCATGTATATTGTATTCTATATGGTATTAAAGTACAGTCAATCCTCGACTTTTGACCATAATTTAGCCCAATATTTCTGTTGCTAAGCGAGACAGTTGTTAAGTGAATTTTGCCCCATTTTACAACCTTTTTTTGCCACATTTCTTAAGTGAATCACTGTAGTTACTCAGTTAGTAACACGGTTGTTAAATGAATCTGGCTTCCCCATTGAGTTTGCTTGTCAAAAGGTCGCAAAAGGTGATCACATGACCCTGGGACACTGCAACCGTCATAAACAGAGGTGGGATTCAGCCGGTTTGTACCAGTTCGGGTGAACCAGTAGTAGCAACCTGACCCCAACACTATGCTGTCCTATTTAGTCACATTTTCTAAGCTGCGCGCATGCGTACAAGCCGCGTGCATGAGCAAAGCGCATGCATGGAAGGCCACATGCATGTGTGGAAGGCGCATGCGCGAGCAAAGGAAGTGCGTGTGCATGCGCGCTCACATTTGCGGTGCTGGGCGAACCGGTAGGTAAATTATGTGAAGCCCACCTCTGGTCATAAATATGAGTCAGTTGCCAGGCATCTAAGTTTTGATCATGTGATCACAGGGATGTTGCAAGGGTCATAAGTGTGAAAAACAGTCATAAGTCACTTTTTCCAGTGCCGTTGTAACTTCAAATGGTCACTCAATGAACTGTTGTAAGTTGAGAACCAGCCGTATACAATATCTTAAGATACAATACATGACACAGTTACTAGTGCATTCTGCTGGGCTTCATGGACTCGCTTTTAGCCATGTACAGAATTTCACTGTGGATGTTTGTTTGTTTGTTTGTTTGTTTGTTTGTTTGTTTGTTTGTTTGTTTGTTTGTTTGTTTGTTTGTTTGTTTGTTTGTTTGTTTGTTTGTTTGTTTATTTATTTATTTATTTATTTATTTATTTATTTATTTATTTATTTATTTATTTATTATTCACACTTGTATGCCGCCCACACCACAGAGACTCTGGGCGGCTCACAACAATAAGAAATCTACATGCAAACAATAAACATCAAAAAAAAAAATAAAAAACACTAATTATTAAAAAAAGCATTAAAAACATTAAAAACAACAATTTTAAAAACCCCATGCAATTCCTACATTCACGGGACCGAGTTCTCGATGTTGTATTGAATTCATTGGGCCCAGGCCTGTCGACATAGCCAGGTTTTCAACGCTTTTCTGAAGGCTGGCAGGGTGGGAATAATGCGGATCTCGGGGGGTAGTGTATTCCAGAGAGCCGGTGCTGCCACAGAGAAGGCCCTCGCCCGTGGATCTGCCAGCCGACACTGTTTGACTGACAGGACCATTAGCAGACCAACTCTGTGGACTCTGATCGGTCTTAGGGAGGTATGCTGAAGAAGGCGGTCCCGGAGGTATACTGTTATATATGTTCTTCCTTCGGAAGGTAGGAGAGGTGCTAATCCATGCATTTGACTTGGAAGCCATTTGCGTCAGATAATTCATCACTTAAATTGCATTTTTATTACCGTAATTAGTTATTATAGTAACTAATAAAATAGCAACGCTAATATTTTAAAGCAGTGTCTTGAACTGCTGCAATGTGAGTAAAAAAACATGTCATATAGTGACAGTAAGCAGCGAGTAAGAAGCATTTTTAATATTCCTCTACCAGTGACCTTTTGTCAGAGAAGCTTGCTTATTCCTCTCTCCTGCTCACATCAAAGCAAGTGCATCTGTTTTGTGAAATGCTAGAGGTCGTGGATATTTGTTTATTTTTAAGCAGACTTAGAGGCACCCAGACGCTGTCAGGGGTTTCTGTATAAACTTGCAGCCTCTTATTCTTTCTTGTAAATTCTATGATTCTGTCCTGAATTACTTCATGAAATCAAAGCTAATATTGTGAAAAGCAAGAACAGTAAAATCAGTAAATAATTATACACCCAAACCGGCCAATTAAGAAAAAGTAACAAATATAATAACAGTTTGATTTATACACAGTTCAAGTTGAGCAGTTTGAGTTTGGTGCTTAGTAAAAGCCTTCCTTTTTATATACAGATGATGAAATCAGGCTAAGATAGGAACTTAATATACTATTATGCTCTTCATGAATATATATATATATATATATATATATATATATATATATATATATATATATATATATATATATATATATATATATATATATATATATATATATATATATATTTATTTATATATATATATGGATAGTTTTTTGGATTATTTTTGGATTGTCTAGTCTGGTGCCACTTAGCAATTAATTTAAGCTTAGCTGAGCAGGACAGCTTCCTATACATAGAATGGCAGTATAAACATTACAGTTAAAATTAAATATGAATCTGCATTGCAGTTTAACATAGCTGCATCTGGCAAGACAGTATTAATACTTCTCAAGCTGTATTATGAGATGGTTGAATACGTATTGATAATCTGCAAACAAGAAATATTTAACCATGTATTTTATAACAACGACTATTGGTAAAACATAGAGCCGTGATGGCGAACATATGGCACGGGTGCCACAAGTGGCACGCGGAGCCATATCAGTGGGCACGCGAGCTCAGGTCCGGCGCGCATGTGCACACCGGCCGGCTGATTTTCGGGCCTTCTGGGCCCACTGGGAGTCAGGAAACAGGCTGTTTCCAGCCTCCAGAGGGGGTGGGGAAAGCCGTTTTCGCCCTCCCCAGGCTCCTAGAAGCCTGGAGAGAGCAAAAAATGGGCGTGCCATTGCATACTGGGAGTGGGGGGGGTCATACGCGCATGCGCGGGGGTGCATGGAATTATGGGTGTGGGCACGCACACACGTGATCCCACGCATCCCCCCCTTTTTGGCACGCGAACCAAAAAAGGTTCGCCATCACTGACATAAAGGGTTAAAATAAAAAAGGGCGGGCTGTTCACAAAGAAGAGGGGTCAATCTATTCTCCAGAGCAACTGAGGGCAGGACAAGAAGTAACAGATGGGAATTTATTAAGGAGAGATCCAACCTAGAAATAATGAGAAATTTCCTGACAGTGAGAACAATTAACCAGTGGAATGGTGTGCCTCCAGAAGTTGTGGATGCTCCATCACTGGGGGTTTTTAAGAAGACATTGGACAGCCATTTGCTGAAATGGTATAAGGTCTCCTGGTTGAGCAGGGGGTTGGACTAGAATACCTCCAAGATCCCTTCCAACTCTGTTATTCTGTATTCTGTAAATAAACATCCAAAATGCCAAGACCAGCGTAAGAATGATGTAGAACAATCCAGCCAAAGTTCCGTTCTTTTTTGCTTACAGCTAATAGACAGAATCTTGTCAGACTAAACCCTTATTAAACCTTTAACCTTCACTCCAATAGATGTACCCTGGGAGATTCTAGGGAGTGATTACCCGAACTCCCTTCCTCTGTGTCTGATCCATCTCTGGGTTGTGTTGTTTCTTGTTTTGCCCCCACTTGCTCCCTCCTTCCTGGGAAACTGCTGCTTCACTGTAGTCAATCATATCACCTACCCCTTGGTAGACATCATATTTATTTATTTATTTATTTATTTATTTATTTATTTATTTATTTATTTATTTATTTATTTATTTATTTATTTATTTATTTATTTATTTATTTATTTATTTATTTATTTATTTATTTATTTATTTATTTATTTATTTGTTGTTCTTATATGCCGCCCAACTCCCGAGGAACTCAGGGTGGCGTACAACATATTATAAGAACAATTATAAAACGATAATAATAGATTAAAATACTTACAAAAATTAAAACAACCATCATTCATACATGGGGGATTGCTCTCTGTTTCACCCCGCCTGCAGGAAGAGCCATGTTTTAACGGCTTTACGGAAGGCCAGTAGGGTGGGGATAGTCCGGATCTCTGGGTTCCAGAGACATAGAACTCCCACAGAGAAGGCTCTCCCCCGCAGTCCCACCAATCGGCATTTCTTGGTTGATGGGACCCGGTGGAGGCCAACTCTGTGGGACCTAACCGGTTGTAGGGAGGTATGCGGTAGGATGCGGTCCCGAAGGTAACCTGGCCCTGAGCCATGTAGGGCTTTAAAGGTTAAAACCAATACCTTAAATTGCGACCGGAGACTAATATCACTGTAGTCCATCATATCACCTACCCCTTGGTAGACATCACCCTCACACAAAATAGGAACATACAGTAACATATATCTGAGGTTTAAAAATCATTCCATTTTCAGTTAGAAAAGACACAGCCCAATTCCTAGTCTAAATGTTTCCAAGTACATCTGGGTCTACAATGCCTTACCCAAAACCAAAACAGCTGGGGCCATCTAGATCTCAAGGGGCACACTGTTCCACAGTGCGAGACCTGCAACAGAGAAGGCATGAATCCTAGTTTCCACTAGAGGACATTTTTCTCATAAAAGAGACCTGGACATGTCAACCCTGCCAATTCTGATGGAGCAAGCAGAAACTATAGAGACAGGCAGGTCCACAAATATTGTAGCCTTGTGCCCTGTAGGGCATTATAGGTGACAAGCAACTGCTTGGAAGTCCATTGGGAGACTCTGCAGCTTGTAAAATAGAAGTGACAACAGGATGCATTGCGGAGCATCCAATATTGCCCATCCTATTGCATTCGGGATGAATTGCAGCTTCCAAAGGCTCTTCAAGAACAGCCATAGGTACAACCTATTACAATGATCCAACTGGATGGTGACATGAATTATTGTGCTTCAGGTAGTTACAAGTTTAGCTGTAGTAGAACAAGACTTATAACCTTCTTTGAATATTAATTTTGCCTTTGCATAGCATATGAAGGGCCACAAATTAAAAAGAAGAGGGTGCAGCTAGACAAATTTCAATTTTTGTTGTACTGACATTTAAATTTAACTAAGGCTTACAGAGATATACGTAGATAGATATAGATACATATTCAATCAGGCATTTAATAATTTTCTCAGTCTGTCACATTAAAAAATGTTAGCTTGGCAACAATTTTTGGAATTGTTCAAGAGCTTTTTTGTTCAGCTGTGCTGCTTTTAAATGATTCAGCAGTCTGAAATTGTAAATTTTACACATTATATAATGTGATGGTTTAATGGATGCTTACTATAAGCTTCTTTGAGTAAAAGAAATAGCAAGGAACAAAAGGGAATAATTCAGAGGTGCACAAATTGAGGCCACATCTGGCTCCTGAAATGTTTTGGTGTTGCTAAGTATAAGGAAAGTATTAGAGTAGGAAGTATTCATTACAATCCTGGTGTTGGAGAAGACTCCTTGGACAGGCAAAAAAACAAACAATTCAACCCAGAGCTCTGATTCAAGGCACAAATGTCCAGACTCAAATTATTCTACTTCAGACACATTATGCGAATATGCAGGTCTCTGGAGAAAGCTCTGATGCTAGGAAAAATGGAAGGAAAGAGAAGAGAATTACTAACAGCAAGGTGGATGGATTCAGATCAAGTCTTCACCATTGGAAGACCTGAGAGTCCAGCTTAGAAATAGACCATCATGGAGAAAATATTTCTATGTGTTCATTAGAAGTAAAAAAATGATGATGGCACTTAATCAGTCATTCAATAATTGCAAGCCCTAATTCAATTCTGCCCAGTTTCTGCTTCAACTTATGCATTTAAAAACAAATACCATGCTCACATTTATTACTGAATGTACAATATTTCATAATTTGCCATATTTATATGCCATTTTAACCAAGAACTATCATGAAGTTGAATAAGAAGACAAAGGATAACTTTGATTTGATCTGCTTGATTTCAGCCTGTGCGTGTTTGTGTATGTGTGTTATTATATAGATAGTACAAATAAAAAAGAAAAGCAAAAAATAATTAAAGAAGCAACTTCCCATCTTCTTTACCCCAGCTACAGACCAAGTTATTATTCCTTCACCCTCTTTAAGATTACATGTGTCCTGTTTTCAACCTTTTAAATCAGCAAATCCAAAAATTACCATTTCATTTCCCCCCATTTTTAGTAAAACCATAAAAGGTTTCTAGTCTTTGAGAAAAGTATTTGTGGTTCTGATATAATAAAGTTAAATTATTTTGCCTAAAGTGTAGATTCTGTTGAATTCTGCTCCATTTGTGTTATGGGATATCACATTATATTGTATGTGCTGTAGATGGATATCAGCATCTCTTTGGTAAGAGAACAGCAGCACTGTGGCAATTTAACCTATTTATTAGTAGAAGTAATATTTTTATGTTAAACAGTATTAGAGAGGGAGAACAGGTGAAAACTATATGAAAAGTATGGTGGTGAAATGGCATCTATGATAAAGAGGAAACACAATATTTACTGTAAAAAGGAAATGTGTCACCCCAAAAAGAAGTGAAAGGAAGATATATATCTGAATAAAATATGCACCCACTAAGGGATGGCTATAGATATAAATAGGGAAATCATTTGTATATTTTAATCAGAAAACAATAAAGCAGAGGTTTCTGACCTGCTGACATATCTGCCCTGGGGTTCATTTTTCAGTCAAGGTGTTAATTCAGTGGTTCTCAACCTTCCTAATGCCCCGACCCTTTAATACAGTTCCTCATGTTGTGGTGACCCCCACCATAAAATAATAAAATTATTAGGAAACTCAGGGGTGGGTTCTAACTTACCTCGCTGCTAGTTCGCTTCCTCCTGCGCAGCGTGGCCGTGCCTCGTGGGTGCGCGTGTGCTTTGCGCGTGCACGCATGCGCAGTGCCAATTTAAAAAAAAATTCCAAAAAAAAAGCCGAAAACAAGATGGCGACGCATGCGCAGTGCCGGAAATTCGTCTTCTGTGCATGCTCAGAAGTTCCCATGGTACAGATATTTTTTTTGCAGTAGTCTATTTGCATGTGGGTGGACCCCCCCTGGAGACGGATAGAGGAGTGGTGTCTCGGTTCCTAAGACCATCGGAAATATGTGTTTTAGGCGACCCTTATGAAAAGGTCGTTCGACCCCCCAAAGGGGTCGCGACCCACAGGTTGAGAACCGCTGTGTTAATTATTCATGTGCAATTTTAAAGCCCCTGCTTTCCCTCCTAATTGTCTTTTTAATCATTAAGCTTGATTTGGATTGGGACCCCTTCCAAATGAGAAGATTTTAAACAGAGAACTGCCCTCTGCTAAGTACCGCATGTGACCAGCCTATGGCAAACATGGTCTTTTCAAGTATTTTTGCATCATTTTTTTGCATCAGACTTGCAAGAGACATGTTCAGTCTCTGGATGGATATAAGGACGTACAAGAGCACAAATTATTTCCCCTCCCCTATTGTGAATAAAAATAATAGGCATGGAGAAATAGGCACAGTGAGCCCAAGACAAGGTAACTCTAAAATTGCTGCTGGAAGACTTGTGCTGATTCCAGATAGTTGGATTGGAGAGAGCATTTGGCAGAGGTACAACTTCCGAAGCTTGTCCCCATAAGATTGACCTTGTGAGTCTCACTCTTCCTATTGCATCCCAGTCTTCCACTCTTGTAGTCCTCTGCCCATTAGTGGGTTCACTTCTGCATCGGGAGCCTTCTCTTCTAATGTAGTCTTATAGCATGATTTTCTCTGGATCCTGGAGTCCAACAATACCCCTGAGGCTGAAAAGCTTGTTGTATTGGTGAAGAGAAATGTAGTTTCCAAGGCAACAACAGAACTATAGACCTCTAAGATGACTGAATTACAGTATTACCAGGCTTGTCATTACTGAGCTTGAATCCAAATGGAGACCAGTGTATGCAGCTTCCAGGCCTGAGCTCAGTAACAACCACCAAGGGCTACAGAGCTGGTACCCCAACACAGACAGCCTGCCCAGGATAAGCTCAAGAAGAAGCAATCATTATTACATACCAAACTCTTGATTAATTGACAAATTTTATATGGTCTCCATGTTTCCATTAACAATTGTATGTCTGACGGGTTTCATTTCTCAGTAAATGGGTGGAGGCTGGGAAGGATGGTCAGCCTCAAGGAGCATAGAAGAGCTCTGTTCAAAAAGAGGCTGGGATTGGAATGAATTGCTGCTGCCTTGGCTCTGTCCAGGGTCCTGAAAAATTTGTAAATGCCCACTTGTCTATTGTATCATCTTCATTTGTCCCTAGCTATATACTGGATTTGTAGCTTTCTGCCATTTGGTTCTTCATTGCAGATTGGGAAATGATTGATTGAAGAGCTGAACCTTGACTGGGCAAATTCAAATTCAAGTCAGCCTCTAAAAATGAAAGCTCATTTGGTGATTTTGAGCCAATTAGTTTCTCTCAGCAAAACCTTTAGCATACGTTTATTGGTCTGGGGGAAATGAGAGGCTATAAACTGAATAAATAACAGAATGCACAGTATCCAACTCTTCACTTGAAACACCCAGCCATCAATATGTGGAAGACACTGATTTGGGGTGATGAAGGGGCCATAGAGTAAAAAGTTTCAATGGAGAAACTTTTTACATGTAAGCTCAACTATGCACGCATATATCAATGTTCAGATTTGTGTGTGTGTGTGTGTGTGTGTGTGTGTAGGGTTATAATATGCAGCATCACTAGATACGATTCTTGAGCTGAAAATTTTGCCCATCCCTGGATTAGATTTTTTTTAAAATGTCAGGTCAGTATCAGCCTGTGGTGTGTAGACCCACTTCAAAAGAAGTGAGCCCTAGATCTGTGATGGTGAACCTATGACATGTGTGCCACAGGTGGCATGCAGAGCCCTGTCTGTGGGCACACCAGCTGTCACCCCAGCCCAGCTCCACCGTGCATACACCAACTAGCTGGTCTTCAGATTCCTGCTGCGCATGCATGGGGGGCAGGGCCTTCTCCAATCTCCACAGATCCCCCCCCAGCATGCCCTACCTTTCTCCTCCATTTCTTCTGCCCATGCCTTCCCCGATCTCTGCAGGTTCCCCCCAGCACACCCTACCCTTTTCCTCCATTTCTGCCACCCGTGCCTTCCCCGATCTCCACAGTTTCCCCCCAGCGCGCCCTACCTTTCTCCTCCATTTCTGCCACCCGTGCCTTCCCCGATCTCCGCAGGTTCCCCCCAGTGTGCCCTACCTTTCTCCTCCATTTCTGCTGCCCGTGCCTTCCCCGATCTCCCCAGGTTTCCCCCAGTGCACCCTACCTTTCTCCTTCATTTTTTCCCACCCGTGCCTTCCCTGATCTCCGCAGGTTCCCCCCAGCGCGCCCTACTTTCTCCTCCATTTCTGCCACCCGTGCCTTCCCTGATCTCCACAGGTTCCCCCCAGTGTGCCCTACCTTTCTCCTCCATTTCTGCCGCCCGTGCCTTCCCCGATCTCCCCAGGTTTCCCCCAGTGCACCCTACCTTTCTCCTTCATTTTTTCCCCACCCGTGCCTTCCCTGATATCCGCAGATTCCCCCCAGTGCGCCCTACCTTTCTCCACCATTTCTTCCACCCGTGCATTCCCCGATCTCCACAGGTTCCCCCCAGTGTGCCCTACCTTTCTCCTCCATTTCTGCCACCCGTGCCTTCCCCGATCTCCACAGGTTCCCCCCAGTGTGCCCTACCTTTCTCCTCCATTTCTGCCGCCCGTGCCTTCCCCGATCTCCCCAGGTTTCCCCCAGTGCACCCTACCTTTCTCCTTCATTTTTTCCCCACCTGTGCCTTCCCTGATCTCCGCAGATTCCCCCCAGTGCGCCCTACCTTTCTCCACCATTTCTTCCACCCGTGCATTCCCCGATCTCCACAGATTCCCCCCAGTGTGCCCTACCTTTGTACTCCATTTCTGCCACCCGCACTAACCTGGAAGCCAAAATGGGGCATGGGGGTGCTGTGCGAGGCCCCCCTGCACCCCATGCCCCAATTTGGGCCTGGAAAGCCTCCTGCACCAACCTGGAAGCCAAAACGGGGTGCAGGGGAATGCATGCACAGGGGGGCTGGGGCACATGTGGGGGGGATGTATGCACATACATGGGGCCAGGGCGCATGCATGGGGGGGGCACTCGTATTGCATTTTGGGAATTGGGGCACACGTACGTGCATTTGCGCATGCTTGTGCTTTGGGCACTCGGCACCAAAAGGTTAACTATCACTGCCCTAGATCATGTCTCCCTATCTATACTGAACAAGCAGGGAATTGCAAATGCCTATATACTTATTTAGACGCAATATTAGCTTCCTTCAACATGGCTTACTGCAATAGCATGACAATCTAGCCACAGTATAATACAGTTTTAGCATAATAATAAAGCATTAATGAAGTCCATAAATAGCACAGTTAAATCATTTGCTTCATTCTTAAAATTAGACCTATAACAGTTAAAAAACTTAGAACAGAGTAATAAACCTATTCAGGAAAGAGTCAATACTTCCCCAGTATCAACCAATTCATACACCCAAGCCTGCCAGGAAGCTGCTTAGATATAAAACCTATGTTCACAGGTTGATTCATCAGATAAAACAGTAGCCATGAGTTAGACTTTCTTGGAAGAAGCAGCCCAACTATAGATCTCCCACTTAAGATATCTTAGATAACATTTATGTTCATTCAGACATTTGTAGAATAACAATTTATTCCAAGATCAAATTACCTTTTAGATGATGATGGTGATGAAGATGATGATTCCTCTCTTTTTGCATTTATTAATAGCTTTGCTTTTTTATTTTATTTATTAAACAAATTTATTTTAGTTAAATTATGTTGTTTTATAAATTCATCTGGACTTCACCAGAAGGTATAGGAGTGGTGTAGAAAATAATTGAACAAACAGACAGACAGAAAGATGATAGAGATAGATGACAGACAGAAAGACAGACAGATAGAAGAAATTTTTAATAAAAAACAGAGGGAATAAGGCATTATGGAATTAAGTACAACTTTTTAAAAAAGAAAATGAGACAAAGACAGAAAATTAAAAAATGGTAGAAACATGCTGCACTTGTAAAATTGTACAGTTATCTGAATCATGTGCAGAATTAATGTGCAGTGTAAATACCTAAAGCTGACTAGTTGCTGACCTAAGCAGAAGCAGCTTTAACTAAAAGCAGGCTTCATTTTCTATGCATTAAAGCAGGGGTGTCAAACTCAAGGCCCGGGGGCCAGATCCGGCCTGCGGAGTGCTTAGATGTGGCCCACGGGGCAACCTGGAAACAGCGAAGGATCGGCCTGCGGTGCCTCTGCCAGTGAAAACGGAGCTCGCAAGGGCCTCATGTGGCCCTCCTGATGTTCTGTCCCCAGTTACGAAAGTCTCATCACACAATGTTTGAACGAACTTGGTTTAATTAATGAACCACTGCTAATAGCTGGCTTAGCAGTGGCAAACACACAAATCAAATACACAATAATTTCTTGCATCAGTCAGCTGCTAATTCGGCTTCATTAGCAGCTGGCGTAAGTTCAGTCAGTCTTAGCTCCAAACAAAGGCAATTAGTTCTGGTTATCTCACGGAATGTCCGAAGGCTTGGCCAAATGCCCAGGAGTCTTTCTTGAGATGAAATCCAAAGCAGGGAACCAGGAATTTCACAATACAAGGCACTACAGAGATCCTAGGTTAACTATTGTTTCCTGCAGCTTGCCAGCTGCCTCGACTGTTCTTAAATAGAGTAGAGGAGTTGCCAATTAGCCCCCAATCTTAGTCCCGAGGAGACCTCCTCCGGAGTAAACCTACCTGCCTCTTGGCAGCTCTGCGTGCTCTTGCATTCAGGAAAGGAGTAGCCCCTCCTTTCCCATAACTGCCAAGAGGTGCTGGAGGTTCCAAAGGCCCTGGCTGCACAGGCTGCTGGCGGGCCACAACACCTGAGCTCCATTTTTGCTGGCAGAGGGTTGCAGGAGGCCACCGCAGCTGAAAACGGAGCTCGTGAGCCCGTTTTCTCTGGCAGAGCACTCGGGCAACCACAGGCGCCACCGACATGAGTGATGTCGAGCTGGCCACGCCCACCCTGACCATGCCCACTTCAGTCCCCACGAGGTCAAACACAACCATGATGCAGCCCTCAATGAAATCAAATTTGACATCCCTGCATTAAAGTGTTTTCTCTCTGTCAGTTGTGTGTAGACATAACCATAACCCAGTTGTCCAGTCCCACCTATTAAATACTCCAGGAAAAAAAGAAGGGATATAGGTGGCAATATAGGTTTAACATTCAGAATACAGCACTGAGGTGAGATGGCTGAACTATTTATGGAGTCCACAGAAGAAGACCATGATCTTTTCTCTATTACCCACAATACAGGATTTGAAATAATGGATTTAAGTTACAGGAAGGGACATTGCCGTTGGTGATAGTAGGAAACTGCTCACACCAAGGTCAAGACACAAGGAAAACCAACCTCCAGCCCTGTAAAAAGGGTGAGTGCAGGCCTTTAACTGAAAAAAGAAAGCAGGCAAAAAATTCATAGGGAAAGGCCTGAAGGCTTGAAATTTCAAAACTGCACCTCTTTCGTGCCTTGGAAGCTGCAGGAAGAAACTACTGCCAATTGCTGAAAACAACTAACAGAGCTTCGAAGGATGAAACAAGGGAGACACAGAACAGTGACTTTGGAGGACATTGCAAGAGACCTGTAACATCTATTACACTTTGGGTGGGGAACCTACTTAAATGGATATGAAAATCAAAATAATTTAAATAAAGAATGGACATTCTGACTTTAAAAAAATTAAAAAGTGTTTTTAAAAATTTCAACAGTAAGAATAATACAAACATTGGAAAAATGTCTCAGAATTAATGCCTTTTTCTTACAGAAGGTGCTCAAACTGGGTTGTTGCATTTAGGTAGAAACTATACTAGAGATAAGGCCTGTGAGTGGCAAAATTTGAAAGACCACTAGAGGGCAGCACATTAGAGTTGCCTGTATTTCTACAGTTATCTATTGCAGCCTGTGCCTGGTAGCCCTATTCCATGGCCTAAATGTCCTTCCTAACTATTCTATTACTACTAACTCTAGATTCTATTACTAGAATCTAGGTTATTAGATAATCTTTCACATTTTTCTTTTGGGAGGGCTATCTATGGTGTATCTGCTCAAGGTATTTCTGGTTTATTGTTTTTCTTCTTTGATATCTCTCTAGATACAGTCCCAGTTTGGGGGCTAAATCTTATTTTTTGTTACCCTGTTACGTGGTGTTCTAAGCTTGTTAAAATTCAACTGTTACATATCTTGTTGACATACATACTAAAAAGCAAATACCAAATTAAAGTGACTTATTATGCCTGCTGTGAATACCAGTCCAAATGCAAAAGTTTACAACTCTCATGTGAAGTGGATAGACTCAGATTCTGTTAGTAGATTTATTCGGAAAGGTGATTTGATGACTGCAGGGGCAACTGTTGAGCACCTTCAGGCAGTTTTCATTATTGATCTCTTGTAAGAGATTCTTTGAAACAGTGTTAAGAGAGCAGGGAAAGTAGAGATAGGACCCAGATAGGACTGAACTAGGAGAATGTCTGAACATATTGATAGTGTTTTTCATGATTGGGCTTCTCTTGTTTTATGAATGCAAAACCCTGTTCATTATCCACATCAACTAAGTATTCAAAATGCAAGTAAAGAGAGTGTAAGCATTTATACTTTAGTTCAGGGCTGTCAAACTCCTGGCCCGCAGGCCAGATGTCATGTCACCCCGACGTGAGTTTGACACCCCTGCTTCAATTTCTGTGTAATTGGAATGGCACTGAGACAATAGCAGGGTTGGCTCAGGTTTCCCTCACCTGTACGTGTCAAATATTTTGTTTGTTTACATTGTTCAGTGCCATTCATGTTTACAATAAGATCAATTTGTAGAATCCTTTCTCCTCTTTGTAATTTACTCTTGCAGTCTCTAGCTTGTCTTCACTAGCGTTATAGCCCAGAATGTGGCCTTTGTCTCTGAGCTATCACCTGTCCTTAGGTAAATATTTAAGAACATGAAAACTTAAGCAGTGGTCTGCTGGAATGGACCCCTGGCTGGTCAAGTTCAGCAGTCTGTTCTCACAATGACCAGGCAACTGTATAAGGAAGGTCACTAGTCTGCTAGCAGATGGCCTTCAAAGCAGTAACACTGACATCTAGGCCAGGGGTTACTAACCTTTCGGATCTCAAGGACCACTAAATTCATAATTTTAAATCCTGCAGACCACTAATATGATCTGCCTAATGACCGGCTGGGTGGGCGTGGCTAAGTGATCATGTGACTGGGTGGGCATGGCCAACTCGGTGTCACTCACATCAAGGGGCGCCTCGCCAGCCTCTACTCACCCCTCCCCTCCCACCCACTCATTGCCTGCCTGCCGGGGCTCCTTAGGGCCCCAACAGGAAGCAGTTGTTGGAGCTAAGCGGCCACCATGAGAAAGAGTTGGCAAAACAGCTGGTTCAGTTCAAATTGGATCTGACCGAGAAGGAGGCTCAGCAGAAGCACCTCACTGAGGACTAAGAGCATAGACTTTCCAAGCAGAGGGAAGACCTGCAGGAGTGCAAGGCCAGGTACCGGCACCTGGAGGCTCAGCAGACTGAGTTGGTCAGCCAGTTCCAGGCCATGATGCAGACCCACTGGAACAAGGCCCTCCAGCTCTTCGTCACCAGCGGCACTTCCTTCCAGCCTTTGCCCAAAGCCCCAGGAGGCTGAAGCAGACCCCAAGTCGGAATTTCTCCCCCATCCGACCCGCACAAAAAGACTCCGAAGGGGGAGACTCTGCAGCAACACAAACGTTAATTGCATGTATCCAGCCCAGGGGCCGTAGTTTGAGGACCCCTGATTTAGTGCAATATAAAAAATGCAAATAATTTTTCTGCGGACCACCAAAATTTTCTCGTGGACCACTGTTGGCCCACCAGTTGGTGACCGTTGATCTAGGCTAATAGTCATTGACTCCCATGATTGTGTTTCGGACCCTTATGTAAAGTAGAATAACATTGGTGAAACATTTTTTGCTTATTTACATTTTTTGTTATTATAGTTATTACTGTTCCTCCTTGTAACTTTAGCATCACTTTCTTTTCTTTTCTTTTTCACAATTTATATGCCAACCATTTCCCTGGTTTATTTGCCAATTCAAAACTTCTTGGTTTTGCATAATTCATCTTTATTTCCATCTCTCTCACTGCTGACATAGATAATTGCTTTTATAGAAGTTTAATTTGGTGGGTAATGGCTGTCCTCTATTTAAACTCTTCTTCCTTTTTAAATCTCATCAAAATAACTTGTGTTTTCTCTTGTCTTTCTTTTAAAATTCACTGTTACATGTTGTATAAGATATCCTCTTTTAAAAGCTTTGCTTGAACCCCAAACCATTCTTACTTCTGTGACTTTATTAAGATTATTCTCAAAAAATTCTAACTTCTTTTTGCAGTCCTTCATTAATGTTTCTTTTTGCAACAACATCTCATTCAATCTCCATTTGAAAAAAGCCATTTTTCCTTTTAGAAGTTAAAGTAAAGTGGTGTGAGAAAATCTTTAATAATATATCCACTCTATGTATTATTAGAAGCCAAATTCTTAGAGATCAAAATCGTATCTATTCTTGAAAAAGATCCATGTCTTGTTGAAAAATCAGTATATTATTTTGAATTACCATTTTTCTATCTCCATACATTAATAAGCTCCAGATTCTCCATTAAATCAAAGAAAACTTTTGGTAATTTGCCTTGGGTATTTTTAACATTTTTCTCAGAAGTTCTATCTGTTTGTGGGAAATCCTACCATTACAATCTTCCAGGAGACACCAATTTTCACTTAGAAAGCCCAATTGTTTATCCATATGTTTTTATATAATGCTGTTTTAACTTTGTCCGGGGCATAAATTCCCAATAGCCATCTGTAGATTAATTTACATCCTAATATATCTGCCATAATTATCAGTCAATATAGGTTTTGGATATGTTGAAACTTTATATACAAAACAGTTTCATTTTTTTCATTCAATTTCATTCCTAAAGTCTTTACCCTTCAGCCAAATTTTTGTGACTCAAATATTTTATATCCTTTTTCCTAATATGTTTTTCATGTAAGCAAATCACATTTTAACTGTTTCAAATATCAAAACTTTTTTTTCTATTTTGAGGAGCATTTGCACTATTTACACTTCATGTTAATCTTTTATAATCCATAGTTATGCCAAAATTAGAGAAAATTCAATATATGTAGCATCCATAGTGCAGTGTTTTTCAACCTTTTTTGTGCAAAGGCATACTTTTTTCATGAAAAAAATCACGAGGCACACCACCATTAGAAAATGTTAAAAAAATTTAACTCTGTGCCTATATTGACTATATATAAAGTAATTCTCTTGAATAGGAATCAAATAAACAAAAAGAAATTATTTTTTAATTGTTCATATTTCTGTTTACTTACTCAGTGCGAAACCTGGGCCTGTTTTTCTGAACACAAAGCTGATATTCTGGCAGGAATCGAAGAAAGACACACACGTAGCTCTTCATCAACAGCTCTCAGTCTTTCTCTGTCTTTAGTTTTTATAGCAGTCAGGCTTGAAAAGCTCATCTCACACAGATATGTAGTGGAAAATGGGAGCAATGTCAAAATAGCTTTGTTTGCCAGAACGGGGAACTCCTTGGCAGTATCCAACCAAAAACTGTCCAAAGGTAGATCAGCAAATCTTAGCTTGAAACCATGATTTTGTCTCAGTTCAGTTAGTTCCTCCTGCTCCTGTAAAGTCATGTCCTTTCCACCAATTGATGCTGAGCTAAAAGGGTCCCTAACCCAGTCAAGGCATTCAGTGGAGACTGAAGAGAAATAAAATGACAACTTCTCCTCGAGAGTTTTTAAATGTTTAACTATTATCTCACACAGTGCAGCAGTGTGAACACCTTGCCATTGTTTGGTGAGTGTGAACATTTCAAGATTGCCACTTTCCACGTGTTGATGCCAGAGTTGCACCTTTGAACGGAATCCATTTATTTTATCTGTACTTGTAAGCAGGTTTTCATTTCGGCCTTGCATTCGTGTATTCAGTTCATTCAGATGATGAAAAATATCTGCCAGGTATGCCAGCCTTGCACACCACTCATCACTTGCAAGCAGCTTTGCGTAATCTGACCTCTCATTTGTCAGAAACACTTTAAGTTCCTCCCGCAGCTCATACACACGAACCAAGACCTTGCCACGCGACAACCACCGGACCTCCGTATGAAACAGCAAGGTTTTATGCTTCGCTCCCATCTCCTCACACAAAGCTGCAAATATGCGACTTTGCACGGGTCATGACTTTACAAAGTTTACCATGCGCACAACATTATCCAACACAGGAACTAGGTCTGCTGGTAAGGTCTTGGCTACGAGGGCCTCACGGTGTAAAAAACAATGTGTAACAATCACATCTGGATTTCTTTCCTTCACTCTGCTTACAAAGCCTTTGGTGTGCCCGACCATGGCTGCAGCTCCATCGGTGCAGACACTTGTGCAGTTTTCCCACTTAAGTCCTCCTTGTTCAAGGTATTCTGATGTGACCCGAAAAATTTCTTCTCCTGTTGTTTTTTCTGGCAATGCCTTGCAAAAAAAGAAGTTTTCTCTAATTGCATCACCATCCACAAAACGCACATTGGCCAAAAGTTGAGCATGTCCACTGATATCAGTAGACTCATCAAGTTGCAATGCAAATTTCTCACTGATACGGATCTTTTCCAAAACCACACTTTCGATGTTTGCAGACATGTCATTAATACGTCTGGAAATTGTGTTGTCTGAGAGTGGGACTTTGGCTATTTCCTTAGCTGCTTCAGGTCCTAGCATCTCCTCTACAATAGCTTTGCAGGCGGGAAGTATTAATGTCTCTGCCACAGTGTGCGACTTTTTTGACTTGGCTATAAGTTCAGCAACTTGATAGCTAGCTTTAAGAGCTCTTTCATTTACCTTTGTGGTTTTTCTCATGAAAGTTGCCTGTTTCTCCGTGTTTTCACGCAGGCGAACAAAATAGTCCGCATTCTTATTTTGAAGCGAAGGGTGTTTCGTTTGGAGATGGCGTTTAAGTTTACTTGGGACCATAGCACTGTTAGATAGCTTTTCACCACACACCACGCACAGTGGAGTTGGTTTCTTTGCATCTCCAGTGAAAGTAAATCCAAATGAAATATAGCTTTCGCTATATTGCCTTGTGCCAGAGAATTTGCTTGAGCTAACCATCTTTGCTTTCTTTTGATCCCCACTCATACTTGGGCTCTCATCTGGCTGCGAATTTTGTTCAGAGTCCAGTTCTTTCCTTTTCAAAAACTTGTCCATCACTGCAGTATCTGCTCCTGTCTCACTGTCACTCAGTACTTACTGCACTTGTCTCCTCTTTAAACAGGAGGCCAGTTCACGGTCCCACAGACCGTTGGAGGGCCAGACTATAGTTAAAAAAAAAACTATGAACAAATTCCTATGCACACTGCATATATCTTATCTTGCATATATCTTATTTTCCCCCACATTAGGTTGGCAGTATAGTTACCCCCACATTAGGTTGTAGTTCCCCAACATTAGGTTGTAGTTCCCCCACATTAGGTCCAGTATAGTCCCCCACATTAGGCCCAGTATAGTCCCCCCACATTAGGCCCAGTATAGTCCCCCCACATTAGGTCCAGTATAGTCCCCCCACATTAGGTCCAGTATACCGTATGTAAATTTTAAAATATAGAGTTTGGGATATACTCACCGTATAAGACTACCCCTCCTACCATCTTTCTTTTTCTTTCTGTCTTCCTTCCTTCCTAACATCACTTTCTTTCTGTCTTTCTTTCTTTCTTTTTCTTTCTTTTTTCTGTCTGTTTTCCTTCCTTCCTAACTTCTTTCTTTCTGTCTGTCTGTCTGTCTGTCTTCTTTCTTCTTCTTTCTTTCCTTCCTTCCTTCTTTCTTTATTCCATCTTCCTTCCTTCCTAACATCTTTCTTTTTCTTTCTTTCTGTCTTCCTTCCTTCCTTCCTAACTTTTTTCTTTCTTCTTTCTTTCTTTCTTTCTTTCTTTCTTTCTTTCTTTCTTTCTTTCTTTCCTTCCTTCCTTCCTTCCTTCCTTCCTTCCTTCCTTCCTTCCTTTCTGTCTGTCTTCTCCTTCCTTCCTTCTTCCTTCCTTCCTTCCTTCCTTCCTTCCTTCCTTCCTTCCTTCCTTCCTTCCTTTCTTTCTGTCTGTCTTCTCCTTCCTTCCTTCCTTCCTTCCTTCCTTCCTTCCTTCCTTCCTTCCTTCCTTCCTTCCTTCCTTCCTTCCTTCCTTTCTTTCTTTCTGTCTGTCTTCTCCTTCCTTCCTTCCTTCCTTCCTTCCTTCCTTCCTTCCTTCCTTCCTTCCTTCCTTCCTTCCTTCCTTCTGTCTTTCTCCCTGCAGGAGGAAGAAGGAACCTCTGTGGCCTTCGAGCGGGGGGGGGCCCTCAAAAATGGCTGCGGCGGCATCCCTGCTGTTCTCTGGCCAAGCGGCCGAAGGAGCCCTGGAGCGCCGCCGCCGCCCTGCATTTCGGTCTTTTCGGTCTTGCCCGGCAGCCTGCTGGGAAGGCTGCGACGCATGGGAGGGAAGGAGCTGCTATTGCCGTTCCGGCGTGTTTCCCCGGTCACTGGCTGCACCGGGGAGCCCGCGTCCTTGTCAACATTGCAGACGCTGCACACGCGGAAGGCACCACGGAGCAGAGGCGCCTGGCGAGTGAGGCAAGTGGCGGCATCGGGGGAAGGCTCCTGCCCGCATTTCCCCCCGCCTGCCCGTCTCTTGCCTTAGCATTTAAAAGAATGAGAGGCGGGCGGGCGGGCGGGAGATGCGGGCAGGAGCCTTCCCCCGATGCCGCCACTTGCCTCACTCGCCAGCCGTCTCTTGCCTTAGCATTTAAAAGAATGAGAGGCGGGCGGGCGGGAGACGCGGGCAGGAGCCTTCCCCCGATGCCGCCACTTGCCTCAACACTTACCAAGTTGACAGCGCGCGTCCTCCTCGCTGCTCTGGTCCTCCGCGATTGTTGCTATCGGCGCACGCATGGGACATCAGTGACGTCCCTGCATGCGCTACCTCCCGGCGGTCCCCGCGTTTTAAAGTAAACGCGGGGCTGCAGGGACTTAATAGAGGCATCTCTGTGTCCCGAAACCAACTTTCGGGACACAGAGATGTCCCGTAGCAAAAACACCCGGCGGGTGTTTTTCCCACGGCACACCTTACACTATGTCACGGCACACTAGTGTGCCGCGGCACAGTGGTTGAAAAACACTGCCATAGTGGTAGCATCTTCAGTGTCTTGCTGTATCTATTTCTTGGATTCTTACAGAGAGGGATAACTAAGGCCTCCTTCCCTCAAATGGAAAATATGTTGTGCTGTTAATATAGGTAAAGGGAGCAGCCAGCACCAATCTTTATTTTTTAAAAGATAAAATAAAATCATTTCCAGAAGCTTTCCCAGATTTCACTTGTACAAAGAAATCTTAGCCTCAGCTATAGAAGCAAGAGGGCATGTAGGAGGAGTCATCACTGAGTAGATGACCACTTGATTATTTGATCATTCTGTGTTGAAAATATTTTGAAAGTAATTCTCCCAAATATCTGCAGGTATTTGGCAGACAGAATCTAAGCAACTACCCATAGGAGAGCAGATAAGTGGGCGCCAGAACCCAGCAGGGTCCTTAAAATTAGGCTGCTGCAAATAATTGACACTGACTTCAGTTAGAAAGTAATGCAGAGAAAAGCAGGGATGAGGTATAGGGAAATAACAACTGAGGTTTTTTAGTAGTGAACACTAGAGAGAAATAGCAATAGCAATAGCACTTAGACTTATATACCACGTCACAGTGCTTTACAGCCCTCTCTAAGCGGTTTACAGAGTCAGCATATTGTCTCCAACAATCTGGGTCCTCATTTTACTGACCTCGGAAGGATGGAAGGCTGAGTCAGTCTTGAGCTGAATCAAACTGCCGAATTGCTGGCAGCCGGAAGTCAGAAGAAGTAGCCTGCAGTACTGCATTCTAACCACTGCGCCACCACGGATCATGAAGTATTATTAATACTCTGGCTTCTCACATTAATATTATTTGATATCATTTGTTAATGCCTGGTGATGTCACAGATTTGCTAATACCCCAAATATGTGTTACAATAATTGCTTCAATCAGCCATTGAGTCGAGTTAAAACGGTATCTGTGCAAGAAAAGGGGAAAAATCTGAACAACTTTTATAACTGATGAATGTAACTTTACTCTGTGCTGATATGAGATATATAACTGTTTTTAATAGTATATGTATATGTACATGTACATGTACATATACATATATAAATACATATGTTTGGAGGTGGGAGTTGTGTTGTGGGTTTATCTAAATTGCTTTGTGTTTACATTTAATCCTTTTATTTTGTTCTTAGGGATTATTCTAATGATAGTAATTTGGAAATATATTAAAGTAAACAATTAAATGGACATGTGTTGGGGTCCGCCAGTGGTCAGAAGAGCTGGCAGCAAATTCAGACAGTGAGGAAGTTGGGGAGGAACATGGGCCAGTTCTGGAATCTGGGGAAGGCTCGGATGAGGGCTCTGCGTTGGAGGCAGAGAGGGGGCCAAGGCCATCTGGTAGTTATCAGCTGCCTCCAGAGTCAGACATCAGCGAGGCAGAGGGCCAGCTTGAGCCTGTTCCCAGTGTGCGCATGCGCAAAGCTACCAGAAGACAAGAACAATTAAGAAAGCAGGGTCGACTTGGGAGTAAGGCCACACCTTGGAGATGATTGGCCCCTCCCATAGGAAATAAAAGAGGAGCGAACGGGACATGGGCAGGAAGCAATTAGTTCATTTGGTTGTTTCAAGAGTGGAAAGTTCTGTTTGTAACTCTAATAGACTCTGTGCCAAGTTTTGCCTTGCCCTGTGTTTGGAACCTAGTTCTCTGGCAGCGTTCCAAGTGAGATAAGGTTGGTGTTGATAAATATTCCTCTGAAAGACTCTTTGCCAAGCCTTGCGGACTGTGAATGAAAGGAATTCGCAGTTGTGTAAATAAAAGAGGCTTTGCTTCATGCTTTCTAAGGAAGCCTAGGTCAGAACAATATGCTTACTTTCTGAATGGCCTATTCCAGACAAGACAATTTATTATTTGTGTGTGTGTGTGTGTGTGTGTGTGTGTGTGTGTGTGTGTGTGTGTGTGTGTGTGTGTACGCACACGCTATGCATACCTGTCAGTTAAAGTAAACTGTTTGTGATGATTCCCATGGAGGCTTCCCCAGATACCTCTTCAAATGTCAGTTTGGAGGAGGATGAACCAGTTCCAGGCATCCCAGGAGGGGAATTGGTCAATGGCTCTGAGCAGCTATCTGAGAGGGATTTAGCTGAAGCACAACTGCAGCAGGACAGCCCTGAGGTGTCAGGTGGGGAAAGCATTCAGCTGCAACTGGTCAGTGATGATGATGAGGAACTGTCTTCTGCACTTAATCCAAGAACATGTAGGGCAGAGAAAAGGCAGGAACAGTGAAGGTCATCCCAATTACTCGAGAAGAGGCAGCCTCGCCCCTCTTGATGGGCTGCACCAGAAGCTGGCTATTTAGCACAGGAGACAAATGGAGATGATGCTGGGAACAACATGTTCATTTCCTAGCTGCGTGTTTCCTGGTTGTTGTGATCCCTGCCTTGCTTTGGATTGACACAGTGCCTTGACTTGGATCTTGCCTTGTGAATTCTTGCCTCGTGAACCCTCTTGTATTGTGAATTGTATCAGGGGTGGGTTCCACTTACCTTCGCCACTGGTTCGCATCGTGACGTTTTGTGGGCCTTCCAGAAAGTTAGAAGAATTGGGGCTAACCTCATCTCAGGAGGGATGATGTTCCAGAGTGTGGATGTCACAGCAAAAAATCTTACACACTAAGTCCCATCAGATGGAACTCCTTAACAGACAGGGCCCACAACATACTGTACTTTACCTGCTGGACCTGATGGGATGGGTTTATTAATCAGAAAGGGACAGTTCTTCAGATAATCTGGCCCCATGCACTCAGAAGCAAACTGGCAACAACTTATGGAGCAGGAGTGTAATGTGTGTCCTTCTAGGGACACACATTAAGTGACCAGAGCATGAATAACTGAGCAGAATATCACAATTCAGGAACATGGGCAAGTAGTGCACAACATGTTGTGCAAAGATCCCACTGGCCAAAACTGCCACCTGCTTTTCAAACAGAAGTTTTGAGTCCAGAAGGACCCCCAGATTATGGATCGGGTCTATTTGGGACAGTGCCATCTCATCTAGTGCCAAATAAAGTAAAACCCTAGATCTGGAAGACCCTAAAACTCAAAGCTGCTCAATCTTGCTAAGGTACAGCTGAAGCCTATTGTTCCCCATCAGGACCCCCACAGCTTCCAGGCATGATGACAGGGCCTCCACAGCACCACTTAATTTGCCAGGGTCAAAGATTATATAATTGAGTATCATTACTATACTGGTAATACCTCACTCCATAGCAACAGATGATCTCCCCAAGCAGTTTCATGTAGAGGTTAAACAGGAGCGCTGAGAGCACTAATGCATGCAGCAGCCCTCACTAAAGCATCTGAGGGGGGATTCTCACTCCTGACCAACATTGACGAGTTTCTATCCCTTAGGAAGGAAGCGTACTGTATTATCACCTCCAATTCCTGGAGTCAGTTCAGAAGAATACCATGATTGATGATTGTAAAAGTCACTGAGAGGTCAAGGAGAGCCAGGATTTACGTTACTGATTACATTGTGAATTCTAATTGTTGCCTTCTTTGTTATTTGACTTTTCTCTGCTTCAGTTTGTGATTTGAGGCAAGTCTGCACTGAATAGTTCCTTGTTTTTCCTCTTAGCTAGAAAAAATATTTAACCCAACACACTAATTTATATTTCCCTGGGCATTCTCTGAATTTTTCTTCTTTCTTTTTATTTAAAATCAGTTTAACAGCTGAGACCATCAATATAATATTCTGGGTAGCAGAATACAATGTAGGTTTGGGTATGAGTTTAGCTTTGAATTCATTGTGCACCACCACCTGAAATTGAAGCAGGAGGAACCTTGATAGAGATTGTACATATAATTTTTGATATACAAGTTACTCTGGGCTGAAATCAGATTGTCTCAGATGGAATGAAGCTTTCATTTAGATAATATCTTTGATTATTCTAATCTAAGCCAATTTAAAACAATTCACACATAGTGATATTTCAGGCCAGTCTTTAATACACCTGGGACGTAGAGTGGTGATTAAATTCCCAGAATAATTACAACTTTCAAAATTCTGAACTAGCATCTATGATCTGATGTCTTTCAAACATGCATACTTTTAGCTAAATGTCTGTGGAGATTCTCAGTCATCCAGGTCATGGTTGTCCCAAAGGTGCTTTTTCAAGAGGCAATTGGACTTTCTGGTTTTTCTTTGAAGACGTTTCGCTTCTCATCCAAGAAGCTTCTTCAACTCTGAAAGTCCCGTTACCTCTTGAAAAAGCAACTTTGAGACATGCATACTTTTAGTTTCTATCATACTTTATCAGTGCAGATTATGACATAATGCGATTATGGCAGTATTTTTTTCTAATTAGTGGACAGTATTGCATGACATTGCACACACAAAAATACAAAGAAGAATGAAAAATTATTCATAATCCTGCAAGGTATTGCACATGAGCAATAAAGCCACATAAGACTTCAGTGTTCCCATCTTAAATTTAAATTATAGGAATTACAAGTTTGGGGATATTTTGTTTAATAACTGTTGTTTAATCTGAGGGTTTCATGAACTTTATTTGCCAGCTAAATGTGCCACATTGCTCACTTCTTGATTATAGAAATCTTACACCTTAGGAACATGGCATATTGTAGGAAAAATGATATAACTATAAACTCAAGTCACTTCTACTAGCTACTATTCATTTTACAAGCCTCCCTGAATTCAATTCATACCTCTTTCTTAACCTCATGAATTAGGAAGTCCCATCTTGATCATGCTGTAATTATATTTTTCTTGCCTCAAGTTCTTGAATCATATTTCCTAATTTCTAACTAATATGATTACCAGTTCTGCAATAGTCCCCACCACCACCAATAAAAGTTAAATTGCAAAACAGTGACTAATCATTCCATTTTACAATACCAATTCAGTCAATCTCCATTGGAAGCCATGAGCACAACACTATCTGATTTTTCTCTTCCATAGATTATCAATTTAAAATAAGCAATTTCAACTGACAATATCCATGTCAATATCCATGGTTTACTTATCTAGAACTTGTTTATATTTGATGGCACTTTCCATTGGGAAAATCAATAGATGTAGTAAACAAGGTTTGGAGTAACATTTTTACAATAAATATTAGCATAGTACAGTAATATTATACAATATTATTAATATAATTTAGTATTATAGTATGATTCGTATTAGCATTTCACTTGGCTAAAATAGGCTAGTATTGTATTTTCTAGCTTCTTGCTGACCTATTCTGCCCTTTAGCTGAGCCAAGTTTGGATTTATGCTCAGCTCTGTTATATTTCTCACAAATAATTTTAAAATAATCCAGCAGTCCATTTTCCCCTCTAGGAAATTATTTTGGCCCCATAAAAAATTGTAATGTATCTTTGCCCTTCCCATCCCCACACCACTTCTTTCCTTCAATTTTCATCAAAGAGATGAACTACTTCTATATTTTATAATCTTAATGCCATAACTGTGTGTTTTATACCACTTGAATAAATATGATGTTCAGCATAATCCATATTGTATATTAAATGATAAGTTAATAATTTACAGAATCAAATTTATAATAATGTATAATATGCATATTACTTACTATCCTTTTCCTGGTGAATTCTTTAGTGTTGGCTATTGCTATATAAAGGTTCTAGAAACTTTTGTGAATTGTGAAATGTACAATGACAATAGCAACTTTAGGCAAAATAGTTGTGACTGGTTCTTTTTTAGTAATGAGAAGGACAATGGATAGAATCAGATTGTTTCTTGGCCATTAAGTGCCACTGACAATAAGAGATAAGAAGCCGTAAATGGCACAAAGGTACCAAGCTTAATTTTCACTCATTGTAGGAAACAACTGGAGAGACGCAAGTCCTGACTGAGTGGACTTCACATATCAGAAAAACAGCACCCGGTAGCATCACTTAAACCATATTAAAGCTGCTTCATACAAACAGCTTGTCATACTAAGAAAACTGCAAGAAGCAGAATTTGGGCATTTAAAATAAAATATAGCAGTGATGGCGAACCTTTTTTGGTTCGCGTGCCAAAAGGGGGGGAATGTGGGGGATCACGTGTGTGCGTGCCCACACTCATAATTCCATGCACACCCGCACATGTACGCATGACCCCCCTGCTCCCAGCAAGCAATGGCACACCCATTTTTCGCTCTCCCCAGGCTCCAGAGCCTTTCTAGGAGCCTGGGGAGGGCGAAAACGGCCTTCCCCACCCCCTCTGGAGGCTGGAAACAGCCTGTTTCCTGACTCCCAGTGGGCCCAGAAGGCCCAAAAATCAGCCGGCTGGTGCACACATGCACGCCGGACCTGAGCTCGCGTGCCCACCGATATGGCTCCGCGTGCCACTTGTGGCACCCGTGCCATAGGTTCGCAATCACGGAAATATAGGCTTTGGCAGCTCTCCAAGGAATGGGAATTCGTACCCTGGAATCCTGACAACCAATTTGGTGTAGTTGTTAAAGTTGCCAGACTAAAAGTTGGGAGACTGTGAATTCTAGTACTGCCTTAGACATGAAATCAACTGGGTGAATTTGGGCCAGTCACTTCCTAAAATGTTGCCAGAAAAACTGGAGTTGTACAGGCAGTGACTAGGATTTAAGATTGACTAGAAGGCATCATAAATAAATAAACTACCGGTATCAACCCCCCACCCAAGCAAACCTCTGCACACTTACTCCAAGTTTGAATCCTAAAGCATTTTCAAATAACTGTTTGCAATCATTTTGGGATTAGTTCCAAACCAGATTGATTTCATGCTATCATTTATTTTCAGATGCAAAATTGTTCTGTTCTGAGCCTAATCCAAATTCTTTGGAATCATTACAAAACTAATATTTTACTTAGAACTGCTTAACACTGTAAATCTCGTGAGTGGTTAATTTTCTCATTGGCTGGAATCCTTACCTCACCCTCCTTCCTAGCACTTAAGTTAAATTGAGTTATGTTAAACTAGACCTCCAAGGTCCCTTCTAGCCCTATGATTCTATGATCCTCCCCCCCCCCACACATAAACACTTTTAAGTTCAACATCCTGTTTTCTGAACTTGACTTTTCCTGTATGCATCGTTTAAAATTTCTGCTTTTCCCCAGTCCAGCAAAGGTAACCATGGTCACAGTTGTAAGGAAAAGTATCCACTTGAACAATTGCCAAGACAGTGAGGTTTTTCAGTGCTCTGAGGCTGGTAGAAGTAATAACATTTATTGGTTGGACTTGGAATCACACTGCTTTATGAGGGATTAAAGGGGTGGAAACACTGATGCTTTGGAAGTGGCTCTAATTCGCATGAGAGGTTCTTTCTTCCTGACAGGCTTTGCCATGGCTGCCAGTCTCTAACAACATGCTCAATTGTATGATCAACATGGATTGTGTTGGATAAGCATCTCAGTTGTACCAGATTATCCAGATGTGGCAAAGATCTGGTAAGAAGAGACAACCTCTCAAAGGGATAAACTAGGATCCAGTTATTTGCTTGCTTTTTCAGCCGAAGAAGGGGTTTGTCATAGCCTAAATATGAGCATTTCTTCAAAATGATAGAATAGAATAGAATAGAATAGAATAGAATAGAATAGAATAGAATAGAATAGAATAGAATAGAATAGAATAGAATTCTTTATTGGCCAAGTGTGATTGGACACACAAGGAATTTGTCTTTGGTGCATATGCTCTCTGTGTATATAAAAGAAAAGATACATTTGTCAAGAATCATGAGGTACAACACTTAATGATTGTCATAGGGTACAAATAAGCAATCAGGAAACATTATTGACATTATTGATTAATAATCAATATTAATATAAACCATAAGGATACAAGCAACAAGTTACAATCATACAGTCATAAGTGGGAGGAGATGGGTGATAGGAATGATGAAAAGACTAATAGTAATAGTAATGCAGCCTTAGTGAATAGTTTGACAGTGGTGAGGGAATTATTTGTTTAGCAGAGTGATGGTGTTCGGGAAAAAACTGTTCTTGTGTCTAGTTGTCTTGGTGTGCAGTGCTCTATAGCGTTGTTTTGAGGTTAGGAGTTGAAACAATTTATGTCCAGGATGTGAGGGGTCTGTAAATATTTTCACGGCCCTCTTTTTGACTCGTGTAGTATACAGGTCCTCAATTGAAGGCAGGTTGGCAGTAATTGTTTTTTCTGCAGTTCTGATTATCCTCTGAAGTCTGTGTCTGTCTTGTTGGGTTGATTTAAGTGTTTATTCTTTCTTTATAGACATTTCATAATAAAGAGCTACAACCATAAAGCAGCTTTAATGTGGGTCTAATAACTTTCAAACTTACCAGTTTAATGCTATTTCTCTGATCTCTAAATCACCCAAAACATGCAAATGACATTTTCTAAATATGCACTACTAGAATAACCTTAAGATAAAAAATAGTTTTTCTATGAATTAGGTTATAAGAGCCGAGGTGCCGCAGCGGTTAGAGGCAGGTACTGCAGGCCACTTTAGCTGACACTGATCCGCAGGTCAGCGGTTCAAATCTCACCGGCTCAAGGTTGACTCAGCCTTCCATCCTTCCAAGGTAGGTAAAATGAGGACCCAGATTGTTGGGGGGATATAAATATACCTTGCTTACTGGTGTAAACCGCTTAGCGAGTGCTTGCACTGTGAGGCAGTATATTAATCTCACAAAATAAATAAATAAATAAATGATGGCAAATAGATAATATTTGCTAAGAGTGAATATGAATACATGTATGTTGCCTCTGTTGGCTGGGTTTTGATAGCTGCCATAAATCTTGGGCTCTGAATGTTTTCTTGCCATCTGAAGTTGTGTTTTACATGTTGTTTATTCTTATTCTTCACATTGTTTTGACCCTTGACTTTGGAGTGAAATGAGCTTACTTTCTTGAATTGGTTATTTGGCCTTGTGATTTCCCTTCATTTTCACTTGTCATGTTGTTTCTTTTCCTTCATTCTCTGCTTCTCTAGTAATTTCACACAAGGCTGACTGAAAACCTCTTTACATGAGAAGTGTGTTATTTTGGTAGCAGAGATAGTTGCTTGGCTGTGCCCAAAGTGGCCTTCCCCAATTTGATGCCCTCACTGATGCCACCCCAACACATCTGGAAGGCACCATGTTAAGAAAAGATTTATAGGGAGCCAGGCTTTAATTTTTTTTACCCATTTTCCTCTGTATTTCATTTTAGAAATACTGCACCTCATAATTACAAACACCGAATGGGGTGAGGTGACCATCTTGTTTCATGCTTTTATTCCAACGGTGTATGTTCTTTTTTAAATATTGTGAACTGTCCTGCACATAAAAAGATCAGAGTTGTGCAAGCCATGATGTTCCCTGTGACATGGAACTGAAAGTTGGACTTTGAAAAAGCAGAATAGGAAGAGTATTGATGCTTTTGAAGTTTGGTGTTGGAAAATGCCTTTATGACTTAAAAAAACATTAAATATTTGTGGAAACTCTTTAATTTGTAACTTGCATTAAAATGCTTTTTAATGAATTATTCTGTTTTAAAACCACGTCAGATACATTTCAGCACCAGTGAAATGGAGGGGTTACTGATCTTCTCCATAAATGTTTTAAAACTTACTTTTACGAAATAATTATGAATGCTATCATGCCCTACTGTGAAAAATCATAAAGCACCCTTAATACAAAGGAAAAGAGCAACACGTGAAAAAACGATTTAAGCAAATGCTCAAGGATTGCTCTTTCCCTCCATACCAACTGTGGAAAATCCAAGTTTTAATTCCCTATGAACTTTATGATGGAAGTCAGCGGTCGCACAGATACGGGACTTAGAAGTGGAAGGACAGGACAGCGCTCAGTCCATGCTCAGAGAGAGGCTTCATTTAATCATTTCACCACACAAACAAGTGCTAGAATTCGATGTAAGTGAAACCCCAATTACGCACGAATGAAAGAGCGCCATCTCTGTCACTTCTTCCTCGGAACTACGGCTAGGGATCGATCGTTCCTTTTTCCTCCTGAATGAAATGTGTGCGGAAATAGCGCCCCCCGCCCCCCGCTTTTTCCCCTTTTCCGTTTGGCCAGGCAGGAGAGCCAACCAGCCCGCAGCTGGCGAATGAGCGGGGCGGGGACTGAGCTCCGCGGAGGCCCGTCCCTCGTTCAACCCGCCTCGCCAGTGCCGAGAAGCCAGTCTGGAGGCGCGCTTGTGGTGGTGGTGTGCTGGTTGTAGAAAGAGCCCGGCAGCGCGCGAGCGAGCGAGCGAGCGCGAGCAAAGAAAGGAACGCGACGCGGCGGGGATTTC
Organism: Diadophis punctatus similis; assembly: GCA_023053685.1. Lineage (NCBI taxonomy): Eukaryota > Metazoa > Chordata > Lepidosauria > Squamata > Dipsadidae > Diadophis > Diadophis punctatus. The sequence goes on from JALIGW010000001.1 coordinate 294,841,323, forward strand.
CAGACTGGGCTCGAGGGCGGGAGAGGAAGTGCCGGGCGGGTGGAGGAAAAAAAGAAAAGAAAAAAAAAAGAACCAGCCGGGGCAGCGCACCAGGGACTTTCCAGCCGGGGCAAGGCAGAACGTTTGGCTGAACTGCTGCAAGAACAGCAGTGGTCGGTAATGCTGGCGGCCGCGGTTCTTTTGCCCTCCCCTTCTTTTCCTCAGGCGCAGAGTAAGTAGTAGGGGAAGAACCGGAGAAGGTTGGCCGGCCGTTGCTCGCCTCCAGGCATCCGGAGCTGGTGGGGAGGAGGAGGGAGCGTTTCCCAAAGCCGAGGCAGAGCGGGTCGGTCCTGCTGTTTTGCTAAGTCAGGGGCGGTGTAGCTGGCTGGAAGGGAAAGCCGTCGTGTGCGTGAGGAAGGGGAGGACGCAACGGCCGGAGGTCCCCCTTTGGAAGAGCCCACGGGGGGCGGCTGCCCGAACCGTGGACCTGCTGTGGGGAAGGGGCTGGCGCCGCGGCTAGTCGGAGGGAAAGGCGAGAGAGGTCCGCCGCTGCTCAGTTAAGCGCGTGTCTCGAGTGGTGGGAGCTCGCCTAGAACTGGGTAGGGGGCTGCATCTTCCCGCTCCCCCGAGCTGTTGCTTCTCTCTCTTGCCTCTTTTTTTCTCTCAATTAAGGCAGCCGCCCGGAAAGAAGGCTGCTGCTTGGGGACTATGCGGGGAGTCTGTTGGTGCTGCTGCTGCTGCTGCTGCCCGGAGGCATTCGCATTCAGCCTCCATGCGCCTCAAAACTGCCTCTCCGAGGTAGATTCGTTCTGCTGCTCTTGCTGCTGCTGCCGCCGCCGCCGCCAAGAATCACTACTAGCTGCTTTGCTCGCACATTCATCACCCTTCAAGCTGTTGCTGCTATTGTTGCTCCTCTCCCTCCTGCTCCTCTTCCCTCCTGCTCCTCCTCCTCCCACTATATCGCTTTGGAAGAAGAGAGTGGTGTGTCTGGCTGCTTTAAGAGACGCGGTGTGCCTTTCTTTCTTTCTTTCTTGAAGCTTGTTGCGAGGCCGAAACCTCTTGTAACGTTTCAGGATCGAATCAGCAGGACGCGGGGTCTGGTAGCTGCCAGAAAGAAAAGCATGCCGGTTTTTTTTCCCTTCTGCTGCTGCTGCACTATAAAGGTGTCTGCCTGCATGCATTTGATGTGTGTGAATGCAGAACGCTCTCTTAATTCCTGGCTCCCTCCATATGCAGTCGATGTGGGCGGACCGAAGGGTTTTTCAAAGGGAAAGCGTCTGCCTTGGTAAAAAACGGGGGTGGGGGGAATGCTTCTTTTAATTCACTTGTGGCAAACTCTCGTAGGTACCAACTTTGTATCTTCCCCGAACACTTGTTTTGCTTGATCACTTTGCAGTCCAGTCACTGAAGGATGCTCAGGCAGCTGCATTCTGAATTTGTATCAGTAGTAGTAGTCATGCAGGAGTAAGGACTGTTGCAGGTGCCACTGAAGAGGAGGGAGGGCACTTGTAAAAGATGTGGGATGAATGAAATGCAATGGAGATTTCTTTATTGTGTGCTTTTTTTGTTTTTGTTTTATAGGGATAGCTTTATAGCAAGTGCAGAAGAAGGAGCAGTTAGACGATACAACATGAAGGTATTACGGGGCGTTGGGTTACAAATTGTTTTGCTGTTGTCACCACAGTAGTACTTTAAACGTGCCTCTATTTTAAGAAGTAGAAAAGCTTGAATTATACACGATTACGTCATTTTATAGTGCCGTGAAGAATTTGCTTAAAAGTTTATACTGAGTCATGCCTCTGCAGATAAATCTTACTAATTCTTAAAGCTGATTGTAATGCTTTTTATTGGTTTGTCTGTTTTAAATGAGGAAGGGAACAGATCAGTTTGTAAAATGTATATTAGAAAAAGATAGGATTTAATTTAAGAAAATCATAGTTGCATTTGTCAGTCTAGTCATGTCTCCATAGTGTTTTAGTAAGATGTTGCTGAAATATTCAGATGTTATCGTCCATAGCATGGGTTTCTGTCCTTTCAGTCACGTAAATGTATTTTGGAAAGCTTTGTTCTTTATATTATGTTGTGCTAGAAAATTAAACAGATATGGATTGTAGCACCTTGTGGGTTTATATGTGCTGGCAATGGGAGGAGTAACCCTCAAGCTAGTAAGGATGAATGTTCTGCATTTTGATCAAAGATTGTAAAAAAGGATGCATGTTACAGATTTTATGGGTAAATGTAATATTTTTAGAGCTCAATTCTCCCAGTTATTGAACTCGATGACTAAACATGTCTTTGAGATCAGGACTGCACCAGTACTACTGTATGCTTCAGGCATGTCTGTGGAGAGAAGCAGTGTGCTCTAGCCTATGCAATTGAATGCTGTAATGTGAATGACTTTGACTTTTTAATTGATCTCTATATAGGCTATTTAGAAAAATGCATTATTACAATTGTTACAGGCTGCATGTAGTAAATAAATTATGACATTCTGACATTTTTAGTCCATATACTATCTTGTTTTTCTTTCTTAATCTTTCCATTCTAATTTGCTGAAGGCTAATGGTTGGTTTTGAAACTGCATGTATTTGGCTGTCTAAAATAATAGAAGATAGATTTATGAAACCATATTCGGGTTTAAAATATTTGGGAAGCAAAAGCTGGATTTTAGTGTTTATAGCAAAGATGTTGCATGTACGAAATAATTGTTTTTAAGTATATGGTAGTGAGATTGTAGGGTCATTTTGGGGAAACTGCTTTTATTAGCGAGGAATGGAAAGAGTGTCAGGTTAAACAAATGAAATAATATTTGCATGTGTCCTTAAAATAAAGTTGTGCTGTTATATATATTCCTTATGTACAATTACAAGGATCTAATCCCAAGTCAATGAAGGTGTTAAGAAAATTGAAAACCATGCTTTTCTAGAATCTATAAGTAAGAAAGGAATATTTGTCACTTAGATTTAGAGGTGAAGAGCAGACAATTTTGACATTCTAAAGAAAACATTAGACTAACTTATTGCATATGTACATTATTTTTGTCTGCAGTGGACATATGCAGCATACCATGAAGCTAAAATCAGGAATTATGACATTTCTCGAAATGTAAAGTGTATACTTAAGAACATGACTGACCTGCTGGATCAGACCAAAGTCCTCCCTAATGTGGCATCCTGTTTCCTGTAGTAGCCAAGCAGCTGTCCCTGGGAAGCCTGCAAGTAGGATGTAAGAATCATAACCCGATATTGCTGCTCTCCAGCAACTGGTATTCAGGTTCATGCTGCTTTTCATATTAGAGATAATACGTAGTTATCACAATTGCTGCCCATTGCGATGCCTATGTTCTGCCTATGGTCATTAATAAGGAATAGCTTCAGTGAATTTCCAGTGTTTCAGAGGGTTCAGAGAATGAGGTTTCCATGCCATTGAAAGCTGGTAGCAAATGCAAACATCAAAAAATGTAGCCTCCTCCACTACAAAAATAAGTTCTGCTGTAAGTTTTGGGCTGTCCAAATTTATTTCAGCATACAAAAGTAACTCCAAAGTTGGGGGGTTCAGTCATATTTTTCTGTCCACTAAATATTGACAATGTGATGTTTATGAAATTCCTCATGACTGCACAAAACAGAATTGCATGCATTGTTCTTTATCCACGGCTATGCAAACAGTGTGCCCAGATCTCAATGGCCACTGTAGGACAAGTGTCATCTTGCTTCTATCCTACTTATATCTTTCTGATCCTTTCATTTGAAATGAATATTTAGAATATAAACTAATTTTTTATTTTCATTTTCTGAAAAACTGAGCAAACTTGTCAAGAGAACTAGATCTACAGCTATCCTGCTGTATTGCCCCACTGAGTCATTTTAAGAAAAGACTGTATCAAAAGTTTCAGAAGAGAGTTATAAAATGAACTGTTTATTTCTTATGTAGACTTCCATTGATTTTATAGATGGAATCCAAGTTCAGAATAAAATAGGAAAAAAACAAAGCAACCGTACAGAATATTATGCTAGCCAGTATCCTATACATACTTCAATTATTTCATCATTTCCAAATTATATGTAGTTTCTTTCCGTCTTGAAATATATGTCAGTTTTGGAAGCCATTATTTTATACTTGTGTAAATGTTATTTAAAAGCAGAGATCTTTGTGCAGAACTGACAGGAATCCAAGAATTAAGAATTCTTATCAGCATAGAATAGTGTGTTTGTATGTGTGCATTCCGAATGTATTCAGACCCCTGTCACTTTTGTTAATGCTGCAGCCTGATTCTACAGTTGTTGAATTTTTTTTCTCATTAATCTCCACTCGGTACCCCATAATGACAAAGTGAAAAACAGAAGTTTACAAATATCTGTAAATTTAAAAAGAAACCCCCCCTGAAATATCACATTATCATAAGTATTCAGACCCTTTGCAACAACACTTGAAAGTTAGCTCAGATGCCTCCCATTTCTCTTGATTATTGCTGACATGTTTCTACACCTTGATTGGAGTCTACATTTGGTAAATTAAATTGATGGGACATGATTTGGAAAGGCACACACCTCTTTATAGAAGGCCTCACACCTGATAATGCACACTAGCAGAGAAAAAGCCATGAGGTCGAAGGAACTGCCTGCAGAGCTCAGAGACAGGATTATTGCAAGGCACAGATCTGGGGAAGGGTACAATAAAATTTCTGCTTCACTGAAGTTTCCTAAGAGCACAGTTGCCTCCATAATTCTCAAATGGAAGAAGTTTGGCATAACCAGGACTCCTCTAAGAACTGGTCGCCCGGTCAAACTCGACAATCAGGGGAGAAGGGCCTTAATAAGAGAGGTGACCAAGAACCCAATGGTCACTCTGACTGAGCTCTAGAGATCCTGTATAGATGGGACAGAATTCCTGAAGGACAACCATCACAGCAGTTTTCCAATGATCTGGGCTTTATGGCAGAGTGGCTAGATGGAAACCTCTCCTCAGTGTAAAACATATAAAAGCCCACTTGGAGTTTGTGAAAAGCACCTGAAGAACTCACCTGAGGAACAAGATTCTCTGGTCTGATGAAACCAAGATTGAACTGTTTGGCCTCAATTCTAAATGTTATGTCTGGAAGAAATCAGACACCAGTGATCACCTGCCCAATATCCCAACAGTGAAGCCTGGTGGCAGTATCATGCTGTGGGGTTGTTTCTCAGCAGCAGGAACTGGGAGACTGGTCAGGGTTGAGGGAAAACTGAATGGAGTAAAGTACAGGGATGTCCTCAATGAAAACCTGTTCTACAGCGCCTAGGACCTCGGAGTGAGTTGAAGGTTCACTTTCCAACATGACAACGATCCTAAGCCAAGACAATACAGGAGTAGCTTAGGGACAACTCTCTGAATGTCCTAGAGTGGCCCAGCCAGAGCCCTGACTTGAACCCTATTGAACAACTCTGGAAGGATCTGAAAATGGCTGTCTGTCGATGGTCGCCATCCAACCTGACTGAGCTTGAGAGGATTTGCAAGGAAGGATGGCAGAAAATCTCCCAATCCAGTCATACCCAAGACTCAAGGCTATAAATGCTGTCAAAGGTGCTTCAGCAAAGTAGTGAATGAAGGGTATGAATGCTTATGCCTATTTGATATTTCAGTTTTTTCTTTTTAATAAATTTACATATATTTATAAACTTCTGTTTTCACTTTGTCATTATGGGGTACTGAGTGTAGATTAATAAGAAAAAAATGAATTTCAATAACTGTAGAATCCGTCTGCAGCATAACAAAATTGACAAAAGTGAAGGGTGTATACAGTATATGTATGTGTGTGTGTGTATGTATGTATATAATATGTATATATGTATACACAATATAATATATATAAAATATACACACACATGCGCGCGCACACATGGTTCAATCAGAAAAGTAATAAGCCCTTAATCTCTTTTAATGGGTAATACATACCAGCAGAAACATTTGTTATCACTGTAGATCTAATTAACACTTTTGAATGAATTGGACGGATTTTATCATTTGAACTAAATTTAATTATCTGTGGCCCAAAAACTATTAAGATATAAAGAAGCAACTTTTAGAATAATTTGTATAATAACGTAGTAAATATTTACTGAAGCAAAAATAATCACACTAAATTTCCTTTCCCTCATCTTCCTATCCTTCTCTAACTACCAAACCAGATCAAATAAAATGTTTTATGGTACTTAAATGTTGTAGGGTCTTCAAAAGAGAAACATTCCACAATTCTAGATATGTCTGGACTACTGTAATGTGTTCTACATGGAGTTGCCCTTGAAGATATCCAGAAGCTTCAATTGGTTCAGAATGCAGCAGCCTAAACAATTTTGTGCAAGCCTAGATTTGTGCACCTCTTTTGCTGGAGATTTTACTGGCTGCCAGTCTTGTTTCCGGGTACAATTCAAGGTGCATGGTTGTCACCTTTAAAGCCCACATGACCTTCCCCTGTTTCATCCCCTTTTGCCCAACAGTCAGGGTATGTTGTGGATGCCATCTATTAAGGAATGTACATCTGGTAAGACCACAAAAAGGCTCTTCTCAGTGGTTGCCTCTGGAACATTTCTCTTGAAGTATGATTGGCCCCTACCTTGTTGCCTTTCCAAAAGGGCCTGATAAAAGGATTTTCTCAATGGGTCTGGGGACCACAAATGGAGATGGAGCCGATCAACTGTTGCTGCTGCCATGTGGGAGGGTGGGGGGATGTTGTTGGATTTTTATATTGTGGGTTTTTAATATAATCTGCCCAGAGTCATCTTTGTGTAAGTTGGCTGGCCATATAAATTTGCTAAATAAATCAATAAATGAACAAATAAATTGAATTGGAATGAAATGTATTGTTGCTGGTTCAAATATCCTCCCCTGCAGCCTACAGGTGGAGATAGTAATCCAGAATTGGTATGGGCAGAGTAATTGCAATATGAGCAATAGCAGTGTTGCTAAATAGATTTTTTACAAAAGCTAAATATGAAGCAGCATCTTCTCAGTCTAGAACTGATTCAAAAACGTACTAGCTATTCCTCAATGTGAAAATGGAATCTGGATCCAAGTGCAGTGTAGTATTCCTACTCAGAGAATCTGACAGAAAAGATGTGCAATGGCAGCATGGAATACATAATAATCAGCCTCTTAAGAGTTGCATAGACTTTAAGGTGAGCCATCCCTGCAACAGAATGGGAAATGCATTTGGGTGCTTTCTGCATACCAATGGCTCTCTCTTATTTATATAAGCAATATTTATATCTTCCTTCCAAGCAAATATATGCATACCTATAACTTTTCCAAAAGTATTGGTAAAGCATTAAGCTTTAAGTTGTTTCCTAAATCCATAAGCAATTAAACTGGATGGCTGTTTCTTATAAAAGAAAGAACCTCAGAACCACAACTGAAAAGACTCTTTTATTGATAATTTTATAGTTATGCTATCTTCCTCTGTTTACATTTCTGACTCATTCAGTGCCTTTTCATACATTTCAAACAGCAAAGGAAGGAGAAGGTGAAAATCTGCAGAATCCATGCTTTCAAATGAATATCTTCCAAAGATGGCTATTGCTCTTCATACAATTATTGTTTAGAATTAATAGAAGCAAATCTGTTTTAGAAGTCTTAATACAGATAGTCCTTGACTTAAGGTCACTTAGAAACCATTTAATGTTCCAGAGGATCTACTTGTGACCAGCTTTGAAATTCCAACAGTCAGGACCCCCATGGTTATGTGTGACTGTACTTGGGGAACTCGGTAACTGGCCCATGATTGTAGTGTCCTGCAATCATATGATCATGTTTTATGACAGTTTTGCCAAAAATTGGCATTTACTTCTGAATTTTGGCAAAACTATACCCATAGCCAACTATTGGTTTGCTTAATGTGGCATTCGCTTAGTGACAGTGGTGATTCACTTAATGATTGCCACAATAAAGTCATAAATTGGGTAGCTCATATGACCAATCTATTTTATGAGTTACAACTGTGATGGCCAGGCTCAATTATGATTGGAACACAAGAACAATCTGTAAATGGACTCAGTAAATGGGAATTGCAACATAAATGAGCTATTGTACAGCTTACATTTTAATGTAAGAATTTTTAATGAGGTTACCAGATACAAAGATAAAAACCAATACAAACTAAGAAAATACAAACAGTAAAAAATGTGAGAAAACATTAAAAAACATTAGTAAAGAAAAGAGCTGTATAAAGAAATGGCTTCATCAAGAAAGTACAAACCACTTCAATAACTTTTCACCTCTGATAACTACAAAATCATATCTACTTCCCATATCTCATCTCTTATCTATAAACAAAAATCTCACCACTCAGTCCCAATCAGCAAAAATCCATTAAGAAATACCGGAAACAACAACATGCACATTTTAACTTTAAATAAACCAACTTTATATTCCTTCCCTTTGCTTTTAAGAATCTTTTTAATTCCTGTTCCAAAAGATTATTTCTTTTCATTTTCTCTGTCGCTTCTCAGAAACTCCATAAGTTTAACATGTCTCTTTTGTAAATCTAAAATAAAGTTATCCAAGTCACTTTTCTGGTTTGTTTATATATATGTATATATATATATACACACACACACATATACATATACATATACATATACATATACATATATATATATATTCTAATTATCAAAACATTAACTGGTTTCATTTGTAAATTCAGTGTAACATCTTTTTACATATTCTTGTAACTCTCATTTTTAAATCTACATTTAAAACATCCTCTTCTATCACCTCTTAAATCCATTTTTATGATAGTGTCAATTTTTAAAGTAGCATCTGAGTTCATTGCTCCTAAATAACATTGGATTCTTATTGATCCATTCTATACTAATAGGTCGCTTCTCTCGTAATTATAATCTCTTGGTTTCTCTAATGTCCAGCCTTTAAAGTCCCTTCTTATCATCCTTTTTTAACAGCATTTTCCATGGGAGGATACTTATATTAATTTCAAAATGTTCATACTTCATAAAGGAAGCAAGGAAACCCAGTGTCCTTTTGAAGGTGCTAAATCATGGCTTGGGTAAAGATGGCGGTTCCTCCAGAGCTCTAAAATGAGCCAATGACCATTGTTTTACTATCTTCTAGATGGAGCACTTCAGGGGTGGGTTCTAACTTACCTCTCTGCTGGTTTGCTTTCTCCTGCGCCTCGTGGGCACGCCTCAACACGCGTGCGCTTTGTGCGTGCATGCATGCGCAGTGCCAAAAAATTCCATTAAAAAAAAACAAGATGGCAACCGCATGCACAGTGCTGGAAACTCTGCTTCTGCGCATGCTCAAAAGAAGAAGAAGAAAATTAAATAAATAAATAAAAAGATGGCGGCGCCCATGGACCGGCACCGACTGAACCGGTTCCATGACATCATCATGACGTTACCAGTGGGTCGCTTCCGGTTCGGGCGAACCGGGAGGAACCCACCTCTGGAGCACTTGTGGGCAATCCCAGATTTTCCCCTTGAGCAGAGAGAAATTCTGAGGAGACAGTCTATTTGTCAGTTTCTTGTTCCATCAGTCATTGGCTCTGCTCTCAGTGTAACTTGCTGGGAAATTGATTTAAAATTGAGATTCAGGTGGCAATTAGGAGAAAATTCCAAGCATGGAGTATCAGTGTTATTTTTGGAGGTGTGCCTTTGAATCAGTGTTGACTCCTGGCAACTGGACTAGTCCCTGAAGTTTTTTGGCAAGGTTTCACAATCAATCTTGTAATTTGCCATTGTCTCCTTTCAAGCCCTGAGGGGAAATTATTGGCTTAAGGCAGTGATGGCGAACCTTTTTTGGTTCGCGTGCCAAAAGGGGGGGGGAATGCGGGGGATCACATGTGTGCGTGCCCACACTCATAATTCCATGCACCCCCGCACATGCACGCATGACCCCCCTGCTCCCAGCATGCAATGGCACGCCCATTTTTCGCTCTCCCCAGGCTCCAGAGCCTTTCTAGGAGCCAGGGGAGGGCAAAAACGGCCTTCCCCACCCCCTCTGGAGGCTGGAAACAGCCTGTTTCCCGACTCTCAGTGGGCCCAGAAGGCCCGAAAATCAGCCGGCTGGTGCACACATGCACTCCGGACCTGAGCTCACGTGCCCACCGATATGGCTCTGCGTGCCACTTGTGGCACCCGTGCCATAGGCTCGCCATCACGGGCTTAAGGTCACCCATGGTTTAAGGTCACCCAGCTGTCTTTGTACCTATGACAGGCCTAGTACTTATGATCTCCCAGTTTCTAGTCTTTTACCTTAACTATACCAAACTGTCTCTTAGTAATTTAGTACTGTCTCTACTTGTAGAATCCAGACAAGCAGGAATAACATACTGTTTTGAATTACCAACGGCTTTCACTAATTTATTTTTTCAATTTTTCTATTGCTCTTTCTCCTAAAATTCAGGATAGCATTTTACTTTTGCAAACACGGATTTGCAGAAGTCCCAATTTGCTACATATATGAGTAGGCTTTCAATTTGTTTCCAACTTAAAGCTCAGTTCATTGTACCATGCTAGTTTGTGCACTTTTCCCTTCTCCCTCCAAATATACATAATTAATCACCATTAACTTCAAGCTTTAATTACGTATTAAACTTTGTTTGGTGTCACCAAAGTTGCTAGACTAAAATATGGTTGGTGAATTTGTGAGTAATTTTGCAAGTTCAAGTAGTTGAGCTAATAAACCATGCTTCGATTAACTATGATTGTAGTGTACAAACACAAGTTTGTCAGCCATTTCCAGTTAATGTGGAAGAGCAGGCAGCTCTTGGACATGGAAGTCTTCAATGGCCTCTGTCATGTAAGCTGCATAGATGTACCACCTGTCTCACTTGCATCAGAATTTGTTAGTAAAAAAATAATCAAATTTGAAATTGAAATTTGAAAGAAATGTGTCAATAAATATGGATCTTCTAGAATGTTTTTATTTATTTATTTAAACAATTTATATGGCTACCCATATCACTATTGTTACTCTGGGCAGCAAACAAGAAATTAAAAAAAAACCCAATGCAAATAATTCAAAAGAAATGTCAGCCACAAACAATATATTGTATAACATGATAGACATTAAAAAAAAATCCATTTTTTAAATAACCCCCCCCCCCCACAGCCATAAACAAATCAACTAGCAAGACTCACTTAACATTTTGACCCAAATGCCTAAGGGAGCATGGCTTTGTTTGAAGCAATTCTTCCATATTAATGTGTTAAATATGATAAGTTCCAAATTATGCTAATTATGAAAGCTGAAAAATTATTTTTTTAACACTCCCCTTGCACATAAATTGCTGTGCCATCTTACCTGAAAGAAGCCTTTCCTACAAGATGTTCATAAAGAAATATTAATTATAAGTAAATTATTATGACCATTTAAGCTGACAACATCAACAAATTTTAAATCATCTGGTTAATATAAATCTTTAAGTCTGCCATTGGTAGCCTAAAAATGGAAAACAGTAAGCAATTAAAAACTGAATTTGTCCCTATTGTCATGTGACCAGCGCAGGATGCATTTGTCTGGTTGTACATTTGTACATTTGTCTGGCCGTGGACATTATGTCCTTGAGTTGAAGCAAGTGAATTGGCTCCCAGTTAGCTATTGGATCTGCGGTAGCACGAGATCAGGCAGATTGCTTTTCATTACAGATCTGCAAAATTGCTAGGATTGTTAAAGAATTTTTGTTGGTATAAATTGTGGATCATTCTGCAGTCACCGAGAATGGCCTTGTTCATAATATCTGCCCTTTGGAAACTTTTCTCACTTGATAAGCAAAGGGCAACTATTAAGTACATTTAGAAATTTACTAATTTGTCATTGTGACTGGTAGAGCTGCATTTAAAAAAAATATCCCATTCATTTTTAATGTATATCTTATATGGAGTTTTAACTTAATAGTTTTATTATTGTTCTTAAACAACTTGGAAATGCAGTATAAGTGGCAATATATAAATGGTTTTAATGAATTTCTATCATGTTAAACTTGTAATATGGCCATTGGATTGGATACTCTTATTTGAACTATCCAATAATTCTTGCTTTCAAAAAATGCAAATATATTGTAACATTTCCAAGGTCAATTGCATCTTGTTACTTGTTGAAATTATATTGATTAATCCTTCTGCTACTATGATTTCTGTAATTAAAATATTTTTCTTGCAGATATAAGCCACATTCAAATGAGTGATTTTCAAGACATGTTGAATATGAGCAATCTGATGTTTCCTTTCATGTAACTTACTCACTGGACCAATTTATTAACATCTATCAATTGATTTTTTAATACATTTTATTAAACTTTTACAAAACACATAAAAACTAACATAGACTTAATAAAGAACAGAATCAGTAGAGAAAGAAAGGACAAAAGCAAAAGTGCAGGAAGAAAACCAAAGAAAAATTTGGATGAAGAAGCTTCTGATTTCCTTTACAGCAAATACAAATGATATTACAGAATTATATTTTACACGGATTACAAACCCCCACCACCACCACTCAATTTTTTTCTATTCAATTTTTTTCTTAATCATCAAAACTACAAATCCTAAGTGCATTTATTCTATAAGGGATGTCCAGTCAATCATAAATGTAGATATGTTTTTTCTCTTACCAAATCAGTTAATTTGGTCTTCTCTGCAAATTCCATCATCTTCACCAAACAATTCTCTGTTGTAGGTAATGATGAGCCTTTCCACTTTTGAGCATAAGTTGTCATATTCCGTATAAAAACTAAGTTCCCCAGTTTTTTCCTAGTTACTTGTCCATTAATCCCAAAATCTCTGGTTTCAGTTGTATTTCAATCCTTAAAATCTTTTGAATTTATTCATGTATTTATACACACAATTCTTTTGATTTTTTACCAGTCCACCAAACATCATACAACATCACTTCATGTTGCTCACATCCAGCAATGATTTGAAATACCTTTATACATTCTAGACAATTTCTCTGATGACAAGCACTAACGATATATTATCTTATAAAAACTCTCTTTAAGGCTACAACATAATATAAATTTCAGTCTTTTCAACCACATATTTCCCATTAGTCCATTTGTATGTTATAACCAAAAGTTTAGCCCATTTTATCATACATCCTTTCACTTATTCTCTTGTCCCATATTTCAACAAAAGTTTAAATTTTTTAGCAATAACATACTCATCATTAGTGTATCATTCTATTTCAAATTCATTCTTACTTTGTTCAAAATCATAACTTTTATGCACTTTAAACTTTTCTGTTTATTTTTCATAAGAAAACTATTGACAGGAATACCCTTCTGTTATCAAATCTCTTGTTTTTATTTTACAGTAGTCTTGAAAAATTTCTAGTATATCTTGATAAGTTAGCCATTTATTTTTATTCCTAATTTCTTGTCCATAAAATGCTTTTGTTGCTGAAAATCATAAAGGTATTTTCAGCATTTGTTGCTAATGAATCTCAGCTCTCCTTGTTTACCTTAAGCCTGGGGTGTTCAGACATCCTTTTGTATTCCTGGACATTGCAGTTCCTGGAATGAAATATATCACCCAGTACATTTGATGGGGAAGTTATGAATATGTCCTTCAAATCAGTTGTGACCTAACTCGTCATGACTTTCAAGAAGACGATTTAAAAGCTATTTTGGGACAAAATATGTGGAACATCCTCCCTCTGGAGATTAAAATGGCCCCAACTCTTAGCCTTTCATAGTGCCTGGGGTGCTAAATGTTTTAAGTACCTTGTTTTCTGGATGTATTGCCAACTGGCCAAGTATCTTCTTCCTATATGTATATTTATTAATCTGGATGTTTTTAGGGTTTTTATTATTGGTTTTTAAATGTTTTTAACATTTTTAATTGTAATACAGATACACACACACACACAGTATATATATTTTAAGTCTCCTAGGGTAATTGTGAATGGGGAAGAAAGCGAGGTATCTACTGGGGCCACAAGGATGCTGAAACTATAATTATAGAAACTGAACTCTTATCAGGGAGAAAGGAACACTCCCTTTTTACAACCCTTAATTCGGGGTGACTGGATAGATCAGAGAGAATGGAACTAATGCAGATAAATATTCACAAGGATTATTGACAGATAATGAAGACTAAAGAAGAAGCTTCTGATATGGCAATATATTATTTGTGGAACAATATCATAAACTTAATAACAATTAGTAAATTTGCAAATTTAGGAGTATCTCTGAAATTCAAAGGGTTTAAAATATTTTAAAATATTTATATTTAATATTTTAAAATATTTTTTTTATTAAAAAAATCCCTTGCTTTAAGGCAGGGGTGTCAAACCCACCTCAAGGTGGGCGGGATGCGTCATGTGCAGGCCATGCCCATCCCAGCTCTGCAAAGGGAAAAAATGTTGCAATATGTCACCTGACGGCAAGATGACGTGGCGAGTTTGACACCCCGTGCTTTAAGGAATGAAATTATATTGATATCCACAACTTTTCTCAGTATGTCAGGTGTTCGTACTTAAAAGCCATCCTGAAAAATTGAGCCCAAACTGAGTACCAAGATGGAAATACATTAAATCAGAAAGAGAAAATACTGAATGAGAAAAGAAGAGAACTAAGCAAAAAAATATTTTTAGGAGTAGCCAACTGCCTAAATGTATTTATCCTACTGGTTAAATAAAATGGAGAGATAATATTTAGATTCTGGGGCCAAGAACTGGAGGATAGTATTGCATACCATTTCTCAAAAAAGGACTTTCACACTAATGGCTCTTCTTTAATAAGCATTACTGCCATTGTACTTGAGATGAGGCTGTTTGGTGTTTTGTAGCTGGTAAGTATCCTTAAAAACAGCAACTTTGTTTTGCAATAGGAAAGTAATTGGTGTTTTCACTGGTTTAAGTCTTAATCTTTTGATAACCATGCATCTCCTCTCACCTGCTGTTTGTGTGTCTCTGTGTATATTAGAATATGCAGAAAAAGTTGCAATTGTAAATTCTTGCTCAGAATTGTGTCAACACATCACCTTTGTCCATTTTAGTGATCTTAGCCCTCGTACATGGCTGAAATCAGGGGTGGGTTCCTGCTGGTACGCTCTTACCTGTTGGTCGCCGCAGAACCGAAGAAGGTGGTGGCGTTCGTGGCGCGGGGCTTCCCCCGCCCGCTTTCCCGCCTAGACACCGCCATTTGCGTTCTTTTGCCCTCTGCGCATGCGCAAAGCGTTCTGCTTGCGCAGAGGGCAAAAGAACGCAAATGCCGGCATCAAAGCAGGCAGGGGAAGCCCCGCGCCGCGAACGCCACCACCTTCGGTTCTGCGGCAAGCAACAGGTAAGAGCATACCGGCAGGAACCCACCCCTGGCTGAAATAGAAAGCTTTCCTCTAGTATGGTGTCTGTTTTGTATGTGTACAGCCTGAAGGTAGTTTCGAAACCACAGCAAACAAGTGGCAGAAACCAAGACGTTAGTTAAAAATAACTAATGGTATTTTTCTATGGTATAAATATAGAAGGCTGTTCAGGTTTTTTTTTTAATTGTAAGTCTAGCATGTGGTGATTTTTTGATGTTTTTATTCTCCTGTGCGCTGCTAAGGAGAGTCCAAGCATGGGTTAACCTCATCAGCTGTCATGGGGACTGAGTTAATTGATTGAATTAAACACGCCCTCTCTCTCTGCTCCACCGGCTGTGATGATTCAGTTTTTCTAACTCAGTCGGTACAAGAGGGACGTAATTTTTTAGCTCAGCTACCAATTTTACAAATAAGGAAAAGCGGCTGAAGTTCTTATGCTTGGACTCTTCCTGGATGAAAAAAGATCACTTGCTTGCTGCAGGCGTGTGTGCAGGTTAGCTGGTATGCCGGTGAGAACCACCACTGCCAAACAGCTGATGCAGCCGGAGTCCCTGCCTCACGGGGCCATACTCGAAGCGGAGCAGCCATAGGCAGAGGCAAGTCCTCTCCGTTTTTCGGCTGGACGATTGAGCAGTCGTTTTGAAGGCTCTGTGCTCCGGATGGAGGAGGTAGGCAGCGAAGAGTGCCAGAGATGCTTGTTTTCGCCTCCGTGTCTGGCGGTGGCCATTTTATTTGTAGCGGCAGCCATTTTGTTTTTGTGCTTGCTGCGATCTGCCTGTTAGGCAGATTTCATTACAGCAGCCATTTTGTTTGGCCGTTCTGATAGATTTCTATCAAAATTAGTGATGGTGGCCATTTTGAGAGGCCATTACGGCTGCGCAGCTTCCGGTTGCCATTTTATTGCTGTTTTTCTGCCTTAGAAGTCTCATCATAGCTGCTCTCTCTATAGAAGCTGATTTTTTGCTGACAGAGCATTGCTTGTTATCGCTGCTTGCCGCTGTTATTTAATAGTGGCTGGGGTGAGTGCTGCTGACGGACAACGTGGCAACCCGGTCCCACATCAACCGCCAGGGGGCACGCATTCCAGGCGTCTCATGAAGGAAACAGAGAGACTTGGTCTATGGGTGGAGTTGCACCTGAAATCGCTCCGAGCAGAACACATAAACTAATACTCAAACTAAAAATTTATTTGCAATAACAGAATCTTCTGACTCTCCACATCCCATCCCATCAGGCCAAGTGAGAAAAATAAATCCATTTGTTTATAGATGTATTACTAGAAATTCAAAATCGGAGTCAACCTTCTGCAGGTTATCTATGTAGAAAAGAGGAGAAAAGAGGGACGACTTGAAATCTAATAGTAGGCCCCCAACTTATTTCTTCACAAATAGATCTACTGCTGTTTTATTGTAAACTTTACAATTATAAAGCTTGTATAGTAGCCCTCAACGTATGACTGTAATAAAGGTCATAAATTGTACCGGTCATTAAGAACGTCAACCACATGACCGTACCTGATTTTATGAGCTTTTTGTGATGTTTAGTCACTCTGGTCGTTAAACAAACCCATTTCCCTCAATGGGTGTTTTTTTGTCATAAAGTGAAAGTAAACACTAGTTTGTAACACAAAACATAAACCACAGTTGCTTGACCACAGGACAGTATAAACAGTCATTAATGCAGGCCCATTGCCAAGTGCCCAAAATGAGATCACTTGACCGTAGGAAGGGGTGTTTGGGCCATCGGAACTTTGAATCTGGGTCATAAGTAGCCCTGGGGAGGTCTGTGATAAATTTGACCAGTTGCTAAGTAACTGGTTGCAAGTTGAGGACTACCTGTATGCTTAGATTAGATCTATTTTTTTTATAATGGTGCTCTGCAGAGTACAATGGTGCTCTGCCCCAACTCCTAGAATTATCAGCAGTGGAAAAAGCCCAGGTTTTGGGGAGACTGACTTATTTGTCAAAGTACCCAGTACCATTGTTTCCATTATCATGAAAGCTTAATGTTATGAACTTGTTTTATTAGAGTCTAATCTTTAATAACTTAGCATTTGCATGTGTTTAATCAGTTTGGATTGTAAGTGATTAGTTTTCTGTTATTTTTCATCCAAATGGTATCCTCATAGGATAAATTGGCAAAGGATAAGAATGGACTGGAAAGATCTATATTCTGATTGAATGTAACTCAGACAGAATAATAACTCAGGCAGTTTTATGAAAATAGGTCTAAAATGCATTCAATTTAGTACAGGTTTTCTGGAATCAGTTTTGGTAAAAAGTTGGTAGAAAATATGTTACAGACTCGGTTCTGATAGGATCCAGAGCAAAGGGTAAAGGCCCTAATAAGAGCTTTTTTTCTAAGTCATAGCTGAATAGTTTGTTGTTGTTATTTGCTGAGTCATAGGTTTTGCAGACTAGTATGCAGTTTAGGCATAAGACAGCAAGAGTTTCTAAAATGTATAGGCTTCCATGAATTAATCTGCAAAAAGCAAAATCTTCACATGTAACCTAACGCCAGAATGTGAGCAGTTTAGTTTTCTCTGTTTTATAAGGTGTCAAACAAAGCAGCATTTTAGTACTTTGCATCCATTCTTATATTAAAAATATAGTTCTGTCTTCCTCAGTCTAATGCCCTCCAAATGCATAGACAAATTCCCAGAATTTTCAGCAATGGCTATTCTGACTGGGAAATTATAGGAATTGAAGGCTATATACCAACAGGATGCCCAGGTTGGGTAAGGCTGATCTAGTTTTTCATGAGAATTTTAAGATGGTGAGGCTACAGATATCATTTTTATAGCATAGAAGGCAAAAACCTGCTTCCTTATATGAATGTATGTTAAGAGATGAGAAGGATATCATTACCAAAAGTCACACAAGTGTCAAATTATGACTTTCTTATCTCCAGTATAGATTTGACTGTGAAAAAAAAATACAAAGATCTAACAATAAAAGTACTGTATTTTTGGAGTATAAGACGCACCTTTTTCCTCCCTAAAAGTGGCTGAAAATTTGGGTGCGTCTTATACTTTGAATGTAGCTTTTTTTTCCAGCCCTAACTAGGTGCTAACAGATCTTCCCAGCTCTTACCTTGCAGGCTTTTTCATTGTTACTCTCTCCAAAGAATGTTTTTCCAGCCCTAAGTCTTTGCAGAATTTTTTTTCATTGCTCTACTTGCTCCGAATAAGGTTTTTTCTAGCCCTAGCCAGGTGCTAACTATCTTCCCAGCTCTTACCGGCTTGCAGGCTCTTTCATTGTTGCTCTCTCAGAAGAAGGTTTTTTTAAGTCCTAACCAGGGGATAAAATAATGTGCTGAAGCTGACCAGACTAAGGACGCTAGCCAGATGAATACCTGGTAGGCAGATTGTTTTCCCCTATTTTCCTCCCCAAAAACTAAGGTGCATCTTATACTCCGAAAAATACGGTATATTTGTAAGGTGGAAAACAGTATTAACTAACTTTGCTTATTGATGTAGAAATGCATTATTTGATGATTTTATAACATCTTAGTTCATCATTCCATTTTTCAAAAGCAAAATTATCTTGGGGCTGGTTGTTACAAAGCCTTTTATGTTCCAATACAGAGATCTTTACATCAATGTTTTGAGCTGGAATTCTTGTGCTGAGTATCAAAGCCAGATTTTTTATATACGCAATGCAAATAATACATACCTGGCCAATGTTTTTCAGGAGAGTTGGGAATGAGCCTGGCTCAGAGTCACCCTTTCTTAAATTATTAGAATAACAGAGTTGGAAGGCTCCTTGCAGGTCATCTAGTCTAGCCCCTTGCTCAAGCAGGAGATCCTATACCATTTCTGACAAGTGGCTGTCCTGTCTTTTCTTGAAAGCCTTGAATGATGAAGTACCTACAACTTCTGAAGGCAAGCTGTTCCATTGGTTATTCTCACTGACAGAGAGAATTTATTTCTAGGTTAATTCCTTGATCAGTTTCCATCCATTGTTCCTTGTCTGACCTTCTGGTGCTTTGGAAAATAGATTGTCCCCCTCCTCTCTGTGACAGCCCCTCAAATATTGGAACACTGCTATCATGTTACCCCTGGTCCTTCTCTTCACTAGACTAGCCATGCCCAGTTCCCGTAACTGTTCTTCATGTTTTAGCCCCCAGGCCCCTAATCATTTTTTGTTGTTGTCTGTACTCTTTCTAGGGTCTCAACAACTTTTTTATTGTGTGGTGATCAAAACTGGATGCAGTATTCTAGGTATGGCCTTATTGTAGAATAGTATAGTACTGTAAATAATATAGTAGATAATATAAAATAGAAATTAAGTTACAAGATACAGTGTTTTTGTTGTTATTTTTCAGCTACCTTGACTTTTTGGTGAAAATTTGGAATATAAATTTAAAGAAAAATATTAAATCACTTGAAAGTTAATGATATTAAAAATTAAAGTAGGGAAGCACATTAAAAAGGGAGAAGAACCAAAACTATTAAAAATCTTTAAGAGCTCATGAGGCTGTATTTCTATGAGAATGAAATAATCTGGAACAAACCTGAAATGAAATTACATAGTTTGTAGAGCTAAGGTTCCTGTTTGAGAAATAATCTGCTAGTTTCAGATGATAGAAGCTTTCATGGGACACTGAATGTTCCATGAAATGTTGCATATGTATATTGTATTATTAATCTGAATAGATATGTGAATTCACAGTCATGGCAACTTATTAGGATAGGGCCCATTCTTGGACCTTGAACTTCTTAGCTTGAAACCATAGACTCCATGGCGTAGGATAAGTTCATAAATGTAGAACATGAGACACTTTCTTACTCCAAGCTGAACTTTTTGTTCAACTAGCACACTACTGTTTACTCTGATGAACAACAGCTGTTTGAGATTCCTGTCAAAGAAATTCTTTCTCATTAGCTGTTGCTTGGCCTTTTTTTTATTGGAAATGCCAGAGATTAATTCTAAGCCCTTTTGCAGGCATAGCAAGTGCTCTACCTTCATTTGACCTGAATTTTGTGTTTGAAGATGCTAATTGTTTCATTGAAAGCTAAACGGTATTCTGAGAAGACAGGTTTTAGAGGCAGTGCCTGGAAACAATTTAATTCTTCCGTTCTTTCAGTATAATATTTGTCTCACCTTTCAAAACAAACGTTTGCACTTTATCAACAAATATTTTCAACTAATATCATTCAGTTCAATGGATTCAACTAATATCCATTTAGTTAGACTGGAATCCCAGTGGATGTAGAAAAATGAAGTAGATTGAAATAAAATAAAACCCTACTTAAAATAAGTCATGTAGTTAGATACTACTTCCATAAGTGGTGTCACCACTGAAAATGCATGTTCCTTGCAACTCTAATTTATCTTAAAATAAGAGCCAAGTTTCTGTGATTAATGGTAAGGCCTAGAGGATTCTTATGAAATAAAGTGATCCTTTGTCCAATCTGGTTTTAATGCTTGGTAAACTGAAAGCACTGCTGACTCAAAATATATACAGGGAATCACTGCAGTTGCTAAGATTATGAAATGAATCTAGCTTCCCCATTGATTTTGATTGTCAGAAGATCGCAAAAGGAGGTCACATGACCTTGGAACACTGCAACCGTCATAAATATGAGCCAGTTGCCTGGCACCTGAATTTTAATCGTGTGACCAAAGAACAATCATAAGTCACTTTTTTTCAGTGCTGCTGTAACTTCTAACGGTCACTAAGTGAAAGATTGTAAGTCAAGGACTACCTGTAGTCAAGTGGGATATATGTTGACTCTAGACCAGTTTTAATTGTCCTAATTGTTTGCAAATTTTAAAACTGGAGTAGTAGATTAATTTTTTTAATTTAATTGCCATTGTAAGTTAAGGGCTACTTGAACGATCACAAGCTTTCACTTCCAGAAGGTATACAGTATGTCACAGAAGTGAGTACACCCCCCCTCACATTTTGTAAATATTTAAGTATATCTTTTCATGTGGCAACACTGGAGAAATGACACTTGGCTACAATGTAAAGTAGTGAGTATACAGCTTGTATAACAGTGTAAATGTGCTGTCCCCTCAAAATAACGCAACACGCAGCCATTAATGTCTAAACTGCTGGCAACAAAAGTGAGTACACCCCTAAGTGATAATGTCCAAATGGACCCCCAAGTAGCCATTTTCCCTCCCTGGTGTCATGTGATTCGTTAGTGGTACAAGGTCTCAGGTGTGAAGGGGGAAGCAGGTGTGTTAAATTTGATGTTATCGCTCTCACACTCTCATACTGGTCACTGGAAGTTCAACATGGCACCTCATGGCAATGAACTCTCTGAGGATCTGAAAAAATGAATTGTTGCTCTACATAAAGATGGCCTAGGCCAGGGGTAGGCAAAGTTGGCTCTTCTATGACTCGTGGACTTCAACTCCCAGAATTCCTAAGCTAGCATGATTGGCTCAGAAATTCTGGGAGTTGAAGTCCATGAATCATAGAAGAGCCAACTTTGCCTACCCCTGGCCTAGGCTATAAGAAGATTGCCAAGACCCTGAAACTGAGCTGCAGCACGGTGGCCAAGATCATACAGCAGATTAACAGGACAGGTTCCACTCAGAAAAGGCCTTACCATGGTTGACCCAAAAAAGTTGAGTGCCCGTGCTCAGCGTGATATCCAGAGGTTGGCTTTGGGAAATAGACGTATGAGTGCTGCCAGCATTGCTGCAGAGGTTGAAGGGGTGGGGGTCAGCCTGTCAGTGCTCAGACCATACGTCGCACGCTGCATCAAATTGGTCTGCAGGGCTGTCTTCCCAGAAGGAAGCCTCTTCTAAAGATGATGCACAAGAAAGCCCGCAAACTGTTTCCTGCAGACTAAGGACATGGATTTCTGGAACCATGTCCTGTGGTCCGATGAGACCAAGATAAACTTATTTGGTTCAGATGGTGTCAAGCGTGTGTGGTGGCAACCAGGTGAGGAGTACAAAGACAAGTGTGTCTTGCCTACAATCAAGCATGGTGGTGGGAATGTCATGGTCTGGGGCTGCATGAGTGCTGCCGGTATGGGGAGCTACAGTTCATTGAGGGAACCATGAATGCCAACATGTACTGTGACATACTGAAGCAGAGAATGATCCCCTCCCTTCGGAGACTGGGCTGCAGGGCAGTATTCCAACATGATAACGATCCAAAACACACCTCCAAAATGACCACTGCCTTGCTAAAGAAGGTGAGGGTAAAGGTGATGGATTGGCCAAGCATGTCTCCTGACCTAAACCCTATTGAGCATCTGTGGGGCATCCTGAAACGGAAGGTGTAGGTGTGCAAGGTCTCTAACATCCACCAGCTCTGTGACATCGTCATGGAGGAGTGGAAGAGAACTCCAGTGGCAACCTGTGAAGCTCTGGTGAACTCTATGCTCAAGTGGGTTAAGGCAGTGCTGGAAAATAATGGCTGCCACCCAAAATATTGACACTTTGGGCCCCATTTGGACATTATCACTTAGGGGTGTACTCACTTTTGTTGCCAGCAGTTTAGACATTAATGGCTGCGTGTTGCGTTATTTTGAGGGGACAGCACATTTACACTGTTATACAAGCTGTATACTCACTACTTTACATTGTAGCCAAGTGTCATTTCTTCAGTGTTGTCACATGAAAAAATATACTTAAATATTTACAAAATGTGAGGGGGTGTACTCACTTCTGTGACATACTATACTTTGGTTAAATTGGAGGAAATGCATAGCACACAGTTTCATAGCACCTTGAAACTTCCTTGATTCTTTATGCTGTTTAGAGTTCTCTGCCACACTTCTGCTGGATTCCCACATGAAACTTCCTTAGTTGCTCCCCTGTTTGCTTGCTCAGTGAGTTTGCCCTCTCAGGAAGTGGATTCCATATATGGGCCCTGAAACTGTGTCATGTAGGTTAACAGTAAGCAGTCCTCCAAACATACACTGTGCACAATCAGCAACCTTCAGAAAATAGCCAGCTAGGAGCAATTAGTCAGCAATTTTCCTCCTTTCTCTTTCCCCTCCTCAGCTCATCCCCCTTGTGGAACCCTTCTGTTTTCTCTCCATTTCTTCACTCGGGAGCATAATCATCTGTATGCACTTGATAAAGAATATTCACTCAACCACATAAAGCAAAAACACTAGAAGCAAGGAAAAAAAGACATACCATATTTTTCGGAGTATAAGACGCACCTTTTTACCCCAAAAAAGAGGGCGAAAATTTGGGTGCGTCTTATACATCGAATGTAGCCCTACCCACCCACCAGCCCCCACCCTTCGGAGGTTTTCGGCCTCCGTGGTCGCCGCCGCCACTGCCCCCACTGTCCCCGTTTCTGCTGCCCATGCCGCTGCCGTTTCCGCTGCCCCCGCTATCGCCGTTTCCGCTGCCCCCGCCGCCGCCGTTTCCGCTGCCCCCGCTATCGCCGTTTCCGCTGCTGCCGCCGCCGCCGTTTCCCCCGCTGTCCACGCTGTCCCGCCGCCGCTGTTTCCCCCGCTGTCCACGCTGTCGCCGTTTCCCCCGCTGTCCCGCCACCGCCGTTTCCCCCGCTGTCCACGCTGTCCCGCCGCCGTTTCCCACGCTGTCACTGCCCCCACCGCTGTCCACGCTGCCCCAGCCGGCGTCCCCGCTGCTACCCGAAGCGAGCCGCCACCTTTGCTACTGCCCAAACCCCCCCACCGCCTCAAGCACCTGAGGAGCCGCTGCTGCCGTCCGAAGAAAGCCGACAGGTTAGAACTTTTTTTTAAGGGTTTTTTTTAAGGGTTTTTTTTAAGGTTGCCAAGTGGAGGAGGAATTCTGGGAGTTGAAGTCCACAAGTTTGAAGACCCTTGCACCCCCTTGGCAAGTTTAAGACTTGTGGACTTCAACTCCCATTCCTGAGCTAGTATGACTGGAGGAGGAATTCTGGGAGTTGAAGTCCACAAGGCTTAAAGCTGTCAAGGGGGTGCAAGGGTCTTCAAACTTGTGGACTTCAACTCCCAGAATTCCTCCTCCAGTCATGCTAGCTCAGGAATTGGAGTTGAAGTCCACAAGTCTTAAAGCTGTCAAGTTTGAAGACCCCTGGGTTAGGGGTTAGGGGTGCAAGGGTCTTCAAACTTGGCAAGACTTTTTACAACCATGTACACTTTTTACAAACTTCAAACTTGACAGCTTTAAGACTTGTGGACTTCAACTCCCATTCCTGAGCTAGCATGACTGGAGGAGGAATTCTGGGAGTTGAAGTCCACAAGGCTTAAAGCTGTCAAGTTTGAAGTTTGTAAAAAGTGTACATGGTTGTAAAAAGTGTACATGGTTGTAAAAAGTATTCTGCTACACTGGTATTTTATTAAATAATATATTACTACACCATTTGGTTCAGAATACTTTTTTCCTTGTTTTCCTCCTCTAAAATTTAGGTGCGTCCTATATTCCGGTGCGTCCTATACTCTGAAAAATACGGTACATTGTCATGTGCACTACACATCGGGAAAACCCAAAAGACCAGGTTGTGGATAGATCATTTTGGAGAAAATTGACACCAATTTAATAGCACATAACTGATCAATATTGGTGTAGGCTTTTGTGGTTAGCATCAGGGAATGATGAGCTTTCAGGCTGAATGGCTGTAGTGCGGTTTTCTGATATCCTGATGGTTCGCTGGTAGTTCTAGTTGACATCTTCAGAGGAAGAGTAAGCTACTCTAGTCTTACTAGCAGCTGAGAGGCACAGGCAGCTGAACTGACTAGATTCTTGTATTTGTACCTGGATTTGTCCAAGTTATAGGAATCCAAGAAAGCTGGTTCCACCTTCTTTCTCATCTTGCTAGACTAGGTAGCTATTTATCTACTGCATATCTTTAAGATGTAGGAAATAGCATTAAATCTATGAAACCTAGAAAAGTTGCCTGTTTTGAAGCTCATCCTTTTTAATGTTATAAAACATATATTGGTTTTTTTGACTTGAATATTGTTAGATACTCTGTATCAGGGTATCAAACTCGATCACATTGCCGGCCAGATCGCGACGTATCGCGACGTTTTTTGCCTTTGGGGAGCTGGGGTAGGCGTGGATACGGCCTGCGGGCCGCCAGTTTGACAGGCCTGCTCTATATCATGATGTTTAATTATACTTTTTTGAATTAAAAAAAACCAAGCTTCCTTTAATTAAGGTCATGTATATGTGATCTTGAATATTCGGCTGATTACACAAATAGTTACACAGACTCACATATACATTCATTCATACATACATACATACATACATACAGATATAGATATAGATATAGATATAGATATAGATATAGATATAGATATAGATATAGATATTTACATGCATTTATGTATATATGCATGCATACATGTATATATATATGCAAGTAGTTACAGTAGATGAAAACTTATCAGAGAGAGATCCAACAAGAACTAAAGAGAAAGTTCTTGACAGAACAACAATCAGTGGAATGGTTTGGCTTCAGAAGTTGTGAGTGCTTCACCACTAGAGATTTCTAAGAAGAGATTGGACAGCCATTTGTCTGGAATGACATAGGGCCGTGATGGCGAACCTATGGCACGCATGCCACAGGTGGCACGCGGAGCCATATCTATGGGTATGTGAGCTGTTGTCCTAGCTCAGCTCCAGCGCGCATGTGCGTGCCGGCCAGCTGATTTTCAGCTAGCCCCGCCCAGCCGCCCCTCCCCTCCCAGGAGTCTCCACGTGACCTGTTTTGGATGCCAGGTAAGTACAGGGCTCGCGCGGAGGCTCTGGGAGGGCATTTTTGGCCTCCGGGGGGGGCAGGGGGACCGTTTACCGCCCTCCCCAGGCTCCAAGAAAGCATCTGGAGCCTGGGGAGGGCAAAAAACGGGTCTACCGGGCCCACTGGAAATCGGGAAATGGGCTGTTTCCGGCCTCCAGAGGGCCTCTGGGGGGGCGGGGAGGCTGTTTCCGCCCTCCTCAGGCTCCAGGAAAGCCTCTGGAGCCTGGGGAGGGCGAAAAAACGGGCCTACCAGGCCCACCGGAAGTTGGGAAACGGGCCATTTCTGGCCTCCGGAGGCTTCAGGGAGGCCTGCTAGGCCCACGGGGAGGTCGTGTGCGCATGCCTGGGGAGCGCGGGGAGGTTGCACATGCATGCACGGGGGCGGGGCAGCCCGTGGGGGTGTCATGCGTGCATGCACGGGCGCATGGCGCATGGGGAGCATTGAATTATGGGTGTGGGCACGCATGCGAGCACGATCGCGTGCGTGCGCTTTTGGCACCCAAGGAAAAAAAGGTTCGCCATCACTGACATAGGGTCTGCTGCTTGGGCAAAGGGTTGATTAGAAGACCTCCAAGGTCCATTCCAACTCTGTTATTCTGTAATATTTAATTTCCTTGTTAAATTTGGATGTCAGAATTTTAACAGTGAGCCAGACTTGTATACAAAATAGTCTTAGGAATCAGAAACAGCCTCAGAACAACAGTCTGGACATGTAGATCTCTCTCTCTTTGGCTGAAGTCAGTGTTTATGATTCTACTATCAGAAAAACACTAGATTTAAAACAGGTTCATAGGAAACTAGCAAGATAGAGTCATTCCATATTAAGAACATTGATGCTCACCTCAAATTTGCTGAAATACCTGGATCACCTAGACTTCCAAATGAAAATTCTATGGACAAATGAGTCAAAAGGAAATTTTAAAGCTACCTCGAAATTATTTTGTGTGGTGGAAACTAAACATTGCACTTCACAATAATAACTTTATACCAGCTATTAATTAGTGTCATGCCTTGGAAAAGCTTCACTGCTTCAGGACCTGGAGCATTCTCCATATTTGAAGGAAGCATGAATTCCGGTTTAACAAATCTGGTGTAACAGAAATCTGTAGGAGAATATCAAGACTTGCAGCTGACGTGCTTGTAGCTCATGCAGCAGGACAGTGATTCCAAATAATGGCTGGTCAAAGAACAAATTTAGTGCTTTGGAATGGCCAATCTCTAGATCCAAGCCAGACTTGATATTGTGTGCCAAGTCTTGAGATAAAAAGTTCATGGTAGAATACCCTCAAAATTTACTGAGTTGAAACAGATTGTCATGGATGAATTAATCAAACTTCCTACATAGCAGTGCAAGAGACTGCTTTCTTATTGGTTGCGTTGTTGTAGCTAAAGTTGTAACCAGTGACTGCATTTGTGGGTTACGTTTCTCATTAGTAGATTGTATATTAAATGACTTGGTTATGAAATTGAGCACCAAATTTTGGTGCTGTTATTTATTTACTCAGATTCCATTTAGTATAATGTAGACCTATATGAAGCTATGATAATATTTAATAGCAAAGATGCACAAACATTCAAAGCATTCAAAAAAGGTGAATTTTTAAAAAGAAAATTACAAATTGGGAGATATTTCAGGATCATAATTGACTCCTAATCAGGGTATGTTGCTTTTCAGAAATGATAATATAGGCATCTCTCAACTTACAACCATAATTGGGACCAGAATTTCAGTTGCTAAGCAAAGTGGTTGTTAAATGAGTCACACTTGATTTTGTTTTTGACCATAGTTAAGCAAATCATTGCAGTTGTTAAGTGAAACATGCACTCTTAAACAAATTTGGCTTTTCCTATTGATTCTGTTTATCGGAAAAGCAAGTTGGGAAGTTTGCAAACGGTCATCACGTGACCCGAGGATGCAGAAATCATCTTAAAACATGCCATTTGCCAATATTCTTTTTTAGTTTGTAATGTACAGTACAAGGGAAATAGCATTATCAATGGCACTTAGACTTATATACTGCTGCATAGTGTTTTACATCGCACTCTACGCAGTTTACAGAGTCAGCATATTGTCCCCAACAATCTGGCTCTTCATTTTGCCAATCTCGGAAGGATGGAAGGCTGAGTCAACCTTGAGCCAGTCAGAGTCGAATTCCTGGCAGTAGGCAGAGTTAGCCTGCAATACTGCATTCTAACCACTGCGCCAACACAGCTCCTACTACCAGTTATTCAGTCTTTCTTCAAATTTTGTCCACCTGCATTAGGGTAAATTGTCCTGTGAAATAAAATAATTCACTCCTGAATATTTGCTATTTAAAGATATATTGTCTTCCAAGATATGCATACTTATTCAACTGTTTCAATTGTTTTTCAGTTCATCATTCATAAATCATAAATCAACAGCAACCTATGGTCTGTTGCGTGGAAAACTGGGGAGGACAGTGAGAACGCTGTCATTTTCAAGAGCAGTTTTTCTTTTTTTAAAAAAAATATATATTTATTGTAAATTTTATATAAAGTAAAAGACAAATCTAAAGAAAAAGCAAAAGAGGGGCAAGAAAAAAAGGAAAATAATTATGAAATATTATGACTTCTGACCTATTACTCAACAGGTACCATGAAACCTATTGTTTTCCTTTCTTATCTCTGGCAGATATTCTTCAATCTTTTATTTAATTCTCAACTGTTTCAATCATTAAATCCATAAATCATTCCACTTCCTTTTTTTAGCAAAAAAAATCCCTAAAACAGACTTATCTTTCAATGAGCAGCATAGCTTCTAGAATTGAAATCTTCGTTCATTCTGAAGAATCCCCTGATAGTTCACTCAGGATATACCGGAGGAGAAACTTGAATTTGAAAACATGATCTGAAAAACTTCACACAATGACATTTTCACCTTCTTGAATATATACCAGTTCTTAATGAGAAATTAATACCTTAATGACAAATTAGTATTTCTGTTCAAAATTAAACAGCTCATTTACATATGTGATTAGCATTTACAATCCCTCAGAGTTGACCCAGAAGTAGCATAAGAAAAAAAGGGAAGCATCAAAATTATGAAATATATAAGCAAGAAATCCCGTATCCCAATAGTAGAATAATTTAACACTTCTACAAGCAAGGTTTAAAAAGCTAAACAACTTTAGGTTGTGACCCTGATATATATCTAAGGAATAGTCATTTTCAAGTGTTTCCAAAATTTCATCACTATGTCTGTTTTTTGCCTTGGAGCTTGATTTAATTGCTTGTGCTTATTAATAGTAGGAACTTAAAATAAGGTTCACCAGTGTTTCTCCCAGCAGGATGTACCTGTCTATTGAGGCTTCCAACCCCAATAATGGGACCAACTCTTCAACCAGCTCTAATCTGTTCAAAATGCGCAGTGGGGTTTTGCATCTTGTTTTGCCATTTTCTTTTAATTCTTACCTTTATCCCCTATACAGTATATTGGAAAATCCTACTAGAGTTATTTCACCTTTAGATATTGCAGAAGTCTGATCTTTGTGTATATGGCTTTTTGTATTCTTTGGCTACTCAGTAAAGTAATTAATCTGTCACTATCATGTCTGTAAATTTCTGATATAATCAAATTTCTTAAATTATTTAAAGAGGCAAGATTTATTGCTATACTTGGAGTAAAGCTTGACTCTCACTCTGTCAGGTTGAATATGTTTTGGCCTTCCAATTACATTTTAAACAATATGATTTCACAGTCTCTTGCCTAAAATTTATATTGTATCTTAGCTATTGCTCTTCTCCTTTCTGGGAAAGAGGAACCAATTGATAAAATATTTTATGACGAGATTGTTGAGATACCTCTATCCATTAGCATCTCCACAACCTCTAGTTCGAAGTCTGTCCTTTTTCCCTCTCCATGTTAAAGATCAAGCATCATTTGTCCATGGTGACTTCCCCATTCACCTATCATGGAAGAGAACTTTTTACTCACTGAGTAAGGAGTGTACACTGTGTAAAGTGCCTTGCAAAATAACCTCTTTATTTTTCATAAAGATAATTTTTTCACTCATTTGTCTTCTTCCAAATTCCTTCTCTGTGTTTCACTTGAGTCAGATAGATATAGTTCCAAGATGTAAAGTTTGTGTCTCTTCAAATATTGTCTAAATGGATAACAGCAACTACCATGCATTATTACTATGCATTGACAAAGACACTGCTCCTTTCACCAGGATGACAGCAGTTTTTCTTCAAAGAATCCCCTTTACTGATGCTGTGGAGGGCCATAATATGGACATAATCCTCCACCCTCACCTAGTACTACACACTGGATTTCCATTTTTGGAGATACTGTCTTTGGAACAGAAGTCCTTTCTTTTGTTATTTTATGTCAATCAGACCTCCTTCCAAGTTACTCACCAGTATGTGTGAATCACAAAAACTACAGGGAAGATGTGTAATTAGAATTTACACCTAGGTGTTAATTTGTGAATTCTCCCCATCCACTCTTGTACCCTATTTTGTATCAGATGATTTCACTGTTCCTCCTGATATCTACTCTCCAGAAACTGAAGTGATTTAGCAAAAACCTTGCCTTGTTGCATACTGTGCTCAAAGAGAAGGATTCCCACCAAAGAATTCTCTCATCTCCAAAATGTTTCAGACAGGCTTCTCCACAGGTGCATAATCCATATGTGTGAATTCATAAATGTCTAATTGAAGAACTTCATGATAAATAGTACTTTCATACATATTATGCATATGATCATGATCAGTCAGGTTTAGTATATACATACTCAACTTGATATTCCAGAGCTCACAGTATTTTCTGTGGGATAAAAATACAGATAGTTCGCAGAGCCCAGTTTAGTATTAAATGGGGTTTGCCAAAAACTGGCCAAAAAGTCACGAGTTGTGGTTGTATGACCACAGAACCACACAATCAGTCGTAAAGACAACCTGTTGTCATGCACCTAACATGCAGTCACATGAACATGGAAGAAGCAGCATAACCATTTACAATGGCTGGAGAAAGCTTTGTGGGTTGTAAAGCATCCATTCCATGGCAGTCGTAACTCTAAAGTGGCTGGTCGTAAATTGAGAACTACCTGTATTGTGTTTGAGAATGCTTGTTTAGTTCTTGCTAAATAATTCCGCATCTTCATAATACGAAAATTCAGAGAAACGTTTCTCTTCATAAGTTCTCTCTCTCCTTGCCTTCAGCCATTCATTCATAGGATATTCTCTTTTGTTGGATATGATGTTCTTTTTGAAGAACAGATAAGATAAATGCAGCAATATGTATTTTTGGAGCAGTTCTTTAATCTGGCTATGTTTAATCCACCTTTTTAAGGTTGCCCATCTGAACTCCTGGAGTGTGCAGGATAATGTATTTTGTGGATAGATTTCTTTTCCTGTTTAATTTAGCTAATCAAGATTGAATATCTGTCAAGTGCTAGTTTTTAATCCCAGTAATGTTTTATGGTGTCATGGAGCCTCTCCACATTCTTTTTTTTTTAGAGAAGCAAATTCACAGTGATGCTTATTGTTCAACAGCATGATAGAGAAAAGAAAATACATGAATTACAACATTTCCTTAAATTGTTTTTTCATTCTTCTCACAATGCATATGAACCAATTAAGTTCGAATTAAGTTTCTCTAAGCATTTTTAGCTGTGTGACTTCAAAACTCCTTATGTGCACTCATCCAGAACTAAAGAACATGTTCAGTGTGAAAATTTAATGTTCTTTTTTATGTTATTTGAAAAATATTAGAAATAATATGTAAAAGTAAGCAATAGGGAAAGAGCAAAATTGTAATTGTGTTTAATTGGTTGGCAGCATAGCTCTGATGGAAATTCTTTCAAATATAAAAAATGCTGGGCTGCTAGATTGTATATTTAGAGTTGGCTGTTAAAAACTGAACTGGGGGCAAACTGATCCTTTTTCCCATTACTGCAACTGATGGTGGAGTACTCTTTACTGAATGTACATGCTTAACAAGTTATATATGCTCATAGTTTTGTCAAACAGCTATGTCCATTCACCTTAAATTCTAGCATACCTGAAATACTTGTAAAATGCTTCTCATGCCATAAGATATATCTTAACAAGGCTCAGTATTTCATCATTTGGGGGACAAAGAGCAAATCTATGTATAAATTAGTTGTAATGACTATGGAGATTCTCAATCATCCATGTCAAGGTGCTTTTCAAAAGGCAACTGGACTTCTTTGGTTTTTTTCCTTGAAAATGTTTATTTCATCCAAGAATGAACTGAAGAAGCTTCATGGATGAGAAGTGAAACGTTTTCAAAGAAAAACTCAAGAAAGTCCGGTTGCCTTTTGAAAAGCACCATTGGGCTAGCTGTAGTGAGTACTGATAGTAATGAATGTATTATGATGCTGCTATTGTTCAGTGTTGATCAACCTGACATCCTTTAGCCATGGAAGTCTCCCAATTCTCATAATTTTCAATCAACGTAGACAAGGGAGGGGACTTTCAGCAATGGCAGATTGAACAGAACTCTTCTTTTTGCAGAACCGGTAACCATGGTGATAATAGGAGCCGATGAATGTATTGGCTCCTTGGAATGGACAAGGATCACCAAGTTTGCTCCATACAGAATCTTCCTATGAATAGTGATTTCCAGCAGGTCTAAAGTCTCTGGGAGCAGGAGCGAAATTCATCCTGCTTAAGCCACCATTTGGCACTTTTCAAAGAGATACTGGGTTCACCTATTTCCTCATCTAACTACTTTAGGATACTGCTTATAACAGAATAATAGAGTTGGAAGGGACCTTCTAGGTCATCTAATCCAATCCCCTGGTCAAGCAGGAGACCCTATAACATTTCTGACAAGTGGCTGTCCAGTCTCTTCTTGAAATCCTCCAGTGATGAAGCAGCTGTTCCATTGATTGAGTGTTCTCACTGTCAGAATTTTTTTCCTTATTTCTAGGTTGAATCTCTCCTTGATCAGTTTCCATCCATTGTTCCTTGTCTGGCCTTCGGGTGCTTTGGAAAATAGGTTGTCCCCTTCCTCTCTGTGACAGCCCCTCAAATATTGGAACACTGCTATCATATTATCGCTGGTCCTTCTCTTCACTAGACTAGCCATGCTTATTATTAACTTCCTAGAAGTTAAGAATCTTCTGAAGGACCAGGAGAATCTGTTAAGATATTCATGAACTGGGAGAGCCAATGTTAGCAAGGTTAGCCAATGAATAGGCACAGCAACTAAGTCAGCCAATGGTAGCTAAACACATCTGAGTCTGTGCAGAGAATCGAAATTGGAAACTTAAGATTAAGGCTGGGCGTGGCTCAGCCCACTCTGCTCTCTGTCCACTCTGTACTCTCAGTCCTCTCTGTGCTTGTCTGCTCTGCTGAAATGAAACTAACTCTCATGCTTCTGTTTTACTTGTAACTGTTGCTACATTGAAGAAGAACTCTGCTAATGGTGTTGTAAATTCATCTGTTATTATGTTTATAAAGAAGTTAATGAATCCAGCTGAATCAGTTATCTGTGTGTGCTTCTGGAAATTGATTTTTTTGCAACAAACTCTGATACAATCCACTTCTACTATTAATGAGAGAACTTTTATGTTAAGCTTAAAGATTAAAAAAGAAAAACTTTATTTTTTGGAAACAGTAAAATAGGGATTAGAATGTGGATTTTGGAAAGTTAAGTGGCTACGTGAACTTGAAAGGATATTCCCTGTGGGATGTTTAAACATTTGTAAAAGAATTTATGAAGATTTTGGAATTAATTGTAAAAAATCCACATGTGTGAAAATTTTCTTGATTGGAAAATAAACAGATGATAAGAGGGGACTTGAAAGCTGACTAAAGGGAACCAGAAAAAACAAATGATTAAAATTAAGGGAGGAGAGACCCATTCATGTAATGGGGAAATACTACTTAACTATAGAAAAAATCAAGGCTGTTTAAGAACAGTGTCTTCTTCAATGAAGAAGAACAGATTTTATTGGATAAAACAGAGTTAGACTGATTTAAATGTGGATTTAGAAAATGCTGGATTATAAAAGTGATATGGAAAAAGATGCTGAGGACCTGAAAATGGACTTAAAATGCCCAAGAATAAGAATGATGTGGAAAAAGATGCCATCATGGATGAAGATGCAAAATGAAGCCAGCTGGAGTCTTAACAATTAAAAGGGTCATACAAATAATAAACCAGAAATGTGACTTGGAAAGCTAAAAAGGAATGTGTGAAATCAAGGAAACTTTCTCTGAGGAGACAAAGAGAGACTATTGAAGCTGTTCCTACATAGCAGAGACAAAGAGAATGACAAGAAATTAACTTGTGGGACATTATTTGATGGGATTAAAGATCAGGCTTCAAGCTTTTTAAAATAAACAGCTCTACAGAGTGAGTTTATTCATGTTGTGTTTCTAGTAGCTATTAATGGGATTTATTTTTGACCAGGATTGAATGATGAGGCTTTAAAGATTTGTTTACAAATGAGGAGATATTTCTTTTGCTTTATTTCTTAGAGAAAGTTTGGGAATACAAAATGGATTTACTTGATGAAGGTTAACAATTGCTTAACAATTGGTATGAGATGTTTATGCTGATCTGTTGTGTTTGGTTTTTGCCAAACATGGCACTGTGCATTATGGCCAAACATCTTCACTTTGGTCTCGTCTGTCCAAAGGACAGTGTTCCAGAAGTCTTATTCAGATGCAACTTTGCAATCCTAAACTCTACTGCCATGTTCTTTTTAGAGAGAAGGGGTTTTCTGCTGGCAACCCTTCCTAACAAACCACACTTGATCAGTCTTTCTCTAATTGTACTGTCACGAACTTTAACATTTAACAAGGTATCTCAGGCCTGTAGAGTCTGAGAGGTAACTCTTGGATTTTATTTTATTTATTTATTTTTGCAATTTCTCTGAGCATTGCACAGAGTGAATTTGCTTGGACATCCACTCCTGGGAAGATTCACAACTGTCTTGAATGTTTTCCACTTGAGAATAATCATCTTCACTATAGAATAACGGAGTTCAAATTGTTTGGAAATGGCCTTATAACTATTCCCAGATTGATGGGCAGCAACAATTGCTTCTCTAAGACTTATTTAGACTTCTTTGGCATTATGTTAACATATACCTGAATGCTGGAAACCAGTAAAGTCCTAAAGCTTTGGCTTTTGTAGAGGTAGTCACACTTGCTGATGATCAATTGATCAAGGGCACTTGATTAGTAGCACCTGGCTGCTATTTAGCCTCTTCATACCTATGGAAGCATAGGTATTAGTTTTTCACAGATAGCTTCTCCATTTTGGCTTTCTTTTTGTAATAAATGATGACATGGTGTAATACGTCATGTGCTGTTGTTCATTTCAGGTTGTATTTACCTACTTCTAAGAACTGCCAAGGACCTGGTGATTTTACTACCGTATGTCCTGATACATAAAACCATAGAACTCAAAGAGGGGGGTGAAGTTTGACTCCTGATGGCCAAGCTTTCCTGAATTTATGAAACTTGTCTTTGGATCCTAGTTCAATTATGGGTTATTTTCCTTTTATTTATTTATGCTAAACATGCTTCAGAATATCTTATTTATTAGAACATCAAATTATTGCTCCTGAATCTCCTCAGAACTGGACACTATTTGAGAAGGATTCAGTTGAATGCAAAGTAAATTGGAGATAATATTTCCCCTGACTTGAAAATTATATTTCTGTTGATAGAGTTCAAAATTGCAATTATCTTTTTTTTTTGCAGCCATGTTACACTGATGACTAATACCAAGTTTGTAATTGGATTTTCACAAGTACTTTTGATGGAACATGATGAAACAGGCTGCTCCAGAATGGCAAAGAAGTGAGACAAAACTATATAGTCTGTCGTATGTATTCAACCTAAATGCTGAATACATATTGAGGAAAGTCTGGATTGGAGGATACACATGGTTTTTAAATTGGAGGAAGATGTATCAATAACCTGTGATATTCTGATGACATTTCTGTGATGCAAGTGATCTACAAGCTCTAGTAAAAATCAAGAAGGGCAGTGGATTTAAGATTAAGACCAAAATAATGACAAGTTTAACAACCAGCTTTTAGGACTGTCAATGAAGATACTGAAGAGGTAGATAGCTTCTGCTTTTTTTAGGGTTGACTATTAACAGTAAAGGATCCAAGAATCAATAAATATGCCTCAGATTAGGACTTGGTAGAATAAAATTGAAGGCCTTAGAAAACATGACTGTGGAGTGTGCATACCCATATGCATCAAAATTGTGCTGGCAGTGATTTTCCCTTTGACAATAGTTGGACTTTAAAGAATTGGATAGAAAGAGCGTTGACACTTTTCAATGTTGCTGTTGGAGAAGGATTTTTGAGAATATAAATAGTCAAGTAAAAAACAAAAACAAATTGAATACAGAACAAATCAATCTAGAGTTCTCACTTGAACTATAAATCATCAGACTCAAATGATCATATTTAGGACACAAAAAATCCAGTTCCTTTGAGAAATCTGTAAAGCTAGGGAGCATAATATGCAGGAAAAGAAAAGGACAGGATGGATGAACTCAATATAGTGGTGATGCGTGTACTGTTGGGAGACTTGAAGTATGAGACTGCGGACAGAAGCTCATGGAGAAGGTCCATCTCTGCTAAGAGATCACACTGATTTGATAGCACGTAATTAAGTTATCAACAACATCTTCAAAGGAATACAATTCATAAGGGAAGAAAAAAACAACATGCTGCCCTATTCACAAGAGAATCTGTGTAAGAACACAGATGAGCACAAACAAATTGCTGGTAATCCCTGGACATCACAAAAAGGAATCAGATGATTTATACAACATCTTCCAACAAAATGGATAGCCACACAACTTTATCAAAAAGTGCTTGATCACTCAACCTACTACAGTACAACCAACACAAGCTGAGAAAAGGATAACACTGCCATACATTCAAACCATCTCAAAAACCACCAACAGTTACAACAACATGGTATCACTGTAGCACACAAGCCAACTAAAGCTCTCCAAAACATCCTAAGTAAACCAAGGATGTAGCAGCCCCAGAAGAAAAAACTGCAATCATCTACATCATACAGTGTAAGGATTGTAATATCCACTATGTAGGATAAACAGGCAGAAGACTAGCAGAATGCATCCATGAATACCAATTAGCAGAAGACATGATGAAAACTTCCTACTTTAGCACCACATGGACAGACTTAACTATAGTTTCAGCTAGGAACTATGAGCATCCTAGACCAAGCCAAATTCAAAAACGCTAGAGAATTCCTGGAAGCCTGGCACTCAGACAAATCAGCAATCAACAGGCACAGGAGATAAACAACAACTACATACTATTCAAAAGAGACAATAAGTCAGAAAGGAAACAAAAAGACCAAAACACCTTACCAGCTATCATTAATCAGAGAAGCAGAGATTAACACCAAGATTAATGCAAGACCAACAATCAAGAAATGAACAATACCCCAATTAAGGAACTACTAACTCAGACTTACAAGCTAACAGTAAACAACAGCCTAATCAAGAAACTACTCCTATCAACACTGATAGGGCAAGTCATTAATATATGGATAGATAGAAAACCCCACTCTCTTCTAGCCCTGAGATACCTAGTTTGGTAATGAAATGTTTGCAAGAAAACAACCAAGCTGAGAGAGCACCAAGGACCTCACACAATTAATTTCACAAATACTGTTGCCAAGCTAGATATCCCTCTTACATCTAAGCACTTTCTATGACAGGGTTCCTCAAACTTTTTAAACAGGGGGCCAATTCACGGTCCCTCAGACTGTTGGGGGTCAGGGGAGTGGCGTGGCCAGGGTGGTTGTGACCATCTGGGTGTGGCCAGGGGGCGTGGCCCACTTGACATCGCTCGTGGGGGTGGTGCCTGTGGGTTTGGGAAGGAAAGGGAATCCCCAGTGGGTGGAGTGGTGGGCAGGAGGCTTATCCCAAAGGATGAGGTGAGGTGAGGCAGGGGGCGGGACAGCTACCACTGGCAGCTCCTGGGTGGCAACTCCGCTGCTGCTCGGCAGACCCGCCCAGCCCAAAGAAGGCAAAGCAGACAGCTGGAAAGACTGAGTAGAGGTGGTAAAGCATGCCCAGGCCCAGCAGGCTACTG
The DNA here is from genome assembly GCA_023053685.1 of Diadophis punctatus similis. NCBI lineage: Eukaryota > Metazoa > Chordata > Lepidosauria > Squamata > Dipsadidae > Diadophis > Diadophis punctatus. The sequence continues at coordinate 294,879,367 of JALIGW010000001.1, forward strand.
CGAGTGGGGAAAGCCAGATCCCCATTGGAGCTCTGGCTGCCCAGGCCCAGCAGAGATTTGGGGGGAGGCACACGATCCCAGTTGGGCTTGGGTGTCCATAGCGCTGATGGGAATTGGCCACATTAGGTTCCCCCAGAAGACTGAGTGCCCGTGAGCTGCAACCAAAGCCCATCTCCGCCGGGGTGCTGCCTCCCCTCCCCTGGTTTTCGGAAAAGCTGCTTGCTGGCCCTGGGTGCCCGAGGGAAGCGCTGGGTGCCATTTCAAAAGGGGCAGAAGCAGTTTATGTGGTGGGCAAGCCATAGGATGCAATCTGAGCCTCCTCAGTCAAGGCCCCTCCCTGGGAATTGCTGCCCGGCCCGGCCTGGGTTTTTGGAAAAACAGGACAGTGCAGAAAGGGAGAGGAGGAGGAGGAGGGGCCTTACGCGAAGGCCAGCCGGCAGATAAAAGCTGCAAGGCTCTGCCATAGTTCTTTCGGACGACCCGTCCCTGCAGAACTCTCCGGTACCCACCCACATGCCGGCCCATGCCCTTTGGTTGAGCACAGTGGGTGCACAGCGTGTCTCCCTCCCCGGCCATCCTTACGTTCGCAGGCAGCCGTGGTGAGCTTTGCAAACCCTGCAGGCTGGAAAGTAAGGCTGACAGCACTCAGCCCCCTCCCCCAGCTCGTATCTACACCCGGATTCTCCGCAGCGCAGCTGATGGAAGTGGCCAGGGACCAGGTGACTGCGCCACCAGCATTGCCACTACGCCAGCCGGCCCTCACCCACCCGCCGGCCCGCGCCCTTCAGCCTTACCTTTGCAGTGAGCAGACCTTAACCTCGCCCTTTGTCCTTACCTTTATGGTCAGCAGACCCCCACGGGCTGGAAGATAAGGGTGACGGCTGGAGGAGAGGCGATGCAGGCGGCGCGAGGAGCGGGAGAGGGCAGGGAGGGGCAGGGGCTGAATCACCACTGCGCGCAGGCCGGATACATTGCGTTGGCGGGCTGTAGTTTGAGGATGCCTGTTCTATGATTTTACTTTCTAGTTTTTAAGTGAAGAACTTTGCATTTATTTTTGATCAATTTCATTCTGTTATTTTTAGCCCTTTTCTCTAATTTACCAAGTAACCATACAGAAAATCTATGTGCTTTTTAAGAGATCACGCTGACATGACTCATAATAAATATAAAAATAAATATGAATCTTATACCCTCTAAAGATTGATAAATACTTCTTTACTCTTAATCTAGCGGGCCAGATTTATAATTGGCTTGTTGACCAGGAAAGCCTCAAAATGGGCAGTCCATCTTTTGGAGATCAACGCCTTTTTATAGATTATACTAAAATATATGGCCTGACTGAGAGCTGCTTTTGATGAACAGGCTAGACAAGGAATAACTTAACATAAGATTGAACAACAGTGACAAGTTAAGCACAAAGTATAACAGTGGAGTTCAACTGGATTGAGGATGTGTACACATTTGATACATACATATATACATACACAAACAAACAAACAGGTGACACACAATTTCTAGTCCAGGATGTGAGATGGAATGAGATGACATAGATTGACAAGTTTAAAGGAGCCTATCTAATAAACTATAGGATAATTTAATTGGACAGGACACTGCAGAATCTTTAGAAACATTCCTTCAGTGCTTCAAGAACTGGACACACTGGATGAGAAAGATAAATAGTCTCTGATTTTCCCCTCCATCTGCTTATGAGACATCAGTACATGTCTAATACATGCAGCAAAGCGCCAGCAGAATCTCGTTAGTGGTAGAAAAGCAGTGCCAACATATGCATGACCTTTGTTATATATTGTGGGACTTTGGGACATTTTGTACTATTGGTAACTTTTCCTGCTCTGAATCAGCTGTGAAATCCTGCACATAGGCATTGTGAGGGCATTTGGCCATCATCTGGCCTAGATGCTGTAAGCTTGGCTCTATGGTGAAGGAACATGGCCTCTACTCCAGGAGTTTGGAGGGAGGAACATCTGACAGTTAAAGAATACTGAAACTCACCATGTATAAAATCAACATGTATGTATAGAAAGGTAAAGAGATTCACTGTAGAAACAGTGGATTGGCTATCTGAGGGGTGGGGGAGGATGGAAGCACCAAGTGTCTGCAGGAATGAGGGAAGGAGTGTTTTGAAAAGGAAGTAGTGTGAGAACACATTCTTATAAGATCACCACTAAACACCAGATGTACATAGCAGTCAATGGAATTCTTCTGTAATAATTTAATTAACTTTGCTATTTATCAGAGCTTTTCCATTCTTGGAAGTCTTGTTTCTGCAGTTTCTTATCTAACTGCCCCTGAGAAGTCTGATAACTCTTTTTTTAAAAACAAGTTCTTATCCTTTCTCCAGTTCTTTTTCTGATTAGCTTCTCTTGCCATAGGAGGCTATTTGTGATTGTTATTTATAATTAAGGTTTCTAGCTTTCTGATTAATAATCAGAAAGAACATGGCTCATAAAGTTCATGGCCTTTGTTGTCTATACACGAATGCTTAGAATATGGGGAATAAACAAGGTGAATTTGATTTTTTTAAAGAAAGAACATATTTATCCTCCATTTAATAATGGTGATCATAAATGTATAAACTCAAAAAGTTACAAGCAGTACAAGGCACTCTTAGTGTGTTTATATTATAGATATATACATTATTTATATCTGCTCACAAATCTAAGTAAATGAACCTGGAAATACTGTAGAGTGTCTCGATTAAAATAAATACAGGAACAAATAAAAATACAAGTAATCCACAGTTAATGGCCACTCACTCACTTTGCAATGACATGGAACAAGTAGTACTTAACACTGGTCCTCAGAGTTCTGGCCATCTGACCATCCCCAATGTCATGTGATTGCTGGTGGTTCGCTTGGCAACCAGGAGTGCCAGAATTGTCTTTGTTAAATGACACGGTCATGTGATGTCACACTTTACGACTGCATCACTTAACAATGACAATTTTTATTGTTATTGCTTCTGTCATTTTAATTGTGAGCTTCCCAGAGTCACATTTATGAAATGGGTGGTTACACAATGTGATAAATTATTAAAAAATAAGGAAGACTCGTTTTAGGAAAAAAGTGATCATGTTCTACTGACTTTCTTGATTTTAAAAGAAAAGTATAATAAAAAATGTACTTTGGATTTAAAAAAATAATAAGTAGGCAGAAAACCTCATGAGCCTCAGTTTTCAGATTCTTGAACTTCCTAGATTTTTAAATAGATGATTTTGCAAAAGTAATTGTCCCCATGTGCTTGAGCAAGAAGGGATATTAACTAATAGATACGATAAATCTTGGAAATTCCATTGCACTCCTGATCTTTGTGTATGGCAAACTACATTGAGATGATTGGTTCTGTTCTGCACATATTTATTTCATTTTGTCATGGTAGTGAGTCACCATCTACCAGAATTCCTTGTGTCCTTGTGCTTTCAATGCAATCCTAGGCACTGAAACAGATTTTGTCTTCAAGGAAAGTTGCAAAAGCTCTTTATTGCATAATACAGAGATGGAAATAGAGAATTAAAATAAATAGTTGAGCATAGAGGTGAGCTGCTACCAACACAACTCCTAGTGGAGAAATATGAAGTGCAGATTTCAAGACAAGTTTCTTAAGCAATAAGAAACAACAAAATGGATGTTTTATGAAATTATGATGTAGCAAAAGCTGTATTAGAGATTGCTGTCCTATAGCTTCATTTTCTAAGACATATTTTTCACTGTTTATAACGAGAGACTTCGTTTTCAAATGCTGCAGTTGCAGATTTCATAAAATCAGTTGGATGAACTCTTTCATGGAAATTATTTCTGTAATCAATAGATTTCTTATCCGGTTCCTGAATATGATAAATCATTTCTCCAATACTAAGATATGCTGACTTCAAACGTTGTATTTGTTTAATCAAAGTTATTTCCTTTTTCTGAAATGTAACTTTGCTTTACATTTAAGATTTGCTCACTTTTTATGTTTGCCCGAAATTAGAGAATAATTATATAACTAACGACAATTCTATTTCATTGTGGAAAAACTGAAAGTATTTATTTATAAAATTTATTGGCCACCCATCTTACCACAGGGTAACTCTCTCCTAGCAAAATGTACCTTTCGGCTACAAAAATTAATTTCTTATTGTAAATAACCAGTAAAGTTATCAAGATTAGGGTGTAGCTGTTTATTTTGCAGGACTTCTTATTTTGCACTTATTTTTTCAAATTAAAGGGTGGTGGTGGTAGAAATGCTTATGTTTGACCAGATATATTTGCTGACCTGTGACTGTAGGCAGATTTAAGTCTGAGATTAAAAGCTCATTAAACAGTCTTATGGTAAAATATATCTGCGGTTGAAAGCAATACTAATTAATTACATATAATCAAATGCCATTGTTTAAAAGCATATATTTGATCCTACCTATTTCTCTATTTTTTCTATGCTTGCATTCAAATCAATTCAAATAATTATAATTATAAATTTGCATGGTAGTACATTCATCTTATAAAGATTTCTGGGTTTTGTTGTTTGTTTTCTGTGCTTGCGTGGGGAAAAAATACCACTAGTTTGGAAGAGTAGTAATTGAAATGTACATGTAACATCACAAATATTGAAAGCCAAATAAAAATGAAAACAGGATAAGATGGGAAAATAAGTTTTAAAAGATCTCTGCTGGATAAACAACATGGAAAAGAAATCTTAGAGGAGTAAAAGAGACACATTTAAAATTTGTGGCAAGGATGACACAAGGACAGTCTGATTATGTATTCACCGGATATTTTTTAATTCTGTACGATTCTGTATACATCTATATTTTGGATGTGGACTTAAAGATGTTTGTCTGTATCTTTAGGTTAAAAGAGTCCACATTTGATGACATCAACTTGGAGTAGCCTGAGTGTTCATTTTTCTTTGACATTTTCCTCTAATCAAATTTAGATGTTCTTATCCTTTTCATCTTTCATACAGGTAAGCTATTTTATTCTGGGAAAGAAATATTATTAACATTTAAGAACAGAAGTGATGTTATGAGGGCCAGCATATTGTATGGTTAAGACTTGGACTCTGAGGAGGGAGGTTAAAATGCAGCACTGCAGTTCAGCAGTTCAGCTGTTCAAATCTCACCGGCTCAAGGTTGACTCAGCCTTCCATCCTTCCGAGGTGGGTAAAATGAGGACCCAGATTGTTTGGGGGCAATATGCTGAACTCTGTAAACCGCTTAGAGAGGGCTGTAAAGCACTATGAAGCGGTATATAAGTCTAAGTGTTATTGCTATTGCTATTGCTATCTGTGTTCTAGTCCTCCATAGAGGTAAGCTGTATCACCTTGGGCAGCAAGTGAAAGATAGGGCCAAGGAATGATAGATCAGATTAAAAAGACAAGATTAACTGATGATGAATTTGGTTCAGCCTCTACAAAGAGTTGCAATGGAAAAGCCATCTTCCTCAGGTAGCAATGGAGGTTTGGCAGAGGTGAACTGTGCTGGCAGTATGTCCAGCTTAAAAGGTCAGGAGCGGAGTGCAGCTTGCCTTCATTAACCCCTGATTTAGAATACCAAATTGGGAGATTGGACCCCAGCTCCAAAACTGGAGAGGCCAGTGAGACAGATAGCAGCAGAGTCACAGAGACTTGGACTCTGATAAGGAGATTAACTTGCAGAAACCGGTGAAAATGAAAGAGAGGATAAATACCAGTCTTATCAGGTATTCTGTAGCTAGAGTGGGGTTTCACATAGGAAGTAAGGCAATATATCACAATGCACAAATTGGAAAGTACTGAGGAAGTCTCCTACTCCACAGTGAGAAAATTGTGGCAGGGAGGCACTGCTATCTGATAGATACTGAAAGTGTACAGATAACGGGGAGTTCCTAGGACTTATTGAAGGGTAAAGGCTAATGGGACTAATTACAAGTTAGGCAGAAGGTGAAATGAGTTAGGGTTGATGTATTACATGCCAATCTAAACCCATAGAAATGTCCTGTAATGATGATGTTGATGAGATAGGTAGATGGCAGGTGCAGGTAAGGTAACAAAGGGAAGTGTACATTTTGATGTTTAGAGGTGATTTGATTGGGGTTCAATTGGACAGATGTAGATATAGCAGGAGGTGCTAGGGATTGTTATAAGTTTTTTGGAGCAATAATGCAGGCCATAGAGAAAAGGTGATTTTCTTTCCTCCTGCTAACGCAGTAGAGAATTTAATATTCTGTTATTCTGTTCTGTTATTCTGTTAAAAATAAAGATATGCTTTACAAATAGAATTGTGGACCTTCTTTAAATTTATTCCTCAGACTTATCTGTTATTTCTGGGCTTCTTATTTTTAAGATTTTTTTATTTCCATATTATTTCTAAAAGTCTGTTTTTCTATCTAATTATATTGTGATCTATATTTCTCAATCATTTTATTTTCACTTATCTAACTTTTATGATTATTTTTCTCCAAAATTCTACACCTTGTTTTATATACTTACTATTATATTTTTGGTAGTAATGTAATTATTATTAAATAATTGAATTGAATTGAAACTTCTTCACATTGGGCATAACTTAATTTACTTAATATACACTCAAGTTATAAGTTTAAAAAAATCTTCTCAACATACCTTAATCTTTATTTCTACGCAGTCTAGAAATCATCTTTTTAATTCTAGTTCAGCAAAAAGTCCATTAGGAATTACCAGAAATATCAAACAAATAATTCCTCCATGGTCAAATAGTCCACCTTTATATTCCTTGTTTTTGCTCTGCACAATCTTGATCTTTAAATCATTCCTATGGCATGCCAAGAGTTTATCATTTATCACTGTTTGTGTAGAAGAATAGGCAGAGCTGAGGGGGATGGAGTTAAGCATGTCATCAGTTTAGAGTTCTTATGTGGCCAAAAATGATCTAAGTCCAACCATTCCTGAATTCCGTTGACATTTATCTAGTGCCAATTTAGTGTTGAACTGTAGTTGACTAGATTCTTGGGTATAGGCTTGAAAAAAATCTCCTATGCTGCAGTCTAACAGATGGTCTTGATGGTCTTTGCGCCGGTCACTTTGGCATTTAAAAGGGGTATTCAAAGCTTTTACCAAGCTTTGTAAATCTCATAAAAGAGGCATCACCTAGAATTTCTTGTTGCAGCTGTTCCATGTCCATATCTTTTTCTTGATTTGTCTTTTGTATTTCCATTTTGGTAATCTCAATTTTGTTGTCTTCCATGCCTTCAAACTCTAAAATGTCTATGTCAGGTAAAAGTTTTTTCATCATCTTTAAAAAGTCTATCCATTGAAATCTGTATTCTTTCTGAGATATTAATATTTCAATCCATGTTTCAAAATACTTTTTTAGATAAGAAAAAGATAACTAGCTTATCTTTTTCTAGCTTAGGTATTTTAACTCTTTTTTTCTGCCTTGTCCTTTAGTTCCCTCTAGTGTCCATTTGCAATCTTCATCAAATCTCAGTTCCTACCATGGTTCCTTTCAGTCATTTCAGTCAAATAATATACCCATGAGGGTATATTATTTAATTATAATATAATCTCATGGGAAATGACTGAATGGAAATAGTTAATTATTTAAATAATTATTATTTAATTATAAATATATGTTTTTCAATAAACATATTTAAAATTAAATAATAAACAATGCCCCATATCTCTCTAGTCTTTCAATCCATTTAATTTTTTAAAAATTAAACTCCTTTTATAAAAAGCTTTTTGCCAATTCTTTAAAATTTTTGAAGAATGTAAAACTCACCAGATGTCAAATTAAGCTCACTGTTTTGAAGGTCTCTAATATTGATAAAGTGATGGAATTGAATATTTTAAAATGTGATTAGAAAGTGAATTCAGCTGGCTTAGTGTCGTTACTAAAGGCTCTGCTGCTATTGAGAGCAAAGATATTGTCTTCCTCCATTCCTGGGGCTTGAACCTGCATGAAACCACTGGAGGAGCTGCCATTTGTAACACTCATTGGCAGTCTTCTTCCCTAGAGAGATTCAGAGGACCGGTCTACTTGCTGGTCTTTCTTTCTTTTCAGCTCGTTTGCCAAGATACCTTTAGTCAGCCCCTACTCACACTGCAAGGTACTCAAGTACTGCATTTTTATTATAATCTATTTTATTAAATTTTCATTCTTTCTAAAGGTCTGTCAATTCCAGACCTTTACTGACCTGGCTTGTTTGCTATCTCTCTTGTGCATGTGTGGCTGGCTATCATTGTAGATCTTGACTGCCTCTAGTATTGCTGTAGCCTTAACTTATTTTCTATCTGCACTGACCTTCTCTGACATAAGCTGCTATTATGCCAGGACTGCTTGGCTCTAGTGCTGGCTCTCATCACCTTGTTCCTGGCTTTCTGGTACTAATGATCTGGCACTAGCTCTTTTTGATTGATACTGTCTGGCATTTGATACTTCTAGCCTACTCTGGTATGAACCTCTCTGATCACTGGTTTATCCTGTTACTCCGATTCAGTCCTCTCTGACATGCCTTCTCTGGTTTGACCTTCTCTGGCAATTTGTGTGTCTAATATGCTCCAATTTTGACTCTCTCTGTCACCTGGTGCTGTTGTTATTGTTGCTCTGTGCTGCTTCCAGCCTCATCTACAGCGTCTGCCTGGCTTGGAATAAGTGAAAATGCTGGGGGCTGAAAAGCTAATTTTTTTCTGGCCTCAACCCCTCCCAGAGTTCAGCCTAGTACTCCAGTGCTTTCCAGTTCCTTGTGACTGGAAAAGCCCCTTTCCAAGGGACTTGCCCTCTCAGACTTTCCCTGACACCACTTCCTCTTTTTTAAAAAAACTATTTAACACTTGAACTCCTTTTTCTCTCTCTCTTTCTCTCCTTCGTGGTCCTGCACTGCAGAGCCAAGCTTTCCTGTGCGTGTTCGAACTACATCATTGTTTAATGTAAATTGTGTAATGACTGGCTCCTCAAAATGGTAATGGTCCTTTTAAACCATTGGAGCAAAGTACAGCTATCCATATCATTGCTGGTGTCCTCTCACAGAGAGATTGTTGCAGGAAAAAGAACATATTACTTCAAAGCCAGCTGTTCATCCCTCGGCATAGTGACCTGAATTCTTAGGTACCCAGGGTTCCTGCTGCTTCTAGTAAACACCAGATCTTTATGAAATAAGACCATAGCCATATATGATGGAAAGATGCACGGATGTGGTGTAACTGAGATTTTATTGGGCAGCTATGGGAACATTTGTTCTCCAAGGTTTCAGGTCTTGCTTAGTTATGATGCAAGATCAAGCAGGTGGTGCAACCATGGTTGTGCCTATGCCTTTTGCAGTGATTGGAGTTCAATTTCTCCAGTGCATCTATAGCAATAGCACTTAGACTTATATACCGCTTCATAGTGCTTTACAGCCCTCTCTAAGCGGTTTACAGAGTTCAGCATATTGCCCCCAACAATCTGGGTCCTCATTTTACCGACCTCGGAAGGATGGAAGGCTGAGTCAACCTTGAGCCGGTGAGATTTGAACAGCTGAACTGCTGAACTAGCAGCCTGCAGTGCTGCATTTAACCACTGCACCACCTTTCCCATCTATATAGGGAAAGCATTTGGACTTTGGCATGGAATGTTGGCAACTGTTCCAGATTGTTTTGTTTCTGAATGTGACTCTTCGCTTTAAAAAAAAACCCAAACAATGAAGTAAAATATCAATATTTTATCATTTCCTCCATAATATCTAGTATTTCAATTCCAGTTTCCAAATGTGCTGATAAAAGGATCATTTTGAGACTATACTGCAATTCTGCTTTTATGTTTATTATGCCCTCCCCCAAAGAATCTGGAATACTTCACATCTGCTAATGAATGTACATTCTCTGTGTGTTCCTGTGGTTTCCTGTGCTAATGCACCTTAAATGGTAAACTATTCCTCACTAGTCTTTTGAATTTGGTGTATATAGAATTAGTAACTTTGTAAAGCTCATACTTACTTTTCCTGCTGATCTCATCTATGAAAATGAATTTTTAGGAACATCCTGTGATGATTAAACTAACTGTTGATTCCCCAACACCTCTTAGGACTCAGCAAAGATTGGATACAAAATTCTATATCTTTCCTACCTCATTATTTAAAATGTAAAGCAAGTTTGAAAGACTGCTATTGGGCTTGGAAAAAATGAAAGGGATTGATTAAGCTGCTCTTTCCGCTGTTCATTGCTTTCTAAAATATAAATTATGCAAAGGAGAAAAATGCTGACATTGACTCTTCCTGAGTATAGAGTTACTCAAAAGACTTCTTTTCACTATAAGAGTTTTCTGTGACTGTCAATCAAAGATATTAGTTCATTAGTCCTGCAGGTCCTAATTGATAGCAACATAGCAGGAAGCTATTAATCATAAAATTACACACAACTATTCACATGGAAAAACTCAGTGACTCATCCTATTTCTCTTCTAGACTTCATATATTCATATTGGAGCACTGGGACACATCAGGCACTACTTTTCCAGAATTGGTTTCTTATCTAGTCTGAAAATCTAGGGAGCCGTATTTAAGAATCCTCCCATCTCATGAGGTTCTGGAATTGGGGGTGAAACAACAGGCATTTTCCTACACCCATTCTCCAAGGTCACTCCCACTCCCATATCCTGGAGACATGCTGGGCCCCTTCCTTCCTCAAATTCTTAAGTCTATTTTATTTCACTGTGCCTTTGATTCTGATTGATTCTAGTTCATCATTATACTTATATATTTTTTAATGTTGTATTTTACTTTTGCTTTGCTTTTTTAAAAACTTTTTCTTTTTTCATTTCTGCTTTTTGTAACATGGCCCAGGTCTACATGGATTGGAATAGTCAACAAATACTAAATCTATGACCAAACATACAGACTTTTTTTAATGTCATGTCACAGACCAGTAAATGATTAGAAAGTCGGTGAATCTTAGAATGTTGTTTCACATGCAGGAAAAAATAAACTGGAAGAACTGAATGTAGGATAGAACATTAAAGCTTAAGAATATATTTTAGTTCTGATTTACCTATCAATAGTAAACAAATTAATATCATAATGAGCAATTTTAAGGATGTGATTACCATACCATTGTTCCTCTGTTTCCATGTTGTAACCATGTTTTAACCTTTTGCTACTCCTATTATGTATTACAAGTTATATCCAAGACTTTTGATAACAATGATAACTTTTAATCCGGTTCATTTCAAATACATATAAATTATAAGTGCTTCCTGTTAGAATATGAAATCGTGCCAATATGTGCCATTGTACAACTGGTTTTAGTAAATGGTACACCATTTACTGCTCATAAAAGCACCTTCAAAAACGAGGAAGAGAAGGGACAGTCTCACCAACAAGGTGCCAAGAATTGATGACGAGAATATACAGAAGAGCTTTATGCCTGCAACAAAGAGACCCATCCTCCCAAGGATGATGAAGAAAGAGAAGCAGAAATAGGACCAGCCATCCTTTAGGAAGAAGTCATGTGGGCAATGAGCCAGTTGCCAAACAAGAAGGCCCAAGGTATTGAACCATCCCTTCAGAATTGCTGAGACCTGCACTATCCACATCCATCATAGCTTTGTGCCAGAAAATTTGGGAAATGAACACATGGCCACAGGATTGGAAATGACCAGTATTCATCCATTGCCCAAAACCAGTGATTCTAAGGATTATTCTAATTACCACACAATTGCCCTTATCAGATACACTAGCCAGATTCACCTTAAGATCATACAACAATATCTGGCACTATATAGTATCTGAGCATCAAAAGGGAATTACCTGAAGCTCAAAATGGTTTCAGTAACAATATTGCAAATCTATGCTGGAGCATGGAAAAATCTCAAGAATATCAAAAGAACATCTACATCTGCTTTATTGACTAAAAGAAAGCCTTTGATTGTGTTGATCATGACAAGCTGTGGAGAACCCTAGAAGACCTGGGATGCCATCACATCTGATCAAGTTGGTGCAGTTGCTGAACACAAATCAGGAAGTCGTGTGAACATCATATGGACAACACTGACTGATTCACGAAAGAGGAAGGAGTGCTTCAAGTTTGCATTTTTCCACCTTTTTATTCAACCTGTATGTCAAAGTGATCATGATAAAGCTGGAACTTGAAGAATAAAAAATGGAGTAAAGATTGAAGGAAGGAACATCAACAATCTTTAATATATAAGATATAATATTATATATTATAAATATATAAAATATAATAATATTCTCAGAAACCAAAGAAGGCCTGGAATATTTGACCAAAAAGATTAAAGAAAAAGCAAGACATTTGCTGATGCTCTTCCTGAACATAAAAAAGACTAAACTTATGACCACTATAAAAACTACGGTAGAAATGTGTAAATAACAATTGACAGTGAAAAGATTGAATGTATGCAAGAATTCACTTTCTTAGGATCACTGATTGATCAAAGTAGGGAATGAAGTCCAGAAATAAAGTATATAATCGCATTGTGTCACCCAACATTGATGAATATAAATTGAGTATGGAAAAGCAAGGACATCAGGCTGGCAAGTAAATGCAGATTAATATGCACTATTGTGTGCTCCATAACTACTTATTGTTGCAAAAGTTGGACCATGGAAAAACTAGACAGGAGGAAATTCGACTCAGTCAAGCTATAATGTTTGAGACGTTCCTGTACATTCCTTGGACAGAAAGGTGACAAACAAGCAAGTACAGGATAGTATAAAATCAGACATCTCACTGGAAGGCAAAATCACAAAATTCCATCTTACTTATATTTGCCATGACGCAATTCACTGGAAAAGTTATGCTCAGAATGGTCAGTGGTAAAATTTATTTATTTATTTATTTATTTATTTGAAGTTCTTCTATGCCGCCCTACTCCCTCAGGACTCAGGGCGGTAAAAGAAAAGAAGCTGCCAAAAACATGGCTAGACACCATTTATTTATTTATTTATTTATTTTGGAATTCTTATATGCCGCCCAACTCCCTAAGGACTCAGGGCGGCGTACAACAGTGAGAAAATACAAGAATAACCAAAATCTAAAAAGTTAATTAAAAGCAAATATAAAAATTAAAACACAATATAAAAAGAATCATCACCAACCATTCAACATCATACATACTTGGGGGGTGGGCTCGAATGAATTAAGCTCTACCCCCCGCCTGCAGGAAAAGCCATGTCTTAACAGCTTTCCGGAAGGCCAGCAGAGTGGGGATAGTTCGGGTCTCTGGTGGAAGTTGGTTCCAGAGCACAGGGCCAGCCACAGAGAAGGCTCTCCCCCTTGGGCCCGCCAGCCGGCATTGTTTGGCCGACGGGACCTGGAGGAGGCCCACTCTGTGGGCCCTAACCGGTCGAAGGGAAGTATGAGGCAGAATGCGGTCCCGTAGATAACCTGGTCCCAAGCCATGAAGGGCTTTAAAGATGGTGATCAACACCTTGAATTGGACCCGGAGACCGATGGGCAACCAATGCAGCTGGCGGAGTATCGATGTCACGTGGGTGTACCTTAGCACACCCACCACAGCACGCGCAGCCGCATTTTGCACCAACTGAAGTCTCCGGATACTCTTCAAGGGTAGCCCCATGTAGAGCGCATTGCAGTAGTCCAAGCGAGAGGTGACAAGGGCATGAGTGACCGTGAGTAGAGCCTCCTTCTCCAAATATGGCCGCAACTGGTGCACCAGGCGAACCTGTGCAAAGGCCCCTCTAGCCACAGCTGAAAGATGATGGTCCAATTTTAGCTGTGGATCTAGAAGGACCCCCAAGTTGCGGACCTGGTCCGAGGGAGTCAGTTTCGCTCCCTCAAGGACCACGGAGGGACAGTTGTCGTAGTCCTTAGGAGGCAATATCCACAGCCACTCAGTCTTGTCGGGATTAAGTCTGAGTCTGTTCCTCCCCATCCAGATCCTGACGTCGTCCAGGCACCGGCACATTACATCAACTGCCTCACTGAAGTCAGACGGGGTGGTGATGTACAGCTGGGTGTCATCAGCGTACTGATGGAAACACACCCCATGTCTGCGAATGATCTCCCCCAGCGGTTTCATGTAGATGTTGAACAGGATGGGCGAGAGAACCGACCCCTGAGGCACCCCACATAATAGGGGCCTAGGGGACGATCTCTGCCCCCCTGCCAGCACCGACTGCATCCTATCAGCGAGATAAGAGGAGAACCACCGCAGAACGGTGCCTCCCACTCCCAACTCGCTGAGACGATGCAGAAGGATACCATGGTCGATGGTATCGAAAGCCGCTGAGAGGTCAAGTAGCACCAGGATGGAGGAATTCCCCCCATCCCGGGCCCGCCAGAGATCATCCATCAGAGCGACCAAGGCAGTTTCTGTACTGTAGCCGCGCCTGAAACCCGACTGGTAAGGGTCTAGATGATCTGTTTCATCCAGGAGCTGCAGAAGTTGAGTAACCACCACCTTCTCCACAACTTTCCCTAAAAAAGGTAAGTTGGAGACCGGACGATAGTTCTTCAAGTCAGCTGGATCCAGGGAAGGCTTCTTCAGGAGGGGTCGCACCACCGCAGCTTTTAACGACTGCGGTACGGATCCCTCTCTCAAAGAAGCGGTGACCACCGCCTGGATCCAGCCGCGTGCTACCTCTCTGCTAGCCGAAACCAGCCAGGAGGGGCACGGGTCCAATAAACAGGTGAAGGTACCCATCGCTCCCACAGCCCTGTCCACATCCTCGGGAGAAACAGGTCCAAACTCTTCCCATAATGATGGACTAAGACTAGCCCCTGTCAACTCAATGGACTCTGCCCAGCCGGAGTCCAGATTTGACCGAATCTGAGCGACTTTATCCGACAGAAACTCAGCGAATTCCTCAGCTCTGCCTTGTAAGTGTTCCTCGCTCCCCCCTTTTGCAAGGAGGGAGCGAGTCACCCTAAACAAGGCGGCTGGGCGAGAATCTGCGGACGCAATAAGAGCGGAAAAATAGGATCGTTTTGCCGTCCTTATCGCCACTAAATAAGATCTGATGTAAATTCTTAATAGTGTTCGATCAGACTCGGTTTTTCTGGCCCTCCAGCGGCGCTCCAGACGTCTCTTCTGGCGTTTCATCTCCCGGAGTTCCTCGGTAAACCAGGGAGCTTTCCGGAATCCACTGCCATAGAGAGGTCGCTTAGGCGCAATTCGGTCTAGAGCCCCTGATGCTGCGGTGTTCCAAGCAGCCACCAGGGAGTCAGCCGAATTTGTGTACCAGGGTTTCAGGTATTTCCCCAAGTTCCCTCTGGAATCCTTCCGGTTCCATTAGGCGCCTGGGGCGGAACCACTTAGTCGGTCCCGCCTCCCTGCGGGGGAGGAATGGGGCTGCGAAATCCAGCCTCAGTAGGAAATGATCTGACCATGACAGTGGGGTGATGACTAAGTCCCTTATCTTCAGATCATCTCTCCACTGCCCCGAAAGAAACACTAGGTCGAGCGTGTGACCACCCTCATGAGTCGGACCCTGGATTACTTGGGACAGGTCCATGGTTGTCATGGAATCCATGAACTCCTGGGCCGCACCAGAGGTTTCGCCAGCAGATGGCAAGTTGAAGTCCCCCAGCACCATAAGCCTGGGGAACTCAACTGCCAAGCCGGCTACTGCCTCGAGCAGCTCAGGCAGGGCCTTGCTTACGCAGCTGGGAGGCAGGTACGTTAAGAAAAGGCCCACCTGTACCCCTAAGTCCAACTTCAAAAGGAGCGTCTCACACCCAACAATCTCCGGGGCAGGGATCCTACGAGGATGCAGATTTCCACGTGTTATTATTGCCACTCCTCCCCCCCTTCCCTGGGGTCGAGAATGGTGCTGCACCGAGAAACCGGCTGGGCATATCTCGGAGAGAGCTACTCCCCCCTCCTGCCCCAGCCAGGTCTCGGTAACACACACCAGGTCAGCCCCCTCCTCTGTGATTAAGTCACGTATCAAGGGGGCTTTGTTGACGATTGACCTGGCGTTAAGCAGCAGCATCCTGAGCCCAGGGCCCTGAAAACCCTGGTTGCCAGGTATCCGGGTTGAGCACGATGGAACCGGATCGGAGGGGCCGGAACAAGGGATCGCTTGTAAACAGCGAGGTCTTATTCCCCGAGAGCGGCCCACCCCTCTGCTCCCGCCATATCTGCCTCTTCCCGTTATGACCGAGATGGTCCGGCTCTCGCCTACACCAGAGAGTTGATACCAGAGTATAAAACAATTTGATACTGGTATCAAAGTTGATACCAGAGCATAAAACAATTGAAAGAAGCCATACAAGATTTGAAAATGTGGAGAGAGTTGGTCCATAGATTTGCCAAGAATCAGAAAACGATTTAACAGAAAGCATCAGTACAGCTGGTTTTACAGAACTGAGAACTATTGTGTGCGTGTTCAATGTAGCAAATATTGTTTTGAATGTACTTATGGTTGTAGTACAAAATAAGACATGTGACATGTCTGAAGGAAAGCTGTGGATACATTAGTTTCCCCTTTTGCTTTTACTAAGATGACAGAAGACTACTGGATGTAAACTGATTTTGTGGAATATGTTTGCGACTGCAACTTTATTCAAAATGTTAGTTAGCAATTAGTTAAAAAGAGAGAGAGTAGATGAATCATTCTAAACTTAGTGGCAGGAATAATTCATGTGAATTTCAAGAAAGACAATAAAAATCAAGAAACTTGAACTCATAGGGATATAAGGGATATATTTGTTGTGTCTATCCTCTCACCCTGAAATGTGATTTAAAGTACAATTGGGAAAGTTTACCTAATGCGGTTAGGAAGGATGAGATGGCAGCAGATGTAATACATGCTCTTTAGCTGCCAGTTATAAGAAATACCACTATGTTGCCTTTGAGGAGCTGGCTGGTCTTGATCCAACTCATCTTATGAGTTGATGAAGTGCAGAAATAGGACAAAAGGAAAGGATTAAGCTTTTGCACAAATATAAACAAGAGGTAACCAGATTACACATAGCTCACTGAGAGCTAAAATGTTCCAGTTCCTTAACTTCATTGATTTATTCTCAGTGCAGATATGCAAGATTAGTGAGAACATTGCTTCTCTATGTAACTATTAATGACCCTAATACTTAGGAGCTGTAAGGATGAGCAAGCTGAAAAAATATTGGTATTCACTTTGTCTGCTAGAAATTATATTTCAACAGGTTGGTATGAATGAGCTCAATTTAAAAATACTAAGTTTGAGGTGATAGGTGGTTACTTGATGATGAATCATTGAGGATGAAGCCTTATCCATGGATTGGCCCATGGAAGGGAGTAGTATGATTTCAAGCAAATGCAAGCATGATCTGTGCATTCATTTTCATATGAATTGTATGGATAAACGATTATGCTTTATTTTACTCTTAATAAGTGCAATTATTGAGCATACATCTGTTTTCTTTATAGTATTTATTAATTCCAACATGGATGCAAGCAAGAAAGCAGACCCTCCAGTCTTAGTGGAAACAATACAGCAGAAGGCAAATCCTGATCGCCACCCTATCCCATCCATTTATGTACCAGAACAAGGTGGTTACAAGGAAAAATTTGTGAATGCGGTGGAAGACAAATACAAATGTGAAAAATGTCATCTCATTTTGTGCAATCCAAGACAGACAGAATGTGGGCATCGCTATTGTGAATCCTGCATGAGTTCTCTGTTCAGGTTAGTCATTCTTTATATATATATGAACTGGACTAAAAAAAAATGAAACTTAGGATTTGAAACCTGTATCCCAATTCTTTCTTCCAACTGACACATTAAATAATAATAATGTATGCATTAGGTACTTGCAGACAGTCTGAGACACAATTCAGAGTAAATATGGGTTATGTTTGTATTGAACGATCCATTACTCATGAATTTAATATAATTAATTAAGGTCACCTTTTTTAACGCAGAAAAAGATGAGTAGTTCTTTCCCTCAATCATGGCAACTTTTAAGATGTATGGATTTAATTCTCAGAATTTCCCATAACTAGCTGGGGAATTCTGGAAGTAGAAGCCCATATATTTTATATTGCCAAGAATGAAAAACATTGCTCTAATGTTATGCTACACCTCAGCTCTCGCCCGGTATGGCTGATGGTGAACATTTTTAGTCTTTTTGTAATTTTTAATTGTTGTTTTTAACTGTTGTTTATTATTAGTGTTGTATAATTTGCTGTACGCCGCCCTGAGTCCCTCGGAAGTAGGGCGGCATAGAAGAACCAATAATAAATAAATAAATAAATAAATAAATAAAACATTTCTAATTCCTGTTGCTTCCAGAGCACCTTAGAAAAAGCATATGTGTTATTATAAATAAAAGCTGCTGCTCTTCCATGAATTAGGAGATTCTTACGGTAGGATTGCATTGGCCATTCTGCTTATTTGTATCTATGATACAATATTGAAAGAGTGTTATCTGAAAAAGAACATTTGAGCTCTTCCCCCCCCACCCCAAAAGTAGGATAGTGATGAAGTATCCAAGAAATAATTTAATTTTAAATTGCATGTGTGTGATGGTGGATACCAAACTTACAGGAATTTGAAATAATGCAGTGAGTCTATAAAATTGAATATCTATAATTGCTGAATGGACAGAAAACAGCAGTGTGACTTTTACAGATGTGTAGAAAAAAAAAAGAAATTGAAGGTTTTTACAGTAGCTCTGGTTAAATTATTGTTCTTGGTAGTTCCTAATTACAAATTTCTGCCATTAGGTTCACTGCACAGGTTTTAGATACTTTGTCCTCCTTGATCCATCCTTAAATATGCAGATATCAGAAATGTATCTTCCCGACATTTCCTGATAAAAGTGATTGTGTATTACAACTTTCTAGCTGATCGTTTTCTGATATAAAATGTTTAGCGTTGGTACATTACCAAAATATTTTCGGTCAGGAAATAATAAATTAATGTAAATTTAAATTTATAAAATCTGAAAAGAACAAAAGGAATTTTAGGTACCTAGCATTCTCCTGCATTGTTGCTTTACATGCAGTGGCTTTCCTGAACAATGGATTTCAAAATATTATTTTTGATTTATTTTAATAGTTGCAAAAGGCAAAAAAATAATGAAAGATGTGTCATAATGAAGATTTTCAGAATAGTTTTTTCTCCCATGTCTGGTGTACATGTTAGCATTCAATGGTGAAGCTGTGAAGCTTTAGTACTTCTTTGGGTCATTTGAGGATACAAATACAAGAACTACCGATGATTTCTCAGTGACGATTACTGCTCAGTTATCTCTACGACATAGCAGTTCAAGAGAACAAACAAGCCGCTCGAGTAGATTCAGTACGGACTAGCAAATGAGACCTTTCTTCTATTTGGTCTGCTGCAGAATGTAGTTTGTAGCATCGTGCTTGTACCGGAGGAACAAACAATAAAGAAAAAAAAATACAGCCAGTGCAGAACTGTTGCTTTTAAAATATAAGGTTTCAAATGGACTAAAAATGGTCAAGAACTGTAAAGATGGTAGCTGTCTTTCAAATGCTGGACAAACAATTCATTGTAGTATTGTAACAATTATTGCTCTATTTTAAACAAATGCCATGACAAAACCTTGGTTGTCCACACACTATGCAAGAATTTTAAAATTGACATGACAATCATAAAAAATTTATGTAGCAGAAGGCAAACTAGTAAATTTGTTTCCTTCTCACTTCTTCTAATCTCTTCTGCTGATATCTATCACCTCAGCTTAATTCTCTTTCTTTCCAGACCAATGCCATGTTTTTCAACTAAAACACTGCTCTACATTTTTATTTTCCAAGAATAAAATAGACCTCTCTGGGACTCAAAGATATTGCTGCGAATATGGATTGTATTTGAGATTGATGTTTTGCTTCCTATTTATTTACTTTTAAATAAAGAATGTAGAAAATTGGTGGAACAGATACTGTGGCAGATGCCAAGAAAGGTATACCAAAGCTTATGGGCTCCCATAAATGTGTCACAAACAGAACCCGTGATTTATGTATTGGCACACAAGAACAATGAAGCAGTTGTGTTTATAAAAATGTATCCTGAATTGCATAAATCAAAATTTACATTAACAGTAATATTGCTCCAGTCTAGTCTCTCTTTGCTTTGTGTCTGTCTCCTTGGTCTCTCTGTCAACATACATCTGTCATTAATATTAATGCACTCCATCTCTACATCATTTCTCCCATTTTCTGTTTTCTCTCTCTCTCTCTCTCTCTCTCTCTCTCTCTCTCTCTCTCTCTCTCTCTCTCTCTCTCTCTCTCTCTCTCTCTCTCTCTCTCTCTCTCTCAGTAATTATATCTCTATAAAAATTTATAATCTAAAATCAAGGGTTTTTTTTCTCTTCTAGTTCCACAAGTCCAAAATGTACAGCATGTCAAGAAACAATAGTGAAGGATAAGGTATAATTTTCCCCCATAATTTTGCAATTTTGCGTTGCTGCTGTTACCATTACTAGTGTAACAATACTTTGGTTTGGTTATATTTTGAAAATCCATTTAACTATATAGCTCGAATTAGAAAAGGGTTTTGTGCTATGTAAATGAATCTCTGAATTTCTTAACTGCGGAGTTTTTATGAATGCAATTCTTGAATGAACAGATCTTTTTGATTTTTTTCTGGGTTTCCCCCCTATGGCTTTCCCTAAAGCTTCACCCATTCAGTGGGCTGGAAATAGTACTTGCCATTTTATTTTTATAATGGTTTACACAAATAAATAATAACAAGGTTGACTACAGACTTCTTTTTGAACAAATACAGGTGGTCTTCGACTTACTATCACAATTGAGCCCACAATTTTGGTTGTTAATTCATGATGGACATAAAGTGGGTCCCCTTGTGACCGCATCCAACCTTTTCTGTGGTGGGCATTAAGCAAACCCATTGTTCACTATGGGGCTTTTTTTTTTTGCCAGAAGCTGGGAGTAAGTGCTGGTTTCCAGGAAAAAAAAACTTAGTAAACCATGGTCATGTGACCATGAAATGCAGCAAATGGCCATAAAGGCAGGCTGGTTGCTTGGCGCCAAAAATGCAGTCACATGACGGGGGGGGCAGAAATTGGAACTTCAAATCCAGGTCATAAGTCCTTTTTTTGAGATCTTTTATAACATTGAATAGTGCTCAGTTGTCTACTTACCTTCCCCACCGGTTCGCATCGCGACGTTTTGTGCGCGCGTCCCCTCGTGCAATTTGGCTTCCGCGCATGCTCAATAGCTGGAATCGGCACGAAACACAGCTGAGGAGCTGATCAGCTGTGCTTCGGGCGAAGGAATAAAGGTCAGTATTAACCGTGGGGCAGGCGGGAGGCTGAACAGGAAAAACCTTCCAAAAATGAAAAAGTTCGCAACAAATTTTTTAAAAAAGATGGCGGCACGGACCGGCACCGGCCGATCCAGTTCAGTGATGTCATCAGCGGGTCGCTACCAGTTCGGGCGATCCGGTCCGAACCGGGAGGAACCCACCTCTGCTACAGCTACATATAAAAAACATTTCCTCTGACAATGCCCATTAAGAGAAGAGTTCTTTATAAATACACATGCATGCAGATAGCCAAAGATAAATGTCCAATCCCCAGAGGCAGCAGGGAGAAAACATTTAACACTAGGGCCTCCAAAAATAGATATATATTTGCTCTTCCACAAAGAAGCTGCTTTGCATTATGAGAATATATATGGCAGGCACACATGACTGGGAAAATACTGAAAAATTAAAAATGATGAAGGATACAGTCCAGTATCCTTGCCAATTTGGTGCGTTTAGTTGTACTGTGTATATACTCCACAGAAACTGAAGTCTTGGGAATCTTGGCATTTGCACCCTTAACATATTTGGAGGAGAATAGATTGGAGTTCAGTTTGCTCTTTGCAATATTTGCCAACCAAATACTATCAGAAAACTCACTGACAGACACAAAGAAAGGTATTATATATTTCCTGTGATATCCTCCAGCTTATATTCAGAAGGTGATTGGGAGTTCCATTGAGCAGACTCGACCAATTGCATTTTGTACTAGTAAAAAATGTGTATTTTTCATTTTAAAGAAGAGTTAAAATCAGATTCTGGCAATTGAAAGTTAATACCATTTAGCTCATGTTTCTTTGCTGAAAAAACAAGTCCAAATATTCTACTACTGTATAACAAAATAATAGGGTGCTTTAGAGGTTGTAGTACTACTTTAGTGCCTGAACTGCTCTTCTATGATATTAATTTTGATTTTACCTGCTAGAGCTCTTCCTTTATATACTTTTTTATCTGGACTTCAAATTGAGCTGGTTGTGTAGCATTTATCATACAGAACATTGCTTAGTGCACAGTCTTGTTATCTTATTCATTTCTCTGCTCCTTAGTCACTTGTGACAGATCCTTATTACTCTTTATAGGTGTTTTTATTGCCTCATAAAATCTACTTTAAAACCAGTAAGCATTGACATAAGGTCTGCTTTTCTATAGATAGTCTAAACTCACCTTATGAATTTTGTGTCCATATGTGTTCCAATAAGAAGAGGGTGGACCGTCCTGGGAAATATACTTTGCTTCAGCTGTATACTGTATGTGACAGCTATGAACTTAGAGAACTATTGGAACAATTCAAAATCAGTCTACAGCTATATAAATAATGTATGGCAGGGGTCCCCAACCCCCAGGCCGTGGCCCACTACCGGGCAGTGGCCTGTTGGGAACCAGGCCGCATGAGTGGTTGGCCAGCACACATGCGTATATGCAGCTGTACTTGCATGATCAGTGGGTTGGCGCACATCCGTGCATCTCGACTTGCAAAAGTGGTAGGCCGGTTCCCTTCTCCCACCCTCCAGGCTACCAAGCCTTAAAAGTTGGGGACCACTGGTGTATGGTCTGGCAGTTAATCCTTGCATGAACACAAAAAGACTAGAGTTGATTAATAAATATTAATAAATATTAATAAAAGTTGGAAGTACACAGAAAGTTCTAAAGATTACTGAAAATTTCCTTGGACTGCAAATCTTTTTTGTTTAAAGACAAATCTGTACCAACCAATCTTTAATGTGAAAAAAATGTAATTGCAATTTTCTATGGCTAAAATGGGGTATTTGTTCATTTTCTCACCTTTTGGACTGAGTCAAAAATTATAGCTCAACATTTTTTATTTAATTTATTTATCACATTTAGGAACTGCCCATCTTCCTCCTTTTATTAGAAAATGAAGAACTATTCTTATGTATAATTTTCTAGATACTGCCAATAAAAAAATGATCAGGCAAATACCGTGTACTCTATACGAGTCTTTTTTCAAACTAATTCAGACTTTTTGTTGCTGTGCAAAGAAAAGTGAAGAAGTTCTTGTATTGTCAGTTTGTAGCAGTATAGCAATTGCCTTCAAAATTTCTTACTCTTAAAAATGTTCTAAAATAGTTTGTCAGATTTCATGTGAATTTATGTTTATATGTTTTAATTCTCTAAGAGAAGTTTATTTATCAGAATGTAGTTATTTGCATCAAGCGGGTTAGTGCCAAAGGGATAAACTTTTAGATCATCACTAAAATTATAACTATTAAATGTCTGTTAATTCTAGATATTTAAAGATAATTGCTGTCGAAGGGAGCTTCTAGCCCTTCAGATATTCTGCAGAAATGAAAATAAAGGTTGTCGAGATCAATTGACCTTGGGACAGTTGCTGGTAAGTAGCTGAAAACCTTCCAATATGTTTTTGTCTCTCCCTCTCCTTTCATCATTGAATGGTGATTATATGATTTGTGGTGTTAATTGAACCTAAGTTACACATTGTTTTAACAAAAATGCCACATCAAAGTTATAAGTTAAGCCTCTAGACCAGGGGTGTCAAACTAGCGACAACACGTTGTCACATGACGTATCACAACTTTCCCCCCCTTCGCTAAACCAGGGGTGGGGGTGGCCAGCACGTGACGCATCCGGCCCACAAGCTGCAAGTTTGTCACCCATGCTCTAGACCAGAGTTTCTAAATTTTATATAGCTAGGGATTTGTTCAGTATCTTTTTAAAGGCTTATTGTTGTTGTTACTTTTATGCATGTGCAAAATGGTAGATCATTTATACATTAGATAAGGGGTGTCAAACTGGCGGCCCAAGGGCTGGATGCGTCACGCACAGGCCATGCTCATCCCAGCTCCGCAAAGGGGAAAAAAGTCGTAATACGTCACATGACGGCAACATGATGCTGGGAGTTTGACACCCGTGTATTAGATAAACTAAGATTTTTTAAACTTTGATTATTCAATTGTTGATGCTCTGATTGAAGACTTGAGAGGAAAACTTTGTTCTTCCCCTATGGCTAAAATGCTGGTTAGATTGTGACCAAAGTGATTAGGGTAGAAGGGAAAGAGAGTGACTTGTATATTTCTTCAGGCCCAATGCTACTTTTTAAACAATGCTGGTAGCAGGTCTACTACTACAGACTATAGTAAATTCTACGATGCAGTAATAAAGAATAGACACCATTCTAACATTCCAGATTAGCCCTGAGAAAATTGCTCATATATCTGTGTACAGGATATCTGTTCATATAACAATACCGGAAAAATCCTTCTCGTATAGTATACAACTGCATACAGTACACATTGGCTTCCAACTGAACACAGATACTTAATCTGCACTTGAAGTATACTATGAAAATGAGAAATAGTCAGATTTTGCATTTCTCCAAATGTTCCAATGAAAAACATTTAGATATTCATGTTTTCAAATAAAGTGTATTTTGAAGTTCATGAATGTAATGCACAAGCGTTTGTTGAGGTTTTTGTGTGTGCTGATAATACAACAATAGATAAAATAGACTTATGAGTGAATCCGTGCAAATTCTGAGCTCTATTTAAATCCACCATTGTATCTGGAATACAATAGCAATAGCACTTAGACTTATATACTGCTTCACAGTGCTTTACAGCCCTCTCTAAGTGGTTCACAGAGTCAGCATATTGCCCCCAACAATCTGGGTCCTCATTTTACCCAGCTCAGAAGGATGGAAGTCTGAGTCAACCTTGAGCCTGGTGAGATTTGAACTGCTGAACTGCAGCTAGTAGTCAGCTGAAGTAGCCTGCAGTACTGCACTCTAACCACTGCGCCACCTCGGCTCTATAATGAGTAACAGATAGTATTTATAAAATGTTATCTGATTTAACTACATGAGTACATATTAAAAATAATAGACTGGCAATTAAAAATATAAAAACACAGTGAAAATTGTTGGATATTAAATTCTTAAGTACTCCACCCTCAATAAACTTTGGTAGTATACTTCTGTCAGTGTTTTGACATTAGTCCTCAACTTACAACCACAATTGAGCCCAACATTTCTGTTGCTAAGTGAGACAGTTGTTAAGAGAATTTTACCCCATTTTTACAACCTTTCTTGCCACATTTAAGTGTGTCACTGCAATTGTTAAGTTAGCAATATGGTTGTTAAGTGAATCTGGCTTCCCCATTGACTTTGCTTGTCTGAAGGCTGCAAAAGATGATCACATGACCATGGAACATTGCAACCGTCATAAATATGAGTCAGTTGTCAAGCATCTGAATTCTTATCATATGACTGTGGGGATGCTGCAACAGTTGTAAGTGTGAAAAATGGTCATAAGTCACTTTTTTCAGTGCTGTTGTAACTTGTCACTAAATGAACTGTTGTTAAGTCAAGGACTACCTGTATCATATTTTAGCACTGCTGCTGCAAGAAGAATCAGATGTTTCAAACTTCTGGGTGGCAATCTCAAATTTATTGGCAACCAGGCTTTTGTGTTTATTTCTCAGCTGTTAATATAATATTGTTGCGTCCCCTCAGGACGCCGGATTATCTCAGGACTGTTCCTGATTTGGCAGAGCGGCGCTGTTTAGAAGCGGGAGTTTAAAGGCTATAAAAAAGCTGTCAGACGCGGCAGAAGTGCGGGTTGATTTCTACTGAGTTGTTGCTGGATGCTTTTAGCTGTTGTTCTGTTAGCCTTAATAAAGGCTTGTTTTGGCTCTTGATTTGTCTCGCCTCAGTTATTGTGTCCTCACCCCGTGCAGACATATTAAATATTAACTTATATTTTATGCCCAAGGAAAAATAAGGGTGAAGAATATTTTGAATTTCTTGCAATCACTAAATAAAGTTAATAAGATTCATTATCTTTAAATTGATAAATAAACTGAATGTATTACCTTTCGTGTATTGGTGACTTGGTGTTCGTTGGTTTCAGACACATCTAAGAAATGACTGTCTCTTTGAAGAACTTCCATGTCCCCGTACTGATTGTAAAGAAAAAATACTGAGAAAAGATTTACCAGATCATATAGAAAAAAACTGTAACTATCGGGAAACAACATGTAAATACTGTAAAAGCCAAGTACCAATCATTATGATACAAGTAAGTATGCCTTCTTAGAAAGCAAAACAACTTTTCAGGAAACTATCTATGGTGAACAAGGTCTTTTGAAGAATCTGGGAGCCTTTAAGACAGACAGCTCATTCAATGTCATTAATATAATAACAATGAACTTTTAATATAATAACAATGAACTTTTTCTCCATTGTTTCTGATTCATTACAATTGGCAGCCTTGTAAATGGGATTGAATGGAAAAAGTCCAAAAGGCTGAAGTCGCCTAAGGTCACTTTTATTGCCTTGATTGAAAAGTGGAGGAATATTTTTGATATGATTGTTTCAAATAGATAACCATGATTTGGATAGCAATCTCTCCAAGTATAGGGGTCCAGAGTGATTGTCTCTCCAGAGGCTGTAATTTGAATGTCTTCAAGTTTGGCAACTTTAAGACTTGTGGACCCAGAATTCCTCAGCCAGAAAAGCCAAGGTTGGAGATCCCTGTTCTAAACAATTTACAAACTGGGAAGCATATTCTCTAAAAAATGATGCTGCCGCATATGAGCTTCATTTAGAACATTTGGGAATTCAGATTTCTTAAATCTTTCATTCTGTTGAATCTAATAAGGAGTGCTCAATGGCTATATTTGTTTGGGGAAAATAACAGAAACGTATACCATTTTTTCCCAAATCATTTTACATGGGTGTGAGGGAGTTCTCAAACAATAGAGGAAACCAATTGATTTTTTTCCTTATGGTCACAAATTCCAGGGCTTAAAAATGAAGAGGGAAGAAGGAAGGAAGCTGTATGGGACTGGGGGATGGAATGAAAGTTATACAAATAAGCTTTGATATTGTTCTGCTTTTGATAATTCAGAAATTTGTAACCTCTACTTGTTCTGCAAAGTAAGAAATCTCAGTTACGTTGAGGATTTGCAATTCAATGAATAATAACTCTTCTAGAGACTAGTATCTTTGGCACTGATTACTGTTATTTTTAAAAAAATAATTTAAAAACAATATCACATAATTGTACGTTGGGAAGGGCAACTTTTATCAACCTGATACCTGATTGTATCTGCTAGTTGTGACTTTGATTACCATAGTAGCAGTATTAAAATCTTGCTTCTTTAGAGATTTCTTTGCAGATTTCGGTATTTTAGTGGGACAAAATGCATGCCTGTAGCCTTCTAAAGTCTATATTTTGCACTTAAATTCTCAGATACGAAAAATAAGTGCAGTTGTGTTTTGCTTCAAGTTTGAAACAAAACCCTGTTTGAAACATTCTGTGCTGTCTACATCCTATTGAAAAAGAACTTGAAACAGCTGAAGGGTTCATGTATTTGTTTTTTTTTAATTCAAAAAAGTTTTATTAGTACAAACTTACATAAGTAGTAGCAAAATATTAAATATAAAGTACAAACATTTTTGTTTTTTTCTCCCCCCCCAAACCCACCCCCTTCCCTCCCCACCTCCCCCCCGGACTTCCCAGAGATAATACAGGGCATAATAATAAATTTAAATTGTTAATAAAAAGAGAAAGAAAAAAGGAAAAAAAGAACACTATTTTTAAAAAACTTCAACTCCAAATTATACACTGCTAATATATCGCATTTGTATACAATAGTAAAGATACAAAAAAGAGAAAAAAGAAAGAAAGAAAGAAAGAGAAAACTCTTTAACAATACAAACAAACAAACCTCCTACCTCCTCCCTTCAGTCCTCTATCTTATACAAGGTAAATGTTACATAAGTAATAACTAAATATAAAATACACAAATCTTAAACTAATATTATTGACATTAAAAATAACCTCTAAGATAAAACTTAACTAAATGTTACATAAGTGATCATCAAATATTAAATTTCATCATGATATTAATAAGATAATATTATTCTAAATTAATTCACTAACTTCAATAAACAAAAAAAGAAAATGAAAGAAGAATAAACAAATCTTCAACAAACTATATATATCTAATATTATCAACATTAAAAATAACCTCAAAATTATATAAAACTTAACTAAATATTGCATAAGTAATCATTAGATAGGGAAAAGATAAAATACAATCATATTGGTCTCTATCCGTCCAATATATTTCAACATCACATCGTTTTGTATCTTGATAGTTCATCTTTTAATAGTTCAATAAATTCGAATTTGTCGAGTCGTCTCCCGTCTAATCCCAAACCTCCATCTCCTTTTCCCCAGCTATCTGATTCAGGCACTCCTTTTGGATTTTTGAATCTATTTCCTTTTGATCCATCAAAGGTGGCTTCCCCTCCTCCTCCTCTTTTATTTTCATACATCCTTCCTCTGGAATCTTGGATATATCAGCCTTTAGAACATTGACATAAAATTCAATAGCTTTTTTTATTGTGTTGAGCCGGTATCTTTTTCCAGAAAATTTCACTGCTACTCCAACTGGCGCTTCCCATTTATATTGTAAATTTAATCTCTTAAATTCATCAATCAAAAAAGTATAGCTTTTTCTGGCTTTAAGCATTTTAGAGGGGATTTCTTTCCAAATCTTTAGTTCCTGACCATTCACCATAAGATTATTGTTAAACGTTGCTTGTATAATTCTGTTCCGTAGAGCTCTTGTGGTAAAATATATGACAATATCCCTTGGTAAATGCTTTTGTTTAGCGTACCACGAATTGATTCTGTATATTTTGTCGATTTGTGTAGCCAATTCCGCTTTAGAAATTCCAGACACCTGATCCAATATGTCGACCATCCTGCCTTTTAAATTTTCATATAATCCTTCTTTCAAACCTCTAATCCTTATAGCAACTTCCATGGATCTGAACTGAGTCATTAAGACCTCTTTTTCAAAATTTGCAATGTCATTTTGGATTTTATCTATGTAATTCACCGAAGTTGCCAAAGCTTGTTTATTTGTTTCAATACGTTCTGCCAAAACTTCAATATTTGTTGCTAAGCCTTTGCAAACCTCTAACACATCAAATCTTATGTGATTCATATTCTTCAAAGCAGCCTGCATTTTTTTGTCTATCTCACTTATTTTCTGGTTAAATTCCAAAGTAAGTTCATGTTTCATAATCTTTAAATTATTTAATAAATTTTCAGGTGTCAAAAGCTGTGGAGGTGTTAGCTCAGTGTTAAGTTGCATTTTAGAAATATATCCAGATGAATAGTCATTTCTTTTAGTCAAAACAATCTTTCCAGACTTTGAAGCCATTGGTGTTTCAAAAGAGTACAAAAAAGAAAGAAAGCCAGATGCCTGATTAAAGTTCTTTCCAGTTTAAAAATCAGATAGTCTTTTATTATTGGAAATATTTCTATTATAACTTTAATCCAGAGTTAGGAGACAGAGAGAGAAAAAACCATTTTTCCAAGTTAAAAGTTTCCATAAGAGAGAGAGAGGGAAAAAAAAAAGCCTCTGGGAAAACGAAAGTCACTTTCACTTCTCAATCGCCATATTGTTACTCTGTTTCCTTTGTTCCCTTGCCGAAGTGAAAGCTTGCCCAGGAGTTGAAAAAAAAAGGAAAAAAGAGGTTTCAGTACTTGCCCATCTCACGCCTGTTTCTCTCTGTCTGCTTCTGTAGTTTAAATATAATTATAAATCCCATTCTTGAAGCAGCGGCTGGTCACGACATCTAGCTCTGCAAAAGCAGAGGTTTCCTGATCTTTGGAGCTGGAGACAGGCTGCATGGGGAGCTCTCCCTTCGCGCCCTACCAGATGGCTCCTAGGGCGCTGGGGGGGCTCTACCCCACCTGTCAGGCTCTCATCTCTCCCCTTTGCCCGGGGAAGAGATTTCAAAGCCGCCAGACAGCTGTTCTGGCGGCTTTTAACAAAGATCGGAAAGGCGTCCAATGAGGGACGTCCGCGATGAAGCGCTCCAAACCGGAAGTCCTGGTTCATGTATTTGTTGAAGCCAAATATGGAATGTTTCAAGCTCTGAATGAAATAGTAGGAAGTGGTTGTGACTGCCTTGCTATCTTCTTTTTATCACAGTGCTGCAGAAATTGGTAGGATGCACAGTTGCAGAAAAATCAGCCAGTGTTTTAAAACTATCTGATGTAGGATGAATTGAACCATTTCTAGGGAGAGTGGGGGCAGTGGTAGAGAGAGGGAGAATAGGAGAGAGGGGGGGAGGGGGGGAGGGAGAGAGAGAGAGAGAGAGAGAGAGAGAGAGAGAGATGGTAAGATAGTTGTTAGGGGTAAGGTACTTAATGGATTATTATTGAGTATCCACTTTATTTTTGTTCTATAAAACACTGCTGCAATCAAGTGGTGTGCTTACAACCTATAGACATGCACATACACATTAAAAAGTGTGTATATATATCATACATCATCACATGTGCATACACACATGCGCACACATCTTGCTGCACAACTAACAAGCAAAATGCATTCTTAGAAAATTATGTCAGCGTAAGATCATTTGTGCTCATTTACTTCCAGATAATAGAACTCAAGATAATATACATTTTGTTCAAACTTGGAACACTTGAAATGGAAGGTTGGAGGAAGAAACATTTTGTGCATCTCTAAAAGGCAGATATTTCAGTCCTACAAATAAATTATATTTGACAGGTTATAAATTTATGTTATTTGTTTTAAGAAACAACTTCTTCACTATTTTATTTTTTTGTCCAATACAAGTGATTATGAATGTACAAGTACATGACATGATTTTTCCTATTGTTTTCTTAGAAACATGAAGATGCTGACTGTCCTTGTGTAATGGTTACATGTCCTCATCAGTGCAGTGTTTCAGCACTCCTCAGAAAAGAGGTAAAAAAATCATATTGCAGAGCTGTTTATAAAATCAGATAAGCAGAATGTTGAAATAGTATGCAAGTAATTTGACAGAAGCAGTTCCAATACATTTGAAAAACAAGGGAACAATTCTTTCTCTTGCTGAAATTAACTTTAAAGGTATTTCTAAGCTCCCAGAATACAATGCTACAATTTTCTTAAATAAATAAGTAAACATCTGCAGTGATTGCAACAATTTTTTCCCTTTACCCTTATTATATGCTGCATTAAAACACTTAATTGTTGCAGGTATCAGAAAAAAATGTTTGTGCTTTGTAATGAATGTGTATTATAGGAGATTTTAAGAATTGTGTAAAGAGCCGAGATGGCGCAGTGGTTAAATGCAGCACTGCAGGCTACTGCTAGTTCAGCAGTTCAGCTGTTCAAATCTCACTGGCTCAAGGTTGACTCAGCCTTCCATCCTTCTGAGGTCGGTAAAATGAGGACACAGATTGTTGGGGGCAATATGCTGAACTCTGTAAACCGCTTAGAGAGGGCTGTAAAGCACTATGAAGCAGTATATAAGTCTAAGTGCTATTGCTATTGCTTGGTAAGTTTAGAGCCATTAAACTGTTAGGCTGACATGAACAACTGAATTCATAATCTTAATTTTTGCCTTATAACTTACATTAATCGATCATGAGGGCACAATATTTCTAAGAAAACAGCATACAAACTTATTTATTTTCTCCAATACTCTCTTTGATTTGAGAAGCTATTTGTACTGGGAGCTAAAATAATATACATGTAATGTAATATCTAGCCCAAATACCTACAACCTACATTAAAGATGACTCAGTCATACAAGATGCAAATTCTGTCTGAAATGAAATTTTAAAACTACCTTTAGAGATAGAGGAGGGTGGTGTTTTTGTTTGTTTGTTTGTTTGTTTGGTCTGTCTGAGCAAAAATCAGTGCAGGAGAAACATTAATCATTCCTTGGCAATACTTCTCCAGTCCTTTGTAGTCATTTTATTCCCAAAGTTCTTTTCCAAATGGACTCAAAAACTGTCCTGGGTTTAAAAAAAAGCCTGGAGGAGAAATTTGGGTAGATGATTTAGCATTCCATACCCTGCCTAGCAAAATTTTTTTGCAGTTGAAATGAATGGTAATGTCTTGCATTACTATGCAACTGATTGAAATAATGTGATGGTTCACCTTCAGTGTGTATAACCATAATCATATTCATTGACCCTAATTAGAGAAAAAAAATTATGGTATGATGAGTGTATTTATTGGTCTGAGATTAATATGGATGTCTTCTTTTGATAGAACATTTATTTAAAGGTCTATTGACCCAATGGAAACAGGTTTGAATCAGGGAGGGAACTAACTATTCAGAAGATGTATTTGAATTATGTGTAGAATAAGCATCCCAGAATGCTTAGTATTTACACTGAAGTTAATAAGGTTTGGTGGTTTCAGTACTGACTGGGAAATAGATTTGGGTCAGAAATAGACTTGTGGGCTTGTGAAATAGACTTGTGGACGTCAACTCCCAAAATTCCTCAGCCAGACCCCTATAAACAATCAGGTTTTGTAATAAGCAAGTAATATCTAGATTATTTAATAAATTCAGAAAAATCATTACAGTTGAATAAAGCTTATATACCAATATCATACTTGAGGTTATACTTTTGTGGTAGAATTTTATTGAGTTTAATTTATAAACAAAGTTTATCCAAAATTTTCTGAAATGGCAGAACTAGCTATTTTATATAGTTCTGTATTATTGCTTAAGTCATCTGATTTGCCAACAGTGAAATGGTAATCTCTTCCATTGCCTTGAAAATCTCCCACTAATATAAGGTGACCAGACGTCCCGCTTTTGGCGGGACAGACACGCTTTTCAAGCGTGTGTCCCGCGTCCCGCATTCTTTTCAAAAAGTCCCACTTTTTTGAAAAGAATGCCGAAACAGCGGGACGTCTGGTCACCTTAAAAGGGGAAGCAAAAGAGAGGTACCGGAAGCAAGTCGGGCGGAATTTCAGAGAGCCGGCTGCCTGCTGGGGAGAGGGGGAAGGGGGGCTGCTCCTCCTCTCCTTCCCCCGCCCCATCCCTAGCCCCGCCCTCGGAGGCGCCGCTGCTGTTGGGATGCTGCTGTTGGGAGGGGTGAGGGACGAGGAGCCGTCGCCGCTTTGAGCTCACGAGCGGCCCCTCCGGTGGCGCAAACAGCCCTTCCTCGTCCCCCTCCCCTTCCTTCCCCCCGTCGCCTCGCTGCCACCGTTGCCCTGGGGCCGGGCGGGCGACCGTGGCGCTTGGATGCCTGGAGCAGGTAAGCTGCCGGCTGCCTCCTTTCCCCGTCTCCCGCCTCCCGTTCGTTGCTTGCCAGCCCGGCCCCAGGGCAGCTCCCGAAGGGGAGGCGGGAGGCGAGGAAAGGCCTCCCAAAGGGGAGGCGGGCTCCCGAAGGGCTGCCGGCTCCCGAAGGGGAGGCGGGAGGCGAGGAAAGGCCTCCCGCCTCCCCCCCCACCTGGACGCCGACATTTGCTGTGTTTTGCCCTCTGCGCATGCGCAGCGTTCTGCGCATGCGCAGAGGGCAAAACAAATGGCGGCGCCCAGGCGGCGGCCCCCCCCCGTCCCGCTTTAAAAAAAAAATCTGGTCACTTTACACTAATATGAAAACTCCAACCAAAAAATAAGCGTAGTACAGTGGGCATGAGTGCATAAAAAATGGAGGTAGCTTTCTTTCTATGAAGCTGACCAAGTAAAATTGTGAGGTCTGGAAGGAAAAATAATGTTCAGGCAAATGAATTTGTGCCATTCTCTTTACAATGAATAGATTTTTCTCTAGGATGATATTATTCAATTGTAAAGAATTACTTCTCGAGAAGTATGGATTGGCTGTTGTTCTTCATTTAAAAATTACTGTAGGAAGTTGCGTTTCTTGGACTTTCTCCCCCTCAACTTCTATAGCATCTTTTTTTAAAAATCTTAATCTTTACAAAAATGGAAGCATGTCCTATGTTACCTGCAGTTATTCTTATTCTGATGTAAATTGAACCTAAAACTGTTTTTTTGTCATGCATCTATTATATGCCATAAACAAGAAGTTGAGCTGTGGAGATTTTACAGACTCCATGATCCTGAGTCAAATCTCCATTAGTTGCAAGCAGAGGGCTGAGGAACAAGGCATGTTAGAGACCACTGATATTGTATCAGGCAGCCACGGTTTCAGTATAATCAATATTCAGTGATGCTTTAGAGCAGAGGTGTCAAACTCAAGGCGTGTTTAGATCAGGCCTGTGGGCCCGCCCTGGAAACAGCGAAGGACTGGCCCGCAGTGATTCTGCCAGCAAAAGTGGAGCTCGGAAGGGCCGCACGCAGCCCTGCCGGGCTCCGTTTTCAGCCGCAATGGCCTCCTGCAACCCTCTGGCAATGAAAACAGAGCCCAGGGAGGCTGTGCACGGCCCACCAAGGTTCTGTTTTTGGCTGTGACGGCCTCCTGGAGCCCTCTGCCAGCGAAAATGGAGCGGCCTTCCCGGACTCCGTTTTCACTGGCAGAGAGCTCCAGGAGGCCGTCACCGCCGAAAATGGACCCTCAAGTGACATCGAGCTGGCCATGTCCACCCACCCCTCTGAGCTCAAACACAATCCTAATGAGGCCCTCAATGAAATCGAGTTTGACACCCCTGCTTCAGAGGATCCAAAAGCCTTTTGTGAAATAATAAAGACCATTCCTTTATTTACTATTTGACTTTTTCCTGTCTTATATCTACTTTATTCTCCATTGCTCTTAGTTATTATTTTATATATATATATATATATGCAGGGTGAAACAACATGTAGTTACTTAAACAACTTTTATTTCTATGTGCTGTTTTAGTAAATACAAAATTTAATTTACAAATGTACATGTTTGTTTCATGCAATATTTGTTTAAAGTCTCTGTCAAAATGTTCTATTTTCTTATCACTGGAATTTTGCATGAAAATCTGTTTTGAAGTAAAAATTTGGGAAGCAATCTGAGGGGGAAGGATGTGCATTAATACAGTGAAACCTCTATCCAGGTCTTGGCCCACAAGGTTACTTAATGTGCCTTTTGAAAAATTGGCTTTTCGATAAAAACACACTGAAATCCTTTTGAAATTAGCTGAAATGATTATTTGATTAGGTTTCACTGTAAATGTGTCAATTTGTATATTCTACTGGAATGTTCCTGTGATTACATGTGTATGTGTATACTCTCAAGTACAACTGGAGGTAATATGAACACATGGTTTTAAAATAAACTAAAACCAATCAACCACAATACAAACTTGTATTGCATCCCCTATATATTTTTAATCTTATTATGCATACATTTTCCATCCCCCCAAAAAAACTCACATTTTTTTCCTATTACAGTTGAATGCACATTTGTCAGAATGTATTAATGCCCCAAGTACCTGTAGTTTTAAGCGTTATGGCTGCATTTTTCAGGTCAGTATATAATGATTTATATACTTGATGAAAGTCTGCAATAAGAAAATATTATTAATAACTCTCTGGACTGGATTTGATGTCTCTTGTTATCCATGAAGAGAAAATGCATCCAGTTGCTTGAGTGATTAAAAGCTTCGTATTGGATTTACAGTAATGTCCTTTTTATTTTCTTTTTTCATACTTTAGAAATTTGAATGGTTTGAAGAATTTTGAATATTAAATTTAGAATATGCAAGACACATTTTTAAATTCAAGAAAGCAGACCAATTATTTCAGCTGTTTCAGCGATACTTTTTTTTTATTTAGAAAAGAAACATTTCAATTCTTCCTGTTTGAGCGGAATCAAATCCATAGCAGGCTAAAAACCTGTATAACTTCCGCTGTTGTGAATTTCACTTGGATATGTATTCCACATAGATTCAGAATTTAGTGGATTGTGCTCAAGAAAACTAAACATATTAGCCCAGTACAAATCTGTTAGAAATATTATTGTAAGTGCGAACAGACTTGTCTAACTCTTTTGACAATAAGAATTAAATTGGCAAAAACAAATTAGTATAGTAGAAGATAGGCTCTTTTTTTAGCAAGGCTATGTTATGTATATATTTTAAGTTGTGCAGTACATGTTTTTCTGTAAATTGCTTATTTGATATCAGTGTTAAATTCCAACAAGAGTTATATTAAAAAGGATAAGGTTAAAGAGTAGCTCACTGAAATAAAATCCCTGCATGTCTTTTTTTCTCTCTAATCTATCTTGTAGATGTATGACCTGTGGCTTAATTTTATTTATTTGAATATTAACTGCCCCTTTTAAAATCTAATGTTGAATCCACAAAATCCTTTGTCCCCCATAGTTTAAAACTTTTCAATATTTTGGAAAGGAAGGGTAGTGTAATCCAAGTTCCATACAGAGCTATCATTCTCACTGTTTAAAATGGGGCTATATTTCCATGTAACGATGTTATAAGATCAGTAAGAAGTAACAAAACAAATACCGTATTTTTTGGAGTATAAGACGCACCGAAGTATAAGACGCACCTTAGTTTTGGGGGAGGAAAACAAGGAAAAAAGGCCTCTGCCTCCAAGCAATTTGCCAAACAGCAAACAGCACAGATGATATACACTGTTTGCTGTGTATTTCTGTGCATGTGTGCCTGACCCATAGAAATAGCAAAGAATTGGAGAAATGTACATTATGCCAGAAAGTTTTCTTAAATGTAGGCACACTAACTCTTCCCAATTATTTAAATAGATCTACTCCAAGGTAACTAAACTCTAATACTAAACAGGACATTGTTACATTTCATACTATACTTGTACAGAGCTGTTAAAATTAATTAAAATTTCTGGAAGTATACATTATTTTCTAATATTTAAAAGAAGATACAATAGCATTGGGCCTCTTCAGAGCAAGCATTTATTTTAAAAAGCTTCTTTATTTTGTTAAGTTGTCTAGATTTACAGGGATCTCCAACCTTGGCAACTTTAAGACTTGTGGACTTCAACTCCCAGAATTCCACAGCCAGCAAAGCTAACAAAGCTGGCTGTTGAATTATGGGAGTTGAAGTCCACAAGTCTTAAAGTTGCCAAGGTTGGAGACCCCTGCAATAATAAAGCAGTCTTTAAAAAATAAGTCTAATAATTTGAACATTCTACAGACATTTATAGTTATTCACTTACCCCTTTGCAGCCAGTTCAGCAAAAATAAAAACCTGCGTCTCTCCCAGCTATTTGCCTCTTTGCAGTTAGTTTCACTTTCATTTTCCCACGTGGCAAACCTAATCAGCTGTTCGTTGGGAAACGGCTACTGACTTGCTTGGCTTTACAGGCTCTTCCCTCTTTCCTGCAAGCAGGTAAATTGTTGGAAGACAGAGGCCAAAGGGTGGGGGTGGCTGGGTGGGTGGGGCTACATTCGGTGTATAAGACGCAGCCAAGTTTTCACCCTCTTTTGGGGGGTAAAAAAGGTGCGTCTTATACTCCGAAAAATACGGTAAACTATTTTCTTCTAAAAGACTCTAAATACCAAATGGCATTGAGTGTAATCAAAACATTAAGTGGTTTGCATATAATATATTTGCTCTAAGAAAAAATAGACTGTCATGTTAGCATTGTTTCCTGTTCCTCCTTTATTTTTATGTTGTGTGTTTGAATATATATGTGTTTACCTATAGTTTGAATATATTAAACACAATGTACATATTGACATAAGGATACTACATTTGCAACTTATTCTACATAATAATACTTTATCAAATTGACATGTATTTAAAGTATGACAGAAAGGAATGGCAAATACAGCCTTTTCCTTAAGTACTCCATATTATAATTTCTTCTTCAAGTATATAAGATACAGAACTATATTGTGTCTACAGCACTGAAGTGTTCTGTACATTCTTTAGAGTAGGGAATTTTATTTTACTAAAGCAGGCAGTGTGCTGCTATTTCTGGGGGGTAGATGAATTGGGTCTGACTGTTTTCATTTTAGTCTATTCAGCGGAAACTGCATGTGTCTGTACAAAAGCATTTTGATAACCTAGAAATTTTGATCCAGTCCACCAAGTTTTGTTCCTGTGGAATTTTAATATAACTAAGAAAATGACTGCTACAACTGTTGCCCTTAAAACCACACTGTTAATAATGTCCAACTGCCTGTCCTTTCTTCTGTCATGGATAGAAGGTAATTGAGTTGAAACTCAATTTTTATAACTTCATGGACATATCCATGTAGTTTACTTAACAACAGTAGTGATAGAATTTACCATTGCCTTCTCCCTCCAAGCTTATAGGTCTCAGATCTGCTGGTGATCAGTGGCAGCCCAGCTGACCTTCACCAATCTTAACTGACTAATATTTTGAGATTGGTGC
Source organism: Diadophis punctatus similis (assembly GCA_023053685.1). Classification (NCBI taxonomy): domain Eukaryota; kingdom Metazoa; phylum Chordata; class Lepidosauria; order Squamata; family Dipsadidae; genus Diadophis; species Diadophis punctatus. The sequence continues at coordinate 294,917,648 of JALIGW010000001.1, forward strand.
TGCCACAGAAGTTTAAAATCATACAAACATCTCAGAGCCAATAGTCCTGTCATCTCATCATTCCATAACCAACTAGATTTTTCTAGGAAAAAAATCATATTTTCCTTTTCTTCCACAGAAGGTGGTATATAATTATCATTGATAACTTTATTAACTCTGAATTTGTCTAGTCTCCCTTTACGTTGATGTCTGTCATATCATATAACAGTGGCTCTGTAAAACATTTTTGGTTTGTCTGACTAAATCTCTTGTAAATTATCTTAATTGGATAACTCCAGTTTTACTAGGATGAGAAAGAGACAAATGTCATTTCCCCTACTCATTTCTATATAACCATATACAAAGATAGAAGCACCAGCACCCATTATTTGGCTTTAATATAAGATGCTTTCCCAGGGGAGTTTGCTATAAAGATAAGGGAACTTAACATTTGCATGGTAAAACAGTGAAAGGAAGAGATGGTTTAATTGAGAATGAATGGATGGTCATAATTGATCCTTTAAGGAAATATTAGCAATACTATAGCAAGGCAGGGTTTTTGCCACTTTTTGAGGTAATTATTTGCTATAGAGGTAATTATTTGCTATAGAGCAGCATTTGTGGAACATTTTACTGTTAAAAAATATACTGCGTAACCTTCAGTTAGATAAATGATTCTGAAATGTGATTTGAAATAATGATAACATAGTTGTTACGTTTTTTAATTTTCAAGAAGAATTTTTGGTGCATCACTAATTATTGGAAAGTTGAATCTGTGTTGTTATTTGTACTGTTTTTCTATTAAAATAGGTATCCAGTAATATGTTTGAAAAATGCATCAGTGGGTTAATATATAATATTGTTCAATTGTAGATGGGCAAATGCTATACTTTAGTGTAGGTTTTCTAAGAAATGAAGCTGGCTAAAATATATTCTTTGTCACAGGGAACAAACCAGCAAGTTAAAGCACACGAAGCCACCTCAGCAGTGCAGCATGTAGACTTATTGAAAGAGTGGAGTAATTGTCTAGAAAATAAGGTACATCTCCTGCTCACATTATCTTTCATATTTAATATATTTTACTAATGGAGCACAGGTAAAATTCTGGAATTTAGAATGATTATCTAAGTACTCTTCAGTTTTAAAAGGCAATGAAATGACTTAAATTTAAGAGCAAATCCAAACCAAACTGCCTCATAGTTAAAAATAAACATTGAAGTAGTTTTTTCATGAATCAGTGGCATATTCATATTGTGCTTTTAGCTGGATGCTTCTCATAAAACATTTCCCATTGGGTTCATCTCATAAAGAAAGGAGTTGGGGACTTTTAATAATAGAGCTGAAGACTTTTATCATTTACAACTGATTAACAATCTCTGACATAGGCTGTGCCAGAAAATGTTACTGCATTTCTGGTTTTTTTTTCATTCCTCATAGAACCGTAATGCATCATTCACAGAATTAATTTCTGCTATATTTTATTGCAAAGTAAGGTTTATTCTACTTGTTGGATCATGAAATTGTATACTTAAACTTATCTATAATAGTTCCAACTCTAGTCCTTTTCCTTCTTGTTCTTTCTTCTTTACTCCCCTTATATAACAAATATAATAATAAATATAGTACACTCCAGCATATACATTTTTAACATTAGACTTCCTGAAATATACATGATCAGTATCCTATGTTATATAACAATGAAATAAACAGTCATGATGCTAGCTTTCTTGCATTCCAATAACAGAAGTCAGTATTTGCTATTTACATTGTACCATTCAAGATGTTAGCTAAATCAATTTAATGTTTATTTGTGCACTTCTTAAAATCATTAATGCCCATGCAGATGTCTGAACTATTTGTGTGTGTTCTCATAATACCTTAAGTCAGTGTTTCCCAACCTTGGCAACTTGAAGATGTCTGGACTTCAACTCCCAGAATTCCCCAGCCAGCGAATGCTGGCTGGGGAATTCTGGGAGTTGAAGTCCAGACATCTTCAAGTTGCCAAGGTTGGGAAACACTGCCTTAAGTATTTCAGAGAGAAGGAATGAGTATTACTGCTTGTATTAGAATTCTCTTTTCTACTCCATCTCTATCCCCACAGAGAGAAATGACAGAGAACATTCATGTTTTAGAGCAGTGGTTCCCAAACTTTTTCAGTCCACCGCCCCCTTGGTGTTACAAACTCATCCTCACCGCCCCCCACCCCACCCCCTCAGGTGGGCATGGCTTAGTGGTCAGGTGACCGGGTGGGCGTGGCCAACTTGTAAACTGTGGTGAAACTCACTTAACAACGTTCTTGCTTAGCAACCAAAATGTTAGGCTCAATTGTGGTCATAAGTCTTTCTTTCGTTCTTTCGTTCTTCTCTACCTTCCCCCTTCTTTCTTTCTTTTTCTTTGTCTTTCTCCCTACCATCTTTCTTTCTTTCTTTCTTTCTGTCTGTCTGCCTCCCTTCCTACCATCTTTTCTTTCTTTCTGTCTGTCTTCCTTCCTACCTACCATCTTTTTCTTTCTTTCTTTCTTCCTCCCTCCCTCCCTCTTTCTTTCCTTTTTCTTTCCTTCTTCCTTCCCTCCTTTCTTTTTCTATCTGTCTTCCTTCCTTCCTACCATCTTTCTTTCTTTCCTTCTTCCCTCCCTTCCCTTCCCTCCCTCCTTTCTTTTTCTGTCTTCCTTCCTTCCTACCATCTCTTTCTTTCTTTTTCTTTCTTTCTTTCTTTCTTTCTTTTTCTTTCTTTCTTTTTCTTTCTTTTCTTCTTCCCTCCCTCCTTTCTTTTTCTGTCTATCTTCCTTCCTTCCTTCCTACCATTGTTCTTTCTTTCTTTCTTTCTTTGTCTTCCTTCCTTCCTCCCTCTTTCTTTCTTTCTTCTTTCCTTTTTCTTTCCTTTTTCCCTCCCTTCCCTTCCCTCCCTCCTTTCTTTTTCCATCTGTGTTCCTTCCTTCCTACCATCTTTCTTTCTTTCCTTCTTCCCTCCCGCCTTTCTTTTTCTGTCTTCCTTCCTTCCTACCATCTTTCTTTCTTTCTTTCTTTCTTTCTTTCTTTCTTTCTTTCTTTCTTTCTTTCTTTCTTTCTTTCTTTCTTTCTTTCTTTCTTTTTCTTTCCTTCTTCCCTCCCTCCTTTCTTTTTCTGTCTATCTTCCTTCCTTCCTACCATCTTTCTTTCTTTCTTTCTTTCTTTCTTTCTGTCTGTCTGTCTGTCTGTCTGTCTGTCTGTCTGTCTCTGTCTGTCTGTCTGTCTGTCTTCCTTCCTTCCTCCCTCCCTCTCTCTTTCTTTCCTTTTTCTTTCCTTCTTCCCTTCCTTCCCTCCCGCCAGCCGTGGCCAGGCTGCTGCTGCCGCTCACCTAGGCTGATGGCTTGGTAAGCGTTCTCCGGGTCGTGCACCAGGTCGCAGAGCGCCATCAAGGCCAGCTGCCGCGTCAGCAGCTTGGGGTGCTGCAGCTCTTCATTGAGCTTGGGGAGGCCTCGGCGGCCGAAGGCCACAGGCGTCTTGGTGGGGTCAATATCGGGGGGCAGCTGGGCTGAGATCCGCGGGTGCGCCATGCCGGAGGGGAGCCCGCCGAATTGCGCGTGCCGGGTTGCTAGGCGCCAGGGACGCCGGGCTGGAAAGTCTGCGCACGCGCAGGTTCCACAGTGGGGCCTTCCCGCGGGTCTACGAGCGCTCGCCCGAGCAGCTTCGGGAACGGTCGGCTTCCCTCATCACTGTGCCGCGCTTAGTACCTAGCACTTGTAACTCCGTCGCATTCCACGCTCTTGTGTGCAGGGCAGCCCATTCTGAAAGAAAACATCTCGTGTTTTTGTTCAGAATGCACTGCCCTGCACACAATAGCGAGGAACGCGAGAGCTTCAAGTGCTAGGTAGGACGCCCGTCGCGCGGTGGGACGCAGTTTGGGGTGACCAGACGTGCGGGGCAGGGTGGAGCGGAGCTTGGGCGGGGGCTTTGCAGAGGCTGGGCGGCCCGCGAGACGGGCATCATACCTAGCACTTGTAACTCCGTCGCATTCCACGCTCTTGTGTGCAGGGCAGCCCATTCTGAAAGAAAACATCTCGCGTTTTCTTTCAGAATGGGCTGCCCTGCACACAAGAGTGAAGAACGTGAGGGAGCTTCACGTGCAAAAGCATGGCGAACCACCTACCGCCCCCCTGGCCCCTCTCACCGCCCCCCTGTCACCAACCTTGCCTCTCACCGCCCCCCTAAGGGTTCCCACCGCCCCCTGGGGGGCGGTACCGCCCACTTTGGGAACCACTGTTTTAGAGAGTTGTGCTTCTATTCTGTTATTTGTTTTTTATTTGATTATATGGGGTTTTTTTTACTTGTTGTTAGCCGCCCGGAGTCCCCTGGGAGTTGGGCAGCATAGAAATTCTATTATTAAATTAAATTTCTGATTAAATGGTTTGTCTGTGTTCCAAGAAAAACAGGCAAAATGGAGAGATGGCATAAGAGATCTTCTTCATATGCAATATTAACAATATTACGCAATATTAACAATTCTTCTGGAAGTAGTCAAAGTTCTCAGCTACCTCACCAAAGTACAGTTTCTGTTCTAGTATTCTGTAAACCTCGAATATCTCAGTAACATAATAGGAAATATATAAAAACACTGTTTTCTGTTCAAGGTGGCTCAAAGGTAGAAGTGATATCTAACACAGCTGTTCAAATGAAAGGCAAGTACGTGGTTTAGAGTGCATGAGGATACCCCGCCATACCCATCTGCAGTAGCTTAAAGCAGATTTATATTTTCCCAGTAGTGCGTAGTTGTTCCTTCACAATCGTGAGAAAAGACATGCTTAGTTTAAGGAGTTGCAGATACATATTCTGAAACATTTTTTGTCTTTGAATCTCAAAAGAACAGCCCTAGGACTTGACATACTTAAATTGCAATTAAACAATAGTTTCTTCAGAAATGTGGGCTTTGCCATTTTTGTTGGAAAACAGTTTTGTATGGGTAGAAGCAAGTTACAAATTCAAGCCTTATTCCTTATTTTTTTCAGAAGTGTGATGCTAGTGCCTTGTTAAAAGAAAATTAAACTGGCTTTCATGTGTCAATATTGATAATCTAAAGTGAAATTTGAACCTGATTCTCATCTTTAATAAAGCTTTATGTAATATTTCTTTCAAAATACTTTTATTTTGATTTAGTTATGTTGGATTTCAACTCCAAAATGATTCCCAGATAACATGGCCTCTGATGAGAATTGGTCAAAACATCTGGAAAGCACCAGTTTGGGGAAAATGTTATTATGTGAGAAATTTGAAACACACTGTTATCCAGGTTGTCTTAATAAATAGAATATGAAAAAAGACACAAGTTATTATGTTATGCCGGTATTGCAAATCTGGGGACCTGTTAGATTCCAAGGGCCAGCTGCCCAAGGCAATAGAGTCCAGTAATCAGTAAAAAACATCTGAAGGGCTACAGATTCCAGCACCATATTATATGCAACAAGTACCAATGCAGAATCTGAATATGTTTATATGCATCCTTTCTAAAATAGACAGGAATGATCTCATCTCTTGAAAATTGTATTTCCTTTGATATTGTATTGTAGCTTTGTCAACTTAAACTAGAATATGTGAACAGGTATATACTGGATATTCCCTGAGAGAATTCTAGGATAAACACTTATTCATAGAGCTGAAATTAGCAGGGGAACTTAGTATGAATATAAAGCAGTACTTCTGGGATGGTGAGTGATACTTGTGTGATACCATCTTGGAAGGTTACCTAATCTGCCTGAGGCTGGCTCTGAAATGGTAGGAAGTAAGCTAAATAACGTTTTTAGAGTTTTGCTATGCCTGGGCATACATCTTCATTGTGTGTCTGTGTTTTTTAAAGTTCAACATTCTGCAAATATTGTTCGGGTTCCAGAGCAAGGCGTTGGGAGAGCATCCTCTTTTAAAAACAAAAACAGAAGAAGGGTTAGCTGATCTTACACAGTTTATTTACAAATGGTAGAAAAATGGATGTTTGTCTATCTTGGTGTGTTTTTACTGTTATTGATGGTCAGGGTCAGGTTGGATGGATCATAGATGTTTATCCTTAGCAGTTTTCAATAAGGTTTGCTTTACATGAACATTTTTCCTAGTTGCTCTCAGTTTCAAATATATAGAATGTGCCTTTGGCAAGACAAGAGGGCTGAATTCCAGGTGCAAGATATTTTTAGTGAAGGAAATACAGTGATGAACCATGTGCAAGTTCTTGTGGGTGACACATGCTGTGAATAAAATGTACTAGTTAGCCATCTTTTATGAAACTGTTCAAAAGTCTAGAAAATTGGCTGAGAATTTTATGGAAACAAAAGCATGGATTGATTACTTTCAGGGAATATCAACAAAGCTTTTCCCTCTTTCATTTTTTCCTTTGTGTGATTTCATTCATAAAATTATTACAGGCTGATTTTGGCTTTCATCACTTGTAGTTTCACTTAATTACTACATATATTTAGAGCCGAGGTGGCGCAGCGGTTAGAGGCAGTACTGCAGGCCACTTTAGCTGACTGTGATCCGCAGGTCAGCTGTTCAAATCTCACCGGCTCAAGGTTGACTCAGCCTTCCATCCTTCCGAGGTAGGTAAAATGAGGACCCAGATTGTTGGGGGCAATATAAAATATACATTGCTTACTGGTGTAAACCGCTTAGAGAGTGCTTGCACTGTGAGGCGGTATATAAATCTCACAAATAAATAAATAAATAAATATATAATAGCTTCAGTACTGGCCACAGAACACATCCCCAGTAGGTTTATTTTGTTTAAGAGACAAAGCAGGATGGCACAATTGTCCCCAGCTTACTTCTTTTGTAATTCATTGACCATGAGAGATAGCTGAAGCTTTTCCACATTTGGAGGAATAACTTTAGTTTTGTTTTTTTCAGGTGGCCATGCTCCAAAATGAAAGTTTGGAAAAGAACAAGAGCATACAAACTTTACATAATCAAATTTGTAGCTTTGAAATAGAAATTGAGAGACAGAAGGAAATGCTGCGAAGTAATGAAACTAAAATACATCACTTGCAGGTAAGATTTTGGCTTTTCTTCCGTTAAAAAACCCCCAGAAACCATCTCCTTAAGGGGTTTTGGTTTTCATGTTGAAGACTAGTCAAGTCTGCAAACCTAAACACTTCTCCGGGAATCAGCTATCTATGAATAGATACATGTTCAGGAAAACTTGGCTGTGCAATGTTGATGCATCTTGATAGCTCCTTCTTGGTTATCTTCATGAAGTTATATGAAAACACACAAGTACAGCTTTTATGATGAGAATGTATATCATTTGTAAATCCAAATGTGTTTAAATGTTACTTTTCTATCTCAAATAGCGGCATTCATTTATTAATGTAAATTGTACACATATTGTATGTATGTTAGGCTGATGATTATTGTTTATGACTTTCTTTTTCCCAAGACTGTGGGTTAAAAAAATAAAGGTACAGGTCTCTACATATTTTAGTACTGCAGAACTAATTGATTCTTTTTATTAAAGAAAATACATTCTGGGCAACTTTTTTTAAATGATTTTTTTTGGGGGAGAAAGGAAGGGCATAGCCCAATTTAGGTATGGCTGTGTGATTTAGCAATCTAGGTCATATTCTAGAGCATAAAGTCTTGTTCAGCAATTTTGTATCTTTTTTAAAAAATATGAGAAAATGTGATATTTTCACTGAATTTTCAAATGTTATAATTATGGAAGGAAAATCATTCTGAAATGCCACTGGGTTACAGTAGATACTTACCAGTATGGTTCTTCCGTGATGCAATGAACTGAAAGAATTTGAGAGCATCTTTCTTTTTTTTTAAACAATGGGTGAATAATTGAGAAAAGCAGACTTATTTGTCTATACCATTAACCCTAAATTTCACTATTTCTGCCTGAGCTTTGAGCGTGTGTGTGTGTGTGTGTGTGTGTGTGTGTGTGTGTACGTGCACATACTAAAATTCCCCCTCACTGGCTTGTTTGAACTTACAAATAAGGCATAATCAAGCCACATAGAAGGCAAAATGTTTCCTCTTGTTCTCCTTCTAGATCAAGATGAAATTATCTATCCTGGCCAGTTATTTTGCAACTCATGGGTACAATGATTAAATGAAATAAATGAATTGTTTGCTTAAAAATCTTAACCAAATATTAATATGGCTGGAAAATACTAAAATTTGAAACTGATTAGGAGTTGTCATCAATGGTGGGAACTGATAAAGAATGATTCAGAAATCACAATTTTCTTTTGCCTGCTGTAATAATATAGGTACAGTAGAGAACATTATAGTTGGAGTAAATATTCTATCTAAGTTGGATTTGAATAGTAATACTTGTCACTTCAAATCCTGTGATTGCAGTTGCTTCCAGTTAAAATTTCTGCTTTTTCAAATTGTACGGGGCAATGTATTGTATTAGAAAATACAATAGAGCTGTGGTGGTGCAGTGGTTAAAATGCAGTATTGCAGGCTAACTCTACCCATAGCCAGGAGTTTGATCCTGATGGGGCTCAAGGTTGACTCAGCCTTCCATCCTTCCAAGGTTAGTAAAATGAGGACCTGGATTGTTGCGGGCAATACGCTGACACTGTAAATCACTTAGAGACTGCTGTATAGCACTATGGAGTGATATATAAGTAAGGGGCAAAAGTCCTATTGATATGCCTTGGCCAACTAAGCACTAGGAATCGGACCTTCTTTCTGGTTGCATAATACATTTATATTTCGCAGTGATGGAGCTGGTACAGTTGGAGAGGAGCAGAGAACAAGTTTTGTAGTGATTTTTCACCCCAATATTTTTCTCAGTAAAAAACTTGCTATTTCTGTTGATTTTGCCTGGTCAAAAAGAATATAGCAATATATCTCTTTTTCACATTGCAACTGTAATAGTAGTATTGTGTTATACAAATGTTTCAGTAGGCTTCCTTACACAACTAAATGGATGCCAAAGATATTTGTTTGTTCAAAATTGATTGAAAAGACTTGCCCAGATTTGTAAGTTTCCTTAAATTTTATTTTCACTTAATTGTTTTGCATGTAATAAGGTTTATTAGATGGGTGAGTAATACCAGAGTATGGCACTAGGCAGTCAGGTCTGGTTTATTTGAAATTCTTATATAATTGCTATATAACTTTCTTGTACAGTATTAAGTGTTCCCTGTGTATTATTTTCCTTGAGGTTCTTCTATATTTATGCAATTTACTTTTTTTTCTAAAAGCGGGTAATAGATAGTCAAGCTGAGAAGCTGAAAGAATTAGACAAGGAGATTCGACCTTTCCGACAGAACTGGGAAGAAGCAGACAGCATGAAAAGTAGTGTTGAGTCCCTGCAGAACAGGGTGACTGAACTGGAAAGCATTGATAAAAACACTGGGCAAGGAGCTAGAAACACAGGTAAGTTTGAACATGAGTGTCACGTAGTGAATATTGTCAGTTGTATGTTTATGCAGGGTGATGCACCCCTATTTAATATTATGGTACATTCCAATATAAGCAGAACACGTGATATGATGTTCTTTGCGCATGTGTGCATTCCTAAACCACCATTAATTATACTTCTGCCTTGGCTCTTGACCTGAACGGTTGTGTTTTCTTAGCAAAGATGTAATTATTCAGGATTTATTGTTTTTGTACTGAAATAAATATTTTCTATTAGACATTTAATCTCGGTTTTATTTCTAACTGTCTGAATTCCAAGTAAAGATCCAACATCGCCTCTGTGAGATTTTATTCTCACCCCAACAATGAGATAGTGAAGTAACGGCAGATTGTGACAAATTGGACATTCTGAAATGTGGCTGCCCTGTAAGCTCTTGCAAGATATCTATTTATTTAACCTGATTCTTTGATTAATTTGCATAATGTTTATTTTAGAGTGTTTATGCTGCTAAACCAACTGAGGTATTCTCCTGTCAAGCCCCATTAGAGCAAAGTGGTATATATAGGTTGCTAAGAGCCACACGGTTGATAATGCTATGAGTTAACTTTTGATTGTTCGTTAGAGAAAAAAAAGGTTATCAGAATTCCAAAGACGTTTCATTTCTTGAAATACAGTATATAAAGTATGTATTCAGAAAATGAATAGCAATTGTCTTCTAAAGGAAGAAGAAAAACGTATTTAATTACATTATATTTTGCTTGATACATTCCCCATTTATACCTTGAGGTTACTTCTACTATAAGGCTTAGCATCATACATGTTTAGTTCAGAGGAATCTTTCTTCTGAGCAGCACAATGGGATCAGATAAAATAAAAAGGTCATTGCCTCATTTGAATGAAGCAATAAAGCCACCAATTAGCAATATGACATGGAGTTTTCTAAGAGGCTCACACAATACTGTTTAGTCAGTTGAAAGACAAATTAGCATATAAAAGGATTGCCATCTGTTAAAGCACCTTGAATTACTCTTCATTCATTACAGAGCAGTACTACAGTCATTCAAAGCTTGAAGTTCAGGTAGGATTCTCCTTGCTTCTGCTGGTGATTGAAATTTCATAAGCTCCCATCCCAAAGAGAAGAAAGTGACTCTTGTAAGCATGGAGAATTGATTTACTGAGGAGAATTCTGAGAGAGATTAAAGGCTCCAATAATATTTTTAAAAATTCAACTAGAATAATAGAACATTTAAACCACAGAAAATATGATTCTGCATATGTGTGCAAATATACCTGCACACATATCTCCCTCACATACACAAACTTGCATTTATCTTAGGAGCATCTTTCTTCCAAGACCTTAAAGACATGGTTGTGTCACTGAGCTTGGAGATTCAGATGGGGTCTATGACAATTACTCGCCACAGCCAACTCACTGTGGCCAACTCGCCGCAGCTAACTTGCCACCGCCAATTCACCACAGGATAACTCACTGCAGGACTAATATCAAAGATATATGGTGGACTAGAATCATTAAAGCAAATTGGCTGCAGCAAGTTGTCCCATTCCATCCAGATGTGTGGTAGAGGCTTTGATGTGGCATTGATTTGTTTGCTGGTTCTTTTGGGTTTTCTTACTTCAGTTGCTGATTACTTATTTAATTCAACTTCTATGGCCATTTCAGTCAATGACTCTGGGCAGCTTGCCATTCAATATACATAATTGTTATCTTGTTTTATGGTGTTTTTCAATACTGTTAGCTGCCCAGAATCATTCGAGATGGGTGGCCAAATAAATTGAAATAAAAAGTATAAGTACATGAACATTCAGTACTTCGTCACACTGCAGGAAGGAAGCCTTTTATTTGTGTAATTTTGCAGATGTGTGAATGATTCACAAAACTATTTCTGAAGACTGTTCTTTATGTGATCAAAGTATTAATTTGAAGGTGTTTTTCACTAATTTCACCCTAAGCTTTTTGCATATTTTATACTACGGAAACACCTTTTGCCAAGATCCATCAAGTTTGGGTGTTCTTCACACTGAATTATCAAGTACTATATAGCCATTTATTGTTAAGTAACTACCTTGGTCAGCTACCATTCACAAATATGATGGTAATAAAATGTTAATTTTGCAACCAATACATGCACTGATGACCAAATTTCGTGTGTCTGATAATGCCCGCTGGAGTGAGAATAACACTGGTGTAGAGAACTTCATTTGAATGAGATGGCAGCAACCAGTAATCTTTGCAGCAAGGCTCACATGTTCACTTAGCGATCATATTGCTTAAAGACCTGGTGGGTGTAAATGAAGAAAGAAGTGCGGCACAATGGGAAAATCCCTTTGTCATTTTTAAAAAGTCCCTTGTTTTCTTTCTAGGTCTTCTAGAATCACAGTTATCTAGGCATGATCAAATGCTAAGTGTTCATGACATCCGTCTGGCTGACATGGACCTCCGATTTCAAGTCCTGGAAACAGCAAGTTACAATGGAGTATTAATCTGGAAAATTCGAGATTATAAACGTCGAAAGCAAGAAGCTGTTATGGGGAAGACTTTGTCCTTATATAGCCAACCATTTTATACAGGATACTTTGGCTATAAGATGTGTGCCAGGGTTTACCTCAATGGAGATGGGATGGGCAAAGGGACGCACTTGTCTTTGTTCTTCGTTATAATGCGGGGAGAATATGATGCATTGCTTCCTTGGCCATTCAAGCAAAAGGTCACCCTTATGTTGATGGATCAAGGACCTTCTCGGCGCCACTTAGGAGATGCATTCAAGCCAGACCCCAACAGCAGTAGTTTCAAGAAACCCACTGGGGAAATGAATATTGCATCTGGTTGTCCAGTCTTTGTTGCACAAACTGTTCTAGAAAATGGAACATATATTAAAGATGATACTATTTTTATTAAAGTCATAGTGGATACTTCGGATCTACCAGACCCCTGACATATAGCAGAAAGGCAGATTCAACAGAAGACAACTCCATTTGGGGCTCTTTTTTATATCTGTCTTCAATGAGAGGTCCTCAAAGCTCAGAGAGGACCACTTTATGTTAACAGAGGAAGAGTCTGGAGGTATAACTTGCATAGGGTCCAATGGCAAACATAGCAACCCATTAAGAAACCATAACCGTGGTGTATTTTCTAAACTAATAGGAACACTTCAAGTTCTGACAAGTTACTTAATCCTCATGAAGACAAAGATCACTGTCAGAAAAGCTTTTTGTAATTTATTGACAATAATTTGGGAGAGAGAGAAAAAAGTATCTTATGCTGAATACGACATCAGACTTTACTTTCATTTTAACTAGAAAATAAAAGTTCACATGTGGGTTAGCTAGAAACTGTCAGCATGTTAAGTAAAAAAAAAAGAAATAATGAAGTATTGTTGCGGTTAAAGATATTATTACTTTGAACATCTAAGTGCAATGTTGTCTGAAATACAGTATATTGTCTATTTTTAAGGCCTCATCTGGTCTCTGTTTTAAAAATTACTTTGTCAGAAGACCTTGACAAAAATGTCTAGATCTTCTTAAAAGTGTCTAAATCAGAGTCATATTTTTGTTTAGAGTTCTATTAATTGCTACAGAAAACATTTTATTTTAAAACTGTTGATAGACTGATATTTCTTGGAAGAAAACAAAAGATCAAATGCAGGTTATCACTTGTGATATGAAAAGAAACTATTCAATACTGCTGTTATTTCTCTTTAGAAATGTAAACCTACAATATATGTCGTAGTTAATGACACTATTTCAAAATTAAGAAAAAAAATCACTCATGGATGCTGTGCATCATTATCAGATTTATAATTTTCACCCTAAAATAGGGCATTTGTTGAACTTTGGAGTTCTAAATGGAATCCTGTATGTTTTTAAAGTTCTGCCTCATGCGCTCAGACCAAGCTCTATAAAATAGATGTGTGTATATAAACATATTATATTATATTTTTTGCTAAAGCATAAATGTGCAACATATTTTTTGGGTTTGAGAGGAGGCGTAGTGCTGAGTAATACCTATATGGGAAACTGCTAATTAATCCTCTAGGTAGAAATGTTACTATCTTACAGAGGATATCCGTTAGGAGAAAGCAGTGTCTTAATGGAGATATGGTGGCGTGCATGCATTCATGTGCCTTAGCTGTGACGTGCTGCTTTATAGCTCATAGTTTCGTATTCAGACTTTTATTTCAGATTGTTAGAATACTTGTTTTAACTGGACTTTAGGCATAATGTGCTGACTGATCTGTAAAACCCACCAATATTTTGCAGCATACAGAAATGGAAACCCAGATGTGCGTCTGGCTTGCCAGTGTTTCCATCAATGAAATACTACTTATTCAGGTGCTATATTTTTGTTCACAGTGCTCCTATGGAGCTAGGACTTCTGACAGTGCCCCTTCCCTTCAGTTTCCAAAGCAGTAGTGAAACTGCTGCAAGATAAAATGCCTCGAAGTAGCAGAGCTAATCATTTCAATTTGGCTCAATTCAGAATTGTGAGAGAATAGATTTGCTAGCCAATTCACAGTGATGGTTTTGTGGCAAACTGACACCTATCCCTGCAGGGAAACCCACAGGAGCCTCCTACTTAAACAACTACCTGAGCTTTACTAGAAAGCATTCTCCAGCCTTTAAATCATGCTGATTGCAACCCACAGAATTTACTGACTTCTGTTTTAATAGTCCTTTGTGAGACTAGTAAGTCTAATGGCATAGCTTGAGCGTACACCAACCATGTGGGTGCTGCTTAATTGCATGGGTGCTGTGTAACCTGAATGCTCCCCTAGAACGAACTCATGTGGACCTGGAAAAAGGAATTGTGTGGCCTGTTGTCTAGCCAGTGATGTTACATCCATTGAGCTTTCCTCTTACGTTGGGCATTATAGACAGAGTTCATGTCTAGGACTCAGTTGAATTGTCATGTTTCATTGTTGTGTTTCTTGCCCTTGCCATTGGTCTTTATGGCTGTGCCTTCCTACCCAGTGCCTGCAAGAGGTATTTTTCTGTTAATAAATATACAGTGCATGCTGAGTGGTTTTCATGGGTTTTCAAGCGACCTGCTTGAATAGGGCCTGCTGTTTGGCAGCCAAAGCATTTTGTAGCAATATGTCTTCCTATTCTTGCCTTCCATTATTCAGGTACTGTATTCTGTCTTTCTTATGGTTCTTAGGTGTCAACTGGTGCAAATCAATGTAAGAAGGCAAGCATTACCATTCTAGTTCTGATACAAAAGGAAGACTTCCTACTCAAGATCTATATGCCACAGTTTTACGCAGGCTGATGTAAACCCATCACCTTTTCTTAGGGGAAAGAATTAACCTGGCTTCTCATACTATTCTAATAGTCATGAGTATAGGTAGCTGAGCTTTTGTATATGCATTACAGAATTTTACTGAAAACAGGATTCCCTAGTGAAGATGTCCAAAGGGCTCAGTACCCATAGCTTCTGCATTATGCAGTTAATGTCCAATTGAAATATGTTAATTGTGTTCTATAATCTAGACTATTCTAATCTGGCATTGTTCCTTCAAAAATAACCCTTATTCCAAAAATATATAAAAATGCAAATTGAGTTAAAAAAATCAATCTAATTCTTTTTCTTAAATCTACAAATTGCCAATAACAACTTTGGCTTATATATTCCAATTACTCTGATGTGCAACAGTTTGAAAGCCTTTTTTTATATATACACATTTAAAACAAATTACTTAACTTGTATTATTGGGCTATAAAATTAGGACTTGTGCACTTTATTAAAACTTCCTTGTTAATAAATAAGAGCAGATATCAGCATATTTATGGCAGCTGTTATAGCTCCATTGCTATAGCTATTTTCCCCACCATTATGTGAAGTTTTTTTTCTTGCCACACTCCTGTAGATCAATGCAACTGCAGGACTTTCTGCTGTAGAGTCTGATAGCTGATAAAAATAACTTGTTTCCCCAAAGCACAAAAGAATAAGCTCATGGTTCTTTTTTAAACCAGCACCCAGAAAGGAGGAGCAGTAGGGATGAGAATACTCCATTCAAAACAAAACATACTGTTCAAAAGATTAACTTGAGGTTATCTTCTCATATATTTTGGTGTTGTGTTTTAGAAACAAATGCTTTCTTCTTCAAAATGATTCAATTTTAACGCTGTGAACATACTCTTTGTCATCCACATTGGCTCACTAATGCTTTTAATATAGCACAGCAAGCTAGCTAGCCAATTATTGACAAAATTATTTAGTTCAGACAACCTTAACATGTTCTGAAGTAAGTTTTGTAGGATGGCTGTAAAGTTATATGTTCTTGATAAAGATGCTTATCCAAAAAGACTGAAAGAACATAGCTTATATATCTCTAGTACTCTTCACAGGATGTTTGTTTAGTCCATCAGTTTGAATAGCCCCAGTTTGTGGAAGAAATTGTATCCTTAAGTGTAGATACAGTAAATTGAATATGACATATGAATAGGATTAGAATTTGCATTTATACAACTTACTTTATTTTATGTATTTTACCTCCCTTAAGATTCTAAAAGTATTTGTCCATGTTAACCCAATCCATATAGAGGATATATAATTTAAATTATAATAAAACATAACAAATATTGCTGCAGAATATCACCAGGTTGTTTTGATTGCCAAAAGTTGCCCCATTTTTTAAATTAAAATAATTTCAAAAACCAATTTTTAATTTTGTAAATTTTTTATGGAAAGTGATTCTATAGCAGGAAGGGAAAAAGTCCAGTCACTGCCCCAAATAATAACTTTCATGATTGATTTGATCAAATATGCTGTGATTTGATCAAATATGCTGTGAGCCGCCCAGAGTCCCCTGGGAGTTGGGCGGCATACAAATCCATTTAATTAAATTTAATTAAATTAAATAAGCTTATATCTTTGATTGGCCCTGATTTATGTTGAGATAGGGCAGAAGAGAAGATGCCTGCCTACAAAACCAGCCGTCTTGGTATCTTCTCTGAACTGAGAGAAAAGTATGTTAAAAAGTCCAAAGCTATTGCTCTTTTTCTGGAAAAAAAATGTGAATATGTTATTTTTTATATATATCTTTGGATTCCTTTCCCAGGGGCTATTCATTAGTACTGCCCTTCGATGCTCCTACTCCAAAGTTGGACTTGATATTACAAAACATCTTGCATTTCTGTGTACTACTAAAATTCTCATGCCTGTTTGATTATTTTTAATCTTCATTAAGATAAGGCAACCATTTTTGAATCAACATACCTCAAATGGGCTAACATAAAGAATGCATTCAAAATCCTAGACCTGTGATGGCGAACCTATGGCACGGGTGCCACAAGTGGCACGCGGAGCCATATCGGTGGGCACGCGAGCTCAGGTCCGGCGTGCATGTGTGCACCAGCCAGCTGGTTTTCAGGCCTTCTGGGCCCACTGGGAGTCGGGAAACAGGCTGTTTCCAGCCTCCAGAGGGGGTGGGGAAGGCCGTTTTCGCCCTCCCCAGGCTCCTAGAAAGGCTCTGGAGCCTGGGGAGAGCGAAAAATGGGCGTGCCATTGCATGCTGGGAGCAGGGGGGTCATGCGTGCATGTGCGGGGGTGCATGGAATTATGAGTGTGGGCACGCACACACGTGATCCCCCGCATCCCCCCCCCTTTTGGCACGCAATCCAAAAAAGGTTCGCCATCACTGTCCTAGACTCATGCTCCTATGGGATTTAGATTTGGCAAAGTTGTGGCCTCTTCGGTGCTGCCACACTGCCGCAAACACATGATCATCATTTCCAACTCCTTGCAGCTTCCTACAAGAAAAGTCAATGGGGAAGCCAGCAGGAAGATGGAAGTCACTCCTGATCCCATAGCTTTTTTTACAAGCCTCTTTCTTTGTTTAGGTGAGGAAATATCTCTGAAATGATGACCCAAAGGGGCTCATGGGAGGTTTATTTCAATGAAAATGCATAGAATTCAGTATTAAGTCAGTATTTGGTTATTGGTATTTTAAAGACTTCTTCACTAACTACAGTATCAGTGCTGTTACTTTCAATTCATCTTAGATCTCCAAGCAGCTTTGCTCCCTTATATTTTAACAAAGTACTTTAGTCTGACATCTCATATTGTATCATGCTAACCCAGGGGTCTCCAACCTTGGCAACTTTAAGACTTGTGGACTTCAAATCCCAGAATTCCTCAGCCAGCAAAGCGGGCTGTGGAATTCTGGGATTTGAAGTCCACAAGTCTTAAAGTTGCCAAGGTTGGAGACCCCTGTGCTAACCTATCTATTTTTAATCTCACAGAATCCAACCAAGATTATTTCAGTGCCTAAAGATCAATATCCATGACTGTTTGCATTGTTTTACTGTTTATTTTGTTTCAATTATTTACAGTAAGAATTTGGGTGGCTTATATGCAGCATTCATTTTCAGCCTTATATTGTAACTGTCACTGCTTTTGAGAATGTAGAATAGAAAAAAAAAGTAGTGGTATTACAGATAATGGAATGTAATTGATCTCTTAACCTATAAAGGTGAGATGCACTCCAATCTCTTTTCAAAGCTACCTTCCTTATATCGTGAGAAAGAGCATAAGGAATATTTGAGTATATGAAACATTGATGTTAACAGCTGGCCAATCTGTTTGAATTCTAGAATTTTAATTTAATAATCTGGTCTGTCAATGGTTGAGATTGCATTATTTTAAAATGTTACAATTTGCCCCGAGAAACTTTAAAAGAGAAAACACTTGTTTATATTGTTTTCCTAGCTTCTTAAAATATGGTACACAACATGGCTGCTAGACAATGATTACTACGGGAGGTATTTTTCTGCACCTTGATGATTTAACAAAAATTCTGATATCTCCTGTCATTTTGATGCCTTCATACATGCAACTATGCAAATGTATAAATAAGTGGATAGATTTAAAAAAAACAGTTTAATTTCAGCTATGGGCCTAATAATTTTACGTGACATGTGTCTGAAGTTTTCTCAGCGGTTATTCTCAAATTGCCCTTTAAAATTGTTTAGTAGGTGATGGACAGTAGCAGAACCTATGTTTTGCATTCAAAAGATTGTTTCCCACCCCCAATTCAGCTCTTGGTACTGTTAGTCTAAAATTAATAGATAACAGATAGCTGCTGCCCAGTCCTTGAAACGATAAAGTCAGCCAGAATAGCCAGTATGGGGTAGATAAGATAATTAAAGTGACTTCCCATTTTCCTATTACAAAAGTGAGAGGGGGGCTTACGTCACAGAAAATTTGTCCTCTTGAAAAACTTTTATGCCAAATGTAATGTAATTAGTCTTTATCTGATGGGACAGTTTTTCATTTCCTACCTGCTTTGTTGTGAAAGTGAGGGCTTAGGGATGCTACTAAGTTATTATTCAACAGTGAATGCTCAGGATATGTAAAATTCAACTTTGCTTAATATAAAATAGTTTATTGCTGCTTTAAAATACACTTGGGTGGACTGCCACAAATGTTGAATGTGCTCTTTTTCAGACCAAAAGTGAGGATAAAAATAGGTAGATCAAAATCGGAGCTATTATACAGACAAATGAATTGACAGCATGAAAACGTCTGCCAGCTTTCACAGTTAATTGTGTCTAATATTTTTTTTCCTGTTTTATCAATCAAAAATAATAGTTAAAACCAATGAATATGGGGTTTCAGTCAACTCCAAATAGTAACTTGGTGCTTGGTACAGTTTCCCTCTGTGCAGTGCTATACTGATATCAATCAAGCCTCAAAATTGCTTATTTGTGTAGAAACTGAAACTGAATGTTCTATGGAGGGCAAGTCTGTGTGGGTGCTATATAGAATACCCAGGCTTTGACCTCCTTGTGCTACTTTTAGGCCACTAAACAATGTTATTTATTGCTGTGCCATAGAAACGGGCAAGGAACCTGCTTTTATCCTGTATAACTGACTGATCAGTCATCATGCTTTGGGAACATATTTGTCCGATGTACACGTTATGAATGATGTCCTTTTACTTTTGCAATTGATGAGATTGAGAAATTCAGTATGTATATTCCAGTGTGTGCCCAACAGTAATGATAACCTGTGTCTTGATTTCATAAAAACATCTGGTAGAGCTTTTTTTTTAAAAAAAAAAAATTCAGTTTTAAGGGCTTTATTGGACAAGGTCAACTTAAAAATATTTTAAGCGCATGACTTAATTTTGTTCTGTCAACTTCTGCACTGTGAATATTATAATTAAGTATTTTAAAGAAAATACATTGAGGGCTTAACTACTACTTCCTGCTTTTTAATATAAGGATCACTTCCAGCATAAATGTCTTGCATCCATGCATGGCTCCTAAAGAATGTGAATATGAGATTCATTACTTATTGTGTGAATTGAAAGAGAAAAAAATAGCTCATTGTAATAAATTTCTCCATATAGAATAGGGCTGTGCAAATTTAAAAGTAAGTCCTTTTTTTCAACAGACTTGAGTAAAACACCCCATCAAGCTGCTTCATAAAAGGATTGACCCTTCCTCATTTCTAATGACAAATTGAATCAATCACATTACTTCGCTTTTCCTCCCTTGTGGGACCTCCTGTGATTATTGTGCAAATGCCAGCTAAAGCTGAGAAACAACACACGTCACCTTGTTGGTGTATGTAGATGTGTGGCCTCTCCTCAATGAAGGGAATTGTATCCTTTCCCCATTTGAAGCCCTTCATAGAGGTGAATCTAAATAATCTCACATAAACAAAATTTACAGTGAGGATAATCATTCATTAAGAGCCATCCTTTGAATGTAAAATATTATGCTGAAATTGATCTCTAATGTTGAGACTAATGCAAAATGGAGGAAAGTTGAAGCATTATTATGGCTGCAGAATATGGTTATCCTGTATGATTTTGAAGTAGCATTAGGCCACAAAAAGGATTGATTAAATCTTTAAATCTTTATCTTCTAGCAAATTGGCAAGACCATGTAGCTTTTCGTCTTCCATTTCATGAAAGTTTTAAGCCTAATCCTAAACATTTGCTTGTGGTTCTAGTATGATGCTAAGTGTGTTGTGCTGTGGGTATACCTCATTTCAAGCACCAGTGTGTCAGATGCATTAAAGTTTAGGATTAGGCAGTGCGTATCTATAATACTTTTTCAATAAGTGATTCCTTATTGGAAGCATGCAAGCACTCCAGATTTTATAAGCATTAAATTAGAATCCCAGGTCTAGAATCCCATAACATTTGAAATTAGACTTAGATCCCGTTCTCTTACCCTTGCCATTTTTATCAGATGATGGATGGAAAGATTGCTTCTTTCCTTACAATTTGCTGTTGCCACTTTTAGAAATACTAATTTCTAACTAAAGGGAGTTCTGATCGTGAACAGTTTGGTAAACTGGGGTTTTGAAATAAACCACTATTTTTAAATAACTCCTTCCCTGCTGAGACGATTCTGAACTTTAGCAGAGTTATTGCATGTTGAACACAATATTTTCCAACCAGGACCTCTTCTCCTGGCAGAGAGTTAGTCTTTGTGCACTTGGAAAATGGGGGGGAAATCATTGAATTGCCAAGACACCTTGTATTGTATTATTTTCTCTCTAGCTTTCTAAAATGTATATCTTCTACAGTTTGTATGAGAAAATAGTTTTTTTCACTGTGATCCAAAACCTCCAGAGGTTCAGGATAAATGAGGATGTAACGGGACACCCATAGTCCATCTTGAAATGATGGACTATGAATCTGTTATTTAAGGCAAGTAGGATAACCTTTTAACATCCATAAAATGCCATTAATTCAATGTGATGGAAAAAATGGTCATCCTTTTCCAAGAAGAAATACCTGTTAAATGCATCAGTACTATGAACTCTGTACAAAATCAGTCTGTGTAAACTTGTGTGGTGTTTTATTTCATATTCTATTCTTTGGTAAAAGGTACATTGGTTGTGTTCAGTTTTCTGATCCAGAAACAAAGACCAAAGAAGGCCAACCTCATTTGATTGTGTATATTCTGCCTGTTTTAATTATAGATAGCTATAAAGGATACAGTGCAAGTAAGTGAATCTGGTAATCAATGATTTTTGTATTTTCTTTTTAAAGGAAAGGAAACTTTGAAGTGTATAATTTATTGCTCAGCAATACAATGTTGTTAATAACTATTAGCAACATATCCTAATTTCCCAATAGCATTATTCTATGTTGTCCTTCAGTTTGTTGTATTGTTATTTGGTATTTATTTGTATTTGAAGGTCTTGCTCTGTCTTGTGTTTTGATGCTAATAATTGAGAACAGTGTGTAGAATGCAAAACTTTGAAATGCTGAACTGTATTAAAGGAAAAAAAATAAACCTAAGTAGGAAGTCATATTTTTTAAGAAACAGAATTGTGTTTTAATTTTTTCATGTTATGTTGATACACAAAATTAAAACATCCTTTTATCTATTTTCAGTTCACTTGCATTCCCGCCAATCCCTCTTTTGCTTTGTATTTAACTGCAAAGTATGCTACAGTTCACCTAATTAATATGTAACAGTTTTAATATGAACACATTATACTCTAAACTTACAATTACACCCATATGGAAGAGTAGACCTCTTCAGAAGTTTCTTTTAATCTGTAAGAATCATACCGGTATCAGTGCATCAGCTGAGTAACCTGGTATACATGTTAGACTGTTTCCTAAGTTAGGGGGGGGAAACACTCAGTTTCAATTTCCAATTTATTTATTTAAAAAAATACATGTCAAAAATGAGTTGCTTTCTAGAAGAAATTAATATAAAATATAAATCTTTTGAGATCAATTTACCAGTTCAACTTAGAGTGGTTCCCTGGACTTTATAGCATGGTCAAAACTTTCCTTGTCATCAGACACTGTATGTCAAGCAAAAGAAAACCAGGAATTTCTAGGTTTCCAAGGAGAGAACTAGCAGATACTGAAAATTCTTGCTGCCACTTACGGATTTTTGTGGACTAGATCTGCAATCTATATTTTGGGGTTATTTTTCAGGTGATATTAACATAAGGCTAGGTCACAAAGGAAATTAACTCGCAGGTAGAGTTTGGTTTAGCTACCGTGTTTCTTCAAAAGTGCGACTGGGTCTTATTTTCTTTTGACCCCCGAAAAATGGCTAGGCCTTCTTTTTGAGGGGTGTCTTAATTTCCTCCCCCACTGGGCCGCTTCTTTTGTGGCCAAAAGGAGCGACCCATGCGCCTTGCCTGGCTGCCGGTCCGCTTCTTTCACAGCCAAAAGCAACCCACGCACCTCGCCTGGCCACCGGACTGCTTTCTCGGCTGAAAAGAGCGATGTGACCCACATGCCTGGCCTGGCCACTGGGCCGCTTTTGCAGCCAAAAAGAGCGAGCAACGTGACCCATGCGCCTCGCGCACCCTTTCCTACCTGTAACGGTCATTCCAGCTACCGGTAGCTGTCCACCCAAAAAAGCCTGCCGTCATCCACTCCGGCAAGCCTGGCCACGCGTGCGCTTAAATAGGGCCAAATTTTGGGGGTGGGGCGTAATTTTAACGCATGCGCACAAAACAGTGCTGGGCCTTCTTTTTGGGGTAGGTCGTGTTTTAGGAGAAACACGGTATATGGGAATATCCTTGTTTTCCTCCCCCAAAACTAAGGTGCGTCTTATACTCTGAAAAATACGGTAAGTCATAGTGGAAAAGGAGAAGGCGTCTTAAGTCATTGATCTTCAGCATAAGTTATATTGCAGGGGGGAAATACCTTAACATTCAGCACGAAAACACAAGAAGGAGAAGGTACAGAGCAGAGAAAGGAAAAAGAATTCCTCAAAAAAACTTGACTAATGATGCTTTGAGCACATCTCAGATCCAAAGGGAATAAATGTTTATTCCACAACTGGCTGAACTCAAGCTCCAGTCCTTGCTGAGAAAAAAAAAAGTCACGACATTCAACGTTCCATTCTGAATGAATTGGGAGGATGGAAAAGATGGGGGAAAAATAACAGATTAACAGTGGTAAGTCTTCTAGTCCAACCCCTTGCTCAAGCAGGAGACCCTGACCCATTTCAGACAAATGGCTGTCCAGTCTCTTTTTTAAAAGCCTTCAGAGATGGAGCTCCCACAACTTCTGAAGGCAAGCCATTCCATTGTTCTCATTGTCAAGAAATTTCTTAGTTCTAGGTTACTTCTCTTTGTCAGAGTGCGCATAGTGTGACAATTTTGAGACAACCCAGGAGCAAAATACAGTTAAATAGAGGTTTGTCTTTCAAATAGTGGTTTATCTAAAAGGAATATATACATACACGTTCTAGGCAAAGTCAGGCAATCAATCAACTATGGCACAGAAGCACATACAGAGAGAGGGACGCCCTCATGGGCCTCTCTTATATAGACAGCCTCTTAAAGTGATAACAGTTAAATAACCTTGCTGACTCATTCTCATTGCATCATCATTTCAGTATTACAGCATTACAATATTACAGCAGCTGGTCAGCTATTAAATCATCATTACCCTGACATTCTCCTTGGTTAGTTTCCAACCATTTCTTTTTGTCTTGCCCTCTGGTGCTTTGGTAAATAGATTGATCCCCTCTTTGTGGCAGCCCCTCAAAAACCAGGTTGTCCAACCTGCTTCAGGAAACCTGAAGTAAAATGAGGAATCATTTGAGGAATACTCATCAATTGCGTAGTGGAGATTGAGATTGAAGAACTGTCCTGCATTTATGGTTCTAACAGCAGAGAAAGTATTCCCATTGTCAAATTTGTTGTGATACTTTATGAATAGGAAGATCTGCTTCTCTCTTGTAAGTTAGGGCAATTCATTATCTGACTCAGCGATTCTCAACCTTGGCCACTTTAAGATATGTGGACTCTATATTCCCAGAATTCTGGAAAGAGTCCACATATCTTAAAAGTTGCTGAGGTTGAGAAACACCGATTTAATTCACTTGGTGTTCGTGAACCTCGGGGCCTTGCTTTGCACTCCTCTGATACAAGATATGAACTGCCTGTTGTCTCTCTGATACATAAGGTCCTGGCTCTGTTCAATACGATGTTTCATCTTACTGGGAAGTTATAGCTTGAAGTAGGAGGCAGGTAATGCTAAAGTTGCAGGGGCTTGGGGAAACTACAGAACAAACAAAACACATTAGAAAACAAACGTTCTTTGTTTTCTCAGAATGATTTTGGGACTTTTCTAAATAATTGTGTGTGGCGGGAGTAAAAAGTAAATTATAAAATATCTTCTGTTAGAATTAGAAGTCACACAAGAGAAGTCACACAAAGTACTAACATACTGAAACTCTTTATTTACCCAATGTAATACTGTATCTGTAAACTATCCATTAGGAAGGGTTTTCCCCCCTATACCAGTGGTTCCCAACATTTCTAATGCCGCGACCCCTTAATATAGTTCCTCATGTTGTGGTGACCTCCAACCATAAAATTATTTTCGTTATCACTTCATAACTGTAATTTTGCTACTGTTATGAATCGTAATGTAAATATCTAATATGCGGGATGTATTGTCATTGTTACAAATTGAACATAATTAAAGCATAGTGATTAATCACAAAAACAATATGTAATTATGTATTGTAAAATATTTATTTCTAATTACAAATAAATGAAATTTCCTTCCTTCCTTTCCATCCATCCATCCCTTTCCACTCACCCATCCATCCTTCCTTTCCTTCCCATCCTTCCTTCCTTCTCTTTCCATGCTTCTCCTTCCTTCTTTCCTTTCCATCCATCCATCCATCCTTCCCTTTCCACCCACCCACCCTTCCTTCCTTCCCTTCCCATCCTTCCTTCCTTCTCTTTCCATGCTTCTCCTTCCTTCCTTTCCATCCATCCTTCCCTTTCCACTCACCCACCCACCCACCCATCCTTCCCATCCTTCCTTCCTTCTTTCTCTTTCCATGCTTTCCCTTCCTTCTTTCCTTTCCATCCATCCATCCATCGTTCCCTTTCCACCCACTCACCCATCCTTCCTTCCCTTCCCATCCTTCCGTCCTTCTCTTTCCATCCTTCTCCTTCCTTCCTTCCATCCTTCCTTCCGCCGCGGCTTCTCCCCATCTCTTCCCTCCATTCACACATACGACACACATTTCCAAGCCCTCCGCCCCCGCCCCACCCCTTCCACTTTCCCCACTCCATGATCAAACCTGGGATCGCACGAGGGACGCGGAGGGAGCTCGAACTGGCTCGGCGGCTACTTGCCTCACAAATCTCGCACCACACACAAGCCTCCACCACACACACATGCCCCCCCACAGCTACCCCCCTTTTGGGCCCTTTCAAGAGCGGAGAAGAGAAAGAGGAGAAGATCAGACTACCTGTACACTTTTTCTTCATTATCCCTAATCTCTGATCCACAAATCCTAGGTTCCCTTCTCATCTCTCTTCATATAATAAACCCATTTCCTCTATTCAACATTTTATTGCAACCATTTTTCTGCCCTTTGCCTTCCATCCTCTCTTTATTTCCTGCTCCTCTCAAACTTTATTTCCTCCCCCCTCAATAAGCACCCCCCTGGAAGCTTCTTAGTTCTCCCCCACCAGCATTCATCCTCCTACTGATTCAATCCACCTCCTTTCTTTCCTTCTCCTACCCTCGGGATTCCTTCCTGCTCCATGTGAAGGAAATTTGGCTGGCTGCCTTTTAAAAGCGTCACCCCCGCCTCTCCCTCCGCGAGTCATACCTACGATCTCCATAGGAGCTAGGTTCCCCCCTCCTAAATTACTGTACTTCAGCAAGGCTCATTTCCACGGATGAAAGGCGTTTTAAAACCATCACCCTCGCAACCGCTAAGGATGCGCCAGGACCGCTATGTCCCTTGCAGCGAGGAAAACTCTATTGCTGCTGCCTCCTCAGAGCACAGGGGAGGGATGGCGCTGTCATCTGCCTTCAGGATGGGGAGGCTGGCTGGCCGGCCGCTTTGGCTTCGTGCCCCCGCCCCCCCTCTCTTCGGCCTTGCTGCTCCTCAGTCTCACGCGAGGAGGAGGAGGAGAAGACGGCAGCAGCGGCTGCTTCGCACGTGCGAGTGCGGCCCCAGCTCCCTTTCTTGGTGCTCTCTGTGTCTCAGTAGGAGAAGAGGTCGCAGTAATAGCGCTGCTCCATTTCACTCAGCGTTAAGCCCTCCATCTTACACTGGCCCTGCCCTGCCCTGAGGATCGATCCTACAATGGGGTGGAGTGAAGGAGGGAGCCGGGGCCGCGCTCGCATGCTCAAAGCCTCCTCCTCCTCCTCCTCCTTGCACTAGTAGCGGCCAGGGAGGAGGAGGGAAAGGAGGCCTTCTGCAAAAAAAAAAAAAAGGAACGAGAGTGCTGCCTCGGCTGTCGCTTGTTGATTTTGAACCTGCCCGCCCGACAAAAGTTTTGGAGGAAGGTTCCAATCCAGAGCAAGCCTGACGACAGGGGGAGGAGGGGGCGTGGCTGCGCATGCAAAGCAGAAAAATAAAAGCGCCCAGCGCTGAGTCAGTCAAAGTCTCCTAATAAAGTTTCTGTACGTTTCTCTTCTGTGCCTTTGGCCATGCCCATTTCCCCTCCCTCGGGCACTCTGGGGTAGGCGCGTGCAACTAAAGGGCAGACGGATTTAATTCCGCTCCCGGAAAAGGAGAAAGAGGATAAAAAAGGGCTGTCCAAGATCTCGCACACAAGACCCTGATGCAAAGCTGAGACAAGGTTTAGCTCTTCTTTCCGCCTTCTCATACGACAAAAGTGTTGGGGAAGGTCGAGGAGTGAGAGAGAAAGAGAGAGAGAGGCTGCTAACACCGTCCTCTAATTTTATTTATTTATTAGTTGCATTTGTATGCCGCCCACTCCACAGAGACTCTAATGGTCTGGAGGTCTACTGCAGTGTTCGGTTCCTAACACCATGGGAAATTTCTCTTTTCCTATGGTGTTTTAGGCGACCCCTGGGACACGGTCGTTCGACCCCCAAAGTGGTCGCGACCCCCAGGTTGGGAACCGCTGCCCTATCCAGTATCATTACAATATTCATGCTATAGATGCACTATAGTTGCAAGAACAGATCCATTTCTAGCAGCTGAGAC
The DNA here is from genome assembly GCA_023053685.1 of Diadophis punctatus similis. NCBI lineage: Eukaryota > Metazoa > Chordata > Lepidosauria > Squamata > Dipsadidae > Diadophis > Diadophis punctatus. The sequence goes on from JALIGW010000001.1 coordinate 294,944,924, forward strand.
ACTGTCAGTTTCAGACGAGAAGATGGAATAATTTAACACTTTCTTTGCTGATGGATTTTCATGCTCACTTTTGTGGTTTGTGGATCATTTCCAATTCTTTTACCCTATTAGCTGACTAGCAGGAGTGCAGAGGAGATAATTCATATAACTCCTGGATGAGAAGGAACTGATTGCATTGTTCCTACCCACCCAAGACAAAGCAAAAAAAAAATGCTTTGGGGTGAATGGAACTCCTTCCCCAGAACTTTGCCCTGGAGATAAACAGACCAATCCAGTACAAAGTACTGCATATTCTTTAGTGAACAATAAAAACTGCATATCTAGTAGATTAAACTGTTAAAGTTCCATGGATATCTTTTCGTAATTGATGTAATGTATATTTGAATTTTGTGATTAAAACCAGCTATCTATTTATCTAATCACATTAAGAGAAAACTCTGAATCAAAGAGCAATTGAGGAACCTTTCCAATATAAAAGACTGGAGGTGGAGGGGGCATTACCTGGATGGAATGTAAACCTAGACTATCTGATCCTGCTTTTTTAATAAGAGAAATTAATCTGTCCTTGTGCTTCAATGCTCTTCTGATTAAGAAGAAAACCAAATGGGTATATGTGGGTGAATGATTTCAGATGAATCTGTTATTGATTTAATAAGACTCTTCCAAATTAATATGGTAGCCCTGGAGCCTCTTAGTTCCAGTTATAAAGTGGCACTTTTAATTTTGGAGCGTGTGGATTTCAGAGTCTGCTAAAATCTCATTTTGCCTGCTTAGTGCTCTACCATAAAATCGTAATTTCTTGGTGATTGCTTAATAATTAAATATCCAATGCAAAGAGTTAAAACTATATGATGAACCTGAAGAAAGTTAGCACCAACCCCCTCCTAGAAGAATGGAATTTATTTTAGGAAATATTAAAAAGGCAGAATATTATATTTCCCTGGATGACAAAAGGAGAAACATGTTTTTAAAGGCAAAGCAGCTCTCTGCAGCTCCCTGCCCCCACCTTTCAGTTCCAGGGTGATGGGATTAAGACATGGCTCTCAGGACATAATAGGATGGGCCCTCTACCCATCTAGCAACAGAACTAACCACATGGCACCTGGGGAGATTGCATCACCCAGCAAGGCTCAACCAAGCCTGGGACTCAAAAGACAACCTACAAAGTTACCCCTGCATGGCCCCATGGGAGTCTGACAACCAATCAGATTACAAGCTCAAATTCAAAGCCCAACAGAGGGTATAAATCTCTCTCTCTCTAAACCATGTGCTTTTTTGCCCAGGACCTCAACCATGTGGTTGAACCCAGATGGACATTTCTTCCAATAATTTGGCACCTAAAGATGGGACTCCAAGCTAACCTAACTGATGGACCTGGCCCAGGTAAGCCTCCCTTGCCGGCAGCAGACCCATTGAGTCTGTGGGTTAGTTTTCCTGGACCTTGGCCATTTGGAACAAAGGTTTTAAAGGGTTTTGGAGTGTTTGGCTCAAAGGCTGCTTGGAAAGAAGGTGAGTACCTCTAAATTTTAATTTTATAGTCCAGAAAAGCATGGGGAATGTTTGATGATGTCACCAGCCCACCACTACCGGTGTGATAGAGTGGACCGCACCGGTAGGAACCCACCACAGGTTCCAAGGGTGTAGCTTTTGTGCTGGACAAAGTACCACAGAAAGAAGGCAGGGTCAAAGAACCTTGGTAGCTACAAATGAGAAAGCAACTGGGATGAACTGTCTGGGGTGGAGGACTGCAATTCTTGTGCGGGATTTAGATCAAAGCAAAGATACTTGGAAAACCTTCTCAAGCCTTTCTGATAAAAGATCCGCCATTTTCAAAGTGCATCTTTCCAGAGAGCTGTGTAACAAGTGCCTTGGAGGTGGTGGAAGATCTGGCATGTACATCAAATGTGGAGTTAGGAAAGATTACCTGAAGGGCAAAACATGCCTATTGTGCTAGAAATGCTAATTGCCCTATTTCAAAGCATCCTACATTAAGCCAGAAGACTATAGTAAATGTACTAGAAATAAAGCAGAAAGCAGGCATTAATTTTGTAATTAACTGCTTGCAAGACTTGGATCTCTGTAATTGTGAGCCAATAAAATTGACTTGCACTCAAAACTTGCAAAACCAGTGCAGGGAGAGAAAATACCTCCATTACAGCTGGCTCAGTCGTTTGCATGGTAATTGTCAAATATAGGGGAAACTGCTCAGAATAGCAGCAATAAGGATGGATCAAATTGATGTAAAGACTGAATTCCTGCATGGGGAAATCAAGCATTTAAGGAGGCATTAAGGAGGGGAAAACAGGGCAATGGTATATAGTTGTACCTGGTAAGATTTCTGAGATCCAAAGCAAGTCTGTTCCTAAGCCTGTGCAGCTACCACGCAAGCCCAAGAAAGGATGCATTTCCTTTAACAATTTGCCCACAGGTCGGTGAGGATCCAGGGCAGGGGTGGGTTCCTCCTGGTTCGGACTGGATCACCCGAACCGGTAGCGACCCGCTGGTGACGTCACTGTCGGTGCCGGTCCGTGTGCGCCGCCATCTTTTTTTGGGGTTTTTTTTGCAAATTTTCCCCTTCCGCTGCTTGAAAAAGGGCCCTCCCGCCCACCCGCGGGTTAATACTGACCTTTATTTCTTCACCCGAAGCACAGCTGATCAGCTCCTCAGCTGTGTTTCGGGCTGATTCCTGCTTCTGAGCATGCACGGAAGCCAAATTGCACGAGGGGACGTGCGCGTGAAACATAATGATGCGAACCGGTGGCGAAGGTAAGTGGAACCCACCCCTGATCCAGGGCTAGACCTGATTCACTTAATCATGGCAAGGAAGGTTATAAAATCGGGTGTGACTCATTTAATGACCACTTTGCATAACAATGGAAATTCTGGTCCCAATTTTGCTTTGCATCTAAATGCTGCGCAGGTCATCCTCAAACATTGTAACACCTTAAACAAGAAATGAATTTGTGTAGAGCCTCTTATGAATCAACTGATCACTGTTGAATGAGGTATTTTTGACAGGGAGATAGATTTTGTGGGTGTTTCATCACTGGAGGTTTTTAAGAAGAGACTGGACAGTCACTTGTCTGAAATGGTATAGGATCTTATGCTCGAGCAGGGGGCTGGACTAGATGACCTCCAAGGTCCCTTCCAGCTCTATTCTGATTTTGATTCTGATTTACAGATTTAATCATTTTCCAAAGTTCTTTCAGCCTTTTACTCCCCATTTTGCCTGTGGTGGACTTATCAGGTTTTTTTTTAAAAAAGGCAACCACCTTTAAATTGCTCCCCCACACCTGATCCCTGCTGTCAGTATTGAACTCACAGGGGTGATAAGGACTGATTGAGTCTTCATCATCCCTAATATTTAATTTTAGAACAAAAAAGATCAGTGCTACAGTCAGTAGTGTTACTCATCGACTTACAGCCATTCCTTTAGCAACTGTTCAAGATTGTAATGACACTGAAAAAAGTGACTTTTGACTGGTTCCCACCAGTGGTGGGATTCAATTTTTTTTACTACTGGTTCTGTGGGCATGGCTTGGTGGGCGTGGCAGGAGAAGGTTACTGCAAAATCCCTATTTCCTCCCAATCAGCTGGGACTCGGGAGGCAGAGAATAATGGGGGGGGGTCAGTCAGAGGTGGTATTTACTGGTTCTCCGAACTACTCAAAATGTCTGCTACCGGTTCTCTGAACTACTCAAAATTTTCACTACCAGTTCTGCAGGACTGGCCAGAACCTGCTGAAACCCACCTCTGTTCCCCACACTACTAATCATTGCAGCATACCCATGGTTACATGATCAAAATTTGGACACTTGCAGCATCCCAGGGTAATGTTATTACTATGGTGTCGCAGTGGTTAGAATGCGGTATTTCAGGCTGACTCTGTTCAATGCCAGGAGTTCGATCCTGACCGGCTCAAGGTTGACTCAGCCTTCTCTCCTTCCGAGGTCGGTAAAATGAAGACCCAGATTGTTGGAGGCAAGATGCTGACATTTGTAAATCACTCAGAGAGTGCTGTAAAGTACTAAGGAGCGGTATATAAGTCTCAGTGCTATTTGCAACCTTCCCAGCTGACTTCTGACAAGCAAAGTCAACAGGGAAAGTTGGATTCACATAATAACTGCCTAATTCACTCAACCAGGACAAAAAAAGGTTGCTAAATCATTTAACAACCACTTGCTTAGCAATGGAAATTCTCGTCCCAATTGTGGTCATAAGTCGAGGAATATTTGTCAATAAGAGATATAAACAAAGTTATGGGGTGGAGACAAATGGAGATCTAGTTGCAAAGAAGGAGAAGAAGAGGAAGAAGTCATTTAACAATGTTATCTACTAATATGATTACAACAATTAGAGAAAATATTTCTTCCTCCTTGACTTTTTACCGGTTTTTGATGAAATTGCACACTACTCTTGTATCCTCATATTCCCTATAATACTGCCTATGGAAAAAATGGAGGGTTGAGAAATAATGGAGGAGGCAATTATGGTTGAGCTATACAGAGCGGTGTTGAAATCTCAGAATCCATAGGTCCACCAAAGAAGCTGAAAGGAAAGAAACAGATAAATGAAGCATACCATTTCTAATTCTATTATTTAACATTGCTAGCTTTGATGTTGCTAGTCACAACAGCTTAATGAAGTAATCTTCAGGATATGAACTCAGTTTCTGCACCTTGCTGACAGAGAGTAGTTTTCCTCAGCAGACACCTCATTTATCCAGGCCCCAGAGATGAGAGGAAGTCCTCTCAGCAGGTGGAAACAGTTTACAACCTTTCCCGCTGGCTTTCCCATTTACTTTTCCCTTTCCCACTGGCTTTCCCATTTCTCCTTTCTGGGGAAGCCAGCAGAGAAGATTACAAATGGCAGTCTATGACTGTGGGGCATTTGGCAACCAGTCATGTGCAAACAGGTTGCCAAAAACCTGGATCATAGTCACAGGAGAGCAGGAGGTAGGATGCAACACTTTGCAATGGCTAGATGTCATCTGTCCCTTTCTGAGTCCATCATAATTCTGGACCATTGTTAAATGGATTGTCATAAATCGAGGACTACCTGTAGTGAAACATTGTTCGCCTTTTTCACCCTCATCCCTTCATACATGTAGAGTCAAGTTTTCCAGAGGCTATATGACGTATGATGATGTGACCACTCTGATGGCTAATGGAATGTTTAATATTTAACAACAGCTGTGCTGGCGCAATTGCTGCTAGCTATCAAAGAGCAGATTGGTTCACTAGGCTTTAGGGCTGAGCTCTGCTCTCAACTACTTGCAAAATTCCAGACAATTTAACAATTGCTCTAATCCAACAACTGAATATGAAACAGCATCCTGTTCAAAGCTATAGCATAGCTTTTCCCAATCTGGTATTCAAGCTGGATGTTTTCCACCCACACAGCTTGGTCAATAAGCCAAGAAGGCCAAAGTGTTGGGAAATTGCTTTTCATAAAGTGTTTGAATGTAGGTGGGGCAAGGATGGTGCCACTATTACAACCCACCCACTCCATTTCATGCAATATATTGATGAAATAATAGGAAAATATGTGATTGGAAGGACTGAAATTTACATTACTTAAAACAGAATTTTTATAACATGAATGCACTGTTGGTTTCTGATTCCAGAAAAATTATCTAAAATGTATAAAGGTTCTTCAAATTTAAAATGGAAATATAAACAACATGAAAGTTCATTTTATCATGCTTGGTGGATTTGTAAAAAAGCCAGGAAATGTTGGGTTCACGGTAGTACAACAGATTTTTAAAAATCAACATTATGGATTCAACTGCAACCAGATTTTCTTTTGCTGGGACTAAGGGAGATTAGAAGAGATATGGGACATTGTTTCTGTATATGATAATTTTTGTATGTGATAAAAATGGAAAGACCCTGAAATACCCACCATGGAGGGATGGCTGGTAAAAATTACAGAACCAGCAGAGATGGCAAAATTGACTTGTTTGATTAGAAAAAGAAGAATAACTCCTTAGTTTAAAGTACAAACCCAGGAACTGTGATGTGATACATTTATGTGATACAACGTTTATTAAATACATGAATTTTCAAACATATATTTGTTAACACTGCATGTTATCTGTGTATGTGAGGGTGTATGTTTGCACTTTTTCAAATCATGTATTGCATCTAAAAACATATCAAGAAGATAATTTAAAATGAAGCATATATACAAAGAGCAGAATGGAGGAAAAGAAGATATAATACTCAGTTAACTTAATGGAACCCCTTAAAATATATGACCGAGATAACAGGGTTAAACCTGGGTGCAAACAGATTCATTGGTAAAAGCAGGAGTTAGGAAGGAACTGTGATACTGTGATAATGTAATCAATGCTTAAGAGGATTTCCAAGAAATTGTCACTTTGGTATTTACTGGCCTCCATTTTGAGAGAGAGAGAGAGAGAGAGAGAGAGAGAGAGAGAGAGAGAGAGAGAGAGAGAGAGACTTGTAGATTTATCCATTAATTATGTGACTTTATTGGCTGGTCTCTCTCTCTCTCTCTCTCTCTCTCTCTCTCTCTCTCTATCTCTCTCTCTCTCTCTCTCTCTCCTTCCCTCCCTCTCACTTTCTCATTTGTAAATAAAAAACTTGGGGAAAAGGTTTCCGCCTACATTCCTGAACACATCACCTTATGCCCAGACTTAAGTAAATTTTAAAAAAAGCTATCAAATACTGATTTTATACTGTATATTGTGTAGTTCCACCTTCAATTAATCAACAACACTGACCTTGAGCTGCCTATAAGGGCAGTTTTCCACCTGCTCAAAATATGTTGCTCAGCTCATAATAAAAACATAATGATGAAATTAATTATCAGGAGCATTTTATATATTACAAAAAACCCTACAATATCTCCCATTTATGTTCTGATCCAATTAAAAGTGTTTGTTTTCATCTTTAATACTTGATTCTGTTTATGATCAAGGTCTCTGGCAGATTGCCTTCTCTCAGGTGAGGGGTTTACTATCTTGTACACATTGTGTTGCATGGGTGGGGCTCCCAAACCTGGGCTGCCGCCACAATTGCATTGTGTGTGTAGAATAGCAAACAGCTTAGTTTCTTGCAATCTTTTTCTCTCCAATCTCTCTGCTCTGCAAGGGTGGGGGGGGGACAACAAAAAGCCAGCGGTCAGGCACAGGACAACTCATACTGACTGTAATGACAATCATAGGGCTGAGGGATACTACAAAGGTTGTAGTTATTTTTGGGCCACGGTTATTTTTCAGCACCATTATAATTTCTAACCATCACTAAACAAATAGCTAGTAAGTGAGGACTATCTTGTTATAAGATAGATATAAAGCTGAGGTGGCGCAGTGGTTAGAGTGCAGTACTGCAGGCTACTTCAGCTGACTGCTAGCTGCAGTTTGGGAGATCGAATCTCACCAGGCTCAAGGTTGGCTCAGCCTTCCATCCTTCTGAGGTGGGTAAAATGAGGACCCAGATTGTTGGGGGCAATATGCTGACTCTGTAAACCCCTTAGAGAGGGCTGTAAAAGCACTATGAAGCGGTATATAAGTCTAAGTGCTATTGCTATTGTTAGATAGCCGGCAGCTTCGGCTTAGAAGAAAAAAAGACGGAGGCTTTTTTTATTAAGGAACTGTTTATTCAGCACCAAACAACTGACTAGAACGAACTCAAACTGAGGGAATGACAGCTCCTATTTATAAGAGGCTGTCAAATTAAGTGTCCAATGGGAGCTGTTTGTTTCTCCCGCGCTCCTGCTGGCCCAGGCTTCAACCAATCAGGTTCCAGTCTGGGCCAGCAGGGTCGGGTCGTAAGTTGAGGACTTTGCTGGTCATAACTCGAGGACTTGACACTCCTTCCCCCTTGGATAGCGCATGCGTAGTCCTCGAGGTAGGCGGGCCGTCGTCGAGCGCGTTCGGATCTTCGCAGTCTGTGCTCGGTAGGCATCGGAGGAACAGGCCGAGGCGGGCTGCAGCTAACTCCTGCAGGAACGGTGGCCGGTGTCATCGTTGAGGAAGACCCCGGCGCTGGAGGCGGCCTGTGAACTGGCGAGGTTGGTGGCAACGGTGCCGGAGTCGAAAGCGTGGAGGGACCTCCACCTTCGTCTATGGATATTCTCAATCATCAAGGTCATAGTTCTGGGCAGAGAGGACCACTGGTTTGAAAAAGGAGTGAAAGAGGCTATCTATGTTAAAATTGAACAGTTCTCCCTCAACATTGAGGGGGGTGGGATATGACACCATCTATCTCCTGCTTATAACATAGGCCTTTCAGCAGCCCCAAGAAGGTTCCACACCCATTTGCATTCTGATTCAGGTGACTCTGAGGATTCAAATAAACCCCCAACTAGCCTCAATGACTCTCAGAGAGCTAACAACCAATCCTCAGAGTGCTAACAACCAGATGACTGCTAAAAATATAAATCTTTCCAGTCCCTTTGTTTTCAAAGCAAAAAGAAGGAAAGGAAAGGAAAGGAAAGGAAAGGAAAGGAAAGGAAAGGAAAGGAAAGGAAAGGAAAGGAAAGGAAAGGAAAGAAGGAAAGAAGGAAAGAAGGAAAGGAAAGGAAGTCCAGTTTACTTTTGGAAAAAGCATATTTGGGACATCCAGCCACCACATTTATTTTTTATCAGTGGTGTTTATTTTTTAGACTCTTTAGAAGCCCCTTTAAGGATAGAATGTCACCCAGAAGCATTTCAGGACTAGTGATATTATTATTATTATTATTATTATTATTATTATTATTATTATTATTATTATTATTATTATTATTATTATTATTATTATTATTATTATTATTATTATTATTATTATTATTAAATTTCTTAGAAATTTCTTCTCCACAAAGACTCCAAAAATGTCATTGTCATCAATAATAGGACTATCTCACTAATGGAAATAATGCTTTATCTCATCAGAACAACTGATTTGGTGGAAATACACCAAATCACCTTATAGTAAAATTATATTTTAAAACTGATTGTACATTTATCTATCTATCTATTTCTGGCTGGCTGGCTGGCTGGCTTGCATTTATATCCTATCTTTCCTTCAAGAGTTCAAAGGTGGTTTCATTTTATCCCCCATGACAATATAAAACTTTTGTCATGGAAACTATTGAGAGAAAGTGAATCACCCAAAGTCCCCGCATGAGTTTTCATGACTGAAATTGACTTCAATGGGTTTTCCCTAATTTCACATTTTAACCATGCAGATATTCTATAAATAGGATCAGCAAGATGATCAACAAGACAAAAGAATGTGAAAAATACAAAGAAGTGAAGAGCTTTGTCATTTCTGATTAATTCTTATGATAAATTGGATTTAGTACTTTCTTTCTAAGAAAGGTAATTTGGCTGAAGTATACTTTGCCTGGATAGTCTTGCCTTTGCTCCTTAATTTGGAGTAAATACTTATCCAGATGATAATATCAAGCTGTTCCACTGACTTAATCAGTCATTTCTGCCTAGCTAAATTCCCTGAAGAACCATGCAATTTATTAGACATATTACATTAGTGAAAATGCAGCTTTGCAATATAATATTCGACATACATCAACTCAGCAAATGGCCTAGTTGAGGTGGAGAGTATAGGAATTTGTTAAGTTACAATCCCTCTTTGCCTTCCGGTGATTTGAATACATGAGATGATTTGGCAATGTTTCTCATGGATAAACTACATGCATTTGGCTCTCTTTCTTCAGCAAAAGCATCCAAGTTAGGACTGTGATATACATTCTGCCATTACTCATTGATCCTCCCAGGTCCTGCTGGCCTAATTCCATCTGTTAAAGGAATATGTAAATGTAAAAGGAGGATGGAATTTAACCCTTGTGTGGAATTACATTTTAATATATGATTAATCTGCCAACAATCCAGATATATTCAAGTGAATAAACTACAGTTTGAAAATAATACCCCACAAATATCTTTAGGGCAAGACTCTATTTCATTCCATTCCATAGGGGTCCCCAGCTGTCTATCTGGAAAATGATGGTATGCTTAAACAATTAATGCCCAGTTTTGTCTTAATATTAGGGACTGCAGGGTTGTAAAAAGGGAGAAATGGATTATATCTTATCTCATGCAGAGGTGGGTTCCTGCCAGTACGCTCTTACCTGTTGGTCGCCGCAGAACCAAAGAAGCCGGTGGCGTTCGCGGCGCGGGGCTTCCCCCGCCCGCTTTCCCCTGCCCGCCTAGATGCCGCCATTTGCGTTCTTTTGCCCTCTGCGCATGCGCAAAGCGTTCTGCTTGCACAGAGGGCAAAAGAACGCAAATGGCGGTGTCCAGGTGGGCGGAGGAAAGCGGGCGGGGGAAGCCCCACGCCGCGAACGCCACTGGCTTCTTCGGTTCTGCGGCGACCAACAGGTAAGAGTGTACCGGCAGGAACCCACCTCTGATCTCATGTATTTGGTTTTATTTCTGTGTTTAGAAACTAGAATATTATGATAAAGTGAAATATTTGCCTCAACTTCAAGGCAGTCAAGAGACTCCAAAGTTGTCATTTCTGTGTTCTCTAATAGGTTGTAATGAATGAAAATACTCATTGCTCTTAGGGTAAGGTGACCAGACGTCCCGATTTTGGCGGGACAGACCCGCTTTTTAATGATTTCTCCCGCGTCCCGCCCGTCCTCTAAAAAGTCCTGATTTTTTGAAAGAATGCACGACTAGGGCATTCTTTCAAAAAATCGGCCTGAAAGGGCGGCGTGCGAGATTGGGGGGAGGAGTTAAACTTTCGGCGGGCACGGCTTTGCAAGGGCTCTTCGCGGTCTACAAGCCACCAGGTATGCACTGGAGGGCGGTGAAGAGGCGCCTGATGCAGCCCCGCCCTCTCGAAACGGCCGGCGTCGTGGTGGGCAGGGCGGCCCGAGCGAAGGAATCGCATCCAAGATGGCCCTCGGGCCGGCGCTGGCTCAGCCGGCCGGGGCCCCCGCCGCAGCCTTCCCGCCGCCGGGGCAGCCGGGACTGGGGGCCCAGCCGCAGGGGCAGCGGCAGGGGCAGCAGCAGCAGCAGGTCTCTCAGCTCGGGCCGGCCGTGGACGGCATTGGCGGCGTGCGTGTGTCCCACGTTGACTTCTCCGGCGGCGGCTGGAAGCTGGCGGAAGAGCCAGTGTGAAACAAAACAAAATTCCAAGTATGCTGGCGGTGGCTGTTAAGGGTTGTTTTAAAAAAGGATTTGAAAGAGGCAACTCGCGGGGCAAAGACGCGAGAGGAGGGGGGTGAGGAAGGAGAGAGAGGGGCGGGTCCTGTCCCCAGAGCTCTTCGGAAGCGGGGCGCAGCGCGGGCAGGAGACACCCGGGGAACTTTCCTCCTCCCCCTTTTCTCCCTGGCTCACACGCTTATAAGTTACTTTTTTTCTCCTCAGCGCGCGCCCTCCCTCCGCCCGGGCTCCAACCTCCCCCCCCACTCCCGCGCGCGCGCACCCACCCCCACCCACTTCAGAGGCTCCTCCGTCCGTCCCGTTCCCCCCCCATGCCGCTGCCGCCACCGCCGCCGCCCTCGCTCCCCACCCCCTCCGCGCGCTCAGCCAGCCAGAGGGCACGCCGGGCGAAGGGAAGAAATTAACACGCCGGCTCGGAATCAATGGGGACAATTAAAGCGAGCGCCGTGCGTCTTCTCGCCCCCGCGCCTGCTCGCCACCGACGGCCCCCTGCCTGAGACTCGTTTTCTCGGCGAAGAGCATGGAGTGTTCCCCCCCCACCCCCAATTCTCCGCAATGTTTCCTCCCCCCTCCCCGCTCTTCCTCCACGCCCCACGCCGGGCGAAGACCCTGAGAAGTTTTCAAGCGAGGCGAAAAAAGTTTCTCCTAGCCCGCCCCAAATGCCGGAGAAGGAATTAGAGCACTTCAGGAAGCCGAGCCGGCGGGACTGCGCCGGGTTTCCTAGACGCCTCTCTTTGGCCAGCGAGGACTGCGAAAGCTCCTAGGAAGAAGGGAGGGCGCGTAAAGGCAGCCGGGGGGGAATATCCTCGGGAGAGGTTGCTGACAGCTGTTTGAAGGATTGGCGTTCTTTTGCCCTCTGCGCATGCGCAGAGGGCAAAACTCATGGCGGCTCCCCTAGAAACCCACCCCCCTGTCAATGGTGTCCCGATTTTTTTAAAAAAAATCTGGTCACCTTATCTTAGGGAAATTCTCACAGTGTTCTTCAAGCAAGCATTCATTCCCTTTCATTGGTTCCTGAAGCATGATGTGGCTATGCTGAACATTTATCCTGGATCAATTTGGGCCTGAGAATTGCATGTTGGGGTTCTAAATTCCAAAATGTAGGAAAGTTGTATACACTATCCAGTAAATGCAACTATGCTCAGAGTAATGGAAATACCTGAGGACCAAGGGAAACTACACTACTGAACTCCATAGTTCTCTTATATTTTGGTCTTGTATCTGTCACCAAGGCTAAAAATGGATACTGATATTGGGAGTGGCACATCTGGAACTAACATTTGGCTGCTGTGAAGGTCATTTCCCTGAGGTAATGATCCTCTGAGATATGGCGAGGGTCAGAGATTTAGAAGTAGATTGTGATGCAGATTTTTTTTGAAAAGGGGGGCAGGGCTTCAATTGTATGGTTATGGATACCATCTTGACTTTTATGGCCCGCTTTGTTGCAAAGAACATGTCTTGTGGCAGCTGGAAGCTTAAAGACAAATGTAGGAAGTTAGCACCCACCCCTCTCCTAGGAAATGAGATATCCTAGGAGATATTAAAAGGTAGAAAATATTCTTTGGAAACATCTGGAAACATGCTTTTTTAAACAGACAAAAGACTCCTCTTGGAAACCCCCACCCCTGCTAAGCTCACATATTCCTCTCACCTGGCTGAAAGTCTTCTGCATAACAAAACCATAATAGGATTTGCCCAAGGCCCTTTCATTCAGCCAAAGCTGGATTAGACAAAAGCCAAGAGCCACCCCAGCATGCCCCTGGGGGGTCTGAGAGCCAATGGGATAGATTTCTATACAGGAAAAGGAAATCTAAGAGGTGGGACCCAACTTAGACTATAAAAACCAGGAACTCAGCATTCTTCTTTCTCTTTTTTTTCTCTTCACCACACAACCATGTAAGTTACCTTTTCTGTACAGGGGCTCCTGCCATGTGCTCCTGTCCACCATTAAACCTTCCTTCCAAGCAACCTTCATGAATCCAGTGTCTTTTTCCCCACTTGGAACTGAACCTAAAAGGATATTTCCTTATAACAATTGGCGAGCCAGATGGATTCCAAGTAACCTCTTCAATGATCCTGGCCTAAATAAATTTATTAGGCCTTGGCCATTGGGAAGTAGGTTTTAAAGGGGTTTTGAGTTCAAAATTCAAGGGCTGCTTGGAAAGAAGGTGAGTACCTACCTCTAAATTTTACTTTAAACCATAGAAAACTGGGAAATGTGTGTTTGCATGTTTGTATGTGTGTGGGGGGGTAATTTTTGCTTTTAATTTTACTTTATGGCATATGTAAATTCCAATTTCAATTGAATAGTGTGTTGTCTGGGTACAAATCATTTTAGGGAAAAAATAATCATGCTTTTTGTTTAACCAAGTTAATGTATCTTCCTAAATCCTTTGATATTTCCTTCCCCCCCTTCTCCCCCCCCAGCCCTGTTTTGTCTGCTAGCCATTGCAGGATACTCATTTTATGGTGGTTCTTTTCCACTTCTCCAAATCTGTTTTAATTTGTTGCACCAATTTATAATAGTTATCTATATTTTTGGTTTCCCTTACCTAGGTGTAGGATTTTACTTTTCTTTGCATTAGATAGGGCTCAGGAAATTTTCTTTCTTTCTTTTTGAAGATGGGAACCACATTAGCTTTTTCCCAGTTTCTCAGGTAGTCCACGTGTCCCAAGATTTTTTTTTTTAAGATGTGCAGTGGTTCTGAGATTTCATTTACCAGCTCCTTTAGGACTCTGGGACCTGGTGTTCTCTTACTGTTTTTGCTTATTTTAACTATAGTTTACAGTCTGTTTTATTTTTTCCTTTCCAGTTATATTTCTGGTTAGTTGGGTTGCATTTCTTTTTGCAAGAAGACATGCAAAGAATGAGTTAAGCAACTCATGGCTTTCTCTGTGTTGCCTTCTCTCCTTAGTGGTCCAACTGTTTCCTTGATTTTTCTTCTTGTTTTTTTTTTTATGTATTGGAAGAATCTTTTATATTATCTTTCACTTTGTTGCAAGTCGTTGTTCATTCAAGGCTTTTGTTTCCTGATTTTTCTTTACAGATTCTTGCTATCTGCTGATATTCTGCTTTAGTTATGTGTCCCTGTTTCCATTTTTGTATCTGTCCTTCATTCATTCAATTTGTCAGTGAGGTCTTTGTGCAGCCATGCTGGTTTCTTGGATTTCTGGTTTTTTTTCCTGATTGCTTTTGTGCAATTGGCTTTTATAATCAAGTTTTTCAGAGTTTACAAAGCTTCTTGAGTTGCTTCTTTCCTTTAGGACTTTCATCCAAGGAATCTTTCTCAAGTTTCTCTTGAGTTTATTAAGGTCAGCTTTATTTTAAAATCTAAGACTTTAGTGTGTTCAATTGTGTTGAATCGTTTTTGTTATGTTAATGATGCAGTTTCAAATCCTTCTACAACTTCTTCTTTGTTTGCAAGTATTAAGTCAAGTATGGACTTAATTATCTCCTCTAGTTCTCTTCTCTACCTTTTGGACAACAAAATTGTCAGTAAGGTTGGTTATTAACATATTTTATTTCTCACTTGGTGCAAAATTAGTTTTCAAAGTTTCCATGCCTTTAATTTCTGTGTCTGCCATAATATTTATATTTAGCACTTCCAGTATCAAAATCAATAGCATCCTTTTCTTGTGCCTTTTTTTTATGTATTTAAAATCATTCTCATTTTGTTTTTAATCTGTCTCTTAGAAAAAGCTTAAGAGAGCTGAATGTATAAATTCATTTAGGAACCTTTTAGTTTGCTGCCATTATTGAAGTATATATTTTATAGTCAGCATTCAGTGAAGAGATGGGCCTATAGTTTTATCTGCATTAAATCTGAATCTTATTTTGGAATCAAAGTAATATTTGCTCCCATTCAGGAATGTGGTACCTTTACATCAATCAACACCTCATTATGTAAAATCTTTGTAAAATTCTGCCACTGGCCCACCTGGTCCTGGTGTTTGGTTGTTCTTTTGTCTCTTGATCTGCTTCTGATAATTCCATCATTGATATTCATTCATTTAATAGTTTTTGTCCTTTTCTGGTACTTTAGGCAATTCCATTTTTTTTTCAAATATTCTTTAATTTTATTTTCTGAAACTTCTTGCTCATACAGCTTTTCATAATATTGAATTATTTTTGTTTATCCTCATTTGGTAGTATAGAGTTTCTTTCTCATCTACCAGCCTATGTGTCAATGTCTTCTCTTTCTGTTTTGATTTGTGTAAGTTCTGTTTAGCGTTTACAGAGCACAGGAGCTTCTGTTAGGGAAGGAGGAAGAGTGTGTGTGTGTGTGTGTGTGTGTGTGTGTGTGTGTGTATGTGTGTGTGATTGAAGGGTGGGAAAGCAAATTTTGTTGTTGTTGTTGTTGTTTTTATGTGCACATCCCAAAAGCAAACCCCATAATTTTTTGGTTCTAAAATGTGAAGCTCGTGAATAGAAAGTGGAGGTCTTAGTACTAGTCGTACAGGGGCGACTACATCCTCGCAGATCCCCTTTTTGGATCTGATAAACCTAAAGGAGATTCCCCAAGGAAGGGGCCCATACTTCTGTGGGGTAGCGGAAGTCCTTCCCAGAGTTTTTTAGCCTCTGAAAACTGCGGACGACTCCCCAAGGAAGGGGCCCATACTTCTGTGGGGTAGCGGAAGTCCTTCCCAGAGTTTTTTAGCCTCTGAAAACTGCGGACGACTCCCCAAGGAAGGGGCCCTTACTTCCATGAGGGAATCGGAAGTCCTTCCCAGAGTTTTTTAGCCTCTGAAAACAGTGAGCGTGTCACTAGCTAAGCCAAAGTGAACCTTACATTTAAAGGATCATGGGAAGCTCTAGTTCGAGGGTGGCGGGTACCCTTGTGAGGGCTTGGAACCTGGGACGCCAGGAATACAGGAATGTGCAAAAGTAGGAAATGGACTTTGCTGAGGGATGTCACAGAAAAAACAAAACACAACAAAACAGCCAATTTGGCTAAATAAAGGTACTTAAGAAAACAGAAAAGGAAAAATGTTGAGGTGTTTGTTGTTTCTTCTCTCTCTCTTCTTCTCTCTCTCTTATATGTAACCACGTGGTTTGTTTGTTAAGACTTGTGCCTTCCCTAATTTTAACTGAGATTTATGGCAGGAAGGACTTGTGTGTGTGTCCTGTCATCCTCTTTGTCCATGTTTTTGTGTCTGTGTATGTCTTTGTCTTGTCTTGTGCGCACTCGAGGTAATTGCAACTGTAAAATATCTCTGTTTCCTAGAGATATGAATTTCAAATTGTTAGAAAATTAAAAGCACTGAAAAGAAAGGAAAATGTCTTTGCCCAGTTAGGACTGGCCAACCTGATCTGGGACAAGGAACAGAGTTCACTTTTCCTATTCCTCTCGGTGTTTTTAAGAAAAGCCAAAATTTAAGGGACAATGTTTTAAGTTAATTTACAGGAAAATTCCATTCTCACATTTACTGTATGTACATGCAAACAGTTTTAATATTGCTCTTCTGTGATGTTTAATGGATGCCAATTCTCTGCTAAGATGGAAATGTCTGTTCATTTTTTCCCCGGTGATGTCTCCATTTTGTTATAATTGATTTAACTGCGATACTGATGTGTTGTTTGTTTTCCTCAAACCCTGCCTACAAGCTATCTACCCCCCCCCCAAATCTCTAATCCTTTTACAATGCCTCTCGTGGTAGAATTACCAGCAAAAGGGGGAAGGGACCCTGTTCTTATGTCTTTCAGCCCTGCACACATGATCCTGAAGCCTATGGAAGCAGACCAAATGGGCTCAGAAACTGCCTCCAGTAAAGACATTCCATCCATTTGAGCCAGAATTGGGTTGGAATCTAGTCCTCTAGTCATCACAGCAACCAGAGTGGAGCAGATCTTTCCAAGCCTGGCTGACCAGCCTTACCACCAACACCTAAGGCCACCCAGCAGACATGAATGAAAGGACCCTGAGATGGACAAATAAAGACCAAACATCTATTTTCAATCCCCAGAAGACAGCTGAAAAGACTAGGGGGGAGGGGGGAACTTCATTGTAAAGTTTTCTTTCTTTGCTTCAGTCACGGAACTTCATTGTAAAGTTTTTCTTTCTTTCTTTGCTTCAGTCACAGAAATTCATTGTAAAGTTTTCTTTCTTTGCTTCAGTCACAAAAATTCATTGTAAAGTTTTTTTCTTTGTTTTCTTTCTTTTCTTGCTTCATTCACTGAAATTCAGTGTAACGTTTCTCTTTCTTGTCTCATCTATATTGTAATCAGTTTAATGTACTCATGTAAGAATTGTATTGGGAGTGGTTGCCACAGTGAGTTCTGTACACTTTAGATTTCTGTCTAGTGGGAGGTAAATTTGTAGCTGCATACACAAACACACAGAGACACGCCATTCAGAATTAGACTGAGGTTATCCCTTTTTTCACCTACCTCCACCCAAAGCTGCTTTTAGCTTGCTGTTTTTTTTTGTTGTTGTTGTTTTGACTCCTGGTTTGTGGCATTAAAGACCAGGCAGTCATATCTCCCTGTTAATTCCATGGGGGAAGGGGGAAGGTCCCCTCAGGCAATTTCCCCACTTGAAGAGCTAGCAGAAAGGATCTTCAAAAACCCAAGGCCTGACTGCTGCCCAGTAAAGCAGGGTATTTTGCACTGGTGGTCTCAGGAGTAAGAGTCCCAGGGCTCATTCTAAAAAAAAAAAAAAAAAAAAAAAAAAAAAAAAAAGGAAAAGCCTAGATTGCACACTGGCTAACTTCAATTTGGACTCACAAATCCTAGATGCACTAAAGTAAGAGCTAGGGCAGATTCAAGAACCATCCCTTGGAAATGGGCAGCCTGTGATTTCAAGGTAAACCATGGCTGTGGGAATATTGTGGGGCCTGTGCTTGCTTGAAACCTGTCTGGGAGCTCATCGAAAGTGTTATCAAACATCTGAACATAATTGGCATGGAAAATTGGATACTGTAAATTTATTTCCAGAACTTTTGCCCTGGCCATTGACCATCATGGTTGAAAGCTCTCCTTTTGGGAGCCACTGAAGGAATCCTGCTGCTGCCTCTTTTAACTGCCTCTTTCAATGTCTTCCCCTCTGCATCAAAGAAAATTGAAAGCACCCATAAAATCTCCTTGACCTGATCAATTTGAAGCTTGTGTCAAAACATGTGTTGCACTCACATGTTTTGAAAAAAAAATGAGGGATTGTAGGAAGTTAGCACCCACCCCTCTCCTAGGAAATGAGATATCCTAGGAGATATTAAAAGGTAGAAAATATTCTTTGGAAACATCTGGAAACATGCTTTTTTAAACAGACAAAAGACTCCTCTTGGAAACCCCCACCCCTGCTAAGCTCACATATTCCTCTCACCTGGCTGAAAGTCTTCTGCATAACAAAACCATAATAGGATTTGCCCAAGGCCCTTTCATTCAGCCAAAGCTGGATTAGACAAAAGCCAAGAGCCACCCCAGCATGCCCCTGGGGGGTCTGAGAGCCAATGGGATACATTTCTATACAGGAAAAGGAAATCTAAGAGGTGGGACCCAACTTAGACTATAAAAACCAGGAACTCAGCATTCTTCTTTCTCTTTTTTTTCTCTTCACCACACAACCATGTAAGTTACCTTTTCTGTACAGGGGCTCCTGCCATGTGCTCCTGTCCACCATTAAACCTTCCTTCCAAGCAACCTTCATGAATCCAGTGTCTTTTTCCCCACTTGGAACTGAACCTAAAAGGATATTTCCTTATAACACAAATACATATCTTTGTTCTATCAAAAGTCCTTGGCAGTCAAAATTATGAAATATATTAGTAGCTACTGCTTAGGCAAGGAGACCTGGTCCTCTCAGAGTCTACAGTAGCGGCAGCAGCAACTGCCATTTTCTCTAACAGCCCCTGGGCTCTAGTGATTAAGAATAGACATTGCAGAGTATGATATCTGTTGGGAAACTATGCATTTTTGCCCCTGACTAATAATTTTTGTTGCAGAAGTATTGTTAGTAGGAGAGATACATAAATTATTATATTTATTTTATATTCATAACATTAACATATGTTAAGAAAACTATACAGCTGTGCTTAGGGACAATTAGTCCGGTAATTGTTTTTGCCTTCTGGATTTGATTTGACTTTCATCTTTTTCTCTGTATCTGCACAACCAGATTGTGAGAGAATCCTCTTTCTCTTTTAATTGCTGTATTGGTGTTGCCTGTTGCCAAATTCCAGGCAAGATCTTCAGGTGAATTTTCCTCAGCTTTTTCTCTCACAATTTCAGTTCAAAATGCCACTTACTTCTATTGTAGTTCTTGTGCTTACAGTGGAGGCCCCCATTTCTATTTGGCAAACATGATCTTTAAACTTACCCTTATGCTTGTTTGGCTTTTCAATTGCAGTGAGAAATGGGGACACACAAGCGGGCTGGTTCTCTATTGTAGTATATATATCTGCTGAATTCCTGAAGTTCTGTGCAGAAGAGAGCAACCAGGATGACAAAGGGTCTGGAAAATAAAACATACAAAGAGCGGTTGCAGGAACTGAGCTTGGCCAGTCTGGCGAAGAGAAGGACCAGGGGTGACATGATAGCAATGTTCCAATACTTGAGGGGATGCCACAGAGAGGAGGGGGTCAGGCTGTTCTCTATGGCACCAGAAAGCCAAACAAGGAATAACGGATGGAAGCTGACCAAGGAGAGATTCAACCTGGAAGTGAGGATGGAATTTCTGACAGTGAGAGTGATCAACCAGTGGAACAGCTTGCCAGTGGAGGTTGTGAGAGTCCCAACACTTGCGACCTTCAAGGAGAGACTGGACTGCCATCTGTCTCAAATGGTGTAGGAACTCCTGCTTGAGCAGGGGGTTGGACTAGATGACCTACAAGGTCTCTTCCAACTCTAATAATAAATCTAAAAATCTAAATCTATTCTTTCACTCTCACTATATTTAGCACAATGTTTTAGCTTATCACTATATAGGTGCAAATAAGAGCTTTTATGTGCTCAAGAGTTTGACTGATAAAAGATATTTTGCTTTCTAAAACTATACCATAATGGGTGCTCTCTCTCCCCCAGGTGAATAAATTAAATAAATAAAAATAAATAAAATTGTTTCTGAACATAAGGCAGAAAAAACACAAACACAAAGTTCTCTGCCTAGGAATGACTAATTAAAGTAACTTAAAATGTGTGACTCTTTCAATCATTTGCCTGAGAAAACTTCTTCGCGATATTTCTGCCTCAGCAAAGCCTGGCAGATATGGGAAGAATGTAATTCTCAAAAATTCTCAAGTTGTTAAAACAGAATTGGGTATGCATCGGGGCTTCACGCAAAATGAGAATAAGTGCAGTTATTTCATTCATTACTAGAGTTTTATTACTGAGGAAAAAAGATTTGGATTTTCTACTTTTTGAATCAACCCTACTTTGCCATTCTTCTCAAGCAGGGGTATCCTTAGGATGTAGTCAAAAAAGGTCAAGATAGTTACTACAACTAGGATCAAAGCTCTGCCTATTTGTTATGTGACACACATAAGAAAACAGGTTGAGCTTCAGTTGCACTTCTATGGCCACCGTCTTAATTTTTTCAACCATATTCTACAGATACCCCCATCTCACCTGATACCTGAGGGCTTCAAATGAGAGCAGCCTGCTGCATTAGACAGCCTTAATGCTTTAACTATGGAGATTGCTACATTAATAAAAATGCTGCTATTTATTGCTCAAATGGCTATTCATAGCACACAATCCATCAGCTGAAGCCATCTTTTGAGTTTGCATTTGATTTTTCACTCACAACCCTCTGCTGGATGTAAAGTCTTGTCACTGGCTTTTACTTATTAAGATTTATTGAGATTTTGTAGGTTTCTGACTAATGCTCAACTGCATAACAGCTGTTTAACCAAATGATAAAATTTGCTATAAGCTCAAATGCCAGTGCTGTACAGTTATTATTGCTTTATATTATAGTGTGCCATTCTTCTTTCCTGAAGTTTTTATGGATAAGCCTTGTTTTCAATTATAACCCCCCAATTTATAAAGACCTATGAGGAGATGTTTGACTATTATGTACAATCACTGATTTAGTCCCTTTAAAAAAAGATTTTCTATCAATGTCATCTTTCAGATCCTGTTTCCCAGTTTGTGCACAAGAAATATTTTTGTGGAATTATCTACCATTTATATGCTAATGAACTAAAGCATGATGTAGCCTATAGAGAGTTTTGTACAGTTTTATAAGCCTGAAGATTGTGGTTCAATCCCTTCTGGAGCCTATGAAATAAAATCCAAAGTTTCTGGGTTTCTACCGGCAACTGTTGGGAAGTGTAGGAAAAGATATATAACTGGGTTATACTGTATTAACCTGTGACATCATCTGCTATGGTTCTCATCAGACACTCAGAAACTGCAATTGGTACAAAGTACAGCAGTAAAATTGGTGATGTATCAATCCCATTAATATAGGGTGATACCAGTGGTGGGTTGCTACCGGTTCACCCCGGTTCGGGCGAACCATTAGCGGCGGCAGTGGGAGGCTCCGCCCACCCACCCGGACGTCATCACAGATGATCTGCGAAGGTTCACATTTCCGAACCGGTAGCGAAGGTAAGTGAAACCCACTACTGGGTGATACCAAATGTGAAGTTCTAACATTGTCTATTAGTAGATTTCTAGGGTCAATTCAAGCTGTTGGTCATCACCTTTAAAGCCTTATATGATGCAACACTGGGATACTTCAGATAAAACCTCACCAAAATAAAATCTGCCATTTAGAGAAGTCCTATTGAAGGTCTCCCCTCCTTGTGAGTACACTGGGGATAGACCAGGAAACAAATCTTCTCACTGGTTGCCTGCATCTTATGGAATATTGTTTCCTTGGAAGTAGAGTGGTTCTTAATGCTCTTTGCATTTTGTAAGCAAGCTAAAGCAATATTATTTTGATATACTCTTGGCCTCTAGCTGAATCTGGGCATCGCTTACAGTACGTATTTTGTTTACTGCCATGTTTTTTAAAATTGTTTTGAACTAAGTTATTCACTGCCCAAAGTCTATGTGAATTGGGACAAGCTATAAATATTAATATATGAATGAATAATGAATAATGAATAAAGTTGCCTAGTCCTAAATTAGCCACTGGGGTGTAACCTCTGACTCATCTCCTTGGCATTAATTAGCCAACATTCCCACATTTCAAATAATAATGAAATTATTTACAACTAATTTGCTGCAATGTATGTGCATGAGCTTGAGACAATTTTTTTCTGCGTTTGTCTCCTTATATTTTATGGTGAAATAAAACACAATTTATATGTTATATTTTTTAATTATGTACATTTGCTTTTTGCTTAAGGAAAGAAGCTAAAAAAAACTATGGCTGAAGGGATTTTGCATTGCTGTTATTCGTAAATCAGCTTCAGGTATATGTTTATCTACTTAGCATTCAGGTCAGAAAGGGCACCCATAAGGAACTTGATTCTATTCTGGGTGTTGTCTTAGACAATTTTTGATATAGTCCCTGAACTTGGAAATAGGAGCTCTATACAAACAACCTCTTACCTCTAATGGCACCCATTGAGTGACTTTCCCTGGGAAACATAACCTGCCAGCCATTAACCAAAATATGTTTATTAAAGGTATATCTATATTTCAATGGATAATAGATTTTCAAAAAAATGCTGCTGTCTGACTATAGCAAATTATTATTCATGTCAACCAGTGTTTAAAGAGCAGTATCAGTGGTTGATATGTTACTAGGTATAATTCAAAGTGTTTCTTCTTTAAAACAATGGGCTTTACATTTACTGAACCTTGTTCTGTGCGATCCGTAGTCAAGTGCTAACTATCTGCTGATGCCTGTTAATTCATTTTTCTATTGTGCATTGCCCAGAGTTATTCACTTAAGATAGGCAATCAAACAAAATTTATAAATAAATAATTAAACAAAATTGACTGTATACAAATATAATTTCAAAAAGAAAAGAAAATCAGCAGTATGCAATGGCTGCAATTCCTATCCCTCTGAAGGAGTTCCCTTCCGCGCATTCACTGAGAGCGGAACTCCTTCAGCTGGCAGCTCTTCCGGCCAACCCCTGGAGGTGACAGGGAGCTAAAATCCAAACAGAGAGTCAGTACAGTAAGGTAAGGGGTGTGGGATGCCTCAGGTAGATAGGGGAGGTTCTGGGAGGCCCGGTGCAGGCCACATGCAAGCTTTTCTTTGTTCAGGAGTTGAAAACCCTGCTTGGGTATTGGCACAGAAGAATGTCAGTTCCTGAGCAGAGCTCCCATTCTCACTTGCTTAATGACCTCAATTGGAGTGCTGGGATTGTGAACACTGAGTGAAGCAGTCAGGTGACATCCCACGTAACAACTGGGTTGCTCAATGATCGATAATCCAATCTCAATTGTGGTCCTAACTTGAGGACTACCGGTACCCTATTCCCACTACTTTCAATTCAGGTCACTTTCATATACAACAGTTTACACATCTTTTGACATTCATTCTTTATAACAGACCATATGCTGTCCATCACCAGTATGCCCATGTGTTACCACTGCTACACAATCTGCTTTGGCTGTCAGTTGTAATTCAACGTGCTGGTTGTTATCTACGAAGTTCATTTGTAGCATAGGGCCTTCATAATTGAGAGTCTGCCTATTTCCAACTGTTTATGTTTACCTGGTACATTCCAAGCAGAGTTTGTATGCTCGAAGGCCCTTCTGCTAAAATGTTGTCATCTTATGGGATCAAGAAAGTGTGACTTCTCTGTTGCATAATTCAATTCTATTCACTGTATCATCTTCCTTCCTTCCTTCTTTCCTTCCTTCCGCCTATGTACCTCTCCATTCACAACACTGAACTTTCCCAATTTTTATCACTGTCATTGTCTGAACATTTTCAGTCAGAATTTACCCAAAACCTTCTGAGGCACAGTTAATAAACACATACCCCTTAGTGAATTTTTTATATTCCCTCTTACTATGTACATGGAAACAGCAACAGAATTCTTCTAATCATCAGGCACCGATGCAGTCTTCCCACACATATTAAATAAGTCAACAGCCACTCCATAAACAAAATGCATCATTTCTGCCTGTCACATCATTATGTTCCTACCAGCCCTTCAACTCCTATCTGTCCAATTTCTTCAGTTCTATCATCTACACTTGCAACTTCACTATATTCTCACAGCATTTATTACTTCTTTTTTGTTCATTTTTCTTGGACTCTTACAAAACTCACTTCAATTCCACTTTTTTTGACATATCACCATCGTTTCCATATGGATCTCTAAAATATTCCTTTCCACAAATATTCCTCACTTCAAATTAATCCAAAATTATTTATCACTTTTATTTTTTATTCAGTTCCATCGAGTACAAGTTTCTTGTTTGCCTCTTTTACCTACATACCAAACAGTTTTTTTTTCTATCAAAATTGCTCTACATATTTTATTTAATCCTTGCCCATTTAGACTGCTTTCTTTGTAGATGTCTCTTTCTCTATATGCACACTGTATGGTCTTTCTATCATTCTCATTTTTGCATGAATTATTCTTCTACATGCATTTTTCTTTCACATATAGCCTTTTTTACTTAATTTCACCATATTTTCCACACTTTTCAGCATATTCCAAGCAGCTTTAACATTCCAATAGGAGAGAACATTAGTACCTCAGAATTCAATTGTGGAGTTCTTGGTACTCTCTGAAATGCAGACATTTCATTACCCAACTAGATGACATTATCAGTCCTACCTGTTCTCCAATTCTCATATGTCCAGTCTGTTTTTGAACTCTAAGGAGCAATGCCAGATCCCAAGGGCTTCTCATATAATATCACCTCCTCCAATCCTAACCATTCAATCCTCAGTTAACACTCAGCAGACCCCTAGGCTCATTTGCCAACAAAGAGAGCTTAAAAATAACTATTTACATACACACTTAAAGGCCAATTTCCATGCCTTTTCCACACTATGGCCCATTTTTATTAGATCCACAGATGGCAAGCTCCAAGGAGATAAGCCCATGCCTAGAGAGGAAACAATCATTCTCCTGCCATCCAGTCCAGAAATAAATTGTTTTGAATGTCATAATCCACATACAATAGTTTGAAATCCATCCAGCAAACAAATTTTGTAGACGTCATACAATCTAGGTTCTTCCACAACAAGTAATCCAATTGGCTAGAAATAATCCTCTCTCCATTTGACTGTGAGTGTGAGATGTTGATGGTTATATCAGCTGACTTCTTCCATCAGGACAGTTGCAGGGCTCAGGTCAGAATTTGGCTTGTTGTCTAGTCTGATTTTATTCCTGCTACCCTACTCCACAAAATCAGAGCATTACAGGTCTCCCCTTTCAGCCCCCCCAATGTGCCAGATCAGCTGCAACTGTTTAAGTTGCATTTAGATTAAGCCGTAGAATTGTCACCATTTCCACACATACCACACACCATGATTTCTACTTCTGATAGGTGCTTGCCAAAGCTTCTTGCCAGCACCACTATCCAAGCCACAGGCTCTTCATAGTCAGCAATCACTGATGGTTCTCATCCAGCAATAGGCTGCAAAACTAGCTCTAGAACATAAAAACATAAAAGCATAAGCAATGCCTCCTGGATCAGATCCCTGGTCCATCTAGTTCAGCTGTTCTCATACTAGCCAACCAAGTGCACAAGGAAGCTCACTAGACTCCCAGCAGATGGTCTTCAGAGGCAGTCACATGCCCATCAAGGCTAATTGCCATTGATCCCCAGGATTTTCATGTAACAACCCATTTTGAAGCCAACCAAGCTGATAGAGAATGCTGATAGCTGAGATTTCAGTTTCCCAGCTGTATACTGTGGCAGTAAATTCCAAAGTTCAATTATGCATTGCATTTAAAAAATGCTTTAGTCTGCCTTGACTCTTCCTAGATTCCATTTCATTGGGTGATCTCTGATTCTACAGTATCTGGGGGAGGGAAAATAGCTTCCCCTTGTTTATTTTATCAACACCATGCACCTCAATCATGGCCCCTCTTATTTGCCTTCTCTCTAGACTAAAAAGCACCAAATATCATAGTTTCAGCTTAGAGAAGCTGTTCCAGTCCTTTATCATCTTAGTTACCCTTTCTGAACCTTCTCTAATTCCACCATATTCTTTTTGGACAATGGCTTATTCCAGTTTCTCACTTAATTAATTGACACTTTGCTTTGGGGATACTACTCAGGATTCCATCTATTAATTCAGCCACATTCTGGCCCTCACACCTATTGTAGTCAACAAACCTGACTTAACTCCTTTCTCTGTCCCCACAAAAGCAACCTACTTTTTCCTAAAGCCATATTGGGAGGGGGAAAAGCCAACTGCCAGAACCTTTCATTATATATATAGATGTATACCATCAATTACTATGACATATATACCATATCAGTTTTTCCATGTCAACAATTAATCATGCTTTCAGAATGATTCCTTTGCCATGGATATACCTGAGTAGCTCTATTAGTCTCTCTTAACCCAAATATTTGAAATAGATCTTTATCTAAGCATATGAATTCTGCTCTTTTGGGGTTGTCCATTGCAAAACCACTTTTCCTTGCTCTCTTACCGCATTTTCACTCATTTTCACTCATTTATCCATGTCACTTAACAGAATAACATGATATTTGGGTCATATGTATAAATTTTGCAACATTTTCCAAAACTCACCCTTGGTTCTTTCATTATAAGCATATTGGAGTATTAATACAAAAGTATTACCAAACTACCAATTTGTGTTTTCATACAAATCCTAACAATCTCGATGAATCCCATTCATACTTTCTAACATACATTGCAGCCCTTTAATTTATAATTGCATCAAGACTTTACTTCTATATTCATCGTCTATATTCCAGAAGAGATCACATTCATTTAGATGCTATTAAATTCTTCTCTTTTAGTTTCAGGAGTACACAATATATCTATTTGTCTTCGTTTTTTTTCTCTTCCATTAATTAATGGCCTTTACTGAATCTTTCTTGTGAGTTCCAACTCTTTTTGCTTTCAGCAAGAAAAATGCTGTTATGTAAATTAGTTTCACTTTCTTCTCAGTTCCTTCTTCTGCGCTGTCTTCTCTTCTCTGATGATCATCATCACCATCATCCAATTTCCAAATTTTAATAAAATTATTTTTATTCACTGAGGTCTTCAGGAAGTTTAATTGGAAAAGCTACCAATTTGACACTATTATTAGTAATTATTAGATAATGGATCTTTTAGAGTGGGAATGAGCATAATAGCATAATGAACAGTAGCTCTATAAAATGTTAACATTTTACAAACAGTGAATGAAATTCAATTAATGAAAGCTTAATGATAATTCCTAAACCAATGTCAGAGCAGGAAACTGATAGCTCTAATCTACAACTCCACTTGCTTTGGAAAAGTTCCATTAACTTTAACAGGACTACTTTGGAATTAATAAATTAAATTTACAGTGCAACGTTCTATTTATCTGCCTGCTTCACAAGCAAATAGTTTCCTAGAGATGAGACATTCTGACAATTGTGCCTCTCCAATTGTATGCATTTATTCATATTTTTTCTTCATTCCCCTTTTATATTTGGTGGTACTATGTGCTGCAATTACTTATGGTTTTGTTTCATGTTTGGACATTATACCAGTGTGATATACTAGCCTGGGTATTAAATGTTGTCATCAAATGGAACTGTCGAAGTATGCCTTCTCTGTTGCAACCCCATTCTGTAACAGCATCTCCCCAGAGATAAGGACAGCACCTGTTTCCTAGGGTTTCAGAAAATTGTTAAAACCTGGCTTTGTTTCCAGGTCTGGAGTTGATGTATTACTGTGTGGCTGTAATTGAAGGAGGGAATGTTTTGTTTGATTTGCATTGTTTGATCGTTTTCAACTGGATGGTTTGGTTTGATGTTTTATCTGCTTTTATGTATTTTCAACTTTTGTATGCCACCCAGAGTTGGACGGCTAATAAATTTGAATAAATGACAGCAAATATAAAGGGATACTACTGGCTGAATGACTCTGTCCCTGTGATTCTGGAGAGGTGGAAACCTCTGGACACGTCCTTCTTTGCTGCTCTTTTTACAGTGACATTCAAACAAAATTTACTTTCCCGATAGTTAATAGATATTCTGACCATTCCAACACCATTTATCTTCAGTGGTTGCTTAAAGCCAAATGGATCATAGTCATAGTGCAGGTAGCTAGATTTATTTTTTTTTTATTTTTGTCAAGTACGTGTTAGTAATATACATAGATATAACATTGTTTATATACATAAGATGGGTACTGATAAGAGGGAACATTAGGACAGGGACGGTAGGCATGCTGGTGCACTTATGCACACCCCTTACTGACCTCTTAGGAATCAGGTGAGGTCAACAGTGGACAGTCTTAGGGTAAAGTTTTGGGGGTTTGGTGACGAAATCACTGAGTCAGGTAGTGAGTTCCAGGCATTTACCACTCTGTTGCTAAAGTCATATTTTCTACAGTCAAGTTTGGAGCGGTTCACTTTGAGTTTGTATCTGTTGTGTGCTCGTGTATTGTTGTGGTTGAAGCTGAAGTAGTCATTGACAGGAAGGACGTTGTAGCAGATAATTTAATGAGCTATGCTTAGGTCATAAAATTGACCTAAAAATTAGATTCTGTGCAGCAGCATTAAAAATTCCCCAGAACTTGATGAATAATCCATTATAACCATTGTATATAATTCATGCTCCAAATCTTATGATATTATCATCCTGTTGTATTTTAGTATCTAATAACTATACGCCATCACAATATGATGTAGCATAGCTTAGGCCGTGCTCTTGTTTATGTACAACCAATAGATAGGCTGCCAAATTATGATTTCAATATCAATTTCATTTATTATGTGTTATTATTTTATTCTAGAACTTTTAACTAGATACTCTTTGAGCATTTTTAATTGTGCTGGTCCTTGATTGTAATAAAATATTAAATTTGATTTGATATGAATAAATGAATATTAGACTAAGAATGAGGTGGTTTCCAGCCAAGTCCACCAAGTCAGCCATGGAAACTCTTTGGACAAGTCACTTGTTCTCACCCAAACATTATTCACAGGGTTAGTCTTCTGAGGATAAAACATAGGCAGATCCCCTGTAAGCTTGAGCGCCTAGGAAAGAGAGGATAAAGGGGGAGGAACAATCCTCTGTAAATAATGCTGTGTTTAATGGAGACTCCCCAAAGTTATTGCACCTCAACTTACTGCTGGTTGAGGATGGTGGCATTTGAACAAAGAATTCTTATGAGATTGAACTCAGGGTAGGTTGATAATAGTTAATAGCAGTAACTGTGAGAGGGATCTTGGAGTCTTAGTGGACAACCAATTAAATATGAACCAACAGTGTGCGGCGGCAGCTAAAAAAGTCAAGGTAATCCTAAATTGCATTAACAGAGGGATACAATCAAAATCAAGTGAGGTACTAATACCACTCTATAAAGCCTTAGTAAGACCACACCTAGAATACTGCATCCAGTTTTGGTCACCACACTATAAAAAAGATGTTGAGACTCTAGAAAGAGTGCAGAGAAGACCAACCAAGATGATTAGGGGACTGGAGGCTAAAACATACGATGAATGGTTGGAGGAACTGGGCATGGCTAGTCTAGTGAAGAGAAGAACCAGGGGAGACATAATAGCAGTGTTCCAATATTTGAGGGGCTGCCACAGAGAGGAGGGGGTCAAGCTATTTTCTAAAGCACCTGAAGGCCAGACAAGGAATAACGGATGGAAATTGAACAAGTAGAGATTCAACCTGGAAATAAGGAGAAATTTTCTGACAGTGAGAGCAATCAACCAGCGGAACAGCTTGCCTTCAGAAGTTGTGGGAGCTTCAACACTGGAAGCTTTCAAGAAGAGACTGGACTGCCATCTGTCAGAAATGGTGTAGGGTCTGCTTGGGCAGGGGGTTGGACTAGGTGACCTACAAGGTCCCCTCCAACTCTGTTAATCTGTAATCTGATTTTAAAGGGTCATATATTGTAGACTTGAAGTTATACTGAGATTACTTTTTCATATGCCCCATCCTTTTTGCATAGTATTAAAAAATGTGATATACTGCTTTGGGGGAAGGGCTATGGTTCAGATCATGCTCCAGCAGCAATGCATGAAAGGCAGGTATTGTGCCTAAACCAAAAGGGAAGAACTCTCTTAACTCCACAATCACCTCACAATTCTGCAGTTTCCTTAAATTACAAAGTGCCACATGATAAGAAGCGTCCAAAGTTCATAAGGAGACTGAGGAGACAAAGTAGAACCAAGAGGCTGCAAAATGAAGGCGTTCCTTTCCTCCTTTGTTTTGCTAGAGGTTTTTGGTAAGTAAAGAAAGTACTATCTAAGATTGGGGGGGGGATGCAGGTGAAATCATTTCCTATGTAGCATAAGTGTTGTGCAAAGGAATCAAGAATTTGATCATTTGTAATTGTAATTCAGTCAGAAAAAGGTAATTTCCATGTAGATCAGTTTTGGGGTGATTTGCAGAGCCAGCGTACTCATAGCTATTCTGCAGCTTGGATTTTCCCATTCCTTTCCTTCTATCTAAGCTTCTCCCTCCATCCTGCAGCCCCCCTTTGTGTAAAGCCTGAAGCTACTACTGTGAGATAACTTCTGTTAAATATGCATTGCTATTTAAGATTCAAAGACCAAGCTCCCTTAATGCAAGAACTGATTAAAGCAGAAGTCACAATTTATTTATAGAAATTAAAAACAGCAACAATACCATAACTGTTGAGAACTGAAAATATTTTATTGCAATTTGCAACATTTTATTATATGAAATACCACAGTAATTACATTAGAAAATAGAGATTGAATGTTACTCTGGCAGTGTAATGAAAAGAATACTTAGGACTATGCAGTTGATTTCAAAACTATGATCTAATGTTTGACATAATCCCATCAAGTTTTACAACAACATTGTAAAGTAGGCTGCTATTATAATCTTTAAATTACAAATAACTGAGATGAAAAGAAAATATGGTTTGCATAAACTGAGATTTCATTTTCTCCACAGTATATCAATTCCCATTATCATATTTTTATTTATTTTATTTTTATTTTTTTTATTATTTATTTGTTTGTCATATATGTACAAGATAGTAGGTGTTTGTATAAACATAACATAAGCAAAAAAGTACAGATAAATGAGAACAATAGGACAGTAAGACAGGGACAGTAGGCACGATGGTGCTCATATGCACGCCCCTTACAGACCTCTTAGGAATGGGGTGAGGTTGACTGTAGACAGACTAAGGTTAAAGTTTTTGGGGTTTGGGGAAGAAACCACAGAGTCAGGTAGTGCATTCCAGGCATTGATCACTCTGTTACTGAAGTCGTATTTTCTGCAGTCGAGTTTGGAGCAGTTTACATTAAGTTTGAATCTATTGCATGCTCGTGTATTGTTGCGGTTGAAGCTAAAATAATCATTGACAGGAAGGACATTTTGGTATATGATTTTATGAACTACATTTAGATCAGATCGAAGGCAACGTAGTTCTAAATTGTCTAATCCCA
This sequence comes from Diadophis punctatus similis, assembly GCA_023053685.1. Classification (NCBI taxonomy): domain Eukaryota; kingdom Metazoa; phylum Chordata; class Lepidosauria; order Squamata; family Dipsadidae; genus Diadophis; species Diadophis punctatus. Next base: position 294,976,548 of record JALIGW010000001.1, read on the forward strand.
ATATTTCAAGTCTGGTGGAATAAGTTATTCTATTGCGAGTAGAGGAGTGGAGGACTCTTCTTGTGAAATATTTCTGGACTCTCTCGATTGCATTAATGTCCAATATGCAGTGTGGGTTCCAGACAGGTGAGCTGTATTCCAGAATTGGTCTAACAAATGTTTTGTATGCTCTGGTTAGCAGTGTAATATTGCCAGAGAAGAAGCTACACAAGATTATATTAACAACTCTTAGTGCCTTTTTGGCAATGTTGTTACAGTGGGCTCTGGCACTTAGGTCATTAGAAATGAGTACTCCAAGGTCTTTGACAGACTGAGGGTCGTCTACAAGGTCCTGTCCTCCAAGTTTGTATTTTGTATTCTGATTCTTTTTGCCAATGTGTAAGACAGAGCATTTGTTGGTTGAGATTTTAAGTTACCAGTTGTTTGACCATTCTGATACATGGTCAAGGTCTTTTTGAAGGGTAGCAGCATTGTTGATATTTTGCAAATTTGTATTTTGCTTGCATATTAATTGTAAAATATTAGAAAAGAAACAAAATTATTGATAGACACTTTTCTAAGAGTTGTTTAAACATATGTGTAAAATTTTAATTCATGATAATTTGTCATGGTATTTTATTTTGTTTTATTCATTGAGTGTGGCTGTACTATCTGCCTTACTGTAACTTTCTATTTGACAAGGAGATTAACACTTTTAATTGCAGATAGGAGTTTGCCTGGCTGAATTTCTTTCAAATGAAAACAAATAAACCCTATCTCCACAAGAAGTATAGACAACATTTACTTTATGCAGCCATTTTTTTAAACACATTGGAAATCTTTCAATCCCATGATTCTTTCACCTGCATTTAGAAGTGACATAATCCAGTGACATAATCCAGAATCAAGCTCTCAGTTAGAGTAAAGCTAAAACATGGATACTTCTATGATTTAAAGAGGCAGAAGATTTTATAATGGATCTTGGTTTTTTTTTTATTATCTAGTGTCTTATACAGAATTAGTGTTGAATGAAGTGGAAGCTGCTATTAAGTTTTCCAATACTTAGGCCGTGCATCATTGAAGATTTGTTTCTATTTGAAATCCCATCTAGTTCAAAGATTCTATGAGTGAACAGAAGTCATCATCACCAAAGAGATGTTGCACACAAATCACCAATATTTATGTATTTATTTAAAACATTTATATAGCTGCCCACCTTATAACAAACCCCAGACAGCTCCCAAGCAAAAAATAATATAAAAACCATATTAAAATTACAAAAAATAAACACACCAAAAACAAGGTATGTTCCTTCTTTGATTGATTGTCTCTGATAACAGTAGCAAGTTAACTGACATTCTGTCAATGAACTAACCAGTTCAAGCCCTAGGCAGATTGTGAGGGGGTTGGAAAGGGTCTGCTCATTTTCTCTGCAGGACATAGATACAAGCAAGCAAATGATTGAGTTGAGGTGTTGCTGTTGTTGTTTTGAGCTTGGTGATGGTAGTTAATTATCAATTTCTGAGATCTAGGAGATGCAGGAAGCATCTTCTATTTCTGTTATGTTTTACTCTGAGTCTGCCTTGTTTTCATGCAACCATTTCTCTCTTATGATTCATTGCCAAGGATCAGAGCTTTCTGGATCTCTTTGTTGCCATCATTGGCTCACCGGATCCTTGCTCTCATCCTCACCCGGACTATTTGTTACTCTGTGGAACAGAAACTAAAGAAAAAGCCATTGATGGTTGCCTAGCAACTTAGCAGACACATTTACAGTTTAAGAGTTGATGAGAAAAACATAGGCAGGGAATATCAAATATTTACTTCCTTTCTTGTAATACCACCCACGAAAGTAGAAAATCCATGCTGGCTTTAAGCATACCAGCATTGGAATTTAACCTCAAGGATTCCTCACGGCTCAGGAATGGTGTGAGATGAAGGATCTGTGACTGTTTGTTTGCTAAGGGCCTTTGTTGAAAGTGTGAGAGGTGAAGTCAGGTTGCCGATGTTATCAACATGCCCCGAAGTTGAAGTGCACTTTGGCCATGTATGATAGTGACCATGCATTGATAGGCTGAAAGGAGAGCTAAGTGTGAAGTGATATATGCTGGCTGTGTTTCTTCATGTAAGTGGTTAACTGGATATCTACATTTGTCCTGGCCCCTCTTACATCATCCTGGTTGTGAAGCTATTGGAACAGCAATTATGTTGACATTGGGGATACCACAGTGAACAATTCCACTGAAGGGGCTTGTGGTATATTTGTTATGTTTATCATAAAGCAGTAGTTGGGATTACCATTTGTTGATTACATTGTTAAAAGTTGTAGTGGAGACAAATTTCATTTGTGCATATAAATACTGCCAAAGCTACTGGCTTACAATTGACTCAACACTGGGAGAAAATGTACAGTATCAAGCTAAACACATTATGTCACTAAATCACATGGGATTAATAGAAACTTCAAGAACAAATTAGATAAGGAAAGTATATGTGTGTGTGTAATGTGTGTGTGTGTGTGTGTGTGTGTGTGTCTGTGTGTGTGTGTGTGTGATGGAGAAGTATTAAATATATTTTCAAGTATTGCCATTTGAACCAATATTAGAATTTGACTGATATTTTTAATAACCTAAAGCTTAAAAAAAGCCCAAGAATTTTGGCCATCAGTAGATTCAAACATAAGCATATTATATTATATCCACTCCAGCCCAGACAATTCTTGATTTTTCTTACTTTTACAGTCAGAAATGGAATCAGAGAGGTGAAACAAGCTATTCAGGCCATCAAATCCAACCTGCTGTTTAATCCAGAAATCCAAAAATGAAGCATATCCAATAGATAATTTTCCAGTCTCTGACTGAAAGTAAATTTTCCTCACTAGCAAGTCACAATGCTATTCCCCTATCCTGGAAATGGCACAAAAGCATGAAATGTTACGTCTTCATTGCCAATCTGTATCTAACTTTTGTTGCTCCTGTTACAAATGATTGCAGTCACCCGACTTCAAGATAATGAATGACAAATGCTAATACATTTTATAGAACTTAAATCTATCCTTAAATAATAGCTTGAGTAAGGAGGAAAAATAGTATTCTAACACTGATACAAGTATGGTTAAGTTAAATTTGCATAAATCATGGGCTAGTGAGATGAAGGCAATATCACAGAGTCTTGGGAGGAAAAGGATTGTGCCATGATATTGTTAGATATAGGTAGGGCATGACTTTCATTCCGGTGTAGGAAGTTAGTACCCACCACCTCCTAGAAAAATGAAATATCCTAGGAAATATTGAAAAAGGAAAGAATATGTTTCCCTGAATGAGGAAAGGAGAAACAGGTTTTAAATACAAAGCAACTTCCTGCAGCTCCCTGCCCCCACCCTTTCCACATTCCTCCCACCTAGCCTGGAGCAATCTTCTACATAACAAAGATTTATCTCCTTCAGTCATACCCATATTAGGATTTGCCCAAGGCCCTTTCATTTAGCCAAGCCTGGGACAGACAAAAGCCTATAGAGTTGCCACTGCATGGCCTCCTGGGAGGCTGACCACCAATCAGTGCATTATATACACAGGAACAGGAAACTAAGAGGTGGGACCCAACAGAGGTTATAAAACCAAGGGACTCAGCATCTTCCCTTCCCTTTTTTTCTCTTCACCCACACCTGGAAGCATGTAATCTACCTTTTCTGTACAGGGGCTCCTGCCATGTGCTCCTGTCCACCATTAAACCTTCTTTCCAAGCAACTTCCATGAATCCAGTGTCTTTTTCCCCACTTGGAACTGAACCCAGAAGGATATTCCTTACAACACCGGGAAGAGATTTTACACTTTCCCCAGTAATAAATCGGTTTCGCTATCCAAACGTCTGGGTTTCCCCCCCCCTCTAATTTTCAACAACAACAAGTTTTCTTGTAATATATGTCAATCCCTCTTCTGCACTCTGTGGTTAAAAAAAAGATATTGACCTTCTGTGTGATACTGATCTAGAGACTTTTATCCATTCTGTCAGTTTTACCTTTTTTAATTGATCCGATTTCTCTGAATTTTTCTTAAGGTAATGCAGAGAACTGAACATAGGAAGGGTTCAAGATGGGACTGACTAATGCAGAATAAGGTGGACTTATTATTTCCTGTGATTTGGATGTTAACAGTTCTTTTGATACAATCTAAAATTGCATTTGCTTTTTTTGGTGCTATGTCACACCGCTGAGTAATGCAGTGGATGATCAAATACAGTTCCAGTTCACACATACAATTACTATCTGCAGTCATGGCTTTTTATTTTCACTTCTGTTTTTTAAGGCACCATCAATAAAAAAATACTTTTTATTTCTTCTCTTTCTCTCTGTCCACACTGTCATCTAATAGGGATGATTTATTACCTCTTTGCCCCTTAAACTCCACAAACTCCTGTTAAGTCTCCCTGATTGGGTCTGCCAGGAAGTGAACAGATTTATTTTTTGTTAAGAATAGTTTCAAACTGCCTATGACATTAAAAATGTATCTGACATTTTTTCCCTTCTAAATTGAACCACATGAATTGGTGAGGAGAAATTAGGATTTAAATTATAGCATCTGAGGGAGAGTTTTTCTAACCCCTTCATCCAGAGGTGGGTTCCTGCCGGTTCGGACCAGTTCTATGGAACCGGTAGTAGCTTGGCAACCTGGGTCGTTAGAACCAGCAGGGACCCAGGCCTGCCACGCCTCCAAAGCGGCTCTCTCGGTGGCGCCTATGGTGCCACCATCTTGTTTTTTGCTTCTGCACATGCGCAGAAGCTAGTTTTTTAGCACTGTGCATGCATGGGCCCACAGGGCACGGTAAGGAGTGAACCAGCACAACCAGTGAAGAAAAACAGAACCCACCCTGCCTTCATCTATTCAAGAAGTAATCCACATAGAAACATCCTCTCTGAAGTTGCTATTACTTTGGGGAGAAGTTTCCATTGATGCTATAATATATCAATAAAGGAGAATATTTGTAGCTCAGGATTGAAATGGGGGTCTTTGTTGCTCTCTGAGCTTGCTTGTTTTCATTAGTTGATTAGCACTGCTGATGTTACCTTGTTAGGGTAATGAAATGTCTGCAAGAAAACAAGCAAGCTCAGGGAGCACCAAGGACCCCTCACTGTAATATATTCTCTCTTAGTTCTCCCTTAGCTTGGTGGAGTTTTCTTACTATATGAGATAAATTTTAGTCTTCCTTAAAACTAGAAACTTGATTTTATTCTCTGTGATAGTGTTTCAGAATTAGAAGAATGCATCATAGCTCATCTTTTTCCCCCCAAGGTTACACATACTCAACTTCTTCAGTGTCTCTTTGCAGGGATTAGATTCCAGTTAGTCTCTGGAGTGGACTGATTACAGATTATTAAAGTTGGAAGGGACCTTGTAAGTCATCTAGTCCAACCTCCTGCTCAAGCAGGAGTCCCTATACCATTACGGACAAATGGCAGTCCAATCTCCCTTTGAAAGTCTCAAGTGTTGGAGCTATCACAATCTCCGCAGGCAAGCTGTTCCACTGGTTGATCGCTCTCACCATCAGAAAGTTTCTCCTTATTTCCAGGTTGAATCTCTCCTTGGCCAGCTTCCATCTGTCTGTCCTTCCAGTGCCTTGTCTGTCCTTCCAGTGCCTTGGAAAACAGCCTGACCCCCTCTTCTCTGTGGCAGCCCCTCAAATATTGGAACACTGCTATCATGTCTCCCCTGGTCCTTCTCTTCGCTAGACTGGCCATGCCCAGTTCTTGCAACCGCTCTTTGTATATTATAGTTTCCAGTCCCCTAATCATCCTGGTTGCTCTCCCCTGCACTTTCTCTAGACTAGAGTTTCAACGTCTTTCTTGTAGTGTGGTGACCAAAATCGGATGCAGTACTCTAGGTGTGGTCTAACTAAGGCTAATTCCTTGATCATCTTTGTTGCCTGTTTCTAGTTTAATTTCTTTGATTTTTTATTAAAACTATGATTCCTAGTATTACAAAAAGTGCTGATGGTGATGGGTCAAGCCAAATAGAATACATCACAAATCACCGGAAATGTGATTTGTAAATTATATTTATGTTAATATAGCCTAAAATTGCAATTGTTTTCTTCGCAGTCACATCACTTTGTTGACTTATATTCAGTTTGCAATTCCAATTCCAAGATCTTTTTCATAAACACTGTAACCAAGCCAGGGGTCTGACAAGTTTGCAATTTGATGACCCCCCCCTTTTGAAGCTCCCCTCTAGTCATCTGACACTTCACCAGCATTTCTCAAAGGTAATACATAAGAACTTGGTCTGATTAACAGCTAACTTTTTCAATATACTACAGCAGGGGTCCCCAACCCCCGGTCCGCGGACTGGCACTAATCCATGGCATGCCAGAAAACAGTCCGCGCAAACAAGCAAAGCCCTATCCGCAGGATGCAGGTAGGACATGAAACCATGCCCCCTCCAGACCGTGGAAAACACTCTCTCCATGGAACCAGTCCCTGGTTGGGGGCTGCTGTACTACAGTATAATTAATTTGTCCAGGAGATTTAAACTCATCTAAAGTACACAATTATCCTCTGACCATCTCTGCATCAGTCACAGGCTTCAATCCTGCCCTGTCATCGTCTCCTTCATAATTTCCAGGTGAAGCAATATTTTTATTACCCCAAAGCATTGCGCCTTCTAAGCAACTGGTATACTGATTCCTTTCCTTTCCTTTCCTTTTCTTCCTTTCCTTTCCTTTCCTTCTTTCCTTTCCTTTCCTTTCCTTTCCTTTCCTTTCCTCCTTTCCTTTCCTTTCCTTTCCTTTCCTTTCCTTTCCTTTCCTTTCCTTTCCTTTCCTTTCCTTTCCTTTCCTTTCCTTCTTTCCTTTCCTTTCCTTTCCTTTTTTTCTTTTCCTAGTGAACTTTGTACCACAACTTCATCTGAGCTTTTAATTCCTAGCACCAGCTCTAACTCTTCCTTTGTATCCTGGTCAGCAACACAAGTTACTTCTGCCGCAGCGAGTGCTATAGACTCCACCGTGAGGCTCATGAGATCTGTTTTAGCCCTGCGGTGTGGAGCGGTTTTTTTGACCTTATTGACCATCATTGTTTGCATGAGCACTTTAGATATAGTGATTGACAGCACAAGGAAACAGAGCACGGGGATTAAAACCCGTGACCGATGCTATTTCTGGGCGGAGCCCTGGTCGAAAGGACAGCGACACTTCCTCAGGGAGGGGGCCTTTGATGCCTCAGGACTACCCCATGGGGGAGACATCACTGGACTCTGTTTTATTGGTTCCCCGGAGGTCTACTTCTGTCACGTAGAAAGAAGAGAAGAATCACGACACCATTTCAAAGCCGAGAGTCGATTGTTGGTGAAAGTCCTTATAAGAACAATGGACACTGCCCCCCTGAAAATGATTATGGTGGGGGGGAAGTGACTAATGAATTGGACCATGACTAGCAGATCTAGAGACTACCATGCTTATTGCATCTGCCTGTCCTTAATTAACTCTTTTATTGCACTTTACTTAACCTCTACCTTGGGAGGGGGGAGTGTTTGTAGGGTGGATGTGTTGATGTTATGGGGGATGAATGTGTAAATTAGAATGATTGGATTTGAGAGTATGAGTGAGCTGGGGACTAGGTCTTGCCCCCCTTTTGCTGACTGTAGAAACAGAAGTGTGGGGGGGTCTGACTCGGTGCCCCAGCTCAGTGTAAATGGTATGTATGGCCTGCAGGGATGGAGGGGGACCAACAGGGGGAGGGGGTCTCTGGTGGGGACGAGAGCCGGAACATCTCGGTCATAATGGGAAGAGGCAGATATGGCGGGAGCAGAGGGGTGGGCCGCTCTCGGGGAATAAGACCTCGCTGTTTACAAGCGATCCCTTGTTCCGGCCCCTCCGATGTGGTTCTATCTTGCTCAACCCGAGTACCTGGCAACCAGGGTTTTCAGGGCCCCGGGCTCAGGATGCTGCTGCTGAACGCCAGGTCAATTGTCAACAAAGCCCCCCTGATACGGGATTTAATCTCAGAAGAGGGGGAAGACCTGGTATGTATAACTGAGACCTGGCTGGGCCAGGAGGGGGGAGTAGCTCTCTCCGACATATGCCCAGACGGGTTCTCAGTGCAGCACCATTCTCGACCCCAGGGAAGGGGGGGAGGAGTGGCAATAATAACGCACCGAAATCTGCACCCTCGTAGGATCCCTGCCCCGGAGATTGTCGGGTGTGAGACGCTCCTTCTGAAGTTGGACTTAGGGGTTCAGGTGGACCTTTTCTTAACGTACCTGCCTCCCAGCTACGTTGGTAAGGCCCTGCCTGAGCTGCTCGAGGCAGTAGCCGGCTTGGCGGTTGAGTTCCCTAGGCTTATGGTGCTGGGGGACTTTAACCTGCCTTCTGCTGGCGAAACCTCTGGGGTAGCTCAGGAGTTCATGGATTCCATGACAACCATGGACCTGACCCAAGTAATCCAGGGTCCGACTCATGAGGGTGGTCACACGCTCGACCTAGTGTTTCTTTCGGGGCAGTGGAGAGATGATCTGAAGATAAGGGACATAGTCATCACCCCTCTGTCATGGTCAGATCATTTCCTACTGAGGTTGGATTTCGCAGCCCCACTCCTCCCCCGCAGGGAGGCGGGACCGACTAGGTGGTTCCGCCCCAGGCGCCTAATGGAGCCGGAAGGATTCCAGAGGGAACTTGGGGAAATACCTGAAACCCTGGTACACAATTCGGCTGACTCCCTGGTGGCTGCTTGGAACACCGCAGCATCAGGGGCGTTAGATCGAATTGCGCCTAAGCGACCTCTCCGTGGCAGTGGATCCCGGAAAGCTCCCTGGTTTACCGAGGAGCTCCGGGAGATGAAACGCCAGAAGAGACGTATAGAGCGCCGCTGGAGAGCCAGCAAAACCGAGTCTGACCGAACACTATTAAGAATTTACATCAGATCTTATTTAGTGGCGATAAGGGCGGCAAAACGATCCTATTTTTCCGCTCTTATTGCGTCCTCAGATTCTCGCCCAGCCGCCTTGTTTAGGGTGACTCGCTCCCTCCTTGCTAAAGGGGGGAGCGAGGAACACTTACAAGGCAGAGCTGAGGAATTCGCAGAGTTTCTGTCGGATAAAGTCGCTCAGATTCGGTCAAACCTGGACTCTGGCTGGGCAGAGTCCATAGAATTGACAGGGGCAAGTCTTAGTCCACCGTTATGGGAAGAGTTTGGGCCTGTTTCTCCCGAAGATGTGGACAGAGCTCTGGGGGCGATGGGTACCTCCACCTGTTTATTGGACCCGTGCCCCTCCTGGTTGGTTTCGGCCAGTAGGGTGGTGGCACGCGGTTGGATCCAGGCGGTGGTCACTGCTTCTTTCAGGGAGGGATCCGTACCGCAGTCGTTAAAAGCTTCGGTGGTGAGACCCCTCCTGAAGAAGCCTTCCCTGGATCCAGCTGATTTGAAGAACTATCGTCCGGTCTCCAACTTACCCTTTTTGGGGAAAGTTGTGGAGAAGGTGGTGGTCACTCAGCTTCTGCAGCTTCTGGATGAAACAGATCATCTAGATCCTTATCAGTCGGGTTTCAGGCGCGGCTACAGTACAGAAACTGCCTTGGTCACCCTGATGGATGATCTCTGGCGGGCCCGGGATGGGGGAAATTCCTCCATCCTGGTGCTACTTGACCTCTCAGCGGCTTTCGATACCATCGACCATGGTATCCTTCTGCATCGTCTCGGTGAGTTGGGGGTGGGAGGCACCGTTTTGCGGTGGTTCTCCTCTTATCTCGCCGATAGGATGCAGTCGGTGTTAGCAGGAGGAAAGAGATCATCCCCTAGGCCCCTATCATGTGGGGTGCCTCAGGGGTCGGTTCTCTCGCCCATCCTGTTTAACATTTACATGAAACCGCTGGGGGAGATCATCCGCAGACACGGGGTGTGTTTCCACCAGTACGCTGATGACACCCAGCTGTACATCACCACCCCGTCTGACTTCAGGGAGGCAGTTGATGTAATGTGCCGGTGCCTGGACGACATTAGGATCTGGATGGGGAGGAACAGACTCAGACTTAATCCCGACAAGACTGAGTGGCTTTGGATACTGCCTCCTAAGGACCATGGCAACTGTCCCTCCTTGGTGTTCGAGGGAGCGAAACTGACCCCCTCAGATCAGGTCCGCAACTTGCGGGTCCTCCTAGATCCACAGCTAAAATTGGATCATCATCTTTCTGCTGTGGCTAGGGGGGCCTTTGCACAGGTTCGTCTGGTGCACCAGTTGCGGCCATACTTGGAGAAGGAGGCTTTACTCACGGTCACTCATGCCCTTGTCACCTCGCGTTTGGACTACTGCAACGCGCTCTACATGGGGCTACCCTTGAAGAGTATCCGGAGACTCCAGCTGGTGCAAAATGCGGCTGCGCGTGCCGTGGTGGGTGTGCCAAGGTACACCCACGTGACACCTATACTCCGCCAGCTGCATTGGCTGCCCATCGGTCTCCGGGTCCAATTCAAGGTGTTGATCACCATCTTTAAAGCCCTTCATGGCTTAGGACCAGGTTATCTCCGGGACCGCATTCTGCCTCACACTTCCCTTCGACCGGTTAGGGCCCACAGAGTTGGCCTCCTCCAGGTCCCGTCGGCCAAGCAATGCCGGCTGGCGGGCCCTAGGGGGAGAGCCTTCTCTGTGGCAGGCCCCGTGCTCTGGAACCAACTTCCCCCAGAGACCCGAACTATCCCCACTCTGCTGGCCTTCCGAAAAGCTGTCAAGACATGGCTTTTCCTGCAGGCTGGGGGTAGAGCTTAATCCACTCGAGCTCACCCCCAAGTATGTATGGTTGTTGAATGGGTATTGGAGGTTTTTAAACATTGTATTTTTAATTTTTATATCTCTTTTTAATGTGATTTTTATAAATTGGTGTCTTGTATTTTTTCTGTTGTACGCCGCCCTGAGTCCTTTGGGAGTTGGGCGGCATATAAGAACACCATAATAAATAAATAAATAAATAAATAAATAAATAAATAAATAAATAAATAAATAAATAAATAAATAAATAAATAAATAAATAAATAAATAAATAAATAAATAAATAAGTCAGAAATTTCTCAGAATAACTGTACTTGCAAGAGGGAGAAAAATATGTGTTAAAGAGACAGAATTGTCAATGGATTTTGTAACTTCCTTTTCCTAGAACAAAGGGTGATATAGGAGAAAGATAGTTCATTCAAGATGATTACCTCTGCTGAACTGACATCCCCAAAGTAGATGATGTTAAAGGTAGCCAATTACTGGCCAGAGATTGTTATTTCTGGAGCAGATACATTTACAGATAATGTGCAAAGAATTAAACAAGAAATCTACTTCTACATGATTTGGTTACTTTTGTACAAGTGATACATAGATGGATGATAGCAAATAATGAAAGATTCTGTATCTCGGAATATTTGCTGTGAGAATGGGTGAATGCAATAAAAATTTACAACTGTTTGTTATAGTCAGGCAGTTATAGACTCCACAGACCATGTCTTCTCAATAACATTATATATTTTTTCTTGGTTCTATCAACAAATCAACTTGTTTGTGGGTGTGTATGTGAAGATCATTAAATAATCTCACATTTATTGTTGCCCAAAGAGGATATTTTCTTCCTTTCTGCTTGACTGATGAATGCTACTAGGACCCATAGAATGAACTCAGCTATGTGATTTTTTTAAGGGAAAGGCTGCAATAATTTAATACTTGGCTTAACAATAATTTTGGTTCCTAATTTAATGGAATATACAATTTCTAATTGTGTTGAAGCCCCTTCATCACATATTGGCATTAGAAAAAGAGACTGTTCCAAATAATCTAACCTGCATTTTCTAACAAGAGTAAATTGAACATATGAGAACTTTTCAGACATTAGCTTGAGTGAATTGCTGTGGAAGAAAAGCTCATGTTTCTTAATTTGTTCTACTTTGCTCCATAAGTTATGTGTGTGTGTGTGTTTTGGAGAATCTGACAAAGATTAAATGAGTATAAACTATACATGCAGGTTGCTCACACAATTATAGTCCTTGAACAGGCAAAATCTTTGATTATAAAAGGCAAACATGAATTTCAATCTTTCTGCATGTGCATTCAGACAGTACAGAAGGGGCTGTGCAGGATGTATGAATGAGCAGAAGAATGAAAGAAGCATTACTTGGATGGCGAGTGATCATCATGAGATGCTTCACCCACTGTCTAAGAGTGGGCATAACATTAACCAAGGGCATTTTCATGCCACCACCATTTCATTCCCCAAGTCTTAGATTAAAGTGACCAGATATATTTTTTTAAGCGGGACACCATTGACGGGGGGCGGGGGCGCCTGGACGCCGCCATTTGAGTTTTGCCCTCTGTGCATGCGCAGAACGCTGCGCATGCGCAGAGGGCAAAAGAATGCTAATGTCGGCGTCCAGGTGGGTGGGTGGGAGACGGGAGGCCTTTCCTCGCCTCCCGCCTCCCCTTCGGGAGCCGGCAGTGGCTTGGGCTGGCTGGCTGGCAAGTGACGCAAGGCGTGGGGCACCTGCCGGACGCCGCCCCGGAGAGAAGACCAGGCCCGGCTGGCAAGGGCCAAGAAGGATTTTTCCCGCACCGCCAGCCAGCTTGTCCTCCGGGTCAGACGCAGCAGAGGCGAGCCCCGGCCATGGCATTGGTAAGGGCTGCGATGAAGGGGTGGTGGTGCACAAAGCTGCAGCCTCTGCTGCGTCTGGCCTGGAGGACAAGCTGGCTGATGGCGCGGGAAAAATCCTTCCTGGCCCTTGTCAGTCGGGCCTGGTCTTCTCTCCGGGGCGGCGTCCGGCGGGTGCCCCATGCCTCCGCTCCTTCCCCCCGTGTGGCAGACCCGGGAAAGGATTCCTGGGGAGGAAAGGAGCCGGAGCCAGGCCAGCCTGTCTCTGCTCTTTGCGGGGGGGGGAGCCGCTCCTTGGGAGCGATCTAGGGAAGCATCGGTTGGGAAAGGGCGCCCCGAAGCCAGCCGGGCACACCCCTCGGCGACCGAGGTGGTTACTTCCAGCCGGAGAGAATCGCTCGATTGTTTTGCAAAAGAAAGGTGCTATTTAAAACCGGGCGTGATTTGCGTGCGAGGAGGGGAGCTTTCTGCTGAGGCGGCCGAGGCGTTGCAAGACGGTGGGAAAGCGGGGCTTGCTAACTTTTCCCCCGCGTCGTCGATTCTTGCTTTCCTGGAGTTGGGAGCAAAGGGATGCCTGGCCGCCCACCGCAGCTGCGGGCTTCCCTCGGCACTCCAGCCAGAGTCTTGTGGAAGAATCTCGCCCTCGAACGGGAGAGAGCTCAGCATCCGGCCTCGGCTCCAGGAATGCGGCCGGGCTCGGGCTTTGGAGTTGGCCAGCTGTCGGAGCAGGTGCCTCAAGCCAAGCCAGCCTCCGACGCAGGAGTGGTGGCTAGCTAGGACGGGAGAGGCCGGGGATGGAGGATGCGGGGATTGCTGAGAGGGTGAACCCCAATAATGCCCCTGGCCTGCTGTTTAAAGGGGATATTGGCCCCTGCCGGGGGGGGGAGGACCCGAGATGCAAAGAGTGAATGACACGTGGGAGGCGGGGAGGAAGCCGGGCGGGGCCTGGCTCGGCTGCTGAAAGAGTCCCTGGACGTCGCCGGAAATCACCCTGGGGAGAGGAAGAGAGAAAAAAAAGGTGCGGGCGGGAATGTGGATGAGGCGCTTCCTTTCCTTTCGCTCGGAAGCGGTGTTGATGTGAAGAAACATCCCAGCTCTGATTTTTTTTTACACCGGCCTGTACACGTTCCGCAGATTTCTGTGTGGGAGACATCCGGTCAGAAGGCGTCGTTTCAAAAAAGCGGGACTTTTTTGAAACGATGCGGGATGCGGGACAATTGGTTTAAAATCGGGTCTGTCCTGCCAAAAGCGGGACGTCTGGTCACCTTATCTTAGATGCAATAGAAAGCTATGTATGATTACTGGATCCCCACTACTGATGATCTGAAATGCTGAGTACAAGGGGCAGTGTCCAAGCCAGTCCAATTTCTTTAGAAACAAAATCCACTGACCACCATTTCCCATCAAAGGACAGGCATGTAGGGCAGAGAAGGAAAAGGGGGGGAGGGCGGGAGGGAGGGAGGAAGGAGTTCTTCCATGTAAAGGAAAAGGGGAAAAATAACAAAATAGTGATAATTAATTAGTAATTCCACCTTACATTTTTGCTTGTTTACCTGCAGCACTGACAAGTTAGCATTTTCCTTATAGGACCACAAGTTCAGGATTTAGGCAGAGATGTGGTAATTTATTTATTTAATGTATGGCATATCATACATGGACTGGCAATATAAATTAACATTTCTACTAGATTAGTAGAACCCAATAAATGTAAATATTAAAAAGATCTGTGTTCAATTATTAATGTCTAGGCCAGGGGTGTCAAATCCAATTGCATCACAGGCTGTATTGTGATGTGTTGGGCCGTATCGGGCCATATCGGGATGCTTTTTGCCTTTGCGGATCCAGGGTGGGTGTGGCCTGCGTGGGCCATATCTGGCCCATGGGCTGCCAGTTTGACAGGTGTGGTCTAGGCCAGTGATGGCGAACCTTTTTTGGTTCGTGTGCCAAAAGGGGGGGAATGTGGGGGATCACGTGTGTGCGTGCCCACACTCATAATTCCATGCACCCCCGCACATGCACACATGACCCCCCTGCTCCCAGCATGCAATGGCACGCCCATTTTTTGCTCTCCCCAGGCTCCAGAGCCTTTCTAGGAGCCTGGGGAGGGCGAAAACAGCCGTCCCCACCCCCTCTGGAGGCTGGAAACAGCCTGTTTCCCGACTCCCAGTGGGCCCAGAAGGCCCGAAAATCAGCCGGCTGGTGCACACATGCACACCGGACCTGAGCTCACGTGCCCACCAATATGGCTCCGTGTGCCACTTGTGGCACCCGTGCCATAGGTTCGCCATCACGGGTCTAGGCCATTGAAGTGCAGCATCAGTTACATTAAAGAAATCAGATACTGGACTGGTATATGCCCTCAGTTTACAGCCAGTCACAATATGGTAATAATTCCCTCCAATGGGAAAATGAAACCTCAGCAAAGGAGGGGAAAGTAATATCATAGCAATTTCATTTATTCCAAGCCAGTGTCCTCCCAACATTGCTGACATTCTGGGAACACAGATAGCTGGACCTTCTTTCAGACTGGTTCAGAATCCTTCTGTGGAAGGGCCCCTAAAAAGCCTCTTATAGCGGAATCCTAATAACTGGGAGCCATAAATCTTCCTTACTTGATCTCATCTATGGCAATTCTATCTTCCAGGACAAAACTCATCCCCTGAGAAGACTAGATATGTGAGAAAGTATTTTTAAAATAATAGCAATTGACAGCTCTTCATCATAATGAGTACAAAACACTGCAAGGGTCTTCCAGGGCAGGAATTAATTCACAATTCATTTGCTATGTTTGCTTAGATCTCAATTACTTTAGATGTGACAGAAAATCAGGCTGTCCAATATGTATGTATGATTATTTTCTTTGAATGTTTGAGGAGAAGCATGAATTGTGTAAGAAACTGCTTACTATAGTGCTTGCTGGATTTTGCTATATTTAAAGACTTTCTGGAAATTCTCTAGAAATCATTGTCTAAAGCAGGTGACTAAATCACAGTGAAACAATATTTAAGTAGAAAATAGACAACAATAATAGGAGGAGGAGACCAGTTTGGCTAAATAACAAATGTGTCACTACGGCCAGAGGTGGGATTCAGCAGGTTCTGACCAGTTCCGAAGAACCGGTAGTGGAAATTTTGAGTAGTTCAGAGAACCGGTAAATACCACCTCTGACTGGCCCCAGCCCCATCTATTCTCTGCCTCCCGAGTCCCAGCTGATCAGGAGGAAATGGGGATTTTGCAGTAACCTGAGTCCTGAGGGAGTAGGGCGGCATAGAAGAACCTCAAATAAATAAATAAATAAATAAATAAATAAATAAATAAATAAATAAATAAATAAATAAATAAATAAATAAATAAATAAATAAATAAATAAATAAATAAATAAATAAATAAAACCTTACCCTGGAGTGGGGTGGGAATGGAGATTTTACAGTATCCTTCCCCTGCCACGCCCATCAAGCCATGCCCACCAAGCCACACCACGCCCACCAAGCCACGCCCACAGAACCGGTAATAAAAAAAATTGAATCCCACCACTGTCCCTACCCCAATTATTCTGTCCTTAAAATGAACCTTCAACATTGGCTATTGCATGCATGCCGAAGTATACAGAACAGAAGTACTTATAAATCCATTTGAGCATAGCAATACCAGCAATAAGCATTCTGTCATAAAGCAAAAGTACTGTTGAAAATATAATAAAGCACAACACATAGAGTTGTTAAGTCTTTGTACTGTCATCAAGGACATCAATCAGTCTGACCAGGGTGTATCAAGTGACATTTTAATACCTGTGGTGATATCTGAAAGATATAGCTACTTCATTTTTTAGTGGCTTAGTAAATACACACACACACACACACACACACACACACACACACACACACACACACACACACACACACACCATTTATTAAAATATATTTGTGCGTTTGTATAAATATATTTTAGCAAATGGGTAAATGGTAAACACACACAAAGACACATACCATTTACTAAAATATATTTGTGTGTGTGTGTGTGTGTGTGTGTGTGTAAAGGAAAAGGCCAAGCTTCAATTTTGTAATATTGCTTTAATCATGCAGTGAATGGAGTAAGAAAAATCAGACATTCCATTTTGCTGTGGTCATATCTCCCCAATCAAAGCTTGTGAATATTATAGTTATTTTTTTTTCTCCCTCAGGCTCTTCAGTTGCTGTATACAAACAGTGGATTCCAAATACAAATTTTGAAAATGCTGCTAACTGGGATCAAAACCGAATCCCATGTGCCAAGGATACCGTTCTTTTTGGGAGTAGAAAGGTGGTTAATTTTTGAATCAAAACCAAATTTGCCACAGCCGGTCTTTTCAGGAATGTCAAATTTACACGTCTTTATTCCTTCCAGGTTGTATCAGTTTTTGTCCAGTCATCCCACTCTTTGACAGACATGGTAAGTATACTCATTATTGTGACATGTTGAACCAGAGTAATGCCTAAATATATTACATACTTAAAAATTGTACTGCAGGTAAGTGAGAGATTAATTTGGTGCCATTTCTATTTATGTTGTACCAGTACGAGTAGTATTGCCTTTCAGAATAATAAAGAAAAACAAACCCAAACAATTATGTCTGAAGGGCTTGGTCAAAAGCATCAAGGTGGCAGTCAAACTGTGATCAAAGAAAATGCAATCAAATCTCTTCTTGTAGTGCACATAAAAAACAGGCAGGGTTTTGATCACACCATCGTGGCTGCCATTTGGACTTTTTGACATGCCTTATGGACATCTGAGTCCAAAACCAATCACTTCTGTTGATGACCTTGGCTTATATTCATTAGAAAAAGATACTTGGAAAGATAGTTGTTCATATATACTCTCCAAGAACCGTGGTTCAATGGGATATATATAGGGAAGAAAACCTTGTGGTCTAGAGGTTAAACATCTGCCTTACAAGCAGACTGCCCAGGTTCAATTCCCACTACGGGTATGGCTATCTGATGAGAGCAAAATAGCTCAAAATAGATCTATAACAGTCTTCCTTTATTTTCATTTATCAGCAAAAAATGTTACACACACACACACACACACACACACACACACACACACACACACACACACCATTGAACCACGGTTCTTGGAGAGTGTATATGAACAAGTATCTTTCCAAGATTAGATATGTTTCTCTTATTACTTGAGCAGGACTGCCATATGTTAAAGTATGCATGCCAAGTTAATGTGCAACATTCTGAAACTCTTCTGATACTAATTCATTTGTTAAGAAACTATTTTGAGTTCTGTTGTAAAATTCTTGGAGGTTTCAGAGAATTCTGCATGCGTTTGAAGATACTCTAGAGCAGGGGTGTCAAACTCGCATCGTAACGGCATAGTCACATGATGTATCACGACTTTTTCCCCCTTTGGTAAACCGTGCATGGGCGTGGCCAGCGCGTGATGCATCCAGCCCGCGGGCTGCGAGTTTGACACTCCTGCTTTAGAGATTAAACCAGAGATATGAGGCCTCATGGGAGATAAGTCAATAAAGTTAAGTATATTCTTCACCAAATTGATCACAACTCATGGTAACTACATGGATGCAGCCATACTGTTTTTTTCTTTGGCAAAAAAGAATTGGTCTGAACTACCTTATTCTAGGCCTCTTTTAGATTATTATTTCCTAGTAAAGTCTACAGCTAAACTTTACATTCATTCACTAATCAGAATCAGCTATGGTTAGATTTAGATCGATTTAGTTGAGCTTTGCCATTTGTTTTGACTTTAAGTCAGTACCCTGTCCCTTTACTTTTATGTAAGAGCAACTTGCTTCTGCTTAGTGACAAATGTCAGAATTGCCAGTGTGTCAAGCTTCCAAGTAATATGCGCCCTGAAATAAAGTCCAAGGCATCCCTTTGCCATTAAAGTCTGTTTATTAGGAACATATCAAATTGGCAAGGACTTGGTACAATTCCGACTCTGGCCATGATCTGGAATTACACCCAATAAAAGCAAAAGTTTGAAACTTCCCCCTGAGTCACAATCTCCAAACAATTCTCAGTCCATCCATCCGGTGACACCAAATTCCACCTTCCTCCAGCTGCAGGCATCTTCTCTGTTCCCACGGGAAATAATGCCACTTAGACATAACATTCCCCCTTTATCTGAGAGCTGAGATAGCGCAGTGGTTAAAAGCAGCATTGCGACCTCCAGCTGATTGCTAGTTCAGCAGTCCAGCTGTTCGAATCTCACTAGGCTCAAGGTTGACTCAGCCTTCCATCCTTCCGAGGTGGGTAAAATGAGGACCCAGATTGTTGGGGGCAATATGCTGAACTCTGTAAACCGCTTAGAGAGAGCTGGAAAGCACTATGAAGCGGTATATAAGTCTAAGTGCTATTGCTATCTCTATAACCCCCCTTTCAACAGTTAGAGAGTGGTGAGCCATTACATTCCTTTACTTACAAACTTAAAAGCTAAGAAAAGAATAGACAAAGGCTACAATAAAAATGGCTACACATGTCATCTTCAAGGTCAACACAGTGCTTACTTAAGATTCTTGAAAAAATAATGTTTGTCAACCCAGATGGACTCAATATTAGCCAGAACTGAATTCAGGAACTGTAGGTCTTCTGTGTTCAAAGATGTACAGTACATATTGCCATCCCAATTTGGAAGTGGAACCCTGGAGACTAATAGCATTTTTATTTGGGTATGTATGCAGGAATGAAGTGAGGATTCATAGGTTCTCATAATCAATACTCCATGGAATTCTTGTTCTTCATCTGTTTCAAGGGAAACCACACCATCATCAAATTTCTTGCAGCAAAAATGTCAGCTCTTTACCTCTTTTTCAAACCTATTTTCACAACAGATGGCTTAAATGTATGGATAAAATTTGCCCTCTCCACTTGGTCTAGTATAATGCAAAATTGAGTCATCTTTCTTCTATAACTTATGATTTCTTGGGACTAATCTAACTTCTGCTGAAAAAAACTATTTCCTTTGTCACATCTGAAGATGTATTGGCTCAGGAAATCCAGACAAACATTCTGCTCATAGAAAGCACAGTCAATTTTGACTCTACCAACATCTTGATCAACTCACAAGCCCAAGACATTACTTTATTGAGCTAGTTCCTGAGATACTCAAACCAAATATTTAATGTCTTCTGCTTTGTTTGAATAAATATATGGTTGTATATTTATTCTCCACAGTGCTCCTGTCATTGCATGCTTCCTTTTCCCACAAAGTATGAACTATTCTTGGAGCAGCACTTTTATGTTCATTTTTCTTTTTGTAGGTTTGCGTACATGAGCATTGGCAAGGGGGGAGGGGTTGGGTGCTGCAGGTTTATAATTCTTTGTAATATTTATAACTATCTTGAAACCAGCAAGTAACAAATCTGAAATAGGCAACTTGTTGCTGAACTACAATTCCCATCCTTGTTCCCATACATGCTGGGGCTTCTGGGAATTATTTCATCACCATTTGTACTACCACAGGTTCTGTGCTTCTCCAATTATACCACATAAATTCCACATTAAAAATTACCTTACGTTTTGGGCCAATATAGATTATTTTTCTCTATTTTCCTTTTCCTCAGCTATGTCTTTTACAATACTCTTGTTATTCCTCAGTTATTCATATATCCTCTCCTCTCAGAATATTATTAATTCCAAATTATGATGGGTCTCTTATTCAGAAACAAAGAGTTGCCAGGAAACTGGCAACTAACCATTAGTTCCAACTGATGGAATCTTAATGAACCTTCTGAACTGTTGACTAGCAATCAACTAAAGAAAAGAATGGAATAGCACCTTACAGCTAGAAATTGTCTTATCTCTTTTCAATCTGTACACTCTCTTAAGAAACCTAAAATATTGAATAGGAACAATTCTACATTTGGAAAGAGCCAGGCTATGTAACCAAGTGCCTTCCTCTGCTTGTGTTTTCTTGTTAACACATTTCTTCTTGATTCAAATGCTTGAGCTTTTAAGAATGGGTTGTGCCCTAAAATGACCCTTTCCCTCTAATAGCTTCATTTCACTATTGCACACTTGGGCATTCTTAAAGCATTTAATAGCCTAGTCAACATGCGCAAGTGAAACGAAACTATTTTGAAGCACACAGCCTTTGGTTGCTGCTGTAAACAATGATTCTGTCAACATATCTGCTTTTTCATTTACCCCCCTCAAACAGCATTCGTCCTAGGAACCTCAGGTTGCTACGGTGATTTGATTTCCCAGCGAGAGAGTTATCAACCATTAAATAGCCACATTCAAAACTGCATAATGCAACAACATGCAATCTTCTTTTTCCATGTGACTATATCTCCTTGCTTCAGTTGTGACTGGAAGCATTAATTCCATCTCCTGCCACCACTTGAAGGAACAGGACAAGGGTCTTCTTAGCTGCAACCTTCACCCTGTGTGACCTGGTGATGCTAAACTCTTGATTTTTATACTGGCATGTTATATCCTGTGGGCCAGTAGTGGGATTTAATTTTATTTATTACTGGTTCTGTGGGCGTGGCTTGGTGGGCATGGCTTGGTGGGCGTAGCAGGGGAAGGATACTGTAAAATCTCCATTCCCTCCCCACTCCAGGAGAAGGATACTGTAAAATCTCCATTCCCTCCCCACTCCAGGGGAAGGTTACTGCAAAATCCCCACTTCCTCCCGATCAGCTGGGACTCGGGAGACAGAGAATAGATGGGGGCGGGGCCAGTCAGAGGTGGTATTTACCGGTTCTCCAGAACTGGTCAGAACCTGCTGAATCCCACCTCTGCTGTGGACTGTTTTAAATACATATATTGCTATTCATTTTGATGGCTTGTTTTTCTTCCTTCCTTTGAATTTCATATTAAGTCTGTTCTTCTTATAGAAAGTCTTTTTTAAAAAAGTTGTGATAAGATTTTAATTAATAACCTGGTTGCTTTGGAACCTTTTTGATTATCTGCCTTGACAGTCCTCAAATGGTCAAAATTCAGAAGGCAAATGTTTTAGTTAAATAGGTAAATTTTGGAATATGTGTTGGTAGCTGTTCAGTGTCAAAAGATGGAATAAAGAGTTGCTACGAAATGAGCAGCATATACATTTAATAAATAAATAAAATTATACCATTTTTGATTATTGTATGCCATCAAGTTGCTTTCAACTCTTAGTGACCACATAAATTTCTCCATAATGATCTACTCCAACCTGCTCCTAGAATATAAAGAATTTAATGTAATCTGCCATTTGCAAATTACTGATCACCCAATAATCCTTCAATAAGATTTCCAGGAATGAAGAATGGTTTAGTCCCATTTCTGTTGCTTTCTTGTAATACTTACCTACCCTATTTTTTGGAGTATAAGACGCACCTTTTTCCTCCCTAAAAGTGGCTGAAAATTTGGGTGCGTCTTATACTCTGAATGTAGCTTTTTCGGAGCTTTTTTCCCAGCCCTAACTAGGTGCTAACAATCTTTCCAGCTCTTACCTTGCAGGCTCTTTCATTGTTACACTCTCAGAAGAATGTTTTTCCAGCCCTAAGCCTTTGCAGGGGTTTTTTCATTGCTCTACTTGTTCCGAATAAGTTTTTTTCTAGCCCTAACCAGGTGCTAATGATCTTCCCAGCTCTTACTGGCTTGCAGGCTCTTTCATTGTTACTCTCTCCGAAGAAGGTTTTTTAAAGTCCTAACCAGGGGATAAAATAATGTGCTGAAGCTGACCAGACTAAGGACATTAGCCAGATGAATACCCGGTAAGCAGATTTTCCCCCCTATTTTCCTCCCCAAAAACTAAGGTGCGTCTTATATTCCGGTGTGTCTTATACTCCGAAAAATACGGTAGTTTATTTGTTTCCTTCACTTCTTATCTATCGCAGGGGTGTCAAACTGGCCGCCCATGGGCCGGATGTGTCACGCACAGGCCATGCCCACCCCAGCTCTGCAAATAGGAAAAACATCGCGATACATCACGTGACGGCAACGTGAAGTGGCGAGTTTGACACCCGTGTATTAGATCAATATATTTGGTTCCCTTATCACAGGATGTCTGAAAGGAAGGGGTAAAAAAAAATCAAAATGGCAGCCACAACCATGTGATTGATGCCTTGCTTCTTTCTATGTGCAGGCACATAAAAAAAGGAGCTGGGATTTTGATTGTATTGGAAGAAAGATTTTGGTTGCCATCTTGATTTTTAACATCTCCACCTCCTGATCAGTTAATTCAGTCTAGCCCTATCCCAAATGCTGTATGGAGAGCTAATTCTGATTCTTTAAGTCATAGAGTTGGTGGGATGAATATCACAGTAGTGTTTGACTGGGACAAAAAAAGGACTCCTGAGGCAAGCTCATTCCTCCGCATACTTTCTCTCAGGCAGTTCCTTTTAAAGGAAAGAAACTGGCTAAAAACAACACATACTCTAGTGTATAGTAGGTGACAGCATCTTACAAGAGTCTTCCAAGTCTGATTTCCCACAGAGGTAAGAAAGAATCATTGGCATTCTAGTCTATAATCTAAGGAATGTATCAAATGAGCAAGGCTATCTTCGAAAAAGTAGGTTATGGGTTGGCTGATGTGAAAACTCTGCAATGGAAAAGTCCACCCAGAGAAACATTTTCATGCTTTCCAATTGTGAAAATTACTGTGTAAGGGATGTACTCTGCTCCTAGTCCAGTACGCAATGCTCTGGGGTTTTGCCCCCTTTCCAAATATCTGTTCTCTGGCAGTAAGGATCTGAGCCAACACGGCAGAAAGGGATTTAAAAATAAATGGATGTTTGAGGGAAATCATCCAGTTTCTTCTAGTTGATATGGTTGATGCTTAGTGTATCTTGTGCCTCTTTTCTTTATTTATGTTGTAGGTTTCTTTTCATTTTCTAAGGGTCAGGCATGATTTCATCTGTCCAAATAACCCATATAATTTTATTTGTGATAATTTATTCAGGCTGTTTAAATTGCTAATTACTTGACTGTTTAATAGGATAACATGCTGTGTTTAACTGGTCTGTAAGCATCCACATGAGAATTGTACTTCACTGTGTATAATTATTTTAAACTTGTGGTATTTTAAGAGGCTATATAAGAGGTAAAATGGTGGGATGTCAAAGCTAAACCAATTGTGTTTCTGCATATTATGTTATAGGTTTTTTTTAAATAATGTAAATCATGAAAAAGAAATACAAATAACTGATTACAGGTAGTCCTCAACTTACAACATTTCATTTAGTGACCGTTCGAAGTTACAACATAATTGAAAAAAGTGACTTATGACCGTTTTTCACACTTATGACTATTGCAGCATCTCCATGGTCAGGTGATCAAAATTCAGATGCTTGGCAACTGACTCATATTTATGACGGTTGCAGTGTTCCGGGGTCACCTGATCAGCTGTTGTGACCTTCTGACAAGCAAAGTCAATGGGAAAGCCAGATTCACTTAACAACCATGTTACTAACAACTGCAGTGATTTGCTTAACTGTGACAAGAAAGGTTGTAAAATGGGGCAAAATTCACTTAACAACTCTCACTTAGCAACAGAAATTTTGGGGTCAATTGTGGTCGTAAGTCGAGGACTATCGGTATTCTACCAGGACAATATTTTTCTTTCTTTTTTTTGAATAAGTTTTTATTTAGTTTCTCTCCACATTTATCACATTTACATTTACACATATACCTCCAATACATCAATAAAATACATTTTCATCAAAACAAATCAATAATCTATCTTATTTCTTAACCTCGTATCTGTTCTGTTAAATCTTATTTTAGGTATATATGTTATTTGTCTAGTGCTACCTCCTTTCTGAGCTAATGTTGTCTCCCGGGTCTACCACCAATTAATTCAATTTTTATTCCAAATTAATTGCTATGGCTTAACTTTACACAATAGTTGATATGTCTTATGCCACTTAATTTTGGGCCATATTGTTTCTTTCCCTTTACACAATAGTTGATATGTCTTATGCCACTTAATTTTGGGCCATATTGTTTCTTTCCCTTGCTTCAAATCTTTACTCATCATTTTGTTTTCTTTCTTTATATCATTTCTAGACGCCCAATAAAAAAACAAAAAAAAAACCCCCAACATTATAATTGTCAGTCTATATACTCTCATATTCATAATAATTATTCATTCTAACATCTTATCTTACTCCACTATCATCAATAATCATCAACATTCTTACAATATTACATCAAATTTTGAATTACACAAATCCTAAATTGAACATGTTTTAGATAGAACAGTAGTAATTATCCAATTTATATGTGTTTTTTCCAACAGTTGTACTAAAGTTTAATTTAATACAGCCAATCTTGTAACAATCTGCTATAAAATTGTAACCTTACAAAAAAGAATCTTTTGATTAAATGATTATATTGATAATTTGATCAAATCTTATATACCCTTAACATCAATTATAAAAACTAAATATAGTATAGTAATTCTAAAATAAAAAGATTCTATACTTTTCCATTATCAATCACCCATTTTCTTTTGAATTTTCCACTCTTTCATTTTTATAAATATCTCCTTTCCACCTCCAATTTCTTAGCTTTTTCTTTCTCTTTCTTTTGCTTTTATACCACCAATTCCTTTACTCCCAAATTCCTTTTCTCCCCAAACATTTCATTTGTATAAGTCTTCTTTCCGTTCATCTCAACCTCTTCTCCCTATTTCCCCCTTCTTTTTTTACTAGTTTTTTCGATGCCCATATTTCCCCCTTGTTATTTCACTTTGAACAATGTGAATCCCAGTATAATTATTATGAATTCCAGTAAAAGCATCAATCTGTTCCTCATTTTTAGTGCAGGACAATATTTTTCCACTGCCTGTCTTCTTCAATATTCTGGTTTTTCCTGAAATACTTATTGTTATTATTATGAGACAGAGCATCCCATTATTCTGGCACAGGGATGTCAAACTGGCAGCCCGCAGGCCAGATGTGTCACGCACAGGCCACGCCCACCCCAGCTCCATGAAGGGAACAAACGTCACGTGACGCAACGTGACACCGCGAGTTTGACACCCGTGTTCTAGCAACATTACATCAGAGAAGAAATATAGGAAGAGGATGATTAGCATTTGCTGCTCTTTTAATTTGTTTTTCTTCAAAACAAATAACGTGTCTATTTTGTTCAAGGAAGGAAGCAAGCAAGGAAATATACTTAGTGAGTTATGGAGGTAGAAAGATGTGTTTGCTTAGGAGAGTTTGACCATAAAGTTTTTCATATTCCTTTTTCTAATTCTCAGTCATTCCTTTTTTGGTCTTCCCAGTATTAGAATTTCTGACATTGGGAAGACCAATTTTTGCCTAGTAAAAGAGCTTATCCAGTATAATGTCAGTTCAGGCTGCACCTCTGATGATGGAGAAGGAAACTCATGTATCCTATGGACCAGTGGTGGGTTGCTACCAGTTTGCCCCGGTTTGGGCAAACCAGTAGCGGCGGCAGCAGGAGGCTCAACCCACTTGCCTGGATGTCATCACGGATGATCTGCGCATGCGCAGAAGCTTCTGTGCACGCATACATCTCCAAACCAGTAAGTAAAACCCATTACTGCTATGGACAGTCCCCAGCAGCCATAGTATTACATGGTGTTTAGTATTATTCCCCAGAATAGTTCTACCCAAATAGCAATAGCACTTAGACTTATATACCACTTGCACGGTGCTATACAGCCCTCTCTAAGCGGTTTACAGAGTCAGCATCTTGCCCCCAGCAATCTGGGTCCTCAGATTGACTAAGCTCAAATGACCTTAGAGTCCAAGCAATGGAAGGCACTCATGAATGAGAAAGCCATTTTAAGAATGTTTCCTCTGGCTTTAGAAAGACATCACTAGAGAACATTCCCAGAGTTCAATCTGATATCCCATTTATGTTCATAAAACATTTTATTGTATGAATCCTTTAATCTTAAAAATCACAAGACTAAATGATTGTGTGTGACAGTGCTATTATTACAAATGTTTTAACTCTGTAAAAGGTATTGCTTTGGCTTTCTGTATTTATTGATTATTTCTATAATGTTATCCAGAGCTCTGCTTTATTTTGTTCTTACAGCTTGTTTCTTAACAATTCTTCTAGTTTGTTGCTTGATGATTTTTTGTTTAACTGAAGTTGATCTTTTTCATCACATTTATTTCATGTATTGGTCAAAGAGCTAGTTTTTATTGAGTTAAGGAATGAAGCTATTGATCTTATCAATAGCAATAGCAATAGCACTTAGACTTATATACCGCTTCACAGTGCTTTACAGCCCTCTCTAAGCAGTTTACAGAGT